>OY978021.1:11281693-12481693 GCA_963854515.1 Pandemis heparana
ACGCCGAAATACGCGACAATTTAATAAAAATAAAACGACAATAACAACAACAACAACATGTAATGTACTTACTGAAATTGTAGCGAATTCGGAATAAAAAGGGTTATAAATAAATAAATAAAAAATACGTAAAGGTTCAGGAACTGTGTCTCATTATAGGTACTACAAATTTTCCATTTGCGTAACAGGTTAAGTGCCGTGTCACTCAATTAAGGCAACGTGTTTAACTCAATTAAGGCACTTTTGTATGCCCCAAGCTCTGAAATATTTATTGAGAGTTTTGATTTTAGTTTTGTGAAAATTTTATGATCCGGGTTCGATTTTCGGCCATAGCTCAACGTTTACCTGCTATGAGTGGTGTAGGACTATAGCGCGCATCACGAAACGATGAGGATCCTGGTTTGATTCCCGGCCATTGCTTTACTTTTCGGATTTTTCTGTGTACTAATTTTCAGTGTCGTTTAGAAATTTTAGTCATTTTATAACCATTTTATAATGATCTTTAAATCAAGAACGAAGTGTCCATTTCTGGTGTTTGTCAGCTTACAGTGTCCAACACTGGTTTCATCACCCTAAAAATGGTAAAGCACTTACTTGGTTGATTGTACATACCTATACATAATCCTTTACTGGTAATAATAGAATACGAACGCATCATAAATCAAAAGCTTGAGCGTCTGAGCGGGCAGGTCGTCGACCTCTTAATTTCAGTGATCCTGACTTGTATGAGCTAACAACTGCCTGCCATATACTACAGATATGATAGAAGTCATAAGCGATTGGCGTTAAGGTTTGTAGGCGTCACACTAAACTTACGGAGACGCAAGCGATTTAGAAGAAAAAAGATTTACAAGTGTCCAGTCACAGAACTTGGCAATATATTTTGTGATGAAAAAGTTTTTATATAAAAAAGTTTGCAATACTCTTCAATAACAGCTTGAGATTCCACTTTTTAAGAGAATGTATTTTAAGAATGACTGCACAATAATATAAATAAATAAATAAATAAATAATATCGTGGGACAATTGACACCAATTGACCTAGTCCCAAACTAGGCAAAGCCTGTACTATGGGTACTAGACAACGGATAAAAATACTTATATAAATAAATACATACTTATATACATATTAAACACCCAAGACTCAAGAACAAACATTCGTATTCATCATACAAATATCTGCCCCGACCGGGGATCGAACCCGGGACCTCAAGCTTCATAGTCGTCAGGTTCGCTAACCACTAGGCCATCCGGTCGTCCAAAACAATAAAGCGACACAGACTAATTAATGTACTTAAATTCATAATTTAGTTGTATTTTGACTTTAGGAGTCAAAATACATATATTGAATAGAGCCTGTAATCTACTCATCTGAGCATGTCTAGCATTATCACATTATATTAGCCAATGTAACTGTTCAATACTTGAGAAAGGCCATTTGCTGATAATTTTGATCATTATTTTCTCATTTTTGTTCAAAGGTAAAGTGAATTCTTTCAATAAATATCTCAACAAGGCGCTGAACTTTTGACCTTTTGTGTCACTTGATCAATTCAAAGCCCACGCGTAAATGGAAACCATTAAAGGTTGTTAGCTAATACAAATCATGTTTACGGTGATTTTTCATAGTTTTTCTTCACCTGATAAATACTGAGTTTCAAAATTATACCAAGTGCCAAGTAAAGTTGTTTGCAATGTCAAAAATAAGTAGGTATATTTTACATTCATAAATCTGGTTAGTTTTAAAAATGATTAGGTACGTAGTCAAATCAATTTAGCCCAGTAAAGAAAACAGTAAAAGAAAGAAAGAAAGAAAAAGGTTTACTTGGTGCAAGAAAATAAAATAAAAAACAAAAACCGTACAAAAAAACATCGTAAACTCACGAAAAAGGCTGCCGCTCAGCATGTCATTGTGTCAGACAAGAGCTATAAGGGCTAAGTGGCAAAATTATAGTAATTATTATCCTAATGAGGTTAGCTAAAGCGATTAACAGAATTCATTGTCAATTTTGGCGACATTCACATTTTTATGACAATTTTATGTTGGCTGACTGTCGCATTTATTCAGTTAGCTTTAATCTAAGAGAGGTAAAATAATACAACAAACAAGCGCCAAGTGTTTCAATCGAACCCGCTGCCGCCTATAACTTGGGACATCTGAGCCATACATTATACAGACACCATCCTACGCCTAAAAGACTGCGATTTACGCAACGCCCTCTGAAACGAATGCTAGCAGACCTAACAGTCTTGCCACGATTGAGCGACAAGCGGCGCGGTTAGTGATTTCTGTCACTGTTTTTTCGCTGACTTTTAAAATTTTCTTCTGGTAAATACCAATATCAAATAAAGTTGACAACCACAAATGGAAAAAATAGTTTTTTGGTAACTTTTTCTAGTTTTAAACATTATTTAAACATTATTTTGCGCTCCTATTAGTCATCATCATCTAATTTCTACCGACTGTTTTTGCACTTTGCTAATTTTTACGGGGCCCTTGGATTTTTTTTTGACATACAAAATATTGAGTGCTCAAACACTAATCAAAATATACAACACAACTACAAAACGATGCTTACAACAAAAACTTAAATACATCTTAGATAATGTCAATGCACAAAAACTTAAATACGGCTTAGAAAATAAATGTCAGTATTTTACAAAATTGCCCTATTTTTCGAACCTTGAGGATCTATTAACCAAAAAATTAAAAACACTGCCCCAATCAAATTTTTATATGCACCTAATGATTTGTTGCCACCTGCAACCAATATCATTATACTCATGCAAAATCCTTCGCAAGGGCACTGCGTTTTCCCGCCATAAGTTTCTACTACATTGCGTGTTATGTTAATTAAAGGGTGAGTGGTGAGCATATCAAGCGTGCAATGAACATACAATTCGTCCGTGCCGCCAGCCGTGCGTGTCGTAGCCAGGCTGTAACTTATGGGACTATTATTCTTGAAATCTGTGAGCGTTCAGAGCCTACCGTCTAGTCAGTAAGCCGCTTAGTATTGTTGAATATTCTGCAGTCTTTGAGATGCCTGCGAAAAGCACTAGGGAGCAATAAAGCTTTTAGCCTTTTATATTGAAAAAATAGATTTCGAAGGGTGATTTTTGAAGTGAAAACTTCTTAAGGGCGCTGAGCACTTTTTGGGATGGACAATGTCCGCTACGTGGACACGGGATTTTATTTCCGTTGAAATAATAAGTAAAAAACGTATTTCTTTACCTAGGTTCATTCGTATAATCGTGTGACAACAGCATGTCAAAAAATCAATAAGAAAAAATAAGAAAGGTAAAATGAGAGTTTAAGTACCAGGATATCAGATCTTCTAAAAGCTTATTTTGAATACGTACGTTTTTTTTGTAAGCGGCCAGTACAGTACGCGTTTTGAGCGTCAAAATCTAATCTAAGCGCTGCAGTTTTCACTTCTGCTGTTAATGAAGCAACGTTTTGACATTTGCCATTTTGCGACATGGTTCTATCGAGGCTCAACAAATAAAGTCAACGAGTTGATGAAAAATCCTAATTGAAACACATTATTCTTATCCTCTTTATTTAGTAACAAATAATGTCTCCATCAACGAGTTTATCTTAATCAAGCAAAGGTCAATGCACTCAATCAAAGAGCGTCGTTAGTGGGGGCCGTTAAACATAAGTTAGATAAGGAAGGATTGAAGCAACCGGGGAAGATAAGCGCACCCGATATAATGTATTGGACATTTATTGAAGTAGTTGGGAAAATTACTGTGTAACTATTGTTATCTTTAGTTTCAGGTATCTTAGATAATTGGCTATAAGATACCTATTTCTTACGGTTATAAAATGGTGTAGTTTACAAGCGATAGAAATTGTCTTAAGAGTACTTATATGGAAAATTTCTTTTAATAGCGAATTTCATTTATCGCTTATAAAAAACTAGCTGTTGCCTGCGACTTGGTCTGCAAAGAATTCGTTTATCGCTATCCCGCGGGAATACAATACAATACAATACAATAACTCTTTATTGAACACCATATATGGGAATTTTCCGAGATAAAAAGTAGCTTATATGCTATTCCAAACTTTTCTCTCTCTATGTGCCCAATTTCATCCAGATTCGTTGGGCCGTTCTGGCGTGATTGAGTAACAAACAAACATCCATCCATCTATCAATACTTTCGCATATATGATATAGTTAGATTAGATTCTGGGATTTAAATTGTGTTCTGCTTTCCCAAGGTTTCTAACCTAACCTAACCTAACCTAAAACTCGTTAATTGTCCACATATACCTACATAAATCACGTCTTTATCCCTTAAAGGGTAGATAGATCCTTAGTTTACAACTAAAGGCCACGTATAGCATGATTGTGGACGTTTAGGTGGAGAAAGGAAGCAAATAAGTGATGGGTTGCTAGAGCATCGCTTATAATTATGATTGTTAAGATTTTCGCCCCTTTCCTCGATGGGTTTTTACCATATAAATTTATAAATAAAAAATAAAAAAGAATTTATCGCCCATACAATTTTATTATTACTTGTACAAAAACAAACAACGCAGTATATAAGTGTGGCAAAAGGCACAGGCTCAGCATTGCACAGGCTGGTACATTTTATGGTTTTTCTTTGCTACCATACCAGCATGCAAGAGTTGATTCTCTATCCTTTTCCAATTTGATTCATTCCCAAACTTCATACAAGGGTGTTTACGCTAATGCGTAACCTGCTGCCTGAAAAAGCCGCCACATGGCGTTAACGCTATTACACCGATAATATTCGCGTTATGCGCCATGAGCCATAATTATATATGCTGTGAAGCGACAATATCGCACGTATTAAGGGCGGGTGCTGACATGGGTTATTGAATCCTGAATGTGATGGGACAATGCCCTTATTTCGCGGACAATGGAGTGACGACGCGGCCTTAAAGGAGGTCAGTTTTCATTGGGCTTTCTGGGCCGTGCCTAATTGTTTCAGTGTGCTGCAGTTTTGGCGAAAAATGTTCCGCAAAGTATGACTTCCTGACCTGTTTGAGTAGACGTTTGCTTAAATAATCATTTGGCGAAAAGTTTTCACACTCAACTTTAATTATTGACAATTTTTGGGATGGGTAAAATATGTTAAACTCGCGTCAGGCGTAAGACGGAGGGAGAGTTTAAGTACCAGGATATCAGAATCCTCTAAGAGTTTTTTTGAAATAGAAGCCAGAGTCGCGTTCGATTTTTGATGTACGTTGATTTCGTCGCTATGTGCGTTTGGCCTAGTCTTATAAGGTGTGGAATAACAGTGCGTTCTCTTAGGTGACCAGGGGCCTTACAATAACGTCTTAATGCAATTCAGTTTAGGAACTGTAAATAAGTCAATTCGACTTCTAAAAGCGTCTGAAATTCAACCTCAACAAACATCATTACAACAAACCGGATAACTCACGTATAAAAGCCGAAGGAATGTTCTGACGATAATGTTAATAATCCGACGATAAATTCACGGGTGGTAGGGCCTTGTACAAGGTCCGTCCGGATCGCTACCACCATCTTACTCGCTAATCCTGCCGCTAAGCAACAGTGCTTGCGCTGCTTTGTTCCGGTGTGGAGAGTAAGACAGCCGGGGAAATTACGGGCACAAGAGGCATTTCATCTAAGTCCTCTAGGTTGGCAACGCATCTGCAATCCCTCCGGGGTTGCGGGTGTCTATGGGCAGTGGTGATCGCTTACCGTCAGGTGACCCACTTGCTCGTTTGCTTTCCTATTCACATAAAAAAAAAAGTTTGAGTCTCACGGTACTTTCATGTTGAAAGTCAACAAACATCACAGGTGACTCCACCCAAAAACTTCGCAATCAACCTATCAAAAATGAGAAGCTTGTTTGCGCACACTATCTCTGCCCCCGTTCATTATTGGGTGTGCTAAATAAATCAAGGGGGCAATTAGGGACCGAATTAAGCCAGCAAGAGATTTACTAGCACTACTCGTCACTCTATTTCACGTTGACCTGGATAAGCGCCCATTCATCTTCCTTTTCACTTAGTTTTGTGTTGACTGAACACGCAATGTTAAGAGTCTTAAACAAAGAATAGCATCAACAGACCGACCGGTTAAATGAGTCCTCGGCCGGTGCAGCGGCGCGGGGTGGGACGACAAAGAGGCCGAGAGAGGTGCGGGCGGCAGGCTCACTACCCGCCCGCGTCTCTTGGTCCCCTTTCTCGTCCCACCCCGCGCCGCTGCACCGCACGGGCAATGACTCAATTAAGTGGTCGGTCTATAATAAATCCACGCTGCTCTTCTATGCTGGCCTGGAAGCAAAGACCCGAGCAGATGGTAAAAGCAAAAGCCCAAGGGAATAGGCGATAATCTTAAGAAATATGTTATAGTATAGGCGATGCGGATCAACCCATTGATTTTGATTACCCTTTCCACCTATACGCATACAAGCTTGCTAAACGTGGTCTTCAGCTTTTTGTTACCGTTAGGACGTGTCTACCCTGTGAGGGATAAAGACGTGATTAATGTATGTGTGTATAGAACCATGAAGTTATAGATATGCTGGTTATAGGTAAAAGTTCTACACTCTGCACATCTAAATATCGTGTTAAAAACAACACGATTTGACAGTTGGATAGACTAGTGGTTAGTAATTAAGATCCCTGGTTCAAATCTCGGTAAGAGCAGGCACTTGTATGATGATTGATTAGGAATATTTATACCCGATTCATGGATGTTTTATGTATTTCCTGGTACCTATATTACACAATATGGTATTAGTACTCTATATCATGTATAATAAATAGTAAGAGACGTCTAAAGAGATACTTAAAGACGACCTATACAGGCAGTTTTCACCATAAGCTCGTCGTGGTGGACCGATATTCAAAATACATAGATACATACCGTCACGCCTCTTTCCCACATGGGTAGTTAGAGACTACTTTGTTCCACTTGCTACGATCCTGACATACCTCTTTCGCTTCATCCACATTCATCAATCTCTTCATACATGCTCGTCGGTTTCAGGTACTCTTGACCTGGCCTTTTTCCAAAACGTCCTCAATTTGATCACGGAACGTCCGTCTAGGCCTTTCTCTTAGGCCATAGAATAGAATAGAATAGTATAGAATAAATTTTATAGTACATGTTATTATACCTAATTACCATTCAAAATACGAGCGCTGAAAACACAGCGTTCGATTCGAAACTTCTACAGCGGAACGAAAATTGACTGCATCTACGAAATTACCATCTCGTACGGGAACAGGGAAAACTGTCAACATATTTCGCTCGAGCACAAAACCTTGGAGCGTTTTTTAATCAAAATCAGGGGGGCCCTATTCTCACGCCCACTTCTATTACACACATCAGCGAGTGATAACCGAGCTCGAGTTACGCCGCTCGATTTACGCGGCGTAACTTTCTGGGACGGCCCATAACTTCAACGTTAGGTTACGGCCTAAGGTTTTAGCAGCGACGAAACTGTCGTCGTAAAAAAATAATTACCTACTCACATTATATTTAATGTTTTATTCATGTAGTGGGCGGATAACGGCCACAATTTTATTTGGCAAATAGGGTGTAAGGATTTTTATGTTGCTAGAAATTTGCACTGTTGTGTCATTGAATAGACTTAGATTCAGACATCCAGTTCTCTCGGCTGCACGCGGCTTGCATCTACCGTGAATCCGCGGCTTTAGAGAGCCAGGTTGTTTGCGACTGGCTGGGTTAGTCTTCTTTTAGTATATAAACTACAATTAACACAAAATATTTACCTTGCTACTCCGCTACTTACGTGCAAGATAACCAAGCTTGGGCGAAATATATACGTTTTGCATGCAAGCCCTAAGCAAAGCCTAGGGCTATCTTGCACGTAAGTAGCGGAGTAGCAAGGTAAATATTTTGTGTTCATTGAAATGGACCTCCGCAAAGTAACGCCTGATTCAATAAAATATAATATGAACTACATTTCTTATTCTTAAGTTAGTTCCATTTTTAAAACACCTTCCTTTGCAATGACATCAACTCTTCAATCAGTTGCTCTGTCAGATTGTTGCTGAAAACAGCTGATTATTATTAATTTAGGCTCGTAGTTATTTCGTTTGTGTGTTAGTGTGTATTTTACGTTCTTAAACCATTTTATCCAAAGCCGAGCGCGAGTTTAAATTGCGTCGTCAACAAAGGTCATCTGTCCATCTCCTTGGTGGACGTCCTGCGCCGCGCTCGTCGATCCGCGGTCTCCACTGTAGGCTGAGATTTACGCTGCTAGAATGAAAGGTGTGATGTAATAGATCTACCTACTTATGTAGTTTCCACCAAAAACCGCGAGAAATAAAACCGGAATGAGCTATAAGAAAATACTAAAAATATCCACGCATAATTTTGTTTATGCGGAAAAGTACTACGTTCAACTTCACGCAAAATACCGCCATAAATAACACTAAAAAAACTTGTAATTCAAAACCGGTAAAGCCTCAGGTATTTAAGTACACAATGTGCTAGTACAAAGTTATTACATTTTACCTAAACGAATTCCTTATACTGCCTTGTTATGTTTTACGGTCCTTTAGAGAAACCGGCTTATTTTACGGTCCATATTTTACGGCTATTTTATATCAATTTCATATCAGAGCCCCGATCCCGAACTGTAAATACGCACCCTTTGTGTAGAATCCTAGGTAACTAACATTTATTTTATAAATTCTAGATGTTGTTTTGTTTCGCTTCGTTGTAGTTTAATAATAACAAAAGCAAAAGCGCTTAAAACAAAGCAGGTCAAACCTTTGTTGATATTGGATGTCGCAACTTTTGAACAGATTTAATCATCTCATACATTGAAGTTTGAATTTAAAAAACCTACAGCTATTCTACAGCTACAACTACTCTTTGGTACTTAATTAGTTCGGTGTAGGTATGTATGTATGTAAACTCTTTATTGCACATAAAAATTTAAAAATACAGAAGTACACAGAAAATAGTACAAAGGCGAACTTATCCCTAAGAAGGGATCTCTTCCAGCTAACCTGATACAGAGAGGAATAGTTTACAAAAAAAAGGCAAGCAGTCATTATTATGCGCAAATACGTAGTATTAATACTTAATAAACTAACAACTAAAGTACATTATAAAACCATAATAAAATAATATATAAATAACGGAATAAAATTTAACCAATAAACTTACATAAACACTGTCGAATATCAAATAACATAAATTTTGTACACCCGCTTTGACAAATAAAAATTTCATTTCATTTCATTTCATTTCAATACTTGAACTAAAATACAATATATTATGAAAGGCAACTACCGCCTCAGGTTAGCTTCTAAAAAATTGGGGGTGCTCAATAGAGCGGGACAGTACTTCTCGCCAGCCCATCGCCTACAACTGTATAAGGCGCAGGTTAGGCCGCACATGGAGTACTGTTCTCATCTCTGGGCTGCTCGACTTGTCGATAACCAGGCACTTTCTAGTCTGCTCGATTCTCTGGCTGTGCGGAGGGATGTAGCATCTAGCATCCCTCTGCATATTGTACCGAATATATCATGGGGAGTGCTCCAATGAACTTTTCGGATTGTTGCCTGCGGCTAAATTTCACTACCGCACTTCGCGGAATCGTCTGTCCTTCCATCCTCAACATCTTGATGGTTGGCAGTCAAGTACCGTGCGTTTTAAACGCAATTTCCTTCCTCGTACGACGAAGATCTGGAACCAACTTCCTGCTGCAACATTCCCTGAGCGGTACAATTTAGGGATCTTTAAAAAGCGAGCCTTCCTGTTCTTGAAAGGGTCGGCAACGCACCTGTGATTCCCCAAGTCTTGCAGGTGTCCATGGGCGATGGTGATTACTTTCCATCAGGTGACCCGTCTGCTCGTTTTCCCCCTCTTATATAAAATAATAAAAAAAAAGATGCCAGTGCTTAGCCACAACTTCCTCAGCCCACCCCTGAACACCGCCAGACCGCCACAGACTGATATTCCCTCAACGTCAGGGGCAACTCGTTTCACAGCTTGACGGAGCGGATCGTGAAAAATGTATGCGTGTGTTGCGTTGTATGCGTGACTTTCAACAACAACTGATGTATGGAAACAACCACAATTTAAATACCTGAAAAAATATTACAGGGATGTGCAGTTAAAATCCAGTAGCGTGTAGTTCAATCCCCAAGACCAGGTTAGGAAGCGGTTACGGAACGCCACACAATTTGTAGGCGCTGCCTAGATTGGCCATAACCCACTGCACGCTCTAGAGTCAAGCTACAACCAGCAAACTTGCTAAAGTATATATCGATTTAAAGACACAGTGTAAAGAATATCTTTAGTCAATGCACAAAATTAGGTAGGTATTTTAAAAACTGTCATGAACAGTAAAATAAAATAAAAACCGGCCAAGTGCGAGTCGGACTCACGCACGAAGGGTTCCGTACCAGAAAAAAGGCTAACAACTACTCTTTTAACGTTACTCTGTTAAAACGCCAACAACTACTCTGTTGTATGGGACCCCTTAATTATTATTACTATTTTGATTTTAGTATTTGTTGTTGTAGCCATAATAATAATACATAATCTGTGCAAATTTCAACTGCCTAGCTATTACGGTTCTTGAGATCTAGCTCGGCGAGTGGTAGCCATGATAAAGGGCTAAAATATCACGTTTTTTGTATGGAAGCCCCCCTTAATTATTATTATTATTTTGTTTTTAGTATTTGTTGTTATAGCGGCAACAGAAATACACAATCTGTGAAAATTTCAACCGTCTAGCTATTACGGTTCTTGAGATACAACCTGGTGACAGACGGACGGACGGACAGCGAAGTCTTAGTAATAGGGTCCCGTTTTTACCCTTTGGGTACGGAACCCTAAAAACAAACATGTCTGAGAGAAATATTTGTCAAAATTCCTTCTCATCGATAGCAAAAAATAATAACTAAGTGCACGTAAATCTTCTTGAGCCTTTGTTTTTGTGACGTATCTTAAAAAATGATACAGAAAAAACATTTCACCATGGAAAGGCCGCGGCAACAAGACAACCGTCGAATACTGTCATATCATCGATATAAAATCCATTTTATCCTAACCTGATTCGAGTTTTCTTGGAATTTCTATGTGAGGTTAACCGAATTGGCTTTTTATTGACATTTCTTATAAACGAAAGCAAATTCCCTTAGAGTATTATCAATATTGAACTTATTTGAAGCGAAGGGAGTTTTGATTGAATGTAACAAGTCAGAACTTAGCTCACAACATAAATTGATACAGAATATTGGCTTTTCTAATACATAATTATAGTAGAAAAAATAATACTTGTTACTCAGTAAAAGTAAAAAAAAATTGCCACAGGGTCCCTGACGACGGAAATAGGAACTGAGGCAGACCAAGACGGAGACGGCGGGACGACCTGGATTCTTATCTAAGGGAATGGCAGAAACACGCGGGACATAGGATAGATTGGCGATGAAGAGGAAAGGCCTTTGCCCAGTAGTGGGACACGAAATAGGCCATATAAAAAAAATACTGTGATAGAACTATTATGAGGTAAAGTCAGCATTTGGGAAACTAAATGAAATCCTACTAATATTATAAATGCGAAAGTTTGTGAGTGACGACGTGACGATGTGAGTGAGTGTGTATGTTTGTTCCTTCTTCACGCTGAAACGACAGAACGGATTTGGATAAAATTCGGAACGGAGATAGCTGATACCCTAGATTGAAACATAGGCTACTTTTTATCCCGGAAAATTGCATAGTTCCCGCGGGATAGCGATAAACATGTCAACTGCTAATTTTACGCGGACGAAGTCGCGAGGTATTGTATCCTAGTGTTAATCCTCTAGTGTTGCGGATGCCCATAGGTGGTGGTGCTCGCTTACCGTCAGGTGACCTCTTGCTCGTTTTTTCCTTGCGTATAAAACAGCAAAAATTGAAACCTCGTTGCTCCTTGGTTTCATCGGTCTTCTCGGCTAATTTCAGCTTCGTAGAGCGTTGTCTCGCTCTATACTTCGTTTAATTTAGGATGAGAAACCACAACAACATTATATTGCGGCTCGTGAACTGTAATCTCTTTACGATTTGTACTAGAGTAACAATTGACGCCACGCAAATGAAGTGGTACTAAAACAATTTAATTTTGCGGCCGCCAAACTATTGCGCTGTACTATTTGCTAGGTAAGAAATATTTGACCAGACGCAATATAATGCTATTGCGGTTTAACATTCTAAATTAAATGAAGTATAACTTACGTGACGCCAATTTTATTGTCTCTTTCCAAAGACCGAAGTGCAATCTTTATGGCCGGGTACTGTAGATTAATTATATTTTTCTCAAGCATGCTCGGAAATGTACACGTTAATGTCGCGAAATGAAGCCAAGAAGTTTCACATTTACGGCCTAGGCCAAGAAGTAATGTGGCGCGGTCGGCGGGTGCGGTCGGCGCGGTGCGGCGGCGCGGTGGCGGGTGTGCGGTTAAACATGGCGCGAGCAATAGTTTGTTCAAATGGCATGTTTCAAAAATTAAAAATGCAGCTAATTAAACAATTTTTACTTGATTTCCTCGCATTGCTTGAGAAAAGCACTATACAATCCTCGGCCGGAAACAGGGATTGCAGGCCTCGCTTTATCCGGCCTCGTCTACGACTCGGCCGTGTACCCCAATCTCGTCCTGCAATCCCTTACTTCACGGCCTCTGCAGTAATGTACTATTGTTGTAAGTACTTTAAGGGCTGTACATCCTACTAATATTATAAATACGAGAGTGAGGATGTATCTGTTGATAGAGCCTGGCAAATAAAAGCGTGACCTGGTTTTTTTTTATAGTTTTAATATGGCAACATTATTTCTCTGTCAAAGGCAAGTCAAAAGTCTTGTCAGTATTTTGTGAACTCAATTATTTTTCATTTATAATTTCCGTAATATATGGGTAAAACAATAAAAATTTATGTGCGAAAGCTGCTATATGTCATGATCAGTAAGTTCAAGCAAAAACAAGAGGAGAAAGAAGTTGTTTTCCAAGAGAAACAACGATGTTTACATGAGATGTTGGATTTTTTAGGTTAGTACCTATGACTATGTAATCTTAATCCCTGTTGGCTGATTATTAGATATATTGACCATAATTATGATAATGATGATACCGTTGATGATAATCTTGAAGATATTCAAGGAATCTGCGAAATGAAAAACAGTTAGTAATACCACATGTAATTTTTTTTTAATTTGCCGCGTTTTCTCAGGTCACGCTTTCGTTTGCCAGGCACTATATAATGTATGTTTGTTACTCTTACAAGCCAGAGCGGCTCAATAGGTCTGGATAAAATTTAGCACAGAGATGAGATTATAGTCTGGAATAACACAGGCTACTTTTTATCCACAATCATGGCTACACGTGGCCTTCAGGTCGATACTGAACACGCACTTATACGGTTGATCACACGGCAATGGGCGTCTCATGTTTTACACATTTTCAAAGCAATTATTTCCTGTTTTTTGTTAACTGTCAAAAGATAAAAAGAAATAACATATGTAACATCTGCCTCTGTAGGATGAGGAAGAATAATAATTAGAAATATTCGCGGCAAAACAAAAATCCCTTGGTTTATTGTCGGGGGATAATCATTTCGAGGTAGTTCATTAATGCGCATAGCTGAATAATATTCTGTTCAGGTAATTGGAGTATAGAGAATACATACACTTTATTAGGAAGAGAATCACTTTATTTGTGCTTTATGTGGATAATGTGCGGGTAGTTTGACAAAATTTCGCGCGCATTGCGGACATGTGAGCACCCCATCAATATAATTATAATTGACTGCCGCAGGTGGTCAGGCTGTCAATTCATCGCGCTTGGCATCTAGTTCAGAGCAACGATGAACGATGAGTTTTGTTTTTTAGTATGTATTTATCTACATTATATATGTATGTTTATCCGTTGCCTGGTACCCATAGTACAAGCTTTGCTTAGTTTGGGACTGAGTCAATTGGTGTAATTTGTCCCATTATATTTATTTATTTATTTATTTATTTTTTTGTTTTTTTGTTAAAATAACGAAAGCTTTTAAGGAGCGTAATGTCATGTGATTAGTTTTATATAACACGATGTACACGAAAGCTCAAAAATAATCCATCTACTGTAATGATTATCTTTTTATTGGTACACTACCAGTGTCTATTCCCATTACTCAAACAGCCCTGTCATTCAGTTCGTATTAACTCTGTGGGAACAGTGTTGCTGTAGGTAAATTCTATTCGTCCCGTAGCTGTCAATAAGTAAGTATTGGTTAAAATATTTTCTAAATTGTTTGGTATTTTATCTTTTGGCTTCTTATCACTTTGTTTTGAGAGTATTTTGATATTTTAGAATTTTTGAGCCGCAACTTAATTAATTTTGTTAAATTTCGCGTGAGATGTCAAACTGCGATTTTAGGATGGCAACAATCCGACGGCCATTATTTTCCTTCGATCTCTGTACCGATTGAGGAACGAGTACACTACGAAATAATCAAATTGTTTGTTATCTTCGAAATCTGGTAAGATTTTATCAAAATTTGTATCAAATCGTTGCCAAAGTTCATTGGAGTGCGGCGCCTTAATTGTTTTTTGGTTTTAGGGCAGTTACGGCGATCGACCATATTTTCATTAGCCGACAATTCGACCCAAAGTGTCGCCTGTTTATTAATATCACATGTATTTCGGACCCGGGAATCATTCCCTGCCGTGTAAGTATGACAGAAAGTGCCTACAGTCAAAATATTTACATGGTTGACGTGTTATGTTAAACCAAGGTGTCGTTTCAGTGACCTAAAAGTAGTTGAGTACCTGTGCTTGAGACCAGTTGGCGGTTCCAGGGCTCCTGGAGTTGACATTGGTCAACATTCCCAAGCAGGACCATTATCCTCCGACAGGTGAGCCACTTTTCTAACCTCCGATTTAACCCTGCACTAGTCTAGGTAACCTAGATCACGGCCAGAGCCTTCCGCTACGCCCGTGTTTCATATTACTTAAAATTAAAGCCTCGTGGCTTGAAGGTAATCCAACTATCTTACCGTTTACCCCTAAAAATAACTACATTTCCCCTAAAATTGGCGTATTGCCTCTGTTACCCCCATCCTGCGTTGGTTCGCTTTGTAATTTACGTGTTATTAATTAAGCTGACCGTTCCAGGAGGTTTTTGGTACCCCTGAAGAACCGTCCCATCCCTCCGGGTCCAGCACCGAGCCCTGCGTGGCAGCTGCTCGGCAAGGCTTCCCGCCTTGTTCCCAGGAGCTCCGCAGCTCTCAGCTGAGTCGTTGATTTAGTAGATAATTTAGCAATAAGAAGCGTTATCGATCAAAACCGTTAATTAGAACCCTCCCCTTAAGGGATTTTGTTAATTAGTTTAACCCTAAGTTTAAACCTTAGTTATATTAAAAACTATACCCTAGCGTACCCTTCTCCCCTTTCGGGGTTCTTGTTTTGAAAAGAAAATATAGTTTGTATATTACCTTAACCGTGTTTACTTTCGCTTACCCGGTAGTTCAAATTATAACCATTTCATGGCGCCCGAACTTAATTTTTAACGTTAGACTTGTCAGGTCGCCATGCTCTGACGAGTATTGATCGATAGCGCTTGAGTTGTACTTTTTTTTTATTGACAGCCTTAGTATATTTACAGTCTTAGTACCATAAGGTGTTTTCCATTCTGACTGTTACTGTTTATGACAGATAATACTAACGATATATTACCTATTACTGTATTAATAATTACAGCTGCACGGAACTGTAGCTTACTCATATGGATTAGTAATTTTTACCGTATTGTTGTTGCTCTCGGCAGGGAGTAGAGGTTACTGTGTGCATTGGAGGAGATAACTGTACTCGCCAGGTTTATATTTATACAAATATTTCGACTTTTACTTATATTTTTACACAGTTTAAAACTAATAGTACTACAAGATTACTTGTGCATCAACATTATAAAGTCTATTGTTTATTATAAAACTGACAACTCTTGTAATTGATCGATCACGCTATTCTACGTTTAACAATACCTACTAGTATTTTGCCAACAAATTTTTTTTTTCCTCGCTTGTCTACTTTGATTTGTTTTGTAATGGAGGAACGCCCAATTATATTCAACTTGTTGCATAAGGACGAGTTAGAATATGAAGTTAGCATTCGGGATGGTACTCCGGCCGCTAGTATCGCGGACTTACGAGCCCAGGTTAGTAAATTAAATATGATCATACCTACTAATGAAGTCGCCGAGTTCAGCGGCGAGTTGGCGCAAGAGTTAGACGCTATCGCAGGCAAACTAGCGGAGTTGGATTTGTTGTTGCAGGAGTCGGCAGATAAGCGAGGATCCTTAAAAGTGCTTAATCGGGTGCAAGCGGTTGCTCACCATCTTTACCACCGTATCACACGCCTTAACCCCTCCGATGCCGAATCCAAGCGGTTTACAGAATTATCCGATAAATTAAATAAACTACTTAATAAAATAGACACGGTTATGTCTAACTTCCGCAGTGCTTTGTCTACGGAAACAGTAGTCGAGTCTAACATACCTACTACTAATACGTCCTCAAACTGTAGATGCGGTTATCATGCGAATGTACACAAGTTAAATTTACAATATAACGGTCTTACTTGTGTTAAAACTTTTCTGAGAAAATTAGAACAATTAAGAGTGTCACGTGGAATTTCAGAAAATGATTTATTACGTTCGGCTTGCGAATTATTTACGGACGGTGCAGCGTCCTGGTTTGATGGTCTCGACGAGCCGGCGATCAGCTGGGCAGAGCTAAAACAATGGGTACTATTGGAATACCTGCCAGCTGACTTTAACGAGCGCCTACTCGACGAAATCAGGTCCAGGACACAGGGCACAGAGGAGAGCATAACGAACTATTTGAATGTTATGCAATGCTATTTCGCTCGCTTAGACCAACAATTGTCGGAGTCCGATAAATTATACATCGTAATGAAAAACGTGCGTCCTTACTACTCTAAACAATTAGCGTTATTAAATATAACTTCACTATCAGATCTCAAAACTAAGTGTCGTCTACTCGAGGCTGCCAGTCAACGAGCGAAGTTGTTTTCGGAACCAACCACAGATACCCGAGGATTATTGGCGGGAGACTTAGCGTATAAACCGTCCTCGAAGAAAAGTCACGTGTCCGTGGTAACAACTAACGAACATTTTTGTGTCCGGTGTCGAGTAAATGGTCACAATTTAAAAGAGTGTAAGGCACCTCATAAACTAATTTGTTATCGCTGTGGTGAAAATAATGTAACCGCGCGGACTTGTCCAAAGTGTGCACAATTAATTACAAAAAACTAATAAACCGGTCCCAGAGTATGGCTGGCTCCGTGTTTAATTCTAAATTACCCTCTCATTTAAAATTAAAAACATATCCTCATAGTACTACATTTAAAAGTAGAATATTCAATAATAACAAAAACCATACATTACCGGAGTTGACTCACGTACCTATACCTACCTATACCAAGGTACCTATCTATACTAATAGAAATACCAATAATACCTACCAAAATTCAAAGTTACACAGTATTCCACCAATAAATACCAACCATAAGAACCACCCTTGCTCCTTTCCCCCCACTAACCAAATTGATACCCCCTCCGCGCTTGTTAATGCTTGTTCACCAACTAACAATCCCACCGACGCAGCGCAATCCTTTACCTATCCTAACTTTAAAAAATCCTCGCCAAAACCTACGAATACTATTATTTACCCTACCAGTACTACTAATACTACCCAAATACCGATTAATACTACAACGTCCGAACCACCAAACCCGAACACTTCTTCAAATAAGAAGTGCTACCAAACGATATTCTTTTACAATTCTTTGCTACAATACAATTACCCTAAAGATGTTAAATACAACAAAACAATTTATCGTACCCATAAAACAAAACATCCGCTGAACACCAACGCAAGCGCGATTAAATCATCCCAAACACCCCCCATTATAACCGCACAAAATTCATCAATACCCATAACTTCTGAGAAACACCTCCAGGATTCGTACCCAATAAAAGTTGAAAATTTAAAACACCACCCGACTTCACCTCCAATTAAGATAGAACCTTCTCTCATTAATTTCACCTCAGCGAAACACCACACGAAAGATACTTTCTTAGATAACCAACGATTAAAAACGACTACTACGTTAAAGAAACAATCGCCTACTACATACACAGATCCGGTTGACTGGCAGGCTTGGCTGTCGACACTTAAATCGTTTTTGAATAAAAACCCTCATTCAAAATTAAATAGTTATATTGAAGGACAAGATTTGCGTCCTTACCTAACTGTGAAAATTTACGACATTCAGTACAACGGTCTCTTGGATTCGGGATCGGAGATTTCTATACTCGGCGGTGACACGTGTAGGTATTTCAAGGACACGGTTACTATCCACAAGTCTCCTGATCTTGATCATATTATTACGGCGAATGGTTTAGCTTCTCCAGTGTCGGGTTATGTTCTATTACCAGTTATGGTGGGTGACAAAACTTCAATTGTAAAATTCTACGTCATACCTGGTGTTTCAACTAAATTACTATTTGGTATTAACTTCTGGAAGTCGTTTAACATTGCTCCAGATGTACTTAGTTTATTAAACAACGGATGTTCATTCTCAGACGAGGAACATATATCTACTATTACTTCGGAAGTAAGATTTATACAGGGATTAGACTCATTGTCGTTGGAAGAGCAAGCACAGGCTGAAGACCTATTGAAACAGTTCGAGTCCATTTCTTCAGAATTAAAAGGCCTAGGGCGTACACACCTGCTGACTCATACCATTAACACCGGTGACGCGAAACCGATTAAACAACGGTATTACATGCTGTCCCCGTCTAAGTTGAAAGAGTTAAACAAGCAGCTGGATGAGATGTTAGATCAGGACGTTGTCGAACCTAGCTCCAGTCCTTGGAACAATCCGGTTATAATGGCTCCTAAAGCTGACGGCACCCTTCGATTCTGCCTCGACAGTAGAAAGTTAAACGAACTATCGAAGCACGATGCCTACCCTTTACCTTACATCAACCAAATACTGGACCAACTGGGTAACGCTAAATTCTTGTCCTCTCTAGATCTGAAGTCTGCCTTTTGGCAAATTCCTCTTGATTCGCAGGAGTTTAAAGAAAAAACCGCATTTACAGTCCCTTCCCGCGGTTTATTTCAGTTTAAGGTCATGAGTTTCGGCCTGACTTCGGCCCCTGCTACCCAGCAACGACTCATGGACGTACTGTTTGGGCCAGAATACACTAGTCGTATTTTTATCTATTTAGACGATATTGTTGTCGTCTCGGAAACCTTTACAGAGCATCTTGCCTTACTTCGTACCGTTTTGGATCGTCTTCGTTACGCTAATCTTACCATTAACTTGTCCAAGTGCAAATTCTTCCGCAAGGAACTTAAATATCTGGGCTTTGTCGTGGACGAGTTCGGACTACGCACCGACCCCGACAAAGTCAAGGCCATAATTGATTTTCCAATTCCGGCGTGCCGTAAAGACGTTAAGCGCTTCTTAGGTACTGCGTCCTACTACAGGCGCTTTATTAAGAACTTCAGTAATATTGCAGGCCCTCTAAATCAACTCACTTCTACTAAAAAGGGAGCACCTCCTTTCCGCTGGTCACCAGAAGCTGATAACGCCTTCTGCGAGCTGAAAAAGGCCATGACTACGGCTCCAGTTCTTGCTTGCCCTGACTTCACTAAGCCATTTACAGTTCACTGTGACGCGTCCGATTTCGGCATTGGGGGTACACTTACCCAGGAATTCGAAGGTGAAGAGCATCCCCTGGCGTACTATAGCCATTCGTTATCCCCACCGGAACGGAACTATTCGGCTACCGAACGGGAGGCCCTAGCTGTTGTTAAGGTCGTGGAGCATTTCAGGCCCTACCTCGAAGGCGATCAGCAATTTAAAATCATCACTGACCATTCCAGTCTCAAATGGTTTCTAAATTTAAAAAACCCTACGGGACGCCTCGAACGTTGGGGTTGTCGCCTCTCCCCGTACAATTTCGTAATCGAGCACCGTCGTGGCTCAGACAATATATTGCCGGATGCTTTGTCAAGGTCCGTTGCTCTTACCCACACAGGCTTCTCAATACCAGTCTGTCTTATTAATACTGATTTCATACTGGATACTTGGTATCTTACCCTACGTAAACGTTGCGTGGAAAACCCAGCATCGTGTCCTAACTATCAAATTACAAACGATCGTCTTTACCGTTACACTAAAAGTAACAATTCATTAAAAAAGGACTTCGAGTGGAAGGAGGTTATACCGGCTGACTTCAGGGAGGAAATTTTGTATGAAAATCACTCGGTTCCCACCGCGGCGCATCTCGGGACCGCGAAAACCTACAAGAGGCTTAGGCTGCGGTATTTCTGGCCCGGGATGTACGCAGATGTGATCCGTTACATCGCCAATTGCTCCGTGTGCTCAGCCTATAAGCACAGCCAACAGGCCACTCCCGGTTTTATGGGGAGTGCTAAGGAGTGTTCGCGTCCCTTCCAGTGCCTCAGCTTGGATCTAGTTGGTCCACTTCCGTCGTCGAGACAACTTAACACGTATATCCTGGTAGTTTTGTGTTGCTTTACTAAATACTGTATGTTATTCCCCATACGCCGTGCCACTGGTAAGGTGATTTCTCAGCGTTTAGAGAACCATGTCTTCATGGTCCACGGGATTCCTCAAACTATTATAGCAGATAATGCCTCCTACTTCACGGGTGGTGAAGTACATCAATTATTCGCTACGTATAACATCCCACAGCTCCATTATACGCCCGTATATTCACCACACTGCAATGACGTGGAAAGATATAACAGAACGCTGATGACCGCGGTCTCGAGCTTCGTCGAGTCCGACCACAGAACATGGGACGTCAATATTGCTAAAATCCAGTTCGGTCTTAACACATCCGTTAACGAATCCACATCTTTTTCCCCGTTCTTGTTAGTGCACGGACGCGAAGCGGTGCCGGACGGAACGATCTATGGCGATCCGGAAGCTGTGGAGGAGATTATATTCTCTTCGAGACGAGATTATTTGGATAAGATAATCGTACTCAGAGACATCTTCTCCACAGTGAAAGACTTGCTAAGGAAGGCCCATGACCGTAACATTAAGCATTATAACAGTAAGCGTCGTGACGTTGAGTTTAACGTGGGTGACGTTGTGTGGAAGCGGACGTTTAAGCAAAGTAATGCTGGTAGATACTTCGCTGCGAAGTTAGCACCAAAGTACGAGAAGTGCCGCGTACTTCGTAAAATATCCCGGTTAGTTTACGAACTAGAAGACATGAACGGTAAGCCATTGGGGAAGTGGCATGTAAAAGATTGCAAGCCACCTTCTACCAATGCCACTTAATTGGAATTGACTTAGGATATTCCCCGGACGGTTCAGTTCCATTAAGACCGCCGAACATCCTTTGGGATCATTGTGTGAGTGTCCCTCGCTCGTTAACGTACCACTGTACTACTGTACCGTAGGCCCCGATGCGACTATCTCCAGCGTCGGCCGCGCGGATTTAGTCGATGCCAAGGTACAGTAGGACTCGTGATCCTGGGCCGAGAATCCGTGTCATAATTTAATTTACGCTAGCCGGTGGTAGGACCAGGTGCACGGTCCGTCCGGATAGCTACCACCATCCTACTCGTAAGCCTACCGATACCGTGGTACCCATACCGCCGTGGTTCGGTTTGGTGAGTAGGATTTCCGGTTGACATTACTGCACACGAGGTTTACATAATTTACCCTCAACTCAGGCTGTTACGTCAGCTTTTATTTTTTAACTCGTAGTAGGGTCGGGACTGGATAACCACGTCCTCCGCTAGTGGCCCAGTTCCGAACCTATGATTTATTGCGTCTTCCCCGAATAGGCGAAGACGACGAGGCTATTTTCCCTAGTCCTCTAGTGTTTTAGACACTATAAGCCAGCGATATGCTCGATTACTTAGTTTAAGTTGTAGTGGGAAGAGGTCTAAGTTAGTCGTTTCACGTTAGACAGCTTATTCTTCGACCCATGATTTATTACGTCTTCCCCAAACAGGCGGAGACGACCGATTCCACTCTGGGGGTTAACTACCCTAGCCTTCTGGTATGTTCAATGGTATGAGTCAGGCGTACGTTCTATCCCTTAATTTTAAGTTGTAGTGGGAAGGGGTCTAAGTTAGTCGTTTCACGTTAGACAGCTTATTCTTCGACCCATGATTTAATACGTCTCCCCCTGAATAGGCGGAGACGACCCTTCCACATTGTCTATTTCCCCCTCGCTACCTTCTTAAGGAGCGAGGACAAACCGGCATTTTTGTTTTATTTTTAACTTGTAGGTTGTAGTAGGATCGGTACTGGACAACCACGTTTCCCGTTAGTGGCCCAGTTCCGAACCTATGATTTAATACGTCCCCCCCTCTAAATAGGCGGAGACGACCCTTCCACGTTGTTATCTCCCTGCTTCCTTATTGGGAGCGAGGACAAATATAGTTAATAAGTTGTAGTAGGTTTGGTACTGGATAACCACGTCCTCCGCTAGTGGCCCAGCTCCGAACCTATGATTTCACACGTCTTCCCCCAAGACAGGCGAAGACGACCCTACCATATGGTTTTCTCCCTGCTTCCTTATTGGGAGCGAGGACAAAAATAGTTAGTAAGTTGTAGTAGGTTTGGTACTGGACAACCACGTCCTTCGCTAGTGGCCCAGCACCGAACCTATGATTTCATACGTCTTCCCCCAAGACAGGCGAAGCGCTTTTCATAGACATTTGGTTCGTAGTGGTAGGTCGGGAGTGATCGTGTTTTGACTGCAACGCTACACGTGTCAAATTTCAATATTGTTCGGGTTCTCTTTTCCGTCAGTTAATCCTGTCCGGCGTTAAATAAGCCTACACCAGTGTGGCTTAGGACTACGTTGTCCCTATTAGCCAGCACGTTGTCGAGAGCGGATGGTGACTCTAGTGGTGCTGTGATAGGACTATTTTTTTTTTCTTTTTTTTCTTTTTTCTTTCTTTTTTTCTTTTCTTCCCCTTTTATTTTTCAGAATCCGCTACAGGCTGTAGAATACCTGAATCGGTTGATCTGTATATATTTTTCTGGAACTCTTTGTGGATCTCTTCGTGGATCTCTTTTAAGAATCCGTCAAAGGTGTAAATAAGCCGAGCACCGGTACAGAGGGTGACTCAGATACCTACGACTGGTTTCTTTCAAATTATTATTATTATTTGTTCAGTATTTCTTCACTTACCTTCGGGCGTTGCAGCGCAAAACACGTTCAGTTCCTGATTTTAGGTACTTACATGTTAGTTGAAGTTTTAGTTGAGTCATCGCTAGGGATGCGACCCTTGGACTTGTTTACACTTTAACAGGTTTAGGGTTCCGTGTTTTCGTTAACTACGGTCGTATCACTACCTACCTACGTATCGTGGTAACCGTAACTGGTAACGCGCTTTTAAATATTTACTTAGTTGTCTTTGACAAATGACTTAACTTACCTGTAGGCTAAGTTTAATTGCTGTATTCTTTCAGTTTTTCGTCGTCGCTTACTGCAGACCAAGTTAATTTAACTTTTATTTTCCAGTTCGCGCAAGCTGAGGAGAATAGTTTGGCAGTTTACATGCTGCAGTACCGTAGGCCTAGAGGCATTCGTTTCCAGCGTCGGCCCCGCGGACTCGAATGATGCCGAGGTGCTGCAGTACCTGTGTCTCCTGGGCCGGGAGACTAGGGTTTTGTTACCTTCTGCAGGTTGACCTTTTTGTTTTTGAATGTAGGTTCCGGCATTGCTTGTAGTGAGTTTGTTCTAAGCTCGAGGGCGAGCTTGAATTTTCCTGCTCAGTTCCTTCCGGCGTAAAATTCTCCCGGTTGAGGGGGTGTGTAATGATTATCTTTTTATTGGTACACTACCAGTGTCTATTCCCATTACTCAAACAGCCCTGTCATTCAGTTCGTATTAACTCTGTGGGAACAGTGTTGCTGTAGGTAAATTCTATTCGTCCCGTAGCTGTCAATAAGTAAGTATTGGTTAAAATATTTTCTAAATTGTTTGGTATTTTATCTTTTGGCTTCTTATCACTTTGTTTTGAGAGTATTTTGATATTTTAGAATTTTTGAGCCGCAACTTAATTAATTTTGTTAAATTTCGCGTGAGATGTCAAACTGCGATTTTAGGATGGCAACAATCCGACGGCCATTATTTTCCTTCGATCTCTGTACCGATTGAGGAACGAGTACACTACGAAATAATCAAATTGTTTGTTATCTTCGAAATCTGGTAAGATTTTATCAAAATTTGTATCAAATCGTTGCCAAAGTTCATTGGAGTGCGGCGCCTTAATTGATTTTTTGGTTTTAGGGCAGTTACGGCGATCGACCATATTTTCATTAGCCGACAATTCGACCCAAAGTGTCGCCTGTTTATTAATATCACATGTATTTCGGACCCGGGAATCATTCCCTGCCGTGTAAGTATGACAGAAAGTGCCTACAGTCAAAATATTTACATGGTTGACGTGTTATGTTAAACCAAGGTGTCGTTTCAGTGACCTAAAAGTAGTTGAGTACCTGTGCTTGAGACCAGTTGGCGGTTCCAGGGCTCCTGGAGTTGACATTGGTCAACATTCCCAAGCAGGACCATTATCCTCCGACAGGTGAGCCACTTTTCTAACCTCCGATTTAACCCTGCACTAGTCTAGGTAACCTAGATCACGGCCAGAGCCTTCCGCTACGCCCGTGTTTCATATTACTTAAAATTAAAGCCTCGTGGCTTGAAGGTAATCCAACTATCTTACCGTTTACCCCTAAAAATAACTACATTTCCCTTAAAATTTTCGTATTGCCTCTGTTACCCCCATCCTGCGTTGGTTCGCTTTGTAATTTACGTGTTATTAATTAAGCTGACCGTTCCAGGAGGTTTTTGGTACCCCTGAAGAACCGTCCCATCCCTCCGGGTCCAGCACCGAGCCCTGCGTGGCAGCTGCTCGGCAAGGCTTCCCGCCTTGTTCCCAGGAGCTCCGCAGCTCTCAGCTGAGTCGTTGATTTAGTAGATAATTTAGCAATAAGAAGCGTTATCGATCAAAACCGTTAATTAGAACCCTCCCCTTAAGGGATTTTGTTAATTAGTTTAACCCTAAGTTTAAACCTTAGTTATATTAAAAACTATACCCTAGCGTACCCTTCTCCCCTTTCGGGGTTCTTGTTTTGAAAAGAAAATATAGTTTGTATATTACCTTAACCGTGTTTACTTTCGCTTACCCGGTAGTTCAAATTATAACCATTTCACTACCCATGTGTCGCATTTTAACATTTACAAACAGCTTAAAATTTAATTAATTAAGCTTTCCCCTGCAGCTTCAGTCACGCTTAGTGATTTGTTGACACTCCAACGCCACAAATACGTTTGATACGTGTAAAAAATACCCAATAAAATCAACCAATCTAAAGCCTTTTGGTGTCGACCCTAGGATGTAAATGTCAAACTTTTATTGGCATAGAGAATTTTCACCGTACAGGGCCCTTCCATCAACTCGACAATTGTCGGAGATATGTGGCTATTGCAAACGCAATGCGTAGTCAATGTAGAGCCAACTGGCGTAGATTCTTGTCGAGTTCGTAATGTATACAGAATTGTCACCGACAAATTTGTCGCGTTGGTGACAATTAAATATAGCTCTTAGAGGATCTGATATTCTGGTACTTAAACTCTCCTTCCGTCGTACGCCTGACGCGAGTTTAACATTTTTACCCATCCCACGCGTATAAACGGTACACACCCGATTCTGCGCGAGTAGCGCGACTAGAGTCTGGAAAACGAAAGCGTGACCTGGATTTTTTGAAAAGTTTTAATATGGCAACATTATTACTCTGTCAAAGGCTTTGGTTAGAGTTGTTTTGATTTTGTGAACTCAATTATTTTTCATTTTTAATTGCCGTAATATATGGGTAGGTAAAACAATAAAAAGTACTTAATGTGCAAAAGCTGCTACATACCATGATCAGTAAGTTCAAGCAAAAACAAGAGGAGAAAGAAGTTGTTTTCCAAGAGAAACAACAATGTTTAGATGCGATGTCGGATTTTTTAAGCTAGTACCTATGACTATCTAATCTTATTCCTTGTTGGCTGATTATTTGATATTTGGCCAGAATTAATATGATGATGATACCGTTGCTTATGTTTACAGATAATCTTGAAGATATTCAAGGAATCTGCGAAATGAAAAACAGTAATTCCACATGCATTTTTTTTTATTTGCCGCGTTTTCTCAGGTCACACTTTCGTTTACCAGAATCTAATTTAATGTTATGACGTAAGAAGCTATAGATATATCTAGTAACTATCGGAATCAAGTTCTAAACATCTGCGGCACTTAAGTTAAGGGCACATTCCGACCTACTGACATTGTTTGGTAGTCGTTGGAAACCACCCCTAACCTACTTAAATAGGGTTCGCGTCAAATTGTTACCGTTTACAGAAATAGTCTTAATTTTCAAGCTCAAAAAACTGGCCACCTGAGAAAACGCACTGTTACTCTTTAAAAAAACAACCGGTAGCACTCCGGCAGTGCCGGCAGAAGTGAAAACTAAATACCTACCTACACGCACACTCGCGCAAAAAAAAAAAGAATAAAAATCTTTTTCTACACGAGATTCGAACTGCGGTCACTTGAGAAAACGCACTGTTATTTCGCACCTTATACCACTAGGCCAAACGCACATACGTTAAAGCGACGAAATCAACGTACACTTCAAAAATCGAACGCGACTCTAGCTTCATTCGTATTTAATTTGTAAACGACACTGAAAATTAGAACACATAGAAAAATCCGAAAAGTAAAGCTATGGCCGGGAATCGAACCCGGGTCCTCGTCATTCCGTGACGCGTGCTATACCCCTACACCACCCATAGCAGGTAAGTAAGCGTTCGAATTTTTCTATCTATTACTAACTGTCACGTGACCTTGTTACTATGCGATGCGATTATTTGTCGCGAAGCGTCATCTATTTGAATGATGTGTCTGTTTGTGTGTGTGTGATTTTTCTATGTGTTCTAATTTTCAGTGTCGTTTAGAAATTAAATTTCTAACGGTAAAATCGTAAAAGTAAACATAAAAATTAAGAAATAAAAATTTCTTGATTCATTTGATATTCATTCGTATTTCAAAATAAGCTAAGAGGATTCGAGGCCTGTGCCTAGTAGATATTGACTGGAGATGACGATTTATTGTTAATTATATAATAATGTAATAAATAGTTTAATTAGGCAACTTTATACACCATTAAATATCATGAAAGATATAGTAACTGGAAGGAAAGGGTTTTTAATAAATATTAGCCCGGTCGGATTACCGTCTTTGATCCTTACAAGTAATGACTTTCCGGTACGGATGTGATTAAAAAAAACGCTCTTTGCCAGTTCTTTTATAATCACTTTAATTAGTTTAATCTGTGACCGGCTGTTTTCATCTCGATTTACTTTTCTGGCAGCGGAAGTTATCTTCACATAGTCTTCCTCTATAATACCTATTTAAGTGCCAGCGTTGCTTGGCGGATTTCGAGGGATGCGTTGGATGAAGCCGGAGACTCGAGATTCAGCTATTCGGCAAAAGGTGGCGCCACCAAAAATCACATAGGTGATATTGAACATACGATTGTTCCCGAACATAGGTAAGAAAGACCCTGCAAAAATACTCCTGACTCTTGGTATCTACTCGGTCTCGATACTTTGAAAGGTGACGATTATAATTGTGAGAACAAACTTTTAGGGAATCAGAACTGTAATTATGAACGATAGGTACTAGCTGTTGCCCACGACTCCGTCTGCACAGGATTCGCTTATCACCCGCGAGAACTACGCGATTTCCTGGCCCTATCTTTCTCCGGGACTAAAACTATCTCTGTACCTACTAAATTTCATTAAAATCTATTATGAACGCATATGAACGAAAACGTATGAGACAGACAGTGTAACTTTCGTATTTATGATATTAGTTTAAGGATTCGTAAATCTGCGGGCAGGAATTGGAGGAGTAGAGCTGATGATGGAGTTATGTGGCGTGCCATGGGAGAAGCTGAGAGGAGGGAGGACGTCCAGGACCCTATTTCTTAAAGCAGTTACAATTTACAAGCGGAAGTCTCTTTCTGACCCTATGTGTTAGATAGAGACTTCCGCTTGTTAATTTTATTGTAACTTTGTAGCTTTATAAAATAGGGCCCTGCAGTGGACTGACAAGGGCTAATGATGGTCATGAGACACATGTTTAAACAAGAAAAATTATCATATTTTTCTTTTGTAGGTATAATCATTTCTATACTCAAAAAAACTACACAGTAAAATATTTTGCTCTTGATTTACTCGCATTCAGAAATATTAAAGTAGAACCAAACGCGTATGCCTAAACATTTACTTCAATCTACGTGTTACTCTAATCGAATTCAGGCATTAAGAAACATAATTTACGTCCATACCGTAGCGTAAGGCGTAAACATTTACAAAAACACTCTCAATGGACGATTGTGACGTATTGACCAACCTTCTTCTATAAAACTCGTTCTATTTAAATCGTGAATCATTTATAGAATTAGTTTCACGCACAGATCTTCAAGAAGCGGTAAGTTTCCGAAAACTTCTGGAAAATTTCACAGGAAATAAACGAAGTTTGCATATTCGAAGAAAGTTTCAATTCTCAAACAAAAATTTTGAGAATATTCCGAAATTTTCCTCTTCGCAGTTTTGGAAACTTTCCTACGCCACGTCAGTTATTTCACGTCATATTGATACTATTATTAGGTACCAATAGACTTATAGTGTCAAATATTTCCTGAAGAAGGCTTTCTGGAAAGGCCGAAACTATCCGATTCTCTCCAATTTATAATCGTGAGATGATCCGTTTCATTTTTACCCCAATAGCTAGGATATATTCATTACAACTTAGACTATTCCCTTTTGAAAACAAAGGTAAAATTAGACATGCAATAGAATAGAAGTGAAACGTCAAATACCTATGCCAAATCGAATTATATTTGAAGGATTGATGGAAGTGATCTTCAATTCAATAAGGGACAGAATAACTACTATTTATTTTCAAAGAATCCCATGTCAACTTGGATATACGGGTTTGCCTCGAGGAAATTGGAGCATTGTTATAATGAGTTGAAAATGTATGAATGTGGAAGTTTGTGGCATTGTGTTTTGGTACCTACTTAAATCGAAATGATCCTCGCAACAATATTGTGTGCTTATAAACTTTGAAGTATTCAACATTTACTTCGCGACACCACTTTTCTCTTAAATCTGCTCGGATGCGTGCGAACTATTGTTTTGGAGCTGTTTTTGGAGTCATTATTTCAGGTTGAAACGAAGCATTTTCTGTAACTTCCATTATTTCGTTTTAAATCGACCGACAATTTTAAGTTTTCAACAAAACAATATTTACTTTACTGACATTGAGTGACACTGATAACTAGTTGACATATAGATTTAATAGACAAACTAGATATTTGCCGATTTATTTTTTGGCACATATATAGAAGTTACCAACAGCCGCTCGGTAAGGTCGAATAAAGGTCAAACAATTTTTTTGCAAAATATCCGTAATCCTTGAGTATTTTTGAACGCCAGTAAGATAAAACAGTTCGCAAGCCCCATACTTCGAAATGGTTTTCAAATCAGGGTATGTTGTAAAAAATGAACAATCCCAATTGACCTAGCCCCAAACTAAGCAAAGCTTGTAATATGGGCACTAGAAACGGATAAACATACTTATAAAGATAAATACATACTTAAATACATTATTAAACATCCAAGACTCGAGACCAAACATTTGTATTTTCATACAAATATCTACCTCGACCGGGAGTACTAGAGACTGAACTCTAAAAAATATGGCAGCCATGAACCCATAATAAATAAAGACAACGAATATCCCAAGCAAGGCTCCATTTCTAACTTTGTATTAATAAACCGCCATTTAGAATAGGATTATATAGTTCGTTTGAATCCATTTTAATAACAATAGTAAACCAACAGGTCTCCCAAATTCATGTAAAATTTAAGTATAAATATTATGTGTCGTGATATCAAGTATGATCCTTCAACATACCGCCGGATGTGATGCTAATTGCATACAATGAGTGATTGCGTAAGGGATTTAGACGAAATTGGTTTGTTTACAAAGGCGTTAAAATGGATTGGAATGTAGAATAAGATCTGCCGTTTCATACATATATTAACGAAAGTATATGGAATGACAGATCCTAATTGGGTCGCGGTGAAATAATATTGATTTTCCAGTTATTTAAAGCTATACTGAATGCGACATGAGCTCGACAAGTTCGAAAATAGGAACTGACCCGTTGTATTTTAATTTTGGAAGTGAAGATAAATTTATCCAGTCAGCACTCAGCAGCAATGCGAGATTAAGAATCCTGCCTCATCTGGACATTGTGACGACATCTCTGGCTACCAAACTGATAGCCAAAACGATTCAAGTAGAAATGTATCAGCTGTCACTCACTTGGCGATGATTTGGCGACGAGGAGGACATGTAGCTGGCGACGTCGCCATAGCGTCCCAGTGAGGTAAGGCTCTTTAACCTTAGTATCTTAAGCAAAATGTAACGTTTACCCAAATATATTAATTATATTATTAATATTATTAGTTCGCCTTTGTACTATTTTCTGTGTAGGTACTTCTGTATTTTTAAATTATGTTCAACGAAGAGTTCACATACATTTTACATACATATTCATTTACCGCAAATCAATGGAATTTTTCGTACTAGTGTGCACTTTAAGTGACAGTTTACCCCGCCCGTAGAACTGATGGCGGTTGCCGCAAGGTTTGGCAGAGGTGACCGCGTACATTAGAAGAAATACTAGTAAAAAACCTCTAAGATGGACGGATGATCTAGAACAGTCATTGGCATATGAGGATATGACGATGATGACACAGTATACATATAAGCTAAAGCAGTAGGGAATCTACGAACAAAACGGTCGAAACGAAAGCACACATAGACGAGCGCTTCTTGTACGGCTGCTTGAACTCGGCTTCTTGAAAACCGAAATAAACATAAATTGCAAATTAGCTTTATTAATTTACAATGAACTAGAAAAAACCGTTTTATAGTGCCGTGTCCATGTTTCCCAATAGTTTATTTAAGAAAGCTATTCATTCGGATGCGATTTTTTTATAAGTACAATAAAATTTAATAACAGAGCTTTCCGAACGTATCGTAGCAGGCGAAAGTATTTTTCAGTTAATAATATATAATACTTACCTACCGACAACCCTAACGCTTTATTGGAGCGAAGGTACTTATTTCAAAAAGTAAGCCTAGCTTCCCTACTGCTTTAGGTTATATATATACTGTGATGATGTTGAGGATGTTCCTTCAAGAGATTGCAAAATGAGTGTAGTGTGAGAGGAACTTAAGGTAGGTTTGTGTGAGCATAGGTTTCATGTTTACTCCATAATTAGCCAGGAGCTTACGTGCTTGTTACATGCAATACCAACTGCTATAACCATAAAGGCTACTTTGGTTGAACATTAAGCCATAATAGTACCACGGCTTTGTCTTTTAATCAAAGTGTGTTCGCTTCTCGAGGATTACGTGGGTTTTTTCACAATTGAATGCATCAAACGACGGGGTGGAAGGAGGACAAATATAGATAAATTTATCATGAGAAGCCACGACATTTTATTGCCTTTAAGTCTTTTGTATTACACATATAGTTTTGTCTTCGTAATGTCTTTGACAGTTGCCGTATTTCGAATAAACATGGATGAAAAAGTACATTACTGGGGATGAGAGCGAATAGTTTGGACAGAGTGATGCTCGATGCCTGTTGCACTTGCTTTGGATCTTAACAACATATAATTTTTCATTCATGATTATTCAGAACACGGCAAATCAAATTAAGGGAAATAGGTATTCATTAGTCTATACTAATATTATAAGAAGGTAAATTTTGTGAGTTCGTGAGTTTGTGAGGTTGTAGGGGGAACGTCTGGATCTACTGAACTGATTTTGAATATTCTTTTACCATAAAAAGCCACATTATTTGCGAGTATCATATTTAATTCTGCGCAAAAGTCGCGAGTGACAGCTAGTATTATAATATAGATTATTATGCGGGGCTTAATGTTTAAGCAGTAACGTGTAGAATTTTATAACCGCGGTAAGGCTGGGATCGATTGCTTTACAGAATATTTGAATATTTGCCATGTAAATCACAAAGGTGGCATTCACGTCGAATTCCCCTTCTAAGGTCGGAATTCGGGGCTCTAGCTAATCGACAAAATTACTTACGAGTATGTAGTATCCTACAGTGTAAAACCAGTACCTATATTTAAGGGGTGATTTTTAAGTAATTACCTTTATCGTTTAGGGAAAATCACACTAATCACACTAATAATTATAAAGGCGAAAGTTTGTGAGTGTGTGTGTGTATGTTTTTTACTTCTTCACGCGCAAACGGCTGGACGGATTTAGATAAAATTTGGAAAGGAGGTAGCTGGTACCCTAGATTAACACATACGATACTTTTTATCCCGGAAAATTGCATAGTTCCCGCGGGATAGTGATAAACATGTCAAAGGTCGTAGCTGCCTATAGTCGCAAAGTAAATAATTATTGCAGAATATAACTCTCAACATCAGTTCTTCAATCTAACTCTACGCAGACGAAATCGCGGGCAGAAGCTAGTTAGTTATTAATAAACAGTTTCAAATTGCGATTTTGTAACATGCATTTGACCAGTGCAACTCTATTAACGCAGTTTTAAAGTATTTTTATACGACAAGGAAGGAAAACGAGCAAGCGGGTCACCTGATGGTGAGCGAGCACCACCACCCATGGACACTCGCATCACTAGATGCAGATGCGTTGCTAGCCTGATGGGCTAGGATAGAATACCTTTGTCTTGACTTTTGACATGCGTAGTGTCATGAATAAATGAACATACTGTCATTTAAGCCTGCAATAACATTAAAAAATTCATTCATGCATTCTTGATTGTTGGCAGTCAAGTACCGTGCGTTTTAAGGTGGAAACACATTGTTAACACGCGACGCGACCCGATGCAACGCGACGCGTGTTGAGTCGAATCAAATTGTATTATTTTCTATGACCAGAACCACACTTTGAACATCCGACGCGACGCCATGCGTATACATTCGTTGCATCGGGTCGCGTCGCGTGTTAATAATGTGTTTCCACCTTTAAACGCAATTTCCTTCCTCGTACGACGAAGATCGGGAACCAACTTCCTGCTGCAACATTCCCTGAGCGGTACAATTTAGGGATCTTTAAAAAGCGAGCCTTCTAGTTCTTGAAAGGGTCGGCAACGCACCTGTGATTCCCCAGGTCTTGCAGGTGTCCATGGGCGATGGTGATTACTTTCCATCAGGTGGCTCGTTTGCCCCCTCTTATATCAAAAAATAAAAAAATAAAAATCACCTGTATCCTCTCTTCTCAAGTCTATGCGGTAAAACCCGCGGTTTAAACGTAGTGCATAATTAAGTTAGCTAAGAAGCCGAGCACGTATATTTAACTGAGGAACACGGCCGTATTTCACCCGCTTAAATTAACATCAAATTTGCATTTAGTCTGTTTTTACCCTTCCCTGTGCTATCACGATCACAACTAGAACAACTAGGTCACACTACAAAGTATGTATGACGAGAGTCACCATTATTCAATTGTGATAATAATTATTATATTAAAAAAATTTAAACCTTTGAATAGCAGATCGCAAAAACCTATAATCACAATTAAAAAAAAACTTTAAAACGAAAACCCCGTCTAAACGTACTGGCAGGGTTCCCATGACGTACCTAACGTTTTTGTTTCAATTATTCAGACCACAGATAGAAAATCTTAGGCATTATAAATTATGGTATAGACGATGACTAGGCGGACGTTCCATGATCAAATTGGGGACGTTTTGGAAAAAGTCCAAGTCAAGAGTACCCGAAACCGACGAGCATGTATGAAGAGATTGATGAATGTAGATGAAGCGAAAGAGGTGTGTCAGGAGCGTAGCAAGTGGAACAAAGTAGTCTCTGCCTACTAGAGGCGTGACGATATTTATGTATGTATGTATAGACGATGCGGTTAGCAACTCAACACTAATTTGACTCCTCTTTTCACTTTTACGCCCACAATAAGGTTAAAGGTGGCCTTTATTTTCATGTCTGTTTTTTTTTGTTTTTGTTGTTTCTTTTCTATAAAATTGTATGTATGCTCTTATATTTGTGTGTCTTGCAAAATGAATAAAAGTCTTCTTCTTTCTTTCTTTCTTTTGTCTTTCTTTAGATCTTGCTATCCAAGCTTTGTTTACACCGTAAGGGAAAGACGAGGTTAATAATAATGTATGTAATAATTATGAGAGTTACGTTGTTCGCGAACATAAATATTCATCAGTTTACATGATTATCTGCTTAATTTAAATAAAGTGCCATCATTATTCAGTTGCTCTTAACAGTCAAATAAGAATCACGTGTGAAAATACATAAATTCAAGGGCGTCAACTTCATATTTGATTGATAGCTAAAAAGTACGTTAACTGATCAACCGAGTCCACCACAAACATTTTATACATTAGACGATAAAACCTTATGGCACTTGTGTTATAATCTATAGTTGATTGGCTTTTTGTATGCCAATTGTATTGATAAGTTTGTTAGAAAAATTTATAGATTTGTCACATTACATCAGTCGGTGCTGCCATAGATGTGCTAATTGAATAAATCAACCATCGTTTATTGGTAGTAATTCAGCAACATTTTTACACTGATGCTACTAGATCGTGTTGACGTGCGAACAATGAATATATTTGTCGCTAGACAAAATTTTGACATGTGACTTTGAAATAATAATGGCGTTGATAGATAATGGACTTCTCGTAGAATAAGTTTCGCATGTTATAATATAATAATAAATATATTTCTCATTGTAAGAAATTAAAGCTAAACATGGCATCTAGGTCTTGTTACCTTAGGTTCTGTCTACCCCGTGAGGAATAAGGACGTGACGTGATTTATGTGTGTAAAAAAACAACATGTACTTACTGAAATTGTAGCGAATTCGGAATAAAAAGGCTATATTATTATTATATTATTATGTATGAATTGTAATGTGTGGAAACATAATATTTTGTTGAATCAGGCGTTACTTTGCGGAGGTCCATTTCAATGGAAAAAAAATATTTACCTACCTTGCTACTCCGGTATTCAATTTTGAGTAGCGGAGTGGCAAGGTAAATATTTTTTGTTTATTAAAACATTATTGCAAAGCATAAACAGTATCGATGTTATCTTGAAACAAAAAATAAAATAAGTTTGATTAAACGAAGTAACTTTATATTCCCAATGGTTCTCAATTAAGGTCAATCAATAGCTATCAAACTAAGACGCTATCAAATTGCCTTTCATATCAAACCAAGTACACTGCGATTTTTCCGCTCGCATTAAAGCCTTAGGGCGCGATTTCATTCAGCCGCATTCAGGGACCGACCAAGGATAATATTTTGTTTTATACAACATTTACTAGCTACTGATTTTTTGAAATGATAACTTTTTATGGGCATGTAAACCGCTTCGTAACGTAACGCGTTACGGCGCCAGTCTGTCTGGCTTTCCTTTCTCTGGCGCATATTTTCATATATTCCTCTCTCACTCTAACCCACAGCGCTAGTCGTATTTCGGAGAGATGCTTCCCCCTCTCTCTAGTCATTGTTTAGTATGCGATAGACAAATACTGTTAATAACTTAGATTAGTTCAAGTTGTCACTTCTGTCGGGCGTCCCGAGACACACATGTTTCTTTTTTTAATTGTTTGTTATCAAAACATTGTCTTTTTATCCCGGAAGATTGCGTAGTCCCTGCGGGAAGCGATAAATGTTTTTTTGCAAAGTCGCTGTCAACTGCTTGTCTTCTATATCTCTTAAACGGAACCGGATACCCGTATCACGGCTTACTCGGCAATCAGTCCCATAATGGCCAATTTAGAATCAATAGGCATTAGTGGTCGTGTAAATGTCCCTTCAATGCGTCGCTGCGGCTTAGATCCCCGTGAACCATCATGTTATGGGCATGTAGGGGTCATATTACAACGGTTAAGATAATCTACATGTCGTTATGGGTTCCAGCTTACGGATATTGATAGGATAATATGGGAATGTGTTCGCAAAATGAATGTGTCGGATTGAAGTGTTGCGGTGGAAGAAATGGGTTGCTAATCTGTTTAAATAATGGTTCCGAAAGAACTCTCCTTTCTCGAGGTTCTATACCTCGGTAAAAAAGGTCATTTCGATGTCTGTCTCTATATTTCAAGATTTTTTTTCTCGGGAACGCGTAGTGGTGTCAAGTTTGAAATTAATAACGAGAGAAAAACAGAGAAACAGGATGACTTAACATATTTTTGTACACATAGAGTAACACAGTACTTATAAAAAAATAAATAGTAAATATATTCTTATTTAATTGCCATGCTGGTCTGGAAGCAAAGAACAAACATTGAATGTACCAGCTGCTTCTCTTCCCGCGCAGATGGTAAAAGACCATCGAGGGAACGGGCAAAAATCTTAGGAATCATATAAGCGATGCAGCTAGCAACCCATCACTACTTAGATTCCGCCTGTCACGCCTCTTTCCCACAGGGGTAGGCAGAGACTACTTTGTTCCACTTGCTACGATCCTGACATACCTCTTTCGCTTCATCCACATTCATCAATCTCTTCATACATGCTCGTCGGTTTGATCTGGCCTTTCTCCAAAACGTCCCCAATTTGATCACGGAACGTCCGCCTAGGCCTTCCCCTCCCAACGCACCCATTCACACTCCCCATATAAATCTGTTTAGTTAATCTTCTTTCATCCATCCTCTCTACGTGACCAAACCAACTAAGCATACTTTCTTCTATCCTAGTCACTATATCTTCTTTCACACCAGCACATGTATGTGTGTATGTGTGTGTGTGTGTATGTAATTTAATAAAATTGTATTGATATGGTGTAAAATGGGCCCCACTCAACATAATGCTGCGGCAATCCGCAACACCAAGAGCTATTGAGTTATTTAATAGTCATTTAAATAGTCACACCTTCATTAAGTTATCTGTTGCTCGCGACTTCGTCTGCTCTACACAATTTTCCGGGATGAAAACTATCCTAAATAAGTCCTTCTCAGAGTCTCAAACTATCTCCATCTGTGTCGAACACTTGGACTAGACTAGACTAGAGAAAAAGAGAGAGGTGGGAGAGTCTTGTAGTAGTATAGAATGTACTCTTAAGCGGCAGAGTTAACGTAAAAGGTTACGACGAATCGCTATCCGATTATCTAACAATATCATCATCGTCTAACTATGGAAACACTTAACCTGTTTTCGAGCTTCCATCATTTCGGCCAATTAGCAAACGGACGCCAAAATTTTGCGCTAAAACAAGAAAAACTTTTGGTAATAAATACTCAGACTGTCTGTGATTTTGTTTGTCACCAATTTTGGCTGAGCGCTAATTTATCTTTTGCGGAAAACAACAGAAGTGGGAACTAGTTGTTGGAAAAAACAAAGCTTTAAATGCTGCTGTTTTATTTTTATATTTTTGTTAAATCTAAATAGGAAGGCAAACGAGCAAGTGGGTCACCTGATGGCAAATGATTACCACTGCCCATAGACACCCGCAACCCCGGAGGGATCGCAGATTCGTTGCCATCCTAGACGGCTAAGATGAAATGCCTTTTGTTCGTAATTTCCCCGGCTGTCTTACTCTCCACACCGGAACACAGCAGTGCAAGCACTTCTGCTTAGCGGCAGGATTAGCGAGTAAGATGGTGGTAGCGATCCGGACGGACCTCGCACAAGGCCCTACCACCCGCACTGTACTGCACTGTACTGGCAACATACAAATAAAACTACGACACGAGTAAGACATATTATCAACGGGATATTATGTATATTATAGACCACGATTATCTTTGATAGCCGATATTTCGACGCAGTTGCATGCATTGTTTGTGTGTAAATAAATGTTTCTCTCTCTCTCTCTCTCTCTCATCATGATCACGGGTAGACTGTTCAGGGACCTTACCATGACGTCTTAATGCAACTCAATTCCGATTCAGTTTAGGTTCGCTCGCTGTCAGATCCATACTCCATCCATCCATCCATGCATGCATCGATCCATGCTCTTTATATGTATTGTATTTGTTCGAAATATTATAAACGGGATGTGAACTGTGAGTGTAGTGTGTTTGAATCGAGTTTCGAGTGAGAACGGTTCCAGTGGTAACGAGAGTGCACGCAGTCGACGCGCAAGAATGAGGGTAGACAGAGCTCGGTCTACCCAACAATAACATCCACCCGCAATTTCTTCAGTCTACCCGTGATCATGATACATGCAACTGTATCGAAATATCGGGAGCTCAATAAAGGTAATCGCCGGGCCCCGGTAGCTCAGGACGAGAGAGTGGGTTCGCGTCTGCGCAAGCGCTTACTCACTTAAATCAACTCACGCGCGGATGAACCTTGGCTAGGATAACGGACTATACGCCCCAAGTCTTCCTATACGTACACCTACAACTCCGCAGGTCAGTTGTACTGTGCGCCGTGCAATCGCACCTTTAAAACCAAATTTGGTTTTGCCAGCCATTCTCGCTCTCACCTCCGGAGCTAGCAGGATTCGCCGTTGACGGATACGTCAAGGAGGACATCGATCGATCGAAAGGTAATCGCGGTTCACATCCCGTTTATAATATTTCGAATGAACTGAACCGTGAATCATTAAAAACTCTTATTGTATTTGTGTTCACTTTTTGCATGCACTTCACCGTTGCTTTTTTAAACGCCCATTTGTTAATGCATCTTAGTAATCACTTAGTTGTAATCGCTCTCGCAGACGACCAAGATACAGGCTCAGCCTAGTTTGGAGTCTGATGGATATTTTCCTTTGTTAAATCCGCTTATTTAAATAAACTATTTGTATTTGTATTTATATACCAAAAATGACAGCTAAAACCTGAACTGAGTCGCAATTGAGTCGCATTAAGACGTCACGGTGAGGCCCCAGATCGGGAGTTAATTAAAGATAACCGCGGTCTAAATCCTATTGATATTATGTTATACTTCATTTAATTTAGGATGAGAAACCACAATAATGTTATATTGCGGCTCGTGAACTGTAATCTCTTTACGATTTGTACTAGAGTAACAATTGACGCCACGCAAATAAAGTGGCATTAAAACAATTTTATTTTGCGGCTGCCAAACTATTGCACTGTACTGTTTGGGTTTGCTTGGTAAGAAATAGTTGACCAGCCGCAATATAATGTTATTGTGGTTTTTCATTCTAAATTAAATGAAGTATAGTGACCGTGATTTTTTTTAATCCGTTTCGAAATGAGTTTTAAAATAGGGGTCTCAGCTCAGAATATAACTTTGTACCTTTCGGTGTTGGTCTTGGTCCGTGGGGTCCTAGCGCTGTAAGCCTCTTCAAAGATATTTCGAAGAGGCTATAACGCTACGGGTGACCATTTACGTATTAGTATCGCTGTCCAAAAGGAAAATGCTGCTAGTGTATGTGGTACTATGCCACGAGGGACTCTCCTTTTTTAATTGTTTGATTTTAAGATTTTTTTTAGCTTATTTTTTTTATGTATTAGCAATCTTTTATGTTTATTCCAATAACTGTTGTTATAAAATTACACAAAACATTATTTTAAACTTCCTGTATTAGGTTAGTTTTATCACAATTGACTAGGGCCACCAAACAAGCTCTTTTTTTGGTAGAAATATGATAAATTATGCCAAGCTCGAAAAAGTTGTCAGGGAAAAGATGTTTCTAGGTATGTAGATGTTCAGAAATTTAAATAAAAACCGGCGTCGTAAATAAGACAGGCAAGCGAGAATGCGAGTGAATCTGACATCTGACAAGTATGGTTGGAATACGTCAGTACAACCCTGGTTTTCTTTACGAGTGACGGGTTAGTTGATTTCGGAGCACCTATAATTCAGGATATCGTGCATGAGCATGCCTGCCTTTCGCTGTCTTAAATTATTATTTGATTTTCCGTGTACACGTCTGGGGGCACGGTAGTGCTTTCGCCAAGACGAAAAAAAAGAAAGCGGAGCACCTAGGTACCTTTTCTCGAACCTTCATCGTATTTTCAAACCCTCATCAATATTTTTCGGGGATTAAAATTGCGTAGGCACAGCATACGAAGTACCTAAGGCGTAGTTTAAATCGGCTTCTGCAGTTTGCGGATCTCCATTGATACTGAACTCTATTTGATCTGAGATCGGAAAACGAACATCAACAGGTGAATTCGCATATTTGTTTGAGGTGTTGCCGTTAAAAAATAACAAGGTACAATAAAAAAAGATAAAACAAAACAAGTCGCGTAACATTTTATGCTTGACAAATATTCGATTTCCCACATCGGCATCGTTTATTGGTTCTATAAAATTTAAAAGCGGGTAGTTACGGTGTTTTTATTTGTTTATGATTTTATAGGAAAACCTTTTACATGTTGTTACGCACGTTGGGTAATAAAATGTAAATTTCAGGTTATCATTAATTTATTAAGACAAAAAACAGGTATCTAGAGGCATACAAAATTACGTATTACCGTTAAAAATCAAGTAGGTACAGTGCGTGAGCTCTCAGAATGCCATTCGGGTTTATCTTGCCGTCTCACTTACTCTTATGGGTTTGATACTTAAGGCGACTAGTGCCTTCAAATGGCTGTAAATTAGGTACTTTCTAAAGCCTAACCTCTTAAACCGCTGAGCCAAAAAATTTGAAAAAAAAAATGTATATGGATTATCAACTCTTATAGAACATGAAAATTTGCAACACAGGTCATTTAGGTATCAGCAAAAGTTCAGTATTTAAATAAAGTTCAACCGAATGGTGTTTTTTGGCTTGCATTCTCTAATGTTTGAAACCCGTAAGGTATTCTAAGAACTCACTGGCTGTATGTAGAGGTACTTGTCAAAGGTAACGATATGATTAAATCAGATTTATCAGACAAAGAAATACTTAAGCTACTCAAACAAAAGAACACAACTTTGGAAAACTTTAGGCAGAACAAAAGGCTACACAAATACTTTGTTTAAAATCTGACTTCAGTGAAACTATTCTTATTTACATTACGTCACAAAGGGACGTGATCTTTTTAAGCAATACGCATACACATACTTATCGTCACGCCTCTTTCCCACAGGGGTAGGCAGAGACTACTTTGTTCCACTTGCTACGATCCTGACATACCTCTTTCGCTTCATCCACATTCATCAATCTCTTCATACATGCTCGTCGGTTTCGGGTACTCTTGACCTGGCCTTCTTCCAAAACATCCCCAATTTGATCATGGAACGTCCGCCTAGGCCTTCCCCTCCCAACGCACCCATTCACACTCCCCATATAAATCTGTTTAGTTAATCTTCTTTTATCCATCCTCTCTACGTGACCAAACCAACTAAACATACTTTTTAAGCAAATTTGATCAATTTGTTTAAAGGCAGAAGCAACAGTACTTTTAACCTCTCAGATGCCGCGACGCGGATCCACGCCAAATATAAAGCTATCTTTTTCTATTTTTATTTTATTCTGTGAATTCTGGGGGCACGGCAGTGCTCCCGCCAAGTCGAGTAAAAAAGCGGCACGGCTGGACCATCGTTTTCTCGAAGCTTAGTTTTATTTAAAAAAAATGGGACTAGAAAGCAGTTCTTTTTTTAATTCCGGTGCAAGAGGTTAAATCGTTAATTAAACTCACAAGAAAAAATAACAAGTTCCACTTGTCCCTTTTGGCAAACGTTTTCTCTATTTGTGCAGTAAATCCGCTGCCTATTATAAATATTTTAAAAATCGAGTACAGATTAATATTCATGGCTACAAAAAGGCAAACTTAAAAAACATACGAAAAGACTTAGTACCTACCTAAAATCAAAAGTAAAGACAAACTTAAAGGAACAATAAAGTGAGGCCGGGTAAATCCCTTGCCTCATGTGCATAACCGCAAGTACAATTTCGCTTGATGGAGTTAGGTTGTGCTTAAGCAGCTGTCTTACTTTTGACTTGGTCTGAACCAGTCGTAAATCCAACATGTTTTCTATGAAGAATAAACAAACAGTCTCAATGGTCCCTCTCTCCGGGAAACTGTAAAAGCCGTCTGAGGCTAACAGCAAAGTCCGTTCGAAAAAAAAAAGTCTCAAAGTCAAAGTGGAGATACAGTCGACAATAAACTACACTGACGAGCAAAAATCGCTTTTCATACAACATTGTATGAAAAGGGACCCGTTATTTTTGCTCTTCGGTATATAATTTGAAGGTAGGTAGGTACCTGATTTGACGTGTAATTTTAAGTACCTAAAAAAACTATAAGAAAACATCGAAATCCTTGTCAATTCTAAGACTTCGCGCCAAAACTCTGACGCAACAAAAAACGAACGTCTTCATTTTCTTCAGGCTTTCATTTTTAAACGTGGTTTGTGTTTACTTTGTATTGGGTTGCTTTCTAATGTAGCAAACAATTTTGTAATATTTACCACTAAATTCACGACACCAAACATACCCAAACATGTTAACCCTACTTTTTTTATCAACAACAACTATGAATATTTCTGATCATAAAAACAACGTAATGCAATTTCTTCCAAATAAAAGAATACGGAAAATGTTCGCAAAAATTCCAATTCCATGTCAAATTGTGCATTAAATTATAACATAGCGCAATATATGGCGTCGTTATGATTTCCAACCCGCAATCAATGCCTTTACTTCGTCCTTCCTGTTTCACAAGAAATGAAAAAACGCCAAAGAGAATGCTGAAAAGCACCAATAATTCCGTGGTTAAATTATGCGTAGTACGCTGAACCGTGTTTACATTCTTGATTTTACAAAAGAATTTTGCGTGATTTCAACTAATCAAAAATGAGCCTTTTCAACCAGATTGGCGAAATCTTGCGAAAGGTAAATAAGTGAAAACGGAAAGGAAATTCCTCTGCACACCAGTTGGATATCAAAATATATTCATTAATCACTGTCTGCCTGTGTGTTTGTGTTCGTTACCTCTCTTAATTATATTCGTCATTGACTTCGATTATATTTATATTGGAAAAATCTATTTAAAATCCCACTGAGTTTTTAAGTAAGTAAGTAAATGAAGATTGTACAAATATAAAGAAACAGATGCAATTCAAAAACTAATAAAGGATCTCTACCATTTATCCTTTGAGTATGTTATCTCGGAAAAATTACATAGTTCCCACGGGATGGCTATAAACTAATTCTTCACAGACGAAACACCTTTTATAGAACAAACGCAGGAACATAAAAAAGATTACGACGGTAAAGTTGTGGTATATTTGTGCGAAAAACGATGTAATAAATTCAAGAAACATTTTGACTAAAATGCCTCTAGGTTCATGTGAAGTTAAGTTATTTATTATTCTGTAAAAAGCAGTCGCGGGTTGAGTGTATTTTGCTTCCAAGCGGTACGATAAGTTTTAAGGGTTCGACCTCGACGACGCCATAAATATAAATAAAATGTTACCCTTTCAGAAACGTTGACTTGAATATAAAATACCGAATCAGTTAGTAGTTCAGCCTACCTTCCGTCATTAAAAAAGTTTGACGTAGTTAAAACATGCAGACAGAACACTAAAATTAAGTGTAAAATCAGTTCTAAAAATGGTTTATTAAAAAAGTTATGAGCGATTTAGTGCGAAAGAAAACTTTGATTGGTTCTCCTAAAAAACATAATATTATACTCACGAGCAAAAATTACGGGTCACGTTACATACAACTTTGTATGAGTAAATCCGCGATCCTATAGCGACATTACTTTTTCAGTGCTAATTTGGATTTAATAAACTAAATGAAAAGCTTTTATAAATGCCCCCATCTTTTCCTTTTCCTTAGAGACTTTGCAATCGCTTACAGCTATTGTCGTCTTACTAAAGTAACAATGTTCGTGACAAATATCACGTTTTGTTTATTAAAACGCTATAACAGGCAATCTACTTTCATCTCTCCACTTCGAGGCTATCGCCAAAACAAAAATCACAACAGTGGAAAAAATGTCCTCGATAGAACAATTTCCCGTTCGAAGCAATAATCCGTCCGCAAACACTAAGCAATAGATTGGATCTGAATGCCATTTTGTTTGTGAGACAATGGAGTGACGTATTTATGGATGTTGCAGGCAAAAGGTTAAAGATTAAAGAGGTTCGCGGTTATTAAGCAACTTCAAAGTTTAGACTAGACTAAAAGGTGAAACAAAGTAGGTTCAGAAAGCATCGTATTTACGAATCGACGTAAGCCTTACAAAAAAGATACCGGCCTCCTTATGAATGAATGAATGAATGATAACCGGCCTCCATACATACATTATATGTATACATTAGTGATGGGCCGACTACGGCTTTTGCCGACTACCCGACTACCCGACTAGTCGGTTGCAAAAATGCCGAATAGTCGGCCGACTATTAGGCATTGCCGATCATTGTGTGCGCTCGTCAACTCGCTTTATTTCTGCAGCCGTTCCAATCAAATTGTCCGCCTTCGGGTAATTGACAGCACTCGCGCATACTTGTGGGTCAAATGTAACTTATTTTGCTACATTTGATTCCAACTTACCGTTTTTGCACAATTTTCTGAGTGTTTTTTTACCTTGCTTACAACACTTACTGCTTTAGAAGACATTTGATTTAGTCACCATTTTAAAAAAAATACAACAAAGTCGTCATTTTTTGCCGAATAGTCGCCGACTATTCGCCGACTACAAATAATGCCGAATAGTCGGTTTCCCCGACTAGTCGGCAAGTAGTCGGCCCATCTCTAGTACAAATAGATCACGTTTTTATCCCTTACTGGGTAGACAGAGCCTAAGGTGACAAGACCAAAGGCCACGTTTAGCATGATTGTGGACCCGGCCTCGTTATAATGGTAAACCACTAGGTACCACAGACTACTCGCTCTCCGGTTATCGTTATCGTTTCGCTTAACAACTAATTCATTAGTCAAAGTTTTATATTTGCTTAACCGACAACTTGTTTAATAATCGGAATACCTTTTTGCGTGGCTCACTTTAGGTTAGGTTTGTTTCATAACTTTTCCAAAAAGTTAATAGAGCTGTTAACATTTTGGATCCGTTAACAGAAAATGAAGAGAAGTCAGATGAATTTGTTGTCAATCCTTTGTCCGACAATTGTAAGAGATTCGTGTGAAATTTCAATTAAGAATTACTAGCTGTTGCCAGCGACTTCGTCTGCAAAGAATTCGTTTAACGCTATCCCGCGGGAATTTTCCGGGAAAAAGTAGCCTATTTGCTATTCTAGACTTTTCTCTATCTATGTGCCGAATTTCATCCAGATTCGTTGGGCCGTTCTGGCGTGATTGAGTAACAAACAAATATCCATCCATTCATCCATCTATCCATCCATCCATCCATCCATACTTTCGCATTTAAAATACTAGCTATTGCCAGTGACCTCGTCTGCAAAGAATTCGTTTATCGCTATCCCGCGGGAACTACGGACTTTTCCGGGATAAAAAGTAGCATATGTGCTATTCTAGACTTTTCTCTATCTATGTGCCGAATTTCATCCAGATCCGTTTTGCCGTTCTGGCGTGATTGAGTAACAAACAAACATCCATCCATCCATCCATACTTTCGCATTTATAATATTAGTTAGATTAGTTAGAACTTAATAAATATTGATTTAAAGAAAACCTTGATCGCGATGCGGTTTCTAAACGATCGAATTTACAAAGTTCACATACAGGATTGCTGAATTGCACGGCACATATATATTTTGATAGGTACGTAAATAAAGCAGTAACAAGCATCACATTTGTAAGAAGAATTTGTTATTTTGTCATCGATCCCCTCAAGTTGTTTATCTAGGGCTTGACGTAGAAAACATGGAGCTAAAGTCACTTTATGACTTTGAACTGTACCTAACTATTACGTAGAAGATAGACATTGTTCGATTGAGATCTGTAGGTATTTTGAACAGCTATCTAAGAAGTAAATATTAAGTAGTTGTTTTACCGTGTAAAAGTATTTTGGTGGCTTTGCCTCTCTCACGCGTATTTCAACTAAAATCAACAGAGGCTAAAGTTCAAATGAAATAAGTACCTAGGTACTTAAAATGAGATTTAATCTAAATAAGTCCGTGGGTAAGTCTAAAAGACTGGCCACTTCTGTAATTGAATAACTACTTAATTCGATGAGAAAGTTAAGTTGTGTCAACTTGAGGGTTAATTTTTGAAACCACATTATTTGAAAATTCCACTCAAAATGCAGTGAAAATTACAACATTATTAACTAGTCGAACATCTTATTCGAGCGATAGCGTTGTAGCAATACGTAGATTTTTACGTCTTTCGAGACGTGTTGATATGATTTAAAAAATCAGCCGCCTGATATTTTATTTACTTCTTCGCGTTAGTTATTCCGTCACTTGTTTTTTCCGGGTAGTTGACATACAATTTTATTTACGGCCACAAACATGTAGACAACAAGTTTAGTATCAGACTACGTTTATGTCAGTTGTACATATTACACGCTGTGATTCTAGGCTTTACTGTGAAAACAGAGCAAATGCGATCAGAACATTCTGTACAAACTTAAAAAGTACGAACTTGGAAAAAAATAAAATTACACGTTATTTTCCTTTGCTAATATTGCAGTGTTCTTCTTTTCTCTGTGTGCTCGAATTTGTATAAATAAATGTTCCTCTCTCTGTCTCTCTCACTCTGCCATAAAGGTTGAATATTTTCAATACATTGCTTAGGTACGTAAATCATCATTCTGCCTCTGCTAGTTAGCTAACAACGATTTTTTTGCATCTTTAACAAAACGTTTTAACTGCTTTTTGGTTTAAGGAAAATTAAGAACGTAATCCTCGTTCCCGTACAGGAAAAAAGACGCCGTAAAATTCGTTAAATCTTTCCGAACGTCACTACGAGCATTACTTACTCAGCTTAGGTCTCTAGGGCGAAAAACGAAGCTTTTTCCATCAACATATAGATAAGTGGGAAAAGGGTGACAGGAAAAACCTAAAGGAACCTGCCCCGACAAAGGCACAAAGGAAAAACGTAAATAAAACTGAATTACAACCTGACCTGACTTTATTACGTTTTCTGCTTGAAATAGAAAACAGAGTAACATCACTTCACAAAATCATTTGGACTGACTATTTGAATAGGTTCAGAAAAAATAGTAGATTGATAAACTAGGGTTGAAATATACCCATTTCACCTGAGATATTTCTGGCACCCGAACGAAGTGAGGGTGCCAATGGTTCGAGGGTGAAATGGGTAATTTCATCCGAGTTGAACACTCTACTTTTCATTTCGAATATGAGGAAATTAAAATTTCACTAACCTCGCATGGTCGCATTTAATATTTGTTACGTTTGTCATTCTCTTCCCGCTCTTTTTTCTATTGCGCGATTTGCGCGCATTGCGCATTTCTTCTGCGCACCAATGGCGGCCGGCTAGTTTTTTTTTAAACTTGCAGACACGGAGGTCGCTATCAATTAATTGTCGACTTAAATATTTCAAGCTAAAAAAAATACCGAACGTAATAATTTCTACTAATTCTCGTTGTAATACGCTTGCATAAGCTTATATATAGCGGGAATGTTATTTTAAGATTATTTTGCCTTTTACAATTAAAAAGGAACTATTAGTATAGATTATTATTTTAAACATAGATTACATGGCTGTATACGTATTTCCATTGCTATGTACCTCATTTGGATTAGCTAGAAAAATTTTTTACTTTCAACCCAAGGGTCGCGATGAGTCACTTTCAACCCTATATCCAGATAATCAATGACCTACTTTCAGAGTATGAGAGATGAAAAGGTACTTACCTATATTTCTTAAGTTAATTAAAGCAAAAGTCGAAGTCACAATAAAATTAAAAACTGGAAAAATAAGGTTGTATTTCTATCAAAAATAAAGTTATTTTGTCTAATCAGAGACTCGTAGTTTTTTTTATTTGTGTAGTGGTGAGGCCTTGTTGCGAAATTTTATAAATCTGTCATCACTTTATTCATTAGATTTCTATCTCCTGATAGGTACCTACCCATTTAATTAATTTATTGTTTAGCTAAGAAAGATTCGAAATATCAGAAAAGGATTTGTACAACGCGAAATAAATCACAACTTCTTTGTCTCTAAGCTACTGTCTGAATGAAAATAATCTCATTTATACTTAAATTCACTGAACATTGAACTCAAATCGTAGACAAGCTCTTTTAATATCTGAATTAAGATGCAGAGAAAACTAATATTTACTTGCTGCTTAATTATATGAAATGCAATAGAAATTGGAAATGTTTGAGCGTCTTAATTTAATTCCAGGAATAAGTGAACTTAATTTATCTATTGTTAGAAGTTCAGTAAGACGTACAGGGGTCTTACCATGTCTTAATGCGAGTCAATTCCAACTCAGTTCAGGTTTTAGCTGTCATTTTTAGTACGGATCGGACAGCGAGCGAACCTAAACTGAATCAGAATCGAATCGCATTAAGACGTCATGGTAACTCCCCTCTTTGCAGATGAGTACCCGGCTTTAAACAAGGCGAACTGAATGAGTGGCCAGATACCATAATACAATACATACAGATACAATTCTGGACTAGGGATAGAGAGGAAGTCAAAAAAAAAAAAAAAAAGTTTTTTTTTTTTATTTGAATAGGAAGGCAAACGAGCAAGTGGGTCACCCGATGGTAAGCGATCACCACTGCCCATAGACACCCACAACCCCGGACGGATTGCAGATGCGTTGCCAACCTACAGGACTTAGATGAAATGCCTCTTGTGCCAAAAGAAGAAATGTTTACAAAAAGAGCCCTAGGCCAAAAAAAAAGACCTAGGCCTAGGCTAGGCCTGTCACGTGGCAACCAGATTCGGGATACTTTCATACAATTTATTTACTTACTTAAATAAAAACAAAGACAACTAAGGCTATAAAAAGAGGGTGAGTCAATTTCAACGCTCAGGGTGCACAAATGAAGGTAGGGTAGGTAAACGAGGTCGTCGGTTTGACGAACTGTGACTTAAACAAAACTAAACTAAACCACACCATACACACCATTGCTCATCGATGAGGCACAAAATACGTAATACCTACTTTTTAAGTTTCGCAATCAATGGACGGTGCTTAATAATCTTCATTGTGAGCCTGAAATTAAAAGTTCGCGAATACCTTTTATTGAGTCGTAATCGGCTTACCCTTTGTATTAAATTACTACCCTTTCAATTCACGGCGGGAATTGGAAATATTCGGTTCGTTGTCGCTGAAGGAATTTTCTAAATAATCTTAAAAGAAAAGAAAAGGAAAGCGATATTATTTAAAGAACGTTTCCAGCTTTACACATTTCACTTCTCATAATGATAGGGTTATAGTTCCCACGCGGACCTAGTGAGTGAGGATTATGAACTTTACACACTATCGAATTGCCTTGTAAGTGTGTGCAGATTCCCTCACGATTCCTTCACCGAAATGTTCATGATAAATTTCAAATTTAAATTCGCTCGTAAATTCCGGGACTCGAAGCTACAGCCGCCTTGAGAGGCCGTTAGGTCAAACTACTAGGCTAACATGGCTTCATTAGTTGATGACCCACAGTCAATTCTAGCACGGCTAGCGACTTCCTGTCTTTTTCTTACTGTTCGTTCGAGAAAAAATCAAAATTCAAAATACAAAACTTCATTATGCAAGTAGGCCACCAGGGGATCTTTGGTCTTTTTTTAAACTTCCAACGCATTCGGAAACACCATCATCGCCAAGAAGAATGCGCCGCAAGAAACTTGACAGGTACCTAGTCATTTTATACATTATTATGAGAAAAACGGGACTTCATCACGTAAATAAAATGTATTTTTTGCAAATAGGTACCGACGCGACGTTTCGGACGCGACTTCGCATTCATGGTCTCTAGAGGACTCAAAAGGCGGGTATCAACATCTAGCTGCATGGGTTTTTCTAGATAGATAGTCATTTTTTTCGAAATTAAATACATTAACAATAATGAAATTCTACTTATCTCATAATACATACGAGAAAGAGACGGATAGTATATCTCGCGCACTATACTCTTGTGCTGGCCGTGCAGAGGTCGCCAATGTATTGCTTCTCTGATTTACCAATTGTTATTCAAACACAAAGGCACGGCACAAAGACACTTTATCAATTTGACCAGAGAAGAAGCGGTTGCATCGCGCTAAACCAATTCAGCCATTGTGCAATCAATTGTGGTCCAATTGACCTTTTGTATAAGAAACTTGTTTTATAAACATTATTATTAATGTATTTTAAGCTCACGTGAGATAAAACTGTAAGTACCTATAAATTAGTACCTACGTGAAGCGTTCATTTTGAGGAAAATCTTTTGCAAATGACTGAAACTAGTCGGGTCGTTTCCAATTTATAAGCGTGAGGTAGCGGTTAATTTTTATGTAATAATAAAACTTGATATAAGTTTTGAAAAGCAAAGAGATTTTAAAAAATTACGACAGCCGTGATTTTTAAAAATACATTTTTCGTTAACGAACGATAGTGCATTTTCAAGTGTGCTCTGCAAAATACTTTTAATTGTAATCCGTTTGCAACAGAAAACAATATAGATAGATAAAACACTACTACAAATATTTACGAAAAGGATAACCTCCGATTTCAAATAACCAATTAGTTTCACTCAAAAATGTTCATTCACTGTCAAAGGCGCAATTGAAAATAATGAGGGCGAAGCAAAATTTACATGCAGATAAATATTGTTTACTAAAGGCAGAACGTATTGTTTTCTTCATACGTGCATAAAGCCAATTTATTTGAGCGGTAACAAAAATCTATTCCTTTTTTATTTATGTTTGTTTGCAGAAATTGACGATCAGACGACGACGCTAGAAAAATAAACAATGATAATAGAAAAAAGACGTCAGACCACATATAGGTACAGCCAACTAGCCCACAATGGAAACTTTTTATAGTTAAGTCACTATAAGAAAGAAAAGATTGAGATTAATTGATTAAGAGAGAGTGAGAGAGAGATGGTGTGTGTAAAAGGTATTGTCCCTATTGTATTGTATGACGTTTTATGTGAAGAGGTTCCTTGATGCTATTAACTAAACTAACTATTGCACTTCGTACTAACATATCTATGCGCAGCTAAAGCTAGGTTCATCAGGGTTCAAATATGTTAGCCCTTCCAACTTTTTCCTTTTACTTAATACCGGTAATCAGTGCTTTTAATTTTCTAACACTACCTATCTGCAATCCCTGCTGTGAAAGTTGTCCATGATGGTCAAGTAATAAGGCCGAAAAGGTTATGTATGTACACTTCATTGTCTCGCGTTTTGGGCTGGCTAAGAGCTCGCATATCAACGTCCATAATTAGAGCGACCAGTATGTGCCTTCGTGGCACCCGCCACAAATGGAAGCCAGCAGGGAAGCTGTTAGGTTTTGATGATGGAGCTGCCATACCACACTTTGACTGACAGACTGATATGACAACTTTTTCGTAATTGTTAATTTACATATTCGCCTATTGTTACCTTATTACTTCTGTATACCTTTCTTTCCGTTTTGATTGTTATAATGTGATGTTCTGATGTTCAATAAAGAGTTAGCGAGACAATACCTACCACTTCATCTTCAAGTCCTCCATTACCATTACGTTGAAGATCCTCAATATTATTGAGTTTCTGTCTAATTGATGAGCATTCATCGACTCCGCCATATTCAAATGTTTCCAGTTTAAATACCTTCTCTCAAATTTTGTTAATGCGGAGATCATATAAAATCCTTTTTTCCGACTGCTGAAAACTGATACTAAAATCAAACAAAGAGACTGGTACCTTACATTACAATAAATAATCTTGTCTGATGTCATGTTTGAAGTTTGAAAATTTTATGCAATCCCACAAAGTGCATATTGTCAGGTCATATCTCTGTAAGAACAATGTTATTCTTCAGCTGGCGTGAAGCACAAAGTGTGGAAAATGCACTTTAAAATAAAGATATACCACTTTCCAGCGCTCCGAAAGTGTGTTATTAATCCCTAGAGCAGGAGATCTAAAGAGCCACTTTAATACCTTCCATTATTTGGTTCACTACATTTTACAGCACATAAAACACTTTGGTAACATTTAATGTTTCTGTTTTAGTATTGACGCGTGTTGAAATTTATTTTTCGTTTGTTACGGTTCTATTTTTTTAAGGACGGAAAAAAATATACTTACCATGTGAACTATAATGTTTGGAAAAAGATGGTTCATGTGTTTGTTCATGATATGGGCTACTTTTTATTCCAGAAAAAAGATCCTGCAGGATTATTGGAATTCCACGCAAAGTCCCACTGCTGGGCTTCCTCTAAGAATGAAAGCTTCCCACGCGGGCCCTGTTCGGATTGGGAACTTCACACACCCTATTGAAATATTTGCTGTGCAAGCTTATTCCCTCACCGAAAAGCTCACGGTATAGTAGGCGGCAAATAAGTAAAACATGGAGGGGATAAGCGCAGTATGAAAATGATGTTGTTTTTCATACTGCGCTTATCCCCTCCAAGTTTTACTTATTTGCCGCCTACTATACGAATGTAATTTCACAGACAAATTCCGAAGAACTCAATACCTAAGTAGGGTAGACCGGGGGCAATAGTACCACGGGTCAATAGTAACATCGTCGATATTTCTAACCCTATAACATTCTAAGCATCACTGTGTACGTGCGTACGTGCGTTGAGTGTGTCCCGACCTGCCCACCAGTCGGCGGCGCAGTACCGTGCAGAACGAACATGCTAGACACCTATTTTTGTTTTCGCACAAGCAAAGTAAATAATTCCGTTGATTGTTTTGGCTTATAGTTTCCCCAATATAGCTGTTAGTCCAGTATTTTTACTCAATTATGATGCTACGGTTATCAATGCTTGAATCAAGTAATGGTTTGGTTATCAGGTAATAAGAACGGCTGAGATATTTGAATGTAAGTAATTTGAAATGCTTTGAGGGCAATAGTAACAGCACAGTCGGGGTCAAATGTAACGTTACATTTGACCCCGTGGTACAAATGACCCTAAATAATATTTTTATATTATCAAATTTAACTGACGTTTTAAGGTGAATCTAATGTTATATACCTAACTAACTAAAATTGGTTGAGCCATTGATTAGTTACTTCCATTTTCTACATTTTTATCGTATATTATGAGCCGCTTTTGAAGTTGCTATAGTATTGTGATTTTACACTGTAAAGTATTGTTAAATTCGAGGAATGGGGTTCATTGTACCAGGGGTCAATTGTAACTGTATGCAATTTTGCGATACTAGTTTTGTACTGAATTTTATTGGTTTACGTAGTTTTACAGGCCAGAAAATTATGCCTAGAAAATTTAGAAGCCGTGTTATTTCATAAAAACGATTAATTTAATTGTAGAAACTGAGATACCTTGAATAAAAATTTCTTAGACTTGAGTAATAATATTTTTATTGAAAATGTAGATCCTCATTGCTGATACTGGTACAACTGATCAGACTGATTAAGTTCAAGAAATAAATATTGAAATTGTTAAGATTTTGTTATAAATGTATGTTTTATTCACTTCGGAAATTGTGGTACAAATGACCCGTAGTAGGGGTCAGTAGTAGCAGTGGGAATCACTGAACAAAAACTCGATTATACGCTAAACTGCTATGGTCTAGTAAAAAATAATACCAAAAACGTATAAACAATGAACCTAGCATGTCATACGTTGATGTAGTTTTTCTTAGAAATGTTCAGATTCTGTGCTATGCGCCGTTATTTGCAAAGTGTTACTATTGCCCCCGGTCTACCCTACTGCAAGTTTGGATTTGAATCCACTACCATCCACTACGCTCTGTTTGAGAAGTTAAATGTTAAAATCATTAGGCGGCTTTCAAGCAGACAAAATACCTATATGACAATAAAAAAAACATGCAAAAAATGACTGAAAACACCTGAACTACCGTTCCGTTAATTAACCATTGAAACTTCGGTGGAAAATAATCGTTTTGGCACCCATCGCGGTCCGACAGACAGTCGTAGCTCGCAATTAAAAACTTTTGACAGACTGACACTTAATAATGGCCGTTAATTAATTCGACGCTAACTTAAATGGGGTTTTATGAAGTTTTTTTTACAGGTGAATTCACTAACATGCAGCAAAGAAGAAAGTTGGTTGTATGTATTGTATAATTATTTCAGTAATCAGTAATCAGTCATTTATTGCTTTAAGGAATTCCATGCAATACATTATAAATAAGAGAATTATTTTATTACAAAAATGCTAAAATATGAAAAAATTATACTTAATAAAAATTACAGGTAAATATATTCTATTTCACATTGTTAATTTCACATGAATATTATTAGACGAAAAACTATTAAAAATGTAAAATTATTAAAAATGTAAAATTATTGAAAATGTAAAATTATTAAAAATGTAAAATTATTAAAAATGTAAATTTATTAAAAATATAAAATTATTAAAAATGTAAATTTATTAAAAATGTAAAATTATTAAAAACGTAAAATTATTATAAATGTAAAATTATTAAAAATGTCAAATTATTAAAAATGTCAAATTATTAAAAATTTAAAATTATTAAAAATGTCAAATTTTGTAATACCTATGTCAAAAGAAATACAATTTATTATTGCATGCATCTGATCACGGGTAGACTAAACAAATTGCGGGGTAATGGTATTCCTGTGGTATACTAACTCTGCTTCACGTAATTTTTGCGCGTCAGTATACCTAGTAAAACGTAGCATGGAAACCTATTTTGTTTACATAAGTTTCGTAGGGGATAGTGTAATACCGCGTAACTAGCACAGGTATATACTGCGTATCTGCACAATACCCAGGGAAAATCCGCATAACTGACACTGGTTAGATATCGCTTACCTAAACATAGTTGCCAAATTAAGATTTTCTGCCAACGAACGTAAAATCCTGATTAGAACAATATATACTAGTTCAAACCAGTATAAAGGTGGGTGTTGTGTAGATACTTCGTAGTATTTATTAGTGCTAGTTATAGTAGGCGGCAAATAAGTAAAACGTGGAGGGGATATGCGCAGTATGAAAATGATGTTGTTTTTCATACTGCGCATATCCCCTCCACGTTTTACTTATTTGCCGCCTACTATACGCGGTATTGCACTACCCCTGAATGCTATGTATATTGTATATGTGTGTGTGTGTGTGTGTATGTTTGTTACTTCTTCACGCGCAAACGGCTAGACGGATTTGGATAATAAATATCTGGTAATCTAGATTGACACATAGACTACTATTTATCCCGGAAAAATGCAAAGCTGTAATCTCTAGAAACTCTATAGATCTAATCTAATTCTACGCAGACAAAGTCGCGGACAGAAGCTAGTCTAACTAATCTAACTAATATTATAAATGCGAAAGTATGGATGGATGGATGATTGTTTGTTACTCAATCACGCCAGAACGGCCCAACGGATCTGGATGAAATTCGGCATATAGATAGAGAAAAGTCTGGAATAGCACATAGGCTACTCTTTATCCCGGAAAATTGCGTAGTTCCCGCGGGATAGCGATAAACGAATTCTTTGCAGACGAAGTCGCGGACAGAAGCTAGTATTATATAAAACTTAATACTATGTTTAAAACAGTGAACACAGCGGTATTTTTAAAACCTAGTTTTCTTACGAACACCGTCATGAGCATCTGAGTCTCATAATCTCACGAGATGACGCCACTTCTGCCATTCGTTCCACACTTAAAAGAAACACCAACTTATATTTACCGTTGAGCGTGTCGCTAGTTGTCTGCAATACACGAAAGATTTGTATGAATCTGGCTAGTTCCGAGTTTGGCCACGGTCTTGTTTAAGTTTGTGATGCTGCTCGGTTGGTTTTAAGGGATAGTAAAAACAAAAGTGCAACGGCTTTATTCGTTATGCTGCTGTCGAAATTAAAGTCAAATACCTGGAAAAAACATTACTTGGAAAACTTGTTCGGTATCGCTCTTGGATATTGGTTAAGTTTTAAGTTTTTTATACTGATCACAAGTTTTATTGGAAAAGCGGGTAGTGTATAATTTTCCCCGTGAAAATAAAAGGTTTGTCTGGTTTTTGCCGAAATAAACCTTGTTTTCAGCGCCACGCGTGGGCACACTCAATGCCATTTTTGATACATGCTTTTTTGTTGATTTTGAACTTGTATGTATGTATGTATGTAAAACTCTTTATTACTTTCTTCTTCTTCTTTCTTCTTTTCTTCTCTTTTTCTTTCTTTTTCTTTTTTCTTTTCTTTTTCTTCTTTTTCTTTCTTCTTTTTTTTTCTTTTTTTTATTTTCTTTACTTGCTTAGTCTTAGGCGTATCGAATAGGTACATACTAATTTCAAGTCTGTTCGACTACTGAAGGTGGGTGAAATTAGAGTTGTCTCCCTCACTCGGCTGATTTAAATATCAAACCCATAAGAGTAAGCGAGACCGCAAGAACCCGAATGTCATTCTAAGAGCTCACGGACTGTACATTGTAACTGTCGTTTTTTTTTTAATTTTGTGTTAGGTATTTCCAAAGGTGAAAACACTGCGCTAAATATAGTTCTCATAATTCCATACACAAGCAAACCACGGAGTTCATGTTTATGTTTCGTACCAGGTGTTCCAATATTTGAGGCACAAAACAAATGCCCAAAGTTCCATTGCGCCCTTTACTCGTATATTGGAACTTGAGTCTTGAAAACATTCGAGTAAATTTCAATAAAAAAATAATGTTTTCATAAAAAAATTGCTAACGTTAAGTATTACAGGCAAATGTCAAAGTGACAGATAAAAACAAAATAAAGTCAACCTTGATAAGCAATTTAGTCAAAAAGTGTAGTTACAATTATTTTTTTCAGTCTAACTCTCATAATCAACGGTGTATTTTTTTCGTGTCGTAACATAGACATTTTCATTTTTAAAGCAAGACTTGAAATACCTACCTGTTTTTAAGCTACACTTCATAGACTAAAATCCGTTCTAAGATTTAAAAAAAAAACTCAATTATAAACAAATAATCGTTGGTCAATCGCTGGTCAGTTTATAATAACAAAAAAAAAAAAAAAAAAAAAAAATAGCTAGATGTAGTTGAAAACGAACAACGAGTGGTCATAAGTTAAATAAAATAAAATACAAACGAATTGAGAACCTCCTACTTTTTTTTTTTATTCAGTTAAAAAGTGGCTTACGAATTAAGCTGAAATTAACTTTTTTTTAATTTGCAACTCCCGCTTTAGAACACAGGCTGGCAAGAAAACCATTCCAATGCAAAATTTTTGAACTTGGAATAATTTTGCGACTAATCCAAAAAACAAAAGCGAAGCAAAACTAAAGGTAAACAAAAATGAACTCTTCTGTGAAATCGTAGAGTTTAAAGTTGGGGTTGCATTTGAGTGTAAATTGATGTTATAATTGCTGCCTAACCTCGATTGTTTGCGAACGGTACGGAACTATGGCACCTTAGCATTTCCGTGGTCCTTTATTTTCAGTGTTATGGCAGATTTACACGGATTTAGTTTTTGTGATATTAAAGAAATGATGAGGTTGCTGGCACTGAACATGAGTATAAAGTTCAATGAAAGAGTGGGTACTAGAGATGATTTGGCATGTTATGACGCATAGTGGAATACCAAAAGTTATTTAAAAATACCTAATGCTTTTGTCCTTGAAATTTAGCAACACATTTCCAAGACCAATGTGCAAAGCATTTTTAGATTCCCACACAATAAAACTAGCCAACGTTTATGATTTCACTGGGGGTGAAGACGTGGGCTTAAGCTACATATATACATATGTAGCTTAGTATATATACACTTTTCATACAAAGTTCTATGACGTCGCACTTTGTCTGGTAATTTATCTGTGTTATTAAATCCCACGACACATGCTTTTGCCTAGTGTGGGAATCACTGGCCTTATACTCCGAAATCCGATTTTCGAAGTTCGTTTCGTGCCGTTCCGCTCTCACTAATAGTTATTAATTTGAGAGTGAGAGGGACGGTGTGATACGAACTTCGAAAATCGGATTTCGGAGTTGCCCCCCTGTTCCTTCTGTGTGTTAAATAAACTATTTTTGATTTTTTACTTTTGATTTTTTAAAAGCGACCCGTTATTTTTGCTCGTGTATATACCTAGTTAGAAATTTCACTATCAAAATTTAACTGTCATTAATTGGAAGCTGGCAAGTGTCTAGCAACTACCAACCGTTTGCATGTAGCAAATCATATTAAAGGGATAAGTCCGCCTTTGTGCATGTATCTCATTGTTTGTCAATTGTATTTGTCTTGTTTATTTTGCACAATAAAGAGTTTACATACATACATACATACATATTAATTATTATTGCTGTTACTCATCGAGGCGAGTTTGAACGACAAGTACTAGTCATTAGTAACTTAACTCGTGTAAATGCGACATCGCTAGTGAGACATTCCGTGGAAGCTGTTGTCATAAAGTATATAAATTACTGGGGACAAACAAGGGTGTGTTTCAGGGAGCTCCAAGATAAGTTAGCAGGGAAATGGCATGGTTTGTCATTTGAAAGGGACGGCTGACAACTATTACCGTTTTCTGAAGGTGGATTTACACGAGCTTATTAATTAATTTCAATTTGATTTGTAAAATTAAAATTATATAAAATAACATAAACTCAATTTAATTTAATTTAGTTGCCTGGTTATAGTGGTTAAATTAAAACAATTTTGTACTTTGAATAAATTCCACCACAAAAATCTTTACCTTAACCAAACAAAATTGTCACTAGTCACAAGTGTCACTTTGCACATTGGTAGATATTCCTTATAAGGATAAGCTCGCCTTTGTGCATATATTAATGTATTTTTTTGTGATTTGTGTCAGTTTCTTTATATTTGTACAATAAAGCATAATTTACTTACTTAATTTTACACGCGAGTTATTCGTTTGTGTAAATTTGAGTCTCACGGTAGTTTCATTTTGAAAGCGAATAATCATTAATAATTGAACGTATGTATGTAAAAATATCTTACAAATTATTGCAAATCTCAAGTTAAAGCACAATACTTTATTTTAGCCCTTAAATTACGTTCTTTTTCCATTTCAAATACGCATAAAAGACAGCATTTCCAGCAAAGAATTGTCCCGGCATAGTAAAACGCATAACTGACATAAAACTCCCTTCACGTTCCCCATCGTAAGGTATTTGTTACAATTCGCCATAAAACATATGGGGCCCTTGCATGACGCGTGCGTCAGTAATTTCTATTTTATTTTTAACGGCCTTCAAGAGGAAGAAAAGTCAAAAATTTTGTGGTTTTTTGTAAGTATATCCGACGATATGTCGACTGGATAGATCATTTCCCCAAAATCGTAATTTCCTTGTAGCAAAATTTCCGTTCGCAGATTTTCCTAAATCCTTTTTTTCCCAATATGCTTTTTTACTAAAGCTTATTTTCACAGTAGCGTTTTTTCCTATTCTTCATTTATACCAGCCGTATTTATTCCTTACATGATTTTTCCATTCGCAGATTTTCCCAATACTCAATTTTACCACGCAGAAATATTTCTAAGAGCATTTATTCTACGATCGATTTTTTTCTTGTAGACCTTTTCTCCCACTTTTTTTTACACACACTTTTTTTTACATTTGTTTGTTATATATCTATGTATAACTCTTTATGGCAAATATTTTATTGAATCAGGCGTTACTTTGCGGAGGTCCATTTCAATGAGCACAAAATATTTACCTTGCTACTCCGCTACTTAAGTAAGTAACGGTTTAAGTAATGATAATGTTTCAGGTGTAATTAGCTACTCTTAGTAAATATTCTTTATACTAATACTACTCTTTAATGCGTCTTTTAGTTTAGTTAAAACATGACTAAGGAAAAACATAACATCTGCGAAACAAATTAGTTATAGAAGAATCGATTACCAACAAAGAACTACTAGATACAATTTCTTCTTGGTCTGGGGTCCTCTAGGTTGGCAACGCATCTGCAATCCCTCCGGGGTTGCGGGTGTCTATGGGCAGTGGTGATCGCTTACCATCAGGTGACCCACTTGCTCGTTTGCCTTCCTATTCACATAAAAAAAAAAAACATAAAATGTACAGTTGCTTCTTTTCCCAGACAGATGATAAAAGACTATCGAGAGGACGGGGGAAATCATAGCAATCATTGTTATAGGCGATGCGGCTAGCAACCCATCACTATTTTTATTCCACTTTCCACCTATACTATACGCTCACAATCTTGCTAAACGTGGCCTTTAGGTCTTGTTACCTTAGGCCCTGTCTACCCCGTAAAGAATAAAGACGTGATTTATGTATGTATGTACATGGTACAACAAAACAGAAACTCAGAGTTCACAGCCAGAAATGCAAACAAAAGAACAGAAAAACATTTTATTTCAACTCAGTAAGTACCTTGTCTAACTCGTACACTTTTGTAATGTTATTTACACTCAGAAAATGGACTGTTCGTGCCACACACATTCATCAAAATATAGACAAGATAATCACTACATAGATATAGGTGAATTTGATTTTGATTAATGTGAACTAACGACAAGTTGCGTATAAACAGTTTACAAAGACTATATAAATATAATATTATGTGTCACAAAAGCACTGACAATATTTACATACCTACGCATCAGTATTATAGACCAGCGGTTCTCAAACTTTTTCGGTGACGGAACCCTTTTAGAAAGCGAAATACTTTACGGAACCCTAAAATCAGAATGAGAGGTGTTTTGAATTATTCCGAAATGATTGCGGAGCTCTCACGACGAATTCGTGGAACCCCTACGAGGGCTTCGTGGAACCCTAGGGTTCCGAGGAACACACTTTGAGTATGGCTGTTATAGACAGTCTAAGTACATAATATTATCCAGTAATTTTTTACGTCTGTTTCTGAATAATTTATTGAATGAGGTGTTACTTTACGGTGGTCCATTTCAATGAACAAAAAACATTTTGGTGGGTACCTTACTTTGTTATCCGTCGTGGTTACGCGAGTAGCGGAGCAGCAAGGCATTTTGACGTGACAACGTCTTATAAATTGGTTTGCCGGGTGACACTTCAAGAAACTGCGTTACGCTCCGCTCACGTTATGCGCTCACAATGAGAGCGAGTGAGAGGCACGCGGGCATGGTTAGCCCGCCTAAGAGCGAGAGAGACAGACATAAAAAGTGAAAGGCACGCGTCCCTTCGACTCGAGCACAGTTAGCCCGCCTAAGAGCGAGAGAGACAGAGCGAGAGAGAGAGAGTGAGAGAGATAGGCATACACACCGGTTCATGTCTTGCGCTTCTATTTCGCTTAGGCGCCTGCATACAAGTTTACACGTCCTTCTTCCTACTATACGAATGAATATTCACATTAAAATTATTTTACCACTCAAAGTCGTTGTCACGTAAAACTTTCGCCCGTATACCGACTTTACAGGCAACCAATTTTTTTTATTTTTTTTGTTCGATTTCTAAAGCTAACGCATTATTATTTCACTATTTTTCACTTCATAATTCTTCATTAATATTGTAAAGCTTTATCTAGAGGTACATGCTGGCCCCGCCGGGAATATATCACTTTCACAGGTCACGTGACCGGAGTTAAACCCTTTCCCGCGTCGACAGGCCCATCAGTAAACGTGCCTTTAGGTACCCTACATGTAAAGGCCAAATTGTAAACAATACAATAATTTAATCTGCAATGTTACGTACTTGACTCGTATGAAATACAATAAATTCTTTATTGAACACCAAAGCGTCACAATAATTACAATTATTGTTTTTTTTACGTGGTGTTTTTGCAACAAAACAATACATGTGAAACCATCTAAGCAAATTTAAGACCAGGGCCCCGTTTCTCGAAGCTTATTAGACTAATAATATCAGTCTTTTGTTTCATTCTTTCGTTTAATATACGAGTCAAAACACTAAAGCCGAGAAAAAAGCCGTGGCAGCCTAGTGGTTTGACTTGTGGCCTCTCAAGCAAGCGTCGTGGGTTCAAATCCCGGGCTCGCACCTCTGAGTTTTTCGGAATTTATGTGTGAAAATTACATTTTTAATTTGCCATGAGCTTTTCGGTGAAGGAAAGCATCGTGAGGAAACCTGCACACATCTGCGAAGAAATTCAATGGTGTGTGTTAAGTTCCCAATCCGCACTGGGTGTGCGTAGGAACTATAGCCCAAACCCTCCAATACACGGAGGGTACCTATAATAGCAATAAATGAGTTTGAGTTTGAGTTTGAGGCCTATGCCATGAGGCACGCCGAATTACGCGACAATTTAATAAATAAACGACAATAACAACAACAACGACAACAACAACAACAACATGTACTTACTGAAATTGTAGCGAATTCGGAATAAAAAGGCTTATAAAATAATAATAATAATAACAATAATAATAATAAGTTTATTGCCAGAACATAATTATAAAAATTAAATTAAAAAAAAAGCTGCGAGAAACGGGGCCCTGGACCCCATTTCATAAATCTATAAGTTACAATTTACAAGCGGAAGTCTCTATCTAACACATAGGGTCAAAAAGAGACTTCCGCTTGTAAATTGTTACTTGTAGCTTTATGAAATATGGTACTGTATGTACACCATGTTTTATGTAAATAAAGAATTTGATTTGATAGTTATATTCTGCAATAATTATTTACGTTGCAAATACGCAGCTACGATCTTTGACATGTCAATCATTATCCCACGAGAACTATGTAATTTTCTGGGATAAAAAGTAGCCTATATGTTAATCTAGGGTACCAGCTAACTCTGTTCCAAATTGTATCTAAATCGAATGAAGAAGTAACAAACATACATACACTCACAAACTTTCGCCTTTATAGTATAAGTGTGATGTGATAAAAAGAAACGGCCGACAATATTATTTCTTAAATTTCAAAGTCTTTGGCATTTGTTCTGAATGTTTTCCTAACCTTACAGTCAGCATCAAAAGTTGGTAAACAGGCGAACAGCTCAAAATGATCAACACACGACTCTACTGCCAAGGTAATAAGAGGGTAGGTAAATTTGGCAGCCCTCTAGCGATGCGTTTTGGCAACAATTGCTACAAGGTGACGCTTGTTTACAAAAGAGCTTCACGAAAAATCGTAAAATTAAAAAAACATCGGGTAGCACTCCGGGAGTGCCGGCAGAAGTGAAAACTACACACACGCACACTCGCGCAAAAAGAAAAAAAAAGAAGAAAAAAATACTTTTTCTACACAAGATTCGAACTGCGGTCACGTGAGAGAACGCACTGTTACACCTTATACCACTAGGCCAAACGCACATACGTTAAAGCGACGAAATTAACGTAGGTATACACTTCAAAAATCGAACGCGACTCTAGCTTCATTCGTAAGTATTTTCAAAATAAGCCCTTAGAGGATCCTGATATACTGGTAGGTACTTAAACTCTCCCTCCGTCTTAAGTCTGACGCGAGTATAACATTTTTTACCCATCCCAAAAAGTGGTCAGCGCCGCTAAAAGTTTTCACTTCAAAAATCAGTGTCATAGATAGGGCGTTATAAGTTATACCCACCAAAGCGATCGCAAAACTAAACGTTTTGGCGCCGACTCAAGCCAATTTATCTACATTTGCGGGCCACTGTGTAAGGCCTAGCCTGATATTGTTCTAAAGCAAACACGTAACACAATCTAGGCACTAAGTGGTTTACGCAAGAGTAAGAGGTATCAAAGTTTGAAGGGTGTAAGCAAGAAGGGTGTAAGTTAAACTAGAACGGGATGACAAAGTAACCAAGTTCCGGAGTCCGGAGGCTGATTGTTCATCTTATCCGTAACCAAAATACCGGGTAAATGAAAATTTTAATCAATTTTAACAAAATAGTGAAACATACGTGATTTGTCTTAACTCATAGTTATGTTAGTGTGAGTTGCGCCAGATTACTTTAACCTGATAATAAAATTGGCATGTCACACTGCTTCTACTTTAAACATAACTTTAATTCAGTCAAACCTCTTTGTTCAGGCGATTTAAAGACGTAGCGTAAGTTTAAAAAGTTTTCCCTGTTCTTTTTTGAAACTGGCTACTAATAAATTTTAACGCGCAACAAGAATTAAAAACAAGAGAGAATCAGTTGTCGTGTCCTTTGTCTAGTCCCGTTGCGTACCTATTCAATGTTATTTCGTAACAAAAATGTACTAATTTCTATTTCAATAGTACTGTATGCTTACAAAGGGTCGATTTCAGGGATGAATATGAAACCTAGTTTAGTATTCATCTCACGTTGTTACTACAGTATGAGGATAGACCTGTTGATCATGCGAAATGTACCTACTTGTCAATGAAAATGATAGTGAATGAGAAAAGAGGGTTCCCATTCACTTTTGTGTATTACTCAAAGGTGAGATAAATAATATAATAAATAGTAAATGTGTATGAGATACACAGGGTGTCCCGTAAGTTGTACGACAAACTTAACCTCTTCGCCGCCACACAAATGAAGTGACCGCCTCTGTACGCCACAAGAAAAACAAACGACAAACTAACTTGAATATTGATTGTGAAGCGTATGAGCCTCGTCATTGGCTGTCACGACAAGTTGACTATGGCAGTCGAGAGTTTAAGAAGGGTTAGGTGCGCAGGTCATCTACCAAATATAGAAAAATGACCATAATAAAATTATTACCATTGTCCAGATACATCGATTTATCATTCCAAATTTGGTTCTTCTACGCTGTGGCCTCTCAAGCAGAGGGTCGCGGGTTCGAATCTCGGGCTCGCATTTCTGAGTTTTTCAGAAACCGGACCAATCTCAATAAGGCTTAGTTACCCTTCTGGGTTGGAAGGTCAGATGGCAGTCGCTTCTGTAAAAACAAGTGCCTACGCCAAATCTTGGGATTAGGTTGTCAAAGCGGACCCGAGGCTCTCCGATCCGTGGCAAATGCCAGGAAAAACGCTAGGAAGATGATTATGATTTAGGTAACGTTGACCTGTCATGGTGAATAAATGTTTTTGACACTAACTAAGGTAATTTTCGATATATTGTAGATGACCTGTCCACCTATCTCTGCATACGTTTGTCGTACTTCTTACAGAACACTCTTTATGGTATAGTACGGACTCTATTCATCACTATAGTCCCCGGCCGCTATGAAGTAAATCCTGACACATCCTCTAGGGTTGTTTGTTACACGTACGATCATTGTATCGATAAAAGTTGAGTCAAGCGTGAGTCGACTTAAATTCAGTTTTCTACAGCTATAATAAAAAAATATTTATCAGTTGTACGAAAATACGAAAGAAAGTGAAGAAATACATTATTTATAATTAAAAAGGTTCTGTTCTAAGTTCTTAGAAGTTGCCAAATAAATAAACATACCTACGCATTTATTCGAATCCTTCCTTTTTATAATACTAGTGTAAATGAAATAGAATATAAGTACTTTTACGATCAGTAAATTTAATTTTATGAATGTACATAATCATCGACAATATTTTTGCTATACGAACTTTTCAACGCGTGAATCGATATATTGTGTGGTATTATTGCCACTCACTATTCTATCACACGCAACAAGCAAGTCTAGCATTTTTCTTCTGTGGTTGACAGAGGCTTGACATTAACAATAATCAGGAACTTCATAGTTGAGCAATGTGTCAGGATTGACTTCGTAACGGCCGGGGACTATAACGTATACATAAAGTAACATAACACACGAAGCACATCCACTGGTCAAGTAACGTTTCCAATATCACGGATTATAGGTCAAACCCTTATAACGATTCAAATCTATTTCGGAAAGGCTTTGCAAACTACGTAACAAAAAGCGGAATTGAAAAGTTAACTCTCGATGTAAAATAAAATTTTGTAATCCCCCTGTGCATTGGGTGGGTTTATTATGAAATAACAAATAATCCCCTATTACAGAGTGTTCTTGGGTAAGAACTGACTTTATTTTAATAAGATAAACCGGTTTTGGGCTATAAAACACAAGAAAAAAAACGGTTTGCTTTCTCTAGAGTTGTCTTTGATATGACAAACGTTATGTTTCTTACACAAAAGGACGTACCTAATGATGAGAAACCATTTTCACTTTTATTTAGATTGCAAAATCCTTCTATGCGTGGTACGACTCACACTTGGCCTTTTTTATAATACCACTAGCTGTTGCCCGCAACTTCGTCTGCGCAGAATTAAATATAGCCTATGACACTCATAAAAAATGTGGCTTTCTACACTGACTGGCAAAAATAAGGGGTCACTTTTCATACAAGGTTCTATGAAAAGTGACCCGTTATTTTTGCTCTTGAGTATATTTGAAAAAATTATAGTAAAAACATGAAAATAACTGAAGGCTATATTTAAGAAACTCATCAAATTCGGGTGGCGTGTAATCTCCAATTTTATTCCACGGTGATTAAAATTTGCATAAGTTGTTAGGCAACTTCTCGTTTAGAAGGCGAAGATTAAAGAGAGTTTTTCTCTAAGCATGCTTGTAATATTTTATAAATGTAGTACAGTCAACTACTGGGGTGACTTTGATTTACGGGGTGACTTTAAAAAGTAGTTTTAATGACAAAACCATTATTTTTTATTTGCGTTTACTGCTTCCAATCTATGTCTTCGTCGATCGCCTTTGCGTCTACATGCCAAACATTCGCCGGATATGGATAATATCGATTTTATAGCAATTATAAAACGATCAAAGTAGCCCCAAAATTACCAAAGTCACCCCGGTTGACGTAGCTATAGATAGACATATTTTTATGGGACCGCGACTACCTTTGATAAGCTCCAAATATTTCAACGTAGTTGCATGCATCATGATAACAGGAACACTAATTGCTGCCCTTACCGCTAATATCTACAGAAAACTGATCTGGTTCCCCTGTCGCGAAATTATAAGAGTTCTGTTTCTGCTATTTTGACTACGGATCCTTAAAAAAGAGCGTCACAAGTCTGGCCTCTGTTTTATATCGAAATTCAGCTCGTGTATCCAAATATAATGTTGAACATTCACCAACAGCCACAAAACGTTTAAGCCTTGAAGGTTTTTCGCAAAAACTTAAGTACAATATTTTAAAACATCCAAACTAAAACAAAAGAAGTTTGGTTATTTAATATTCATTTCACTTATAAAAAGTTCGCCCGACAGACATTGTAAAGAAAGGTTATGAATGGCAAATAAATCGTGGTTTATACGTAACTTAGTGCAATGAAGCGATAAACTACAAAAATATTTGGTCTGGGGAGATATAATACACCAGTAATCCGATTTATTTTCTTGCGTTTTTACTAGATACGAAACCAAATTGGAATAAAAGTGTTACTAATACTTTTTTTTTCGTGCCTTACGTTGAAAATAAGTTTTGAAATAATAATTAAATAAGAAATGTTTTTAAAAATATATTTATAACAAAAAGAAAATAAAGCCTAAAGTAATCTAGGGCTAAAGGAAATTAAGATAAAGGAAAACATATTGCCTTCTATCAAGCATTAGTGTTTGACGATAAAAAGCGTCGTTTCGGATGAAAAGATTGATTGTTTTTTTTCCAATTTTGTGTTCTGTTTCTACGACGTACTATTTGTACTTGAGTTAAAAGATAATCTGGCCATTTGAGGAGAGATAGCATCAAAAGCTAAGGCCGATGAAATTACTGGCACATGAGGCATTTTATCTTATACCTCTGCTGGAAACGCGTCTGCAATGCTCTAATATTATAGACATTCATAGGCAGCGGTTATAATGTAATATTACACTGATATGATACAATAAAATGAAATGAAATGAAATGAAATGAAATGAAATGAAATGAAAAGAAATGAAATGAAAATGAAATGAAATGAAATGAAAATGAAAAAGAAATTAAATGAAATGAGTTTATTTTGCTGGAACATACGCGGGTGTTACTTATTTATACATAATATTTATTTATAATAGTTATCATGCTCTTGAAATAGTTTATAGATACACAAAAGTTGTAAACAATTTAATGTAGTTTATTTTTTCCGTTGAAAGTTTTCTTATTTCTATAATAGTTTCAGAAAAAAGAGGAGGAAGGGAGGAGAGGTCGACACCGGACAATATCGTGATCAGCGAGGTGTTATCAGTCTAAAAAAACCCGGTGGCAAATAGTTTCACTAAATGCTGAAAAAGCTTTCAGAAATGTCCACCAGCCTAACATGAGGTTTTCCCCTTTTTAGAATCTCTTGGGAATCTGTTGTACTTCCACCGAAAAAAGTCAACATTATTAGGTCGAGAGAGAAAATAACGTAGGCGTTTGCACCGTAAAGAATTTAATTTACGTAGCTGTTCACATTTTTTGTAACTACAAACCAAGGGTAAGGTCACGATAAACAAACTTAACGATGAATTTAGGCTAATATTTTGGCAATAACTCCAAAATTTTCGGGTCTACATTTAAAAGCCGTGGTAGCCTAGTGGTTTGACCTGTGGCCTCTCAAGCAGAGGGTCGTAGGTTCGAATCCCGAGCTTCGCACCTCTGAGTTTTTCGGAATTTATGTGCGATTTTGAAATTTACCATGAGCTTTTCGGTGAAGGGAAACATCGTGAGGAAACCTGCACACAACTGCGAAGCAATTCAATAGTGTGTGTGAAGTTCCTAATCCGCACTGGACCCGCGAGGGAACTATAGCCCAAGCCCTCTCATTCTGAGAGGAGGCCTGTGCCCAGCAGTGGGACGTATTATAGGCTGGGAAGAGTGAGATTTAAATTTAGTGGCATATTATAAAATAAAAGGTTTAATTACTACTTAGTACTAGGAATTCCAGTCATAATAGCTAACACTTTTGGGATATAATCACAAAAAACATTTCTAAAATTACCCAAACTTAGTATTTGTTCTAATAAAGATGGTGGTGGTAATCCCGATAGACCCTGCAAAAGGTCCGCAATCTAACTATCTAACTAATATTATAAATGCAAAAGTATGGATAGATGGATGGATGGGTATTTGTTTGTTACTCAATTACGCCAAAACGGCCCAACGGATCTGAATGAAATTCGGCACATAGATAGATAAAAGTCTGGATTAGCACATAGGCTACTTTTTATCCCGTAAAATTGCGTAGTTCCCGCGGGATAGCGATAAACGAATTCTTTGCAGACGAAGTCGCTGGCAACAGCTAGTCTAAAATAAATGAACCCTGTACTGCGAATATTAGAACGATATTTTTCCTGAAAACAGGTTTTTTTATCGGTCCAGCGATTTGACGCTCCGCAGATGTTTAATGGGTGGTGAAATAATAAAAATCGCGAGGGTCACGTATCATACGATATATTCGTGTATATCCCCAGCATTATGTGATAATGGCAGCCAAAATGCGTATAATAATTTGTACGATGTTTATTCTGTCGTTTATTTTTGGCATACATTTTCGAGATTAGATTTTACTTTGTGGTTAAGTACCTACATCCGACCATAAATGGGGAGGGGTTTTAGAGTTACCTTTGGTTTTATGCGATATGTTTGATTTAGGATAATAAAGCCTTATCTTTAGAATCTTCTAGTGCTTTATACGAGTATATTATTAAACCGACTAGTTTAACCCGCGACTTCGTCTCCTTTTGGGGATATCAAAAAATATTTCCTTGTTTTTTGTCTAAATATTATGAAAGGAATTCTTTGTCCTATTTCCTTAGAATAATGCTGTCAAGGGTCAAAAGTATCGACTAGACGTTGACAAGTCAGTCAGTGAGAATTTTCCTTTATATACAATACTAGCTGATGCTCGCGACTTCATCCGTGCAGTAATATAATATAATATAGCGTATGACACTCACAAATAATGTAGTTTTCTATTGGTAAAAGTATTTTCTAAATCGCTTCAGTAGATTCAGAGATTACCCCCTACAACCTCACAAACTCACAAACTTTTCCTCTTTTAATATTATTACCTATACATAAGTTTGAGAGGCCACAGGTCAAACCACTAGGCTACCACGGCTCGTGGGTTCAAATCCCGGGCTCGCACCTCTGAGTTTTTCGGAATTTATGTGCGAAAATTACATTTGTAATTTGCCATGAGCTTTTCGGTGAAGGAAAACATCGTGAGGAAACCTGCACACATCTGCGAAGAAATTCAATGGTGTGTGTTAAGTTCCCAATCCGCACTGGGCGCGCGTGGGAACTATAGCAAACCCTCCAATACACGGAGGAGGCCTATGCCATGAGGCACGCCGAATTTCGCGACAATTTAATAAATAAATAAAAAATAAACGACAATATAACAACAACAACAACAACATGTAGGTACTTACTGAAATTGTAGCGAATTCGGAATAAAAAAGGCTTATAAATAAATAAATAAATGAAAATACATAAGTTTAAATTCGTGATTAAAACTTCAGTACACTGGGGTGACTTTGATTTACGGGGTGACTTTAAAAAGTAGTTTTAATGACAAAACCATTATTTCCAATCAATGTCTTCGTCGATCGCCTTTGCGTCTACATGCCAAACATTCACCGTACATGGATAATATCGATTTTATAGCAATTTTAAAACGATCAAAGTAGCCCCAAAATTACCAAAGTCACCCCAGTTGACGGTAATTAATAATTACAAAGTTAAGTTATGTCGTTGACATCTAAAACGAAGTTTAAATGTACAATACAATACAATACAAATACTCTTTATTGAACACCACAAATCAGTACAAAACAATACAGAAACAAATAACAAAGTATACAATAGGCGGATTTTCTGTATGCAGGGCATTCTCAAGTACTCAAGTACTCCGTGCAAATAGGTACCTACTTCAGTTAGGTTAGCGTGCGTTTCCGTTAATGCGGCTCGGCTTAGAAACGTGAAGAATCTATCAATCCCATTCATAGCATACCTCACTATGCACCGAGAATATCTGTAGTATTGGAGCTTATAGTTCTTACATATAGGTATTTATATCAATTTACAACGAAGGCTGAGTATGCGAACGTAAAATTTTTTGACGACGTGGTTGGTCTAGTTGGTAGTGACTCTGCCTGCGAAGCAAACGTCCGGATTCAAATCCTTGTAAGAGCATAATGATGAGCTCGAATAATTTGTTCCTGAATCATGGATGTTTCTATCTATTTAAGTATGTATTTCTCTATATAATTAAGTGTGTATATCGTTGTCTAGTAGGATCCATAACACAAGCCTTACTAGAGCTTAATTTGGGACTAGGTCAATTTGTGTGAATTGTTCCCTGATATTTATTTATTACTAAGGTCATAACTTACCAAAGGCGTTTCAAGTAGTGACGACAAGGGTCCCAAAAGTTATATATATATATTTTTTTATTATAAACTAACCAGCGATTAACCTCTATCTCACTTGATGGTAAGTGCAGATGAGGCCGAAGATGTAACTCACTGGTTCAGTAACAGCCTGACTCGTGTTTCAGGTTTGGGAGCTGTCTTAAGTAATTGCAGACCAATTTGAGGTTAAACTGCTTTGAATTTATTGTTTAATGTCGCGATTATGAATGCTGTGTTTTGTTGCTAGCGTAAATAATTAAGTCCTTTGTCTTAAATGGCTTCCTGTTATTCAAAGGATAATAGAAGTACCTCGAGATTAGACGTTTGAGCCCTTATTTTGTAAGGGCTTGGCGGACTGTGGCTCCTAGCTTTATTCAATAAACATTATATTTTTTTAAATTAGCGTGTACTTTGTACTGGTTTTTATTTTATAGTGTTGTCTAACGTTTCACATGTTTAGATTTTACATTTTCATGGAGTAAAATTTTGGAAATATTTTGCTTTAAAACTTGATACGAAAATAAAACTTTCGTTTAATTTACGTAATATTTATTTACCTACGTTTGGTTCAATTTAAACGCATAATATTTATTTAGAAAATATAGGTTTTTAGGATTAGATTATTTATTAATTGTGTACTTACATATTAATTTAATTGTTGTTCTTGTAATTTTAGTGTATCTACAAAAACTTATTTCAATCCACAAAGGAGATACGTAATTGTATTGTGTTACGTACTAAATTTACCATGAACTATTTTTTCCGAAAACTATCTGCAACTACTTAAATCACCCTTAACTCTATAATTATTTAAAAAAAAACTTTTAAAAACTCACGCCAAACTCCTCCAGAAAAAACAACCAATCACAATCACAAAAATGTAACAGGCACTCACCAAAACAAAACACTGCCCGAACTTTAACACTCGCGCAACCGTAACTTCAGCGTTTGCGTTACGTTCGTCAGCGTACGTTCTACGCTGAAGCCGGCAACCGACTGCGCTTCGGCACTGTACCAGCCAACCGTTCTATACTTGGACGCACGGTAGCGAATTACAGTGCAAAGTGCAGCTGCGAAAAGTGTTAATAGTACGTATATTCGGGTATTCTGAGTGTTTTGGAAACGTATTTGAATTTGGAAAACGCTATGGCTGTGGGTGATGTTTCGTATCGAGTAATTTTTATCTGTGGCGTGGGTCGCGAACTTTCCAGAGTAGCAAACAACATTTTTAATGAAACATTTATCAAAATTCCATGGGAATTTCCATCGGTACACATACATAAATCACGTCTTTATCCCTTACGGGGTGGACAGAGCCTAGGGTAACAAGACGTAAAGGCCGCGTTTAGCATGTGTGATTAGGTGGTAAGGGGAATCAAAATAGTGATGGGTTGCTAGCCGCATCGCTTATAACGTAATTATTAGTATATAACAAAACGGGATTTAATCACGTAAACAAAAACAAAAAGTATTTTTGTAAATACCTCGACGTTTCAAACGCGACTTTGCATCCATGGTCTCGAGAGGACTGAAGTGATTAAGTCCCGTTTTATTATAATTATAATAATCTGAAAATCGAAAATTTGAATCGATACATCTAACTAATATTATAAATGCGAAAGTATCGATGGATGGATGGATGGATGGATGTTTGTTTGTTACTCAATCACGCCAGAACGGCCCAACGGATCTGGATGAAATTCGGCACATAGATAGAGAAAAGTCTGGAATAGCACATACTTTTTATCCCGGAAAATTGCGTAGTTCCCGCGGGATAGCGATAAATGAATTCTTTGCAGACGAAGTCGCTGGCAAACAGCTAGTTATAACATAATTCCTAAGATTTTCGCCCGTTCCCTCGATGGGCTTTTACCATCTGCGCGGGATGAGAAGCAACTGGTACATTCTATGTTTTTTCTTTGCTCCCAGACCGGCTTGGAAGAATGCATCCATCGTTAATGTTGCATTAAAACGTAAAGTAGCCTGTTTCACCACTCTCAGTTAAGACCCTGATATTTTAAGTGTCAGTTATCTATGATGTCGTCTCCGTCTGTTTCTTAGAAAGAAATAGAGAGAGAATCATAGATAAATGACATTTAAGATATCCGGAACTTAACAGAGAGTGCTGAGACGGGCCCTAAGTGTTCCAGAAATGTAAACTAAATTACTCCTATAAAATACGCCTAAAAAACCTAGCCTCTAAAGATACGCCTATTGTAAACTTTGTTCTTTGTTTCTGTATTGTTTTATACTGATTTGTGGTGTTCAATAATGAGTATTGTATTGTATTGTAAATCATATCCAAACATGCCCAGCCGTTACAGTGCGAAATAGTAACAAAGGTCGACAGAGAGACAAAATAGATACTCTCACAAAATTTTGCATAATGGTAAAACTAGAATGTAAAGTACCTAACATTGATTGATCTGGTGCCAAATGTTTAAAACGGAATTCTTAATTGTTTCACTGCATAAGACATTTGTATGTATGTATGTATAACTCTTTATTATCGCTTTGACCAGTAGAGACTTTATACATCTCTACTATAGACCAATGTAATTTAAGGTACGGACTTAACTTAGGGACCTTTTACATCCCTTTTATAAAATGTATTAATTGTATTATACTTAGGTAAGTTAAGTACAATTTAAGTACTATTTTAAATCTATTTTATTTTGAAAAAATGACTTTCTGCCAAGTTTCTTGCGGCGCATTCTTCTTGGCAATGATGGTCTTTCCGAATGCGCTGGTAGATTCAAAAAAAGACATGTAAAAGAGCCCTCGGCGGCCTATTTGCAAAATAAACTTTTGACTTTTGACTTTTGACTTTGACTTTGACATTGTACATAAAACAAATAATGAGAAAAATAGATGCATTAATATTTTGTGCTGTTAAGTTCATTTATCTCATACTAGCTTTTGCCCGCGGCTTCGCTCGCGTATACCAGGAGTATTTGAAAGGATTTCCTTTTTTGAAGTCGGTTAAAGAGCCCTTTGCTTTAGCTTTCTACAACCAGTAAAACCCAAAATCCCGTTTTTTCCCGTTCCCGTGAGAATTTCGGGACATCCTTTAGTAGTGCTCCCCTACACTCCCCAAGGAACCTGAAGGCCAAATTTTAATTTTTTACGACCAGTAAAACAAAAAATCGATCACGTAGAACTGAATTTAAATCCCGTTTTTTCATTATCTCGTCGGAATTTCCAAAAATCCTGAAATTACTTTATTAGTTTTGTAATCACCTACTTGTGTATCAAATTCGAAGCGTCTAGTTATTATAGTTACTGAGATAGGGTCACTCGGAATCGAATATATAAATCCCGTTTTTTCCCGTTACTGAATGCCTATATTATTGTATAAGGTATCTATGTGCAAAATTTCAAGTCTCTAGGTCCAGTGGATTGGGTTGTGCGTTGATATATTAACAGTCAGTCAGACAGTTTAGAATTTTATAGATATATATAGCGCTAGCTGGCACCCGCAATTTTGTTAGTCTGGTCTTTGCTTTTAAGTAGAGTTAGTAAAAAATATAGAACAGGTAAGATGGTGGTAATGATCCGGACAGACTGCACGAGCCCACTTGGATATAGAAATGACAACAATAAACGAAAAACACAAAGTTTGCCAGCTTTATATTAGAGATAGACAGATAGAGTAAAAATAGTTGTTGATGTTTTGAAAGTACAAAGTCTGATTATTGAACCTAATGGCTCGACCACGGATACATAGGCCGCGGAGCGTCAAGCGTTTACTCTATTCATTGCGCGGTTGACACGCTCGCCACACAGTGGCTACCTTACAGCACACGCAATGAACACTGAAAACTGTCTACGGTCGGGCGTAGTTGTGGTCGGACTGGTAGGGTGGTAAAGGCATTATTTTGGTCGTCAACTACTCAATTTGACTAACGGTGATGTTCTTTCTGATTCTGAGTTACTTACATTATTTTAAGCCGCCTTCAAAAAGGATAAGATTCAACAACTGTGTTCGTCAGTGTAGTCACGGACTGAGAATCGATTTCGATGGGTTTTTTTGTTTGAAGTATAATATCTCCAAAATATCAGAGCCGTCGGCCGTAGGAAGAAGTCGTGGTTGCGCAATATCCGGGAGTGGACCGGAGTCGCAAGTGCTGCTGAACTTTACAACCTTATTCATATTCATATTCATATTCATTTATTGTCAAAACTGTGTACAGTTATAGAATGTCAAACAAATAAGGTAAGTATCAACAGCTTTGCCCATTTCGGACGTACAATAATTACGAATTACGTTACGAAGGATCGGAGGAAATATGCGGAGCTGAATGCCAACCTTCACTAGTTGGAGAGGCACTATAAGAGAGAGATCTCCAAATCGATTAGACTAATAATAATTAAAAAAAAAAACACCGAGTAGCACTCCGAGAGTGCCGGCAGAAGTAAAACTACACACACGCACACTCGCGCAATAAGAAAAAAAATACACGAGATTTGAACTGCGGTCACCTGAGAGAGCGCACTGTTATTCCACACCTTATACCACTAGGCCAAACGCACATACGTTAAAGCGACTAAATCAACGTAAGTACACTTCAAAAATCGATTCCAGCCTTATTCGTATTTCAAAATAAGCTCTTAGAGGATCCTGATATACTGGTACTTAAACTCTCCCTCCGCCTTACGCCTGACGCCTGACGCGAATTTAACATTTTTTACCCATCCCAAAAGATGTCCAACGCCGCTGAAGAAGTTTAAGTAAAGCTATTTTGCACTGGTCACGGATTAGCATTTTAAATGTTTGGAATCATGTAGGTAGAGACTTTTTTTAAATATCTTCAAACAAATTAATTTTTATAATAACTGATATTAATAAAAGCCAGCGACTTATTCCGTAGGTATGTAACACTTTAATTAATTTTCTGGATTTGCGGTGTTCACTCCAGTCTGCGGTGCGCTAGGCTCCAATTGCTTTTTAATTTACCCAAAATTTATAAAACAGGGAATTTGTAAACACACATTTACTGGAGAAGCCGGGGATTTATGTGTACCTAGTTTATTACTAGGCTAGCTGTTGCCTGCGAGTAATCCGCGCTAAATATAGCTTATGTACATCATCACCATCATCATCTGCAGTCTATACATATATATATTAGGTCCCACTGCTGGTCCTGTCAGAAAGAGAGAGTTTGGGCTATATAGTTCCCACGCGGGTCCAGTGCAGATTGGGAACTTCACACACAACATTGAATTGCTTCAAGGTGTGTGCAGGATCCCTTACGCTGTTTTCTTTCATCGAAAAGCTCATGGAAAATTTCAAATTTAATTTCGCACATAAATTTCGAAAAAGTCAGAGGTGCGAGCCCAGGATTCGAACTCACAACCCTCTGCTTCAAAGGCCACAGGTCAAACCACTAGGCTACCACCGCTTTTAAATAAATTTAGGATATTAGGAACACAACAGTTAACTTATTGAAGGTGTGATTATTTAAACGACTATTAAATAACTCAATAGCTCTTGGTGTTGCGGCTTGCCGCAGCATTATGTTAAGTGGGGGCCCATTTTACACCATATCAGTACAATTTTATTAAATTACATACACACAAATCACGTCTACATCTCTTACGGGGTAGACAGAGCCTAAGGTAACAAGAACTAAATGCCACATCTAGCGTGATTGTGGGCGTAAGGTGGAAAGAAGAATCAAGATAAAGATGGGTTGCTAGCCGCATCGTTATATTATGACATGAGTAGATTATTGATATACATATAATTAGGTCAAACACCTAAGCAGAGATAAACCGTGATATCAGAATAGACAAACCTTTCATACATATGAATACAAACACAATAGAGCCTACATAAAATATAAATACAGTATTTTTTTCTCTGACACAAATCTTTTAGAGTAACTGACAAGACAGATCTTTTGTTATTCAAAAATAATCATAGACAATATTATGAAGTATTACAGCCTATTATCTAACTAATATTATAAATGCTGAAGTATGGATGGATGGATGGATGGATGGATGTTTGTTTGTCTGTTACTCAATCACGCCAGAACGGCCCAACGAATCTGGATGAAATTCGGCACATAGATAGAGAAAAGTCTGGAATAGCGCATAGGCTACTTTTTATCCCAGAAAATTCCCGCGGGATAGCGATAAACGAATTCTTTGCAGACGAAGTCGCTGGCAACAGCTAGTACATACATATTTCTAACAATTGTCGTCCATTTCCTCGATGGCCCTTACAATCTGTGCGAGAAGGGAAGCAGCTGTTATATTCTTTATTTCTTAGCTTATGGTAAAAGCGTCGAATAGTCTAAAAATGAGTGTTTCGAAGGACCGATAATATTACCGATGCTGGGAAGCTGAATAAACACTTTTACCCGCTTCGCTAAGCTATGCAGCTTTTATGGTTGAGATAATAAAGGCAGTCTACTTAAACGCAACAAAATAACAGTTGAGTAGGTACTATAAAACGTATGTTTAAGAAGGTTCACTAATGTTTGATCTAAAAATTATTGACAAATGGTCATTTGACAAACAACGATGCCAATTGACCTTTTCCATTTCACCAAATAATAATGTTTCGCAAATAAATGTTTTTGCATAAAGTATTAGAGATGTTAAGTTAATTTATTAGCTAAAACTTTATTATCGACAGCATAAAAAAACCTTAACCTAACTATCAGAATAGACCAGTAATAGTTCTGTTTGATAAAATTTTCATTTCGTCAAATAATTATTTTTAAAATATACTGTTGATCAATTGGAAAAGTGAGTCATTTGTAAAATTACCATTCGTAAAATGATCAAGTTGGCGAAACATTTTTTTGCAAAACGTTGTTTGTCAAGTGTAATTTTGCCAAATGAGTTTCGGTCAAATGGCAGAACACCGTTTAAGAGACTTTAAGCGTTCTTCCATGCTGGTCTTGGAGTAAAGAAAAAATAAATGTTTTTGCATAAAGTATTAGAGATGTTAAGTTAATTTATCAGCTAAAACTTTATTATCGACAGCATAAAAAAAAACCTTAACCTAACTATCAGAATAGACCAGTAATAGTTCCGTTTGATAAAATTTTCATTTCGTCAAATAATTATTTTTAAAATATACTGTTGATCAATTGGAAAAGTGAGTCATTTGTAAAATTACCATTCGTAAAATGATCAAGTTGGCGAAACATTTTTTTGCAAAACGTTGTTTGTCAAGTGTAATTTTGCCAAATGAGTTTCGGTCAAATGGCAGAACACCGTTTAAGAGACTTTAAGCGTTCTTCCATGCTGGTCTTGGAGTAAAGAAAAAACATAGAATGTACCAGTTGCTTCTAAACGCGCAGATAGTAAAAGCCCATCGAGGGAACGGGCGAAAATCTTAGGAATGTTATAACTAGGTGATGCGGCTAGCAACCCATCACTATTTTGATTCCCCTTTTGACCTATACTACCATAATCAGCTCGTGGTCTTTAGTTCTTGTTACCTTAGGCTCTGTCTGCCTGTAAGTGGTGGGGACGTGATTTATATATGTATATGTAAGCGGGAGTTACAATAACTATAACCTATTGAGAGAATCAGAATCAGAATCATTTTATTGTTTGACTGTGTGATTCAGATATATAGGTAACTAGCTGCTGCCAGCGACTTCGTCTGCAAAGAATTCGTTTATCGCTATCCCATGGGAACTACGCAATTTTCCGGGATAAAAGTAGTCTATGTGCTATTCCAGACTTTTCTCTATCTATGTGCCGAATTTCATCCAGATCCGTTGGGCCGTTCTGGCAACAAACAAACATCCATCCATCCATCCATACTTTCGCATTTATAATATTAGTTTGATTATTTCATTCTCTGTCATCATCATTATCTCCAGCCTATATACGTCCCACTGCTGGGCACAGGCCTCCTCTCAGAATGAGAGGGCTTGTGCTATAGCTCCCACGCGGGCCCAGTGCGGATTGCATTCTCTGTCAAATATCGAAAATCATCATTAAACTTGATTTAACTCACTGTAAATATTTAATTTGGACACGGGTTATGTTGTTAGGGTAATTTTAAAGAAATAATGTTGCTGTCGAAAATTTCATTTTTAATAAAAGCTTTTTTTGCTGACTGTACTCACGTTGTCATCCATCCTACATAATTGGCAACGCATCTGCAATCCCTCCGGGGTTGCGGGTGTCTATGGGCAGTGGTGATCGCTTACCATCAGGTGACCCACTTGCTCTTTTGCCTTCCTATTCACATAAAAAAAAATTGTGTGTCAAATTTCAAGTCAATCGGACCAAACTTTGAAGAGTTAACTCCTACGGAGACGATCCTGGCTATCAGCTCTTAAGTTTCATTATACGCGGACGAAGTCACGGGCAGAAACTAGTGCTATATCGACGGTCCCTACGTAAATTATCGAAACTTAAAATTTCCGTTTTTTTTTATTCGTGTAAGTAATCTACTTGGTTTAAGCCATATTTTACACTCACGAAAAGTTAAAGGAAAATAATTATTTTTAAGCAGATATTTGAGTCGTTAAACATCGAAAACATAATAACATTTCCGTAGCAGATCATCGAAAGTTATTATGTATATGTTTAATGCTTCCAAGTCGTTAACTATATGTTTGCAAAAAAGGCAACTTGTATTTCTGATCCTGTGTGTGACTCTATTCTTGAATCTTGTATTTACCCTTTGTATGTTGAGCATAAATTTGACTTAAGTAATGATAAAGGGTTGAGTAGTGTCTCAAGTAACAAAAGAGACTCTTGAGGTTAATTTCGTGAGTACCATGTCAAAGATCCCTTTATAAGAGCTAAGTTCCCTTTATACGTCGTTTTTCAGCCCTGTATCTGTGTGTTTTATGAATATACTAGACTCTGCCCGTTCGCGTAGAATTTGATTCAAGAACTTGATGTTGATAGTTACGAGTATATTCTGCAATTATTTACCAACGTTGCGGCTTTAGGCAGCTTCCCGTGGGAACTATGCAATCTTCAGGGATAAAAAGTAGCCTATGTATTAATGAAGGCTACCAGCTATCTCCGTTCCAAATTTTATCCAAATCCGTCCAGCCGTTTGCGCGTGAAGAAGTAACAAACACACACACCCACACACCCAAAAACTTTCGCCTTCATAATTATGATGTAATTAATAGTGCTTCAATAATCACAGAATACAGGTTTTTTTAAGCCTGAAAAAGCTGAGGACATTGCCTTTACGGTTTATAATAATTAAGTAAGGAATCTTTGTAGCTTACAACGTGACTCGGGTTTTTGAGCGCAGATCCGTGTTTCTGATGCAATCATTTATACGAACACCTAAAACTCGGCGCTCCATTGTCCGGTGGCAAACCTTGAGCCTGGACTTTTGAGATTCAGTTAGTGACCAAATTTAACCGCTGTAGGTTAGGATGGGAAGAATACACATATCGAAGAGTTTACGCTTTAGTAATAGACGAAGGTTGCCCTCCATTAGCGTCTTCATGGACGAAAGTATATCTAGTATTTGAAAAGTTCGGAAAATTCGAATACTACTCTAAGCACTATTCGAATAATAAATGAGGCGAATATTCGAATAATACGAATATTCGAATACCAAGCCCTACTTACAATGTGTCAGTAGAAAATTCGGCAGCTTCTACTAGCCCCAGTAAGATGTCGCCTATGAATTAGTCTGAAGTTTCCGCTACTCGAGTGACGAACGTACAACTTAATTAACGGCATCAGCGTCAAAAGTCGGGCAATGCTTTTCAAGGAGTCACATTAAACCTTTGTCTCATTAACGCAAACGAGCTTAGGGTGGTAACCCTATAACCATACGTCATACTAGACCAAACTAAAGGTAACCTTACTCCAACTGCGCAGGGTTGATAGTGGCTTAGTGGGGTTCTATGTCACGCTGTGTAAGAAAATAAATCGAACTCGATTCATATAGGTGAGTACAAATTGCGACACCTGAAATTGCTGGTTCGATGTACCTACCATTTATTTTGAACTTTAGTGTACTTAGTTGGTTCAGTTTTTATTAAGTACTAGCTTCTGCACGCGACTTTGTCCGCGTAAAATTAGCAATTGACATGTTTATCGCTATCCCGCGGGAACTATGCAATTTTCCGGGATAAAAAGTAGCCTATGTTTCAATCTAGGGTACCAGCTATCTCCGTTCCAAATTTTATCTAAATCCGTTCAGTCGTTTTAGCGTGAAGAAGGAACAAACATACACACTCACATCGTCACATCGTCACTCACAAACTTTCGCATTTATAATATTAGTAGGATAGGATTACAGACTTTTTATTAACTTGCAATGTATGTAAGTAGGTATGTAAGTAGGTATGTAAGTACGTATGTAAGTATGTTTGTCCGGGCGGAATCTTGCGACTCAATTTTGACCAAACTTCAACCGATTGAACTGAAAATTTGTATACTTGAGTAAGTCTGATGACAATACAATAATCTGGCAGTGGAGTTCTGGTGACCCAGCCAGGACCATCTCCGCAGAAGGGAACTCTTCAACGGTTGGTCCGATTGACTTGAAATTAGGTACACATTATTATGTAGGACGGATAACAGTGCAAATACAGTTAGCAAAAAATACTTGTATTAAAAATTAAATTTTTGACAGAGATTTAAAAAACAGTTGCACATTTAACATACATACATACATACATATCGTCACGCCTCTTTCCCACAGGGGTAGGCAGAGACTACTTTGTTCCACTTGCTACGATCCTGACATACCTCGATCGCTTCATCCACATTCATCAATCTGTTCATACATGCGCGTCGGTTTCGGGTACTCTTGACCTGGCTTTTTTCCAAAACGTCCCCAATTTGGCCACGGAACGTCCGTCTAGGGCTTCCTCTCCCAACGCACCCATTCACACTCCCCATATAAATCTGTTCAGTTAATCTTCTTACACATTTAAACGTACATTTAAAAGTTCAGGTGAAGGATCTTTCTTGCTCTTACTTATTTAACTATAAAAATACTTTAGCAGACAGATAAGAATACAAATGTAGCTTAAGTATGAATATAAATTACCTACTAAAACATTGTTTAAGGTCACTTAAGAAACATCAGTAAGGTAATTTTTCTTTGCGTCTTATGAGTCTGCTAGCATTTACTCAGAAATTTCGACCCCTGGTGGATTTGGATAAAAGCTTGAACATCTAAAACTTTTCTTCTATTCCGTTACAATGTGCCTGGTAGAAATCGCTCTGAAGCTATAGAGCTGCCTATTGCTTATCAAGTAAAGGAATGTAAACGAACGTTTGTAAAGGAACGACATGATATTTTCAATAAAAAAATTGACTTCAAAAGTAATTTAAGATGTCAATATAAATATGATGTGTGTACAATTCGGCCTTCTAGTTATATAATCAGCAAGAGTACCTATGCTATGGGAATCAAAATCCTTAATAACTTACCTGAATGTATTAAATCACTCGATGGTAATAAGTTCAAAAGGGAACTGAAGGAATGGCTTGCAGAAAAATGGTCATCTAATAATTTGTTTAATTTTAAGTTCAATGTTTGCCCGAAATGGGCAAACTGTTGATGCTTTTCAATGTATGACATCTTATGTACACAGCTTTTGACAATAAATGGCATCTATCTATCTAAGTAATTATTTCGATGAACTAACCTTTCTGTGTTGCTTGTTTGACGACCGGATAGCCTAGTGGTTAGCGACCTTGACTATGAAGCTAGAGGTCCCGGGTTTGAATCCCGGTAGGGGCAGGCATTTGTATGATGAATACGAATGTTTGTGTCCGAGTCATGGATGTTGTATGTATTTAAGTATGTATTTATATACATTATATAAGTATGTTTATCCGTTGCCTGGTACCCATAGCACAAGCTCTGCTTAGTTTGGGACTGGGTTAATTGGTGTAATTTGTCCTATGATATTTATTATTTATTTATTATTGTAATAGTACCCCCTTATTCATGAACGCTCTGTAGGCCTCTGCTAACTTAGTACTTAATCGTTTGTCCTTATCTGTCACTTTGACATTTACCTTTCACAGATAAGGACAAACGATTGCTAAGTTAGCAGAAGCCTACAGAGCCTTTATGAATAACGGGGATAGTCTTTATTAAAGAGTCATCGTGTTGTACTGTATTCGTAGTTAGAGAATGTATTCGTTCACTTGTTTCTTGCTATAAACATACTATGTTAGCAATCGAATACTCGACTTTTATACGTGTGTTATCCGTTTGTGTATATTCTAAGGTCTTTTCGTACTAAGGTCTTTTCGTTCTTAACTGTCCTATTTAGTAAACAAAATTCTAACCTCAATGTACATTTTTTTTTGTAAAGAATAAGGTGTATTATGTTATCAAGTAAACCTGAGGCAATATTTTGTACATAATTTTGCTGATATTTTATCTTCAGTTGCTTTATTTACGATGAAATAGGTAGTTAAAAAATAACAAAAATGAGACGTTTTGAGGTTAGAATTTGGTTTACCATATAGGGCAGTAAAGAATGAAAAGACCTTATGTTAGTATATTATCAGTCACCTTTTTAGCTTAAATAATTATGTACTTCATTCGATATTCAATCAGTCAAGACCTCTGCCTCTTTAGGGCATACCTTCATCAGCGTTATTCATTCGATTTGGCACAATCAGGCCTAACGAAGGATTTTCGTGAAAAATCTGAGATGTTTAGAAAATGTGAAATAAAATGAGTCAAGTTCAATGTGCTGAGCTCGGACAGGCCTTATACTCCGAAATTCAATTTTCGAAGTTCGTTTCGTGCCTTTACGCTCTCACTAATAGTTATTAATTTGAGAGTGAGAGGGACGGTGTGATACGAACTTCGAAAATCGAACGTTCCGTTTCGCTCACACTTTTATAGACCGACCGCTTAAATGAGTCCCCGCCCGCGCAGTGCATGGTAACTTTGTCCTACTGTAACTATAGCCTAAGCCCTCTCGTTCTGAGAGGAGGCCTGCGCCCAGCAGTAGGACTTATATAGGCTGTTTACGATGATGATGACCTTTGTAACTGCTTCTAATCCATGGCCAATTTTAAAGACATAAATGATGGGGTATTATGGTGAAGGAAAACATCGCGAGGAAACCCGCACACATCTGCGAAGCAGCGCGTGGGAACTATAGCCACAGCCCTCTGATTCTGAGCAGAGAGCTATGCCCAGCAGTGGGACGTATATAGGCTGGAGATGACGAATGATGGAGCAGTTGAAAAGCTTCGCGGCCTGACTTGAAACAATAACAGTAAACTGAAAAACGACGTACAAAATCCGCGTTCTGAAATGAACACAGGCACGACGTCGTCTTATACACGCGTCAATGTGTGCGTAAGATACACAGGGCTGTCTATTGCAAAAACCTAGTACTATAAGTACTACCAATGACATAAATATACTAAAGATATGGCTTAGATGTGTGCAAATAAATGTACTTAATCGTTATCTATTTATTTTAACTTACTTAAAATGTGTCTGTCTGTGTATTTAAGCATTATTATTTTCAATTACAATAGATGTACGAAAACAAACTTAAGCGAATGATTCTGTAGGTATTTCATGTATTAATCACGATAATTTCAGAAAGCATTAATTTTCTAATGTTTTATAAAATGAAGTAGGCAGGATAAGTTCCCGAACTTGTGACGTGCGGCCGACATACATCGCGTCGCTAGCCCTACTAGTTGCCAGCAGCTTTCCGGCAGACTGCGCTTGAGGGGTGGGGTAACTGGAATCGGTGCGGGGCGGAGCGTGGCCATTCTGTACGTTAGTAGGTACTATTATATATTCTGTGATATTAGTTAAGTGCGTATAACTATCGCTACTCGAGAGCAATCAACACAACAAGTAAATGAAACTACAGATAAAACCCTGTCTATCGAGAGCCCTCCAACCTCAATCGTTAAAAGTTAAAACCGTAAAACAATGAAGGGTTCCGTCGAAGGTTCGTAAAGCCCTTGTAAACTGTCCAAGTGCGATGTAGTGTAAAATAAGTGAAACCTTTTTATTTGTCCTAATTTCATATATGTATGTAATACTACCTATTACCCGCGACTTCACGTACAAGTTTTTTTTCGTTAACAAAATAACCTAACGATAATTCTTAAGTTAAGTCTGTATTACTTTTATTTTTATTTTCGATTGCAAATAAACGTTATATTATCTTATCTTGACGTATAAAAAGTTTTGAAACGGTCATCCTGTAGTACTTTAAGAATTTTAACAGTTTAAGAGAATAAAGAGATATGCCTATGTCTTTAACGATAGAGAATCAATATAAGTTAATAGACCATTCCTACAACACGACACCTCCAAAATGCCTAATTGCCTTTAAAAGCTAGCAAACCTACAAATAACTTTAAATGGACTTTTCGACTCGTATCACGCTGACAAAATGATATACCAATTTATATGACGGCCATTCTCAGAGCAGGCAATTTTTGGACGTCCGAGCAAATATCGCAGGCTTCCTTAGGCTTTTTAGACATTTTATTATTTTTCATAGTTAGTATGCGTCCCATTCTAGCTCGCACAATAAGTTTTTGCACGATAATATGGTTATAACTATTTAAAAAAAAATACTAAAACCCCATTCTCCTAAGCTCCGTTTAGCGAGCGGACTCCAAAATTGAGAACAAAACCTAGTGTAACTTTGTAAAAACTTTCGGTAGCCTATGTTAGGTGTTTTGTTATTCAAATCAACTAGTTGGACTACATATTAATTATAATTAACAATAGCGGCAAGGTCTTACTCATATAATTTTGATTTTTTTACCGCGCGAGCGAGCTTCCATCTAAACTCCGTCATTGGATATAAAATCACAAATTACACCACTATTTGTAAGCTTACGCGCAACCCAATAGGGCTGAACGCTAGTGTTCTGCCTGGTCCCCGTAGAAGTCTAGGTCGGGTGCAGGCATGGCGCTTAGGGCCAAAATTACGAACATATATATATCTAAACTCCGTTTTGTGTTTCCCGTCTCTGCTAAACTCCGTTTAGTTGTTTTATTTTTTACTGGTATTCTTCTGTATCTATTTGTCTTGCTATCATTATAGCTCGTTTTCCTATGTTAACGACATGTTTGCTGCTATTCCCTTAAATGCATCCATCACTAAATAAAAAATCGAAAATGGCTTTCTCCCTAAGCTCCGTAGACTAAACTCCGTCGTATTTTTGATAAGTATTTAGAAAATTATACAAAATCTGATTGTTTTTGTACATAAAAACGTTTATTATAGCACTCACTTTTGAGTACCGATGTTTTCGTGTTCAAGAAGTACACATTTTTGAAAATATTTATTTATGGTTTCTATTGACATGATTTTCATGTTCCAGTGAATTATGACACGGGGTTCGCGTTACATGCTGTACATCTTATTTTTCGATCATAATGTTTGCTTTTTATTTAATTTAAACAAATAAGTAATATTTTTTTCATATTTAATGTATATCGATGTCTCAACTCCGTCTTGATGAAAAATCAATGCGTTATAAATCATAAACTAATTGGTTTATTTAATGGCCAAAAGCACAGAAAACCTTCTTGTAGCATAGATTTTCACATTGTACTTCAATTATGTTCATAAATGTAAAACTCAAAATCAAGACGGAGTTTATGCTGAGAACACGTTTTCCTGAGAATGACCGATGAACGGACAGGAAATGCATCAGACATAACTTTCAACGGGATATAGACCGCGCTTGCTATATGTCTGGGCCCTGTAGGCTTATTGTCTAACTCGCTCGCATTCGCCAACGTGTTAATTTTGACAGTTCTTATATGAATGTGACAGCTAGCTGATTCCGATGCCAATTGTCAGCCCATACATGAACTGTCAAAATGAAGACGATGGCGATTGCCAGCGAGTTAGACAATAAGCCTACTGTTTTATAAAGCTACAAGTTTTAATTTACAAGCGGAAGTCTCTTTCTGACCCTATGTGTTAGATAGAGACTTCCGCTTGTAAATTGTAACTTGTATTTAGCTTTATTAAATAGGGCCCTGATGTTATTAACCGTGAATCTTTTAAATAGGAAATACTATTACAGTCCGTGAACTCTAAGTACTTACAACATTATCATGTTTCGGGTTCCACCGGCTGAGTATCACCCATAAGAGCGAGTGAAACAGCTAGAGTAACATAAAGCTCATTTTAAATGTATCTACTATCGCACTTAGTTGTTTGCGGTACCCTAAAAAGGATTTTGCTGGGATTCATGCGAAGTTTTCTGTTTTTGTAGCAAAATAAAGGCAACGTAAGAGTCGGGTGTTACTCACTAAATTAATGATAATTTAATTAAATTAAACTTAGTAGACTATTGTGCATTATAGCTTATTAATTAAGCTTTCCAAGAGCTGCACTAATAATAATAATAATTATTATTATTATTTATTTATTTCGAGCCACTCGTGCTCATAGAATTGTGTTAGTTATAAAAGTCTTAAAGATATTGTTAGTAGACACAGAAAATACTATAAACTAATCTAAACTAATAAACTAATCCCTCCTCAAGCGAAGAAGACTAAGAATTAAATCCAATAAATATCTCTACACTTGTCATTAACATTACAGTATTAAGCAATTCTATTAGTTTTTTATACGCTATGTAACATACACGTATTAAATGGATGGTGCGTTACTACGTTTGGTAGTGAACTAAATAGAACTAAAAACATTTACATTGCCATTCCGCTACCTGCAACTTCCTTACTTATGTTAAACTCGCGTCAGGCGTAAGACGGAGGGAGAGTTTGAATACCAGGATATCAGATCCTTTAAGAGCTTATTTTGGAATACGAATGAATCTCGTTCGATTTTTGAAGTGTTTTTTGTTTTGTTCATTGAAATGGACCTCCGCCAAATAACGCTTGATTTAATAGAACTAAATAGACTTAAGTATAATGTGACTATTTCCAAAGGATCCCTATGAGGCACAATAAATCCATGAAACAATCTTTTCCACCGCGGCTTGATCCAGGTCAACGAACTGCGACTTTTATTGCTTCTTCATGTTTTATTGCAGGTTGGGAACATTGATTTTCAGTTAAGAAATAAACTTCTGAAGCGGTAATTTAATGCGAGTACGACACACACCGGAGGCGGCTTAAAACAGCAAAACGTGACGGAAACAGTATGGAACACATTTTTAAAAAGTTTTAAAGAAGTTTTTCTTTGAGAAATCTCATCCAACCCCTTCAGCAATGACGGCATTCTGCACGAGTTTGTTTATATTTCGATTCGAGCTACAAAGGAGTATCACGCCTATTTTTATCACAGACAGTCTTTTAAATACTGAACCTTTTTGGCTGATGGTGGCTGATTAATACTTTTATTTACCGCTAGTGTGTACCTTACCTACCACGCTCCGCAACACCGAAAAAAAAAAACAACTGTCAACGGAACATTCAAAATTTAACGGTTATTTTGGCGATTTGGGGGTTTTCTAAACTATAATAAGAATATTATTATAAAGAGGAAAGATTTTGATTGTTTGTTTATTTGTTTGCATTGAATCGTCTCCGGAATGTATAAATATTTTTTTTGTATAAGGGAGAGAGAGAGGGAAACGTTTTACATACATTCGATACACGTAGAATAAACACATGTATACAGTGATCAATGTACCTATGTAAAGTTGTTAAGTATACTTATATAGAGGTTCCATCTTTAAGGGCGAAAGAAGCTCTGTACCAGAGCCAGCTTCGACGTAGGTAATGTAGGCTGGAAAAGATTAATGATGATGATGATGAATAGAGATATAACTCTATGTTCAAACCTTGTGGTTGCTTAACGAAGTACACAAAGCGTGATTAATTACGACTGTTTGATATTAGGCCAATAAAAACATTAATTTATTGCCCTACATAATTCATTTTGTACAGGTGCAGGGCTCCGTAAGAAATAGCCAGTATTTTGCTCGAAAGATATTTTCTAAGGGATTATTAGTAAGAAGGTTAAGTAATTAGGAGAGTTAAGTACTAACTAATTAAAATAAGTTACTACGGTATACTTATCTAGCGGTTGCCCGCGACTTCGTCCATGCAGAATTAAGATTTGTATATATCAGGCAGCATTTCAAGCAATTTACATTAAGCCTTGACAAATTAGTAGTAGAGATCGCTCTGTAGCGATAAGGCCGCCTATTGTTACCTTGTAATATTCTGTATACCTTTTGTCTGTTTTGGTTGTTTATGTGGTGTTCAATAAAGCATTATTGTATTGTATTGTGTTGTATTGTAAAACCGTAAAAATAAATACAAAAAATCAAGAAGTAAAATCTTTGATAGTAAAATTCTTGATTCATTAAATTTGATAGTACCTAGTAGTACCTAGTTTTGAGTTTAACGTGAACAGACAAACAGACGCATATTATATCAAACACAGTTTTTTCCATTCCCTGGTTTAGTATAATCAACCAAGAAATTCTCTTACCACCCTAGAGTTCAATGTCACCTGTAGGAGTCAAAATGACAACCAGCCCTATTATTTTTGTTTTTGCTGCAATAACTGTCTGATATCTTACTTGGTCGACTCTAATTAAATTGAATATCCCCAAACACTTCTGTAATTTATAATAGGTAAATACTACTGTGGCGAACTTAGCGCCACCTAGTTGGCCTCTACATAAACTAGGTGCGACGCACGAGTAGCTAGCGCCAGTTCTAATGACAGTTGTCACATCGTTCTACATCGCGCCAACGAAGTTTGCGGACGCATAAATACAACTTCCAACTCTCTATATCAGGTATGTCAGGATCGTAGCAAGTGGAACGAAGTAGTCTCATCCTACCCCTGTGGGAAAGAGGCGTGACGGCATGTATGTATCTGAATGTCCAACTCTCTTCCTTCGGACTTCGGTCCCCAGCAGGCATAACAATTACTGCCTGGAGAGAGATCTCTCTAATTGTCACACTCTCCACACTACCATTTGATTCTGGACTCACCGCAGAACGTTCTCACAGTAAGTCTCTTAAAGATTTACCTGGCCAACCAATACGATGGCACTGCAACTGTCTGTGAAAAGGTTCCACAGCGAGTCACCGTACATCACTGTTTATACAGAACCTTAACAGCCACCTTTACTAATTCTCTACGCCAAGTCGCAACAATCCTGAAACGGATATAACGTCTAAATCAAGCTTATGGAAGCATAAAGGTGCTATAACAAAAATATCGTTAGCAGTGAAGATATAGCCAAGAATAGAGCCATAAATCTGAGGTATTGTAGCTTTATGCTGAATAAATTCGTTATAATGTTTGGAATGCCACTAATATACTTACGTACAAAAATAACGGGTCTTTTCAAACAACTGTAAACGTAAAAGTTTTCTAGTTCATTTGTGACTTGAGCACGCGTGCATGACTACCTCGTATAATGCATTAAATCTTGCATATTAAGAAGAAGAAGAAGAAAGAAGAAGAAAAAAGTTTATTCATGACAATCAACACATCAAAAAAAAAACACAAAACAACAGATAAATAAATAAATTGTCACGAAATGGTCCCAACTCAGCATTTGCTGGCCTTGCAGCCAGCGCTGGTCTTCCGTTGGGACCATAGGGTGATACATATTGAAAGGCCATGACCCAGAGACAGACATAGTAAGTACTCCTTTAGGCCGGCCACATATATACGGAAATTTCATACGGTTTCCGTACGGAATGACGTCAATTCCTAGCCCTGTCCCGTTCCGTTATACAGCGATGTCCCGTTCGCTGACGTCATTCCGTACGAAACCGTATGAAAATTCTGTATGTTTGTGGCCTGTATTATATAGACGATATATAGTTGCCTAGCAATCATTTTTTAACTACGGGGTTTTAACGTGAGTTGCATTAAGTTACTTTGACGATAACTATAGCCATAACCAGAAATTTCAAAAATCACATTTTTTTTTTATGTGAATAGGAAGGCAAACGAGCAAGTGCGTCACCTGATGGTAAGCGATCACCACTGCCTATAGACACCCGCAACCCCGGAGGGATTGCAGATGCGTTGCCAACCTAGAGGACTTAGATGAAATGCCTCTTGTGCCCGTAATTTCCCCGGCTGTCTTACTCTCCACACCGGAACACAGGAGCACTGCTGCTTAGCGTTAATTTGATGTTATTTCATAGATCGTCTGTCAACTTACTTCCATGTACGTCCATGCTGGTCTGGGAACAAAAAAAAACATAGAATGTACCAGTTGCTTCTCTTCCCGCGCAGATGGTAAAAGCTCATCGAGTCATGAGAGGAATCTTGTTATAGGCGACGCGGCTAGCAACCCATCACTATTTTGATTCCATTTTCCGCCTATACGCCCGCAATCTTGCTAAACGTGGCCTGTAGGTCTTGATGCGTTAGGCTCTGTCTACCCCGTAAAGGATAAACATGAATTGTGTATGTGTGTATGTATCTTCTGTCAAATGTACGTGAAAATCATCGGTAATAGTTATCGTTAAAGTTAGTGCAACTCACTGTTAGGAACTTTGTCTCTTCTACTTTACATCACAATTTAATTAAAGTTTATTAGAACATTACAATGACGTTCTGAAAACGGGTTAGCTCTTTTTATTTATTACTAGCTGTTGCCAGCGACTTCATCTGCAAAGAATTCGTTTATCGCTATCCCGCGGGAACTATGCCATTTTCCGGGATAAAAAGTAGCCTATGTGCTATTCCTGACTTTTCTCTACCTATGTGCCGAATTTCATCCAGATCTGTTGGGCCGTTCTGGCGTGATTGAGTAACAAACAAACAAACATCCATCCATCCATCCATCCATCCATCCATCCATACTTTCGCATTTATAATATTAGTTAGATTATAAAGGCACGAAGTCGCGTGCCAAGTCTAGTTTATTCAATTATGCATTATTATTAATATTTTTAGACTTCGTGACCGCGTATTGTATTTTTATACAAAAAGAAAGCTGGCGCGCGTAGGCCAAACATTGCGGCTGAATTTTGTATTACTAATTTGTGTTAATTACACCTAAAGTTATGGATATAAAACTTTAGTGTTTCACGGAACTTGGGTATAGCAGTACTACCTACAGTAAAATTATTAAGTATATTACATAATTATTTTGTGGTCAAGAGTACCTAACGAAAAAGGGTCGGTATCCTTAGAGACTTGCGTACGAAGTACCCACGAGAGTCAAATTGGCTATTTTATATAGTAAACTTTGACTAACTTTTCGACTGTTCATACAATATAAGTAAGTAAGTATTTGGCCGCCGATTAAAAATACTTCTTATGGAAAAATCCTTGTACACTGTAAGAGAGTAAAGTGAAATGATTTTTTCCTGACATTCAATGTTCATTTGTACTTTGTACCATATTGTTTTACATTTTTATTTATTTTTAATGTGTGACATTTTATCGCATTTTAGTGCATAATTTTATTATAATATTGTTTTATTTTTTAATCACTGACATTAAATTTGACATTTATTTCTTGATTGTAAGTATTATTGGATTTCTGATTTCTATTTTTTTTATTATTATTATTGTTTTTATTTTATTTACAATTGACGATCTTTTGTGACTTCCTTATGTTTTGACATAAAAATATAATGTAATTTACAAATAGAAATAAATTAATCTAATCTAATCTAATCTATTTACTTACATTTTATATTGTATGAACAGCCGCTCTAAAGCATTTGCTTGAGAAAATATGGCTCGTTTAGCGTACCTTATTGTTGACGTAACAGGGGAATCAAAATAGTGATGGGTTGCTAGCCGCATCGCCTACATCATGATTCCTAAGATTTTCGCCCATTTTCAAAGGTCAGATGCCATTCAAATAACATTCTTTCGAATAATCTGTACAGCTCCCCCAAATCACATTGCTGAATATAATAAGAGTACATTAACTTTTATATTAATTTACCAACCAACAACCGAAGCGAAGCTAATATTTGCGTAACTGAATACCTACTTCAAATTTAGGCCCGATTTTATACTCGTATTTATGGTTTCTGCGCGGCTATTACTGTCTAGCCGTTCTCGCATTTCGATTATGTCATCCCTTTCTTACCATACTAGAATGAAAGAGACGCTCTTATCCACGAACGGAGAGGAAGGCGCTGGTGCATTTTAGGCTAGTCGAGATTCGTTTTATTTTCAATTTCGAGCAAACAGCAATCGTTTTAATAGAATTTTAAAGGACGATTAAAAATTGTTTTTTTTTTTTTTTATTTAAACGCAAGTTTTTGAGGGTAGAACCTTGTGTACCTATGATCTGTTCCGATCGCTACCCCATCTTAATTCATAATCCTGCCGCCAAGCAGCAGCGTGTTCCGGTAAAGATTATTATCAACCGGCGAAATTACTGACAACGCAATTTTAAGAATTCCGGAGGGATGAATGTGTTGATTGCTTACCATCAGATAACTCTCTTGCTCGTTTGCCTGTCTTGTATAAAAAACTAATTTGGGAAGTTTTTTCCTCTGTCGTCTGTTTTCTACTGGCCTAGGTATTTGGGAAATCTACTAAAATATCATAATGCCCATAATCGGAGATGAAGCCACGGGATTGAGCTAGTAAACGTGACACAGCTACTTATTTATGCTCTGATCAAAGCTGTTTAAAAAGTATACAATTTGAACAGTATACATAGATGAATTAACCAATAGAATAATTATGATGAATCCAATTTTGCTTCGAGCACTATTTGTCACTTATCGTACCAGCAACCGTCGCGTATCTTTTCGCGATAGGTTTCCCCCTACACGCGGAACAAAGCCATTTGTTAAAAAAAAAAGTGCTATGCCTTGCAACGACTATGTTATACTTACAGTAAAAGTAGTTATATGCACAGAAAATGTCGACCTTTCTGTTTTGATCCTTTCAATCCTTTTATTTGTAATCTCATGTTTATTATCATTATACTACTGTAGCGCACTGGCTACTTAGAAGCATTTCAAATTTGAATGGTTCGAAGAGTGATTTGAATAATGGTCAGTCCGCTGAACAATCAGAGTGTAGACGTATAACAGAAAATACAACTTGGAAAAATACTCAAGAAATAGTTTTATTCGTCTCAAACTATCATACTACCTATCCAATAAAATCGTAAGACTATTCCGCTCTATTGGTTGATTACTCTACGCCATACAATGAACGCTTCATAGAGCACTGTAGGTTCAAAGAGCAGTCTAAATTTAGTTGGATTGGCTCCTGACAGAGTTACTTTGATCCGAAGCAGTTCTTCACCAAATGATGCTCCAGATGGGAGGCTATCAAATTATAATGGCGCAAACTCACGCGAGCAGACAACGGCAGCTCTTTAAAGTCATTACATACACACGTCACGTCTTTATCCCTCACGGGGTAGACAGGGCCAAGACCAAGACCCAAAGGCCACGTTTACAATGATCGCGGGTGAAGGTGGAAAGGGAAATTGTGATGGGTTGCTAGCCGCATCGAATATAATATGATTCCTAAGATTTTCGCCCATTCCCTCGGTGGGCTTTTACCATCTGCGGGAAGAGAAGCAACTGGTACATTCTATGTTTTTTCTTTACTCCCAGACTAGCATGGAAGAACATCATCGTTATAAATGTGTTTTTATAATCCTACTAATATTATAAATGCGAAAGTTTGTGACGATGTGACGATGTGACGATGTGAGTGAGTGAGTGTGTATGTTTGTTCCTTCTTCACGCTAAAACGACTAGACGGATTTGGATAAAATTTGGAACAAAGATAGCTGGTACCCTAGATTGAGACATAGGCTACTTTTTATCCCGGAAAATTACACAGTTCCCGAGGGATAGCGATAAACATGTCAATTGCTAATTCTACGCGGACGAAGTCGCGGGCAGAAGCTAGTTAACAATAAAAGATGTGGGTTCAAATCCCGGGCTCGCACCTCTGAGTTTTCCGCAATTTATATACGTACATTTGAAATTTAATTTACCATGAGCTTTTCGGTGAAGGAAAACATCGTAACGAAGTGTGCACTGCACACATGTGCGAAGCAATTCAATTGGTGTGTGTGAAGTTCCTAATCAGCAGTGGGCCCACGTGGGAACTATAGCCCAAGCCCTCTCATTGTGAGAGGAGGCCTGTGCCCAGCAGTGTGACGTATATAGGCTGGCGATGATGATGATGATTAATAATAAAATAATTTTTAACTTCCATGATGGTCTGAGAGATAAGAAAAAACATAGAATGTACGTTGCTGCTCGTCCCGATGGTAAAAGCCCATCGAGAGAGTCGGCGAAAATCTTAGGAATCAATAGGCGATGCGTAGCAACCCATCACTATGGACTCCCCTTTCGACCAACTGGTACATACTATGTTTTTCTTTGCTCCCAGCTTGGAATAACGATTAACTTTGGGGTAAAGTCCAACGCTTCCATATTTTTAGTTCCAATAAAATTCAGCAGCGAAATAATGCTGTAAAGAAGCAAAACGTTTACGATTGCACAAATCATATTTAACGAGCCTTTAAATTTGAATCTTCCAGAAGTTTTATTGCAAAAACATTATTTTTCTCCTAGCGTCGAGGTATTGACATATGAAAATAGACTGATCGAGCGATATCACTGTTTTATGGGTGTGGTTAAAAAACAGTAAATTTTCAGCCGCTGCAAATAGGCCGGCTGTAAAATTAAGTGAAATGGATGCGACCACACCGCCGCTTAAAAAACGGTGACGTTACGGAATCGCAACAAAATGTATGAAGAAACGGTGAGAAAACGTGACGCATACGACACGTCACTGCGTATACGCGGCAGTTTGGTCGCACCCTAATTCTCACCGGTTTCGATTTTCAGCGTTTTGGATTCAGTGGCGTAACTATAGAGTGGCAGGGCTGGCAAAATGCCAGGGGCCCCCAGCTCTACGGGGCCCCGAACTGGCTTGGCCTTTACCACAGAAGGGTAGATGATGCACTTTTTTATAGTGAGGAAGGGCCCCATCTGATGAATTTGCCGCGGGCCCATGACGTTGTAGACGCCATTGTTTGGATTAAAAATACTAGTAAGTACTGAGGCCTTACCATGGCGTCTTAATGGGATTCAATTCAGATTCAGTTTAGGTTCGCTCGCTTTCAGCACCATACTAAAAATGACAGCTTATATGCATTAAGACGTCATGGTGAGACCCTAGTATAATAACATTTATAACTTTTATAAACAAGCCGGTTATTAATTAATGAAGACGCAATCAAAACCTCTTAAGTGGTCCTTGAGTTATGTTTTAATAAACACCGCCGCAAAAACACCGGAAATTAAAAAGGAAATCAGCCTTGCAACTGTTAAAAAGTTAATTAATAAAATCCTAGAAGTAGCTATAGAAAATAGGATAGTCGATATTCCGTGCGGAAATATTAAAAACGCTCTTCTTTTACGACACTCAAGGTTACAAATATTTACCAAATTTTGAGTCTCTGCTATGGACAGCGTAAGTTTTCAGTTTTAAACTACAACATCTCGAATGTGTTACTCTTAAATAAGTCCTCGCCCGTGCGGCAGGGGCGCGGGGTTGGACGACAAAGGGGGCCGAGAGAGGTGCGGGCGGCAGGCGCACAACCCGCCGGTCTTTAAGCGACCGGTCTATAAAGTTATTGATTAGCGTTAGTTTATGCCGTGCATGTAAAAGCGATTATATCGATACCGCTCCGATAATATGATTTAGTATCTAGACTAGACCTACATGGTTTATGTAGGTACAGCACCTACATTCTGTGTTTTTAGGATTCCGTACCTCAAAAGGAAAAAACGGAACCCTTATAGGATCACTTTGTTGTCCGTCCGTCCGTCTGTCAAGACCCTTTTTCTCAGGAACGCGTGGAGGTATCAAGCTGAAATTTATATCAAATACTCAGGTCTACTGCCCTTTCGAGCTGTGAAAAAATGAAACTTCTAAGCCATCGCAATCAAAAAATACAGCTGTTTATTAAAATTACTACATACGTTTATTTTTTACAGCGGTTCACATCCCGTTTATAATATTTCGAATGAACTTAACCGTGAATCATTAAAAACTCTTACAGCCGTTTATGCCGCAAATTTCCGCAAATTTTCGAAACTCGCAAGAGAATCAAAACCTACAGCCTACAGGGTACTTCCCGTGAACGCAGAATCTCGAAATTTGGTATGAAGGTAGGTTTTATAGCATAGATTCAGGAATGAAATGAAATGAAAAAATGAAATGAAATAATAATAATTGCGAAAACCGTAAAATATGTATGTATGTCTGTATATAGCAGTGACCAATATAAAGTGACCATACTGCGTAGGTACATTTTGCTTTGGAGCAGGGCTCTGCTTACACAGGTTTATAGATATTTATAGATAATGGTACCTACGGAACCCTCGATGCGCGAATCCGACACGCAGTTGGCCGGTATTTTTTTCTTATTACGTAACTCGCTCGCGATCATAATCGTGTTCATTTTGACAGTTCATGTATGGGCTGACAATTGGCATCGGAATTAGCTAGCTGTCACATTCATACAAGAACTGTCGAAATTAACACGATGGAATGCCGCATGGAAGATCCAAAGTAATTGACTCGTGAATGGGAACGCGTGGATTCAGAATTCGGATCCGATTTACCCTAAACATTATCAATATCAATATTTGTTCAGAGAAGCAAGACAGATCGGCCGTAAAGAGGAAAATAAGGGCCCGGCTGACCGTCATAAAAACTTTGGACGAAGATTTAATACAACTCCCTTGTTTGTCGGCATTCAATCAACGGCAGAAATATCGACAACTGTGATTTGTTTCATTTCGAAGGGCTTTTTTCGAGTGAAAATTATTTATGGCCTAACCTGGAGGCTTGAAGGTCAAGCTTGAGAATCCCGAAAAGATGAAAGCTGTCGTTGTGATTAAATGTTCAAAGTTTGATAGATTGCGTGCTACCAAAATTTTAATCAAGAATTTTACTTCTTGATTTTTTATTTTATTGAATCAGGCGTTACTTTGCGGAGGTCCATTTCAATGAACACAAAATATTTACCTTGCTACTCCGCTACTGATTGATTGAGTGATTGACTGAGTGATTGATTGCGCTATTGATTGATTGGTTGCTGATTTTTTGTTTACTTTTACGATTTTACCGATAGAAATTAAATTTCTAAACGTCACTGAAAATTAGAACAACTTCGATTCCCGGTCATAGCTTTACTTTTACCTGCTACGGGTGGCGTAGCGGTATAGCACGCATCACGGAATGACGAGGATCCTGGTTCGATTCTCGGCCACAGCTTTACTTTTCGGATTTTTCTATGTTCTAATTTTCAGTGTCGTTTACAAATTTAGATTTAGGTATACGTATTTTACTACAAAAATGTACTTTCACAAAAAAAAACACTGTAGGACTAAACTGAAAAGCAAAATAGAAATTAAACAATACCGGAAAAGGGTAAATATATCTCATTGACAAACAATCACACCAAGCTGCACTGTAAAGTGGTTTACTCGGATCGACGCACTAGCAACCTTACAAGTTTAATATATTAATTTACAAACCCCTACGAAAGGGCCCGGTAAACCGTAATATAAACTAGGTTTTAACCATGATTAATGGAGGCGTAACTTGCATCAACTGGCATCTGGGGCTTTGGCTTTTTCCGTTCGCATTTATTAGAAGTATTATGCCTTTGACAAGACGGTATGTGATGAGGCTTCATTTAGTTTCAATCGAAATGCGGATAAGATTTTCGAAAGCACATTTATGTGATAGTATCAATAGAAAGTGATGAAATTGGTAATGAATTCAAAATACGAGTGTTTCAGAAGAAAATTACAGCTCTAATTAATCTAGACTAGTCGAAAATTTAATTTGAGCTGTAGTTTAGTAGCAATTTACAAAAAAAAATACACTTTCGAATGGTAGTTTCTAGTGATATGCTTTCAAAAATCGGGCTCCTGGATTCTTACCATGACGTCTTAATGCGATTCAATTCCGAACCAAAGTTGGATCGCTCGTTGTCAGATCCATACTAGAAGTGTCAAAAAAGACAGCTAAAGAATCTGATAGCAATTTGGAAGTACGTTTTTTGTACCAGTGTCATTTGGTTACTATTAGGTGTTATTTATGAACTAAAATTTATTTCTTACGTAACAGGTCTCATTTGGTTAATAGATTGCGGTTAGATACATGGTAAAAACTGTTTACTTAATTACCTACGTTAACTGTCGGTTATGGTAGTTTTGTGCTATTCCACCGGCCTCACACAGCCGTTTTGTTAGAACCATTAATTATCAAGAAGCCTTAATTTACAACCTCATTGTAGCGCAAGCATTTACATTGGTAGCCATTTTGAAGTATTCTTAATGTTTTTCAGTGAAATGAGGTTAAATTGTCCTTAATTAAGAGTAGGTAGTGGCAATTATGTTGTTTCATAATTAAGCTGAAGGTCTTAATTTTTTTTTAATTAATTTAACTTGATTGCAATGTTTTTATCCAATACAATTAACCTCTTTGTATGTCGTTAGTTTGCATGCTAGATAGTTGTGCTCGTGGTAAACGGTGTACTCGCGCCTTGAAGATGGAGCCGTATAGGGGTTGAAACGCGTCAATGTTTTTGTGCGGTGTAGGGGATAGTTACGTTAGTTAGGTTAGCATGTAAATTTCCCTACTAATATTATAAAATGAGGAAGCTCAAGGTCACTCAGAGGGCTATGGAGAGGGCTATGCTCGGGGTTTCTCTGCGAGATAGAATCAGAAATGATGATATCCGCAGTAGAACTAAGGTGACCGACATAGCCCAAAGAATTGACAACTTTTCATATTTCTGAGCCTATAATTTTAATGGTTCTCTGTATTTTGTTTGAAAAGATAAACATGCTGGCAGTTTAATTTTTTCGCTAGGGTTTGTATTTAATTTATAATTAATTTATTAATTTTTGCTTATTCTAAAAGGGCGTAACTCCGATACTATCACAGAATAGACACTTATCCTTTTGTCTTTTCTGTATAGAAAAAAAACTGACGTCAATTTCAAATTGACAATGTCAGGCCTTATTCTCCGATATTCGATTTTCGAGGTTCGCTTCGTGCTGTACCGCTCATACTAATATAGTCATTAACTTGAGAGTGAGAGAAAAGGTATGCAACGAACTTCAAAAATAGAATTACAGAGTTGCCCCCCTTGTACTTTGAAGTTGTCAAATACAAAATTATGGTCGCTTAGTTTTTCTCGTGAAAAAGGCAAAGGCAATTCACCTATCCTGTGGTAGAATTGGTAAAATTAAGACATGTTTTTAATAAATATTTATTTTCTATAATAAGCAATATTAAAATTATATAAACATATTTATACATTTTCAGGTGTTATAAAAATGAAATGTCAATTGCGAAACTGAAGTGGCAGTGGGCGGGGTACATTGCTCGCAGGACCGATGGCCGATGGGGTCAGAAGGTTCTCGAATGGCGTTCGCGGACCGGGAGACGAGCTGTTGGTAGGCCTCCAACAAGATGGAGCGACGACCTGATCAGGATCGCGGGATCGCGGCGGATCCGGAAGGCACAGGACCGGTCCGAGTGGAGAGCCGCGGGGGAGGCCTATGTCCAGCAGTGGACGTCTCTCGGCTGATATGATAATGATGATTAATATTATAAAATGCGAAAGTAACTCTGTCGGTCTTTCTGTCCATCGGTCTGTCTGTCTGCTACGCATTCACGCCTAAACCACTGAACCGATTTTAATGAAATTTTGTACGGAGGTAGTTTTAGTCCCAGGGAAACACATAGGATAGTTTTTAACCCGGAAAATCGCATAGTTCCCGCGGGATAGCGATAAACGAATTCTGGGCAGACGGAGTCGTATATAAAGGTGCGACCACAACGCCGCTTAAAAAACGGTGACGTTACGGAATCGCAACAAAATGTATGAAGAAACGGTGAGAAAACGTGACGCATACGACACGTCACTGCGTATACGCGGCGGTTTGGTCGCACCCTAAAGTCTCGTAGAAATGGTTCATGCGTTCATACAAATTTAAGGGCATATCGATAATGTCAATGTACGACAATAAAGGGGGCAATAAATAACACAAGGTCAATGACCCAATCGAGTAAAAAAATAAATGGTCTCGTTAGCCGATAACCGCTTATTTTCGTCTAAGCGGTAGCAAATAATAATGTGGTAGCAGCATTGTACATATTGGGCCATTTACCCTATGGAATTAATAGCACTTGTCCGGTTACACCAAACAACAATTTTATATAGGTACTCATACACAGGTTACTAAACTATAGGGTAAATACGTCGTCAAAACATTCCGCCACAGGCATCGACCCAAACACGCTGGCCGCATTGCCTCTCTGAACTATTCCTAGCCTTTGAGAGAGGTAAACGCCAGCCTAAGGTCACCTGTGGCCAGCACTAAACGTGTTGAAAGATCCTTTTTTTAGTTTTAAAATCTTGTTGTTTTGTTTTAATATTTATTAAATAGTGTTATACATAATTTTCAGTTTACAAATAAATATGGTTACTAAACTACGTACATACATATATGTCGGGGAAAGAGTTAAATACGCGGATATTGACCTTAGAAGTATTAAATGAATAACAAAGAATGTCTTCAGAGTAAGACAATAATTAAGGAATCACTCAGTGTGCACGTCTGGCACGGGAGACTAATGTGGAGAGACTGCCCTCACTGGAGCGCGTCCCCCATCGTCCCACTACTGACTGACTTTTATAATCAAAACAATGCATGCCGTGGCTTCTCGCTCTCACACGGCCATACTGACATACAACGCGCTCTCGCGTTGACCATAATATGACATCCAGCTTCTGTACCCACAGTACAACCTGGGCTTCATCGTCAATTACGATTTAAACAAAGACAAAGCGTCTCGCTTTTTAATCATTTACACATAAACAAGCTTTTCACATAACAATAATACATAGGTAAAGCATCCCGCTTTCAACCATCATTATACTCATCATTAAACAATGACAAAGCGTTCCACATTTCAGTCATTTACACATCAATAATCTATTAACATACCATCAATACATCGGTAAAGCGTTCTGCTTTCAACCATCATTATACTTTACATATTACTTTACTTTCAGCAAACAATACACCTGCAAAGCGTCCCGCTTTCAACAGTTAAAACTTAGGTAAACTGTTCTACCTTCAACCATCAATAGACCAGCAAAGCGTCTCGCTTTCAACTGTCTACGTAACAGTACACCAGCAAAACACATCAATAGACCAGCAAAGCGCCCGGCTTTCAACTGTCTGTGTCAAAACATCACCAAAATGCATCAATAGACCAGCAAAGCATCTAGATTTTAACCATCCTCTAAATTTCATAACGCAATTTGGAACTTAAAAACAATTATCATCCAATACCAGGAATCATTTGTTACCCAAACATAATTAAACTTTGTACTGTATAGTTGTGGTGTTCATAATCACGTAATCACGAAGTCGCATAACAAGGTCCTTCGTTACTAAAAGTGAACCAATTGTTCCATGATCAAATTAACAGAGAACTCGTTCAGGAATCATAACAATATCATAGAAGGCAATAAATTTCGTTCGCCTTATAAACATAGGAGTGCGGTGTCACAAGGAACACATCTCAAAGAAAATCATTACAAACACATGACACCAAATAGTGTCACCTAATCCTATTGGATCATTGAATTCATAATAATAGTTCACGTCGGATGTTTAATGTTTATTGTTTAAATTTAAGACCAAGTTGAAATATTGTTATCGTTATCGTGACTCATCTGACCAGCTATTCAGCTGCAAGGATGCAGAGGCGTTGAACATCAGGTAGAGGCATAAGAAAGCCGAAAGCCATAAGGATGAGCTCAAGAGAGCACGACGGCACGGTACCGGCTGACTGGGGTCTAAACGACCGCCTATTAGCTACCGGTACTACAACGTTGTGTACACTCGGGCAAACCCAAAACTTAAAGGCATCGTCTGCTTCGCTGACGTAGGCAACTGTACCTCCTGTCTGAGGCACCAGAGAGCCAAAGTTGTAGGATGGGCCGTGAGAATAAACTTCTCCAACAATATAGACTAGGCTACATTCAGTTATGACTAGTTTTCAACATAGCTTTTTATGACATAGGTACGTGCTGTTCTCAGTCACCTGACACTAGGTCCCACAACATAGCGTATTATTTCATGTATGGTAGCCTGCTCGTCCATCCTATCTATCGCATTTTTTTGCAATATAATTAGAGTACTTTTTCAAACTGCAGAAGTTCAGTCGAGGTTGACCTTTCACAATTTGTAAAGGTTTTTTTTTTTTATTTTTACCTGTGGCTTTTGATACCGTACAATTTAAGGCTAATTGCACTTCACCTAGAACTGATTTCCATGATTTGTTATCGTAATTTTCAGCAATTGAGAAACAATTAGTTAGAACCGACATAATGCGTTCTATTAGTCCGTTAGGTCGGCTAATACCACTGACAATTTCGTGAAATTCTATGGACCATTTTTTTTTGTCCGATTTATTTTCTTTAGGTGTCAAATTAGAAACTAGGTTAATCGCACACCAATTCATCGTGAGGTTTAGTCCTTAATCTTTCATAGTAAGCGGTATCTCGCAAAAGGGTCTACAATTGCAACTACGTATCCTTCATAAAATCGTCTGTCTACCTGACAGTTTATTGCTTTAAACATTGTGAATTATGTGGAGAAGGTTCAGCGACCTTTTCAATGGGATGTAGTGCCGACTGTCCCCTTTTTTTTTTTGCTTGTTTTGCCAGATGGTTTTTATGATGTTCACAAGAGGCAGTGATCGATGTAATTTCTAACACGAAATTATGTTCAGGAACCAATTAGAACTCTGTTTAACTTTATTTAAAGTTTTCTCGTTTTTGTTGATAACTACAAAAAGTTTGACTGTCCACTTGAAAGTTTTTATGCTGAAGATTGTCCTTCAAACTGTAAAGAATTATATTCGAGTCCGTGGTAGTTTTCATCAGACCACGAGTCAGTGGATATCAGTTAATTCTTTTTAATTCCCAACACATTTACAAATTTGTCATTAATAGGATTGCGGCTGAGATAATCCACACGGGGCTGTCTATCACTCATTCAGTAATCTAATTCGAATTTATACGTTTGGATATTATACACCCACCAACGGTGAACTCTAGAGATAAGAGTGTTAAGAGCTCTAAGAGCGTTACAATCAGTCAAAACTTTAAATTCTAGCCCAAACAAATAATGTCTGAAGTGTTTCAGTGCTTTAAACACTGCAAGGGTTTCTACGCTAAGCTAAGTAAGCTATGGTATCTACTTTCCACGTCTATCGTTCTTGGGCTAAAATTACCAACATCTCTCGCCTGATTTTTGTCCCTTTGAAACAAAATCTCTCCATAACTGTAGGACAGGCGTAAAAGTAAAATATTCAATCACAAGACAATGAGCTTTCGTGTGTTTGTCTGTCTAACACAATTTTTCATTTTTTTTTATTTTTTTTTTTTATTTTTACATCGTATAGCGGCGCTATCAGTATCGTAAAACTAGGCACAAATTTTCTGAAATAGCCACCTACACTAGTGGTTCCCAAAGTAGTCTGGACTACCCATTTAATGCAAGTTTACATGGTCTAGCTGTTAAACCATTCTATCCGTCTATCTACAGGCATTGTCCGTCCACTGTTGGACGTAGGCCTCCTTCATATTATTGCGCCAATTTTCGCGATCCTGGGCTAAAATTAAACTGTCGCTACTCTTTAGCGATTGTTGGCAAGGGGCTTTAGCCAGGGCGTCAATCCTTTTAGGATTTATTCGAATGATGATGTCGCTAATAACATAGCCTAAACTCCACAGATATCTTTAGAAAAGATAATTTCTTCCAATTCAATCCAAAACCACACACACACATCACGCCTATACCCCCGCGGGGCAGACAGAGCCCAAGGCAACAAGACTCAAGGCCACGTTCAGCATAACCGAGACTGCACAGGTGGAAAGGGGAATCAAAACAGTTTTGGGCTGCCAGCCGCATCGCCCACATCATGATGCCTATGCCCATTCCTCATTATTTAAAGCGGTCAGCACCTGCTCTAGGTTGCGAAAAACTCTTTCTTTTGTTTATTACAAAAACTAATACGTCGTCCACGAGTTGTCGTCGTCAACGAGTGCGATCTCATCTGTCAAGTTCGCTCAAAGCTTTATTTATTGCTCTCTAACATACAGGAGCATTACAGTACACAAACCGAAAGGCATTTTGATACATTCACATGTACCGTCGGGGTAATAAATGCTCTTTTTTTTATAAGCCACTGAGAGGCCATTTGTATCTAACGAAATCCGGAGGCCATGTCTAAACTGGAAAAATAACCTGCCTGCCCAAAGTTGTCTTTTAAGTAACTATCAGGCACAGTGTTCGAGTTTAGCTCTCTATAATCTATGCACAGTCGAACAGAGCCATATTTCTTTTTTAAATTATAAGACAGGAATTAGAGGAACTTTCACGAATAATATCTCTTTGATTCTAGATCGGCTATTACCGATTACAAAACTTTACACTCAGATAGCACTGAACGATATGGCTGTGTTTGCACAATTTTGTCCGGATTTTTAAGTTTAATATTTCATTTCACCGGTTTTAACAGTTAAGGCAATTCAACTGGGTTCCGGTTCCAAAGTTACCACTATTCTTATTTAAGATGCATTTCAATTTATTTATTTTTGTCACAATCAGCATCAGCTTTAGGTCGGAATTATGCATAATACTGATGTTGACATCACAGGTTATAATTGCCCCATCATTGTTAAAAGTAAGAACAAACTCAAGGGTTTTGAAAATGTCTCTTCTTAAGATAACGTTAAAGGGCAAAAGATGGGATTCCCCTAAAACAAAAGTAAGTTTTGCATGAATAGGTACCCTTAAGATCATCATTAGTTGCAAGTTTCTTTAACGAGTAACAAATCATAGCACTCATACCCGTTAAACAAGTACAGAAATCTCCTTTTTATTTTTATTTTCAAACTATCGGCAATATTCTTTTTAATCAAGAACATTCCGCAAGCTGTCAACTAACGCATGTAAATTAAAATCGTAAAAGCACACTTCACTCAAGCAGCCATTTGATTATGAACAAACATTAACGGATTTGTTGAAAATATAACTTCCATGTCTATATTTTCTTCTTTTTTTTTTATAACATCTCACAAAATAATTCATTCCATAATAACCCACCTTGTATGAGTTTATTATTTAATTTCTCATTAAACACTTGAGATACTTGTGACTGAGCAAGCCGTTCAAATTTGAAGTGGCTTCGCGATAATAATGCGCAGCTTCGTGTTAAACGCCTGAGTTTACCGTAATTATGACAAAAGACATAATTTTTACACTAGATTTATGAAAGTAAACTCAAATAAAAAAAAAAAGGCACGGTAGCTATCAAACAATACCTTGTAACCTAAAAGTCAAAGGTCTTAAAAGACAGATATTTCAAACACGTTCAAGCACTGCTAAGTCAGCGGGCATCGTTTATAACAATGCAGACAACATACCTGCGAGTCCATCATGCACGAAACAGTTACCTCTATTTTTCAATCATGTCTAAAACAGGTCATAAAACGCCTCACCACTGCAAACTGCTCTGCAGGCCGCTTTTTTTTAAATCACTTCACAATACACACATGGCTAAAATACGCCAACCACTTAAAGCACATCCCGTTAAATAGATGACTAAATGCCGCAATTTTCATTCCGTAACCCGGCCTTGGATTTATCACACAACTGCACCATCGTTAATATTCAACAGAACTCTAACATAAACAAAATATTATTTTTCTTGTGAAGTGGCCATTACGTTCGGAGTTAAAGGAAGCTTATTGAGCCGATCCCACCGCTGCTGTCGGGGAAAGAGTTAAATACGCGGATATTGACCTTAGAAGTATTAAATGAATAACAAAGAATGTCTTCAGAGTAAGACAATAATTAAGGAATCACTCAGTGTGCACGTCTGGCACGGGAGACTAATGTGGAGAGACTGCCCTCACTGGAGCGCGTCCCCCATCGTCCCACTACTGACTGACTTTTATAATCAAAACAATGCATGCCGTGGCTTCTCGCTCTCACATATACATAAACAACGTCTATATTATTATCTTTATATCTTATCACTATTATCCCTTTATCCTTTTTTTCTATTTTTATGCTTGTCAGTAGTTTCTGCTCTGTAAACTGAATATCCTTTGGTCATATTCCTATGGTAATGGTCACTGGTCCTCACGACAAAGGCTCGGCCTGAATCATTATGAAATCATTATCTTATCTTATCTTGTCCTTTCCACCTACATACGCCCACAATCATGCTAAACTGGGCCTTTAGGTCTTGTCAGCGGGCGCGGATCAGAATGTATAAAGTTTAAAATGTATAATAGGTTAAAATGCATAATGGTACAAAATATATAATGCCATTTTGTATGAAACTACTAGCTAGATGTACTTTTTGTTAGTGTAATCTATAGAATGGTTTAGGTTAGGTTTAGTTTATAACAATTTTGTTAATTTGCAATTTTCTGAGAAAATCGCACTAAGTAAGTATATAATTTTGAACCAATATGTATTTTAACCCATTATACATTTTAAACTGTATGTATTTTCTACTCTATAAGGGGTAAAGACGTGATTTACGTATGTATGTATATAAGAAGTTTTTAAAAATTTCCATTAGAAACTTTTACCTGCCATAAATTGTCGTGAAAGTTTCTGGAAATTTCTGAGAATAATACACTTGTTATTTTGAGAATGTTCTGCAACTTACTATTAATTGTAATATTGCATAGTACTGAGACGTTTACGTGAACATGTTCAAGGAATCTTTTTGCGTGAAAATGTACACTATAGGCTTTGTACCTACCGTTATACTTTATTATATTATATTAGCCTAATTGAGTGTCCCACTGCTGTGCAAAGGCCTCCCCTTTGTTCCGCCACTCGTCCCGGTCGAGGGCATGCTCCTGCCACTTTGCTAGATATGCGTCCAAGTCATCCCCCCATCTTCTTCTGGGTCTGCCAACGCTTCGATTCCATCTCGCGGAACCCAACTATACTATACTATACGATAAAATTAACGAAGAAGCTGTATCGAATATTCTAGAAAGCTTACACGCAATATTTTATGCAATTAAGAGTTTCGAGTTTGTGTTTTACGGTTTCCTGCTTCCCCTAAGAGTTTATGGATGGAAACCTCCACGGTTTTATACCGGTGATTGATTGCCACACTTTCCCATAAAAGTTTCGTAATTCCTTTTTTTAAACATGTTATAGCTGTCTATAAATAAACTTCGTTGTTTTTTTCCTTACAGGCCAAATGTTTGGACACCTTCATAATTATGATGACTACAGTCCGTTTCGGGTACCATCGGCCGATTCAAGTATCAAATCCACTAGAGTGAGTGAGGCAGCAAGACAAACCCGAATGGCATTCTGAGAGCTCAGGCACTGTATGCCTAAAGGCATCTGAACAATTTTTATTTAATATGCTACATTACGTACTAATAAAATATTCTACTTTATTCTAGAACGGCTGAGTGGACTCAAGTACCTTTACCCAAGTGTACGCTTTGTACCCAAACTAAAGCTTGTTGAAAAATTATACCGATTTACTTAAAGAGCACCAATAACAAAGAATGGCTCTGTAAATTAAGCTTCGCAGTCTCAAGTTTTTTTCAAGTTGTTGATAATTATTATGTATAAACGCTTTCGCTCATTGTTGTGTTGTTGTATGTTGGCTGTCGAAAAATAGTTCAATTATGATTAAGTACCTACATTTCGTGCCTTTTACCTACCACAAAAATGTATTGTTAAAACGGCCGATCGGATTTGAAATAAATTTGGTATGTTGATAGCAGGTTGTCATAGGAAAATCCCGAAATGTTAAGAGATGGTGAAGTTAGTATAGAGATAACTTCAGCACCAGGGCTTTCCCGGTGTCTACGACAGCGCCATCTGTTGTACATAGCTTGAACTTCTACCTCATTTAGATAACGGACTTAGACTAATTACCTCATGTTGCTAGCCGTCTACCGAGTTAGTTTTAGATCAAGTCCACAGATGGCGTTATTTCTAGTTTATATAAGCAAATTCTCATTGTATCGAGGCGACACTTCAATAAAGCCACCACTAAAATAAGAAGCCTTTTCACTCCCGACTCCGCCACCTCTTCCACGAAGAAACATTGGTGACCCCGACGCAAGAAGAAACTCTTGAACCGAATACGCAAGAATTACGGCCAGGCGAAGCGAGGCGATACCCGAGCTACGGCGGTAAAAACGAAGGGCGCGGCGTAGGACGTTGCGCAGAGGTTTGGCAAGGGAAAGGAGGAGTATTTTCGAAAATTAACAGCAAGAAAGCAAGAAATTGTTTGTACCGAATAACACTTCCGAAGATAAAGAGAAGAAAACGACGATCGAACCCAAGGTCAGGGCGGATAAAGCGACATCTACCTACCTACAAAATCAAATTAACTAACGAAGACAAAGAAAAATAGAAAACGAAGAAAAATAGAGAGAACAAACGCGGGAAAGGAAGAGAGCGACGAGGTCAAGGGCTATCGATAGGTATCAACCGAGTATCAAGTAAGTGGCTGGCTATTAATTTTTATTGGGCAATTTTTTTTGCATTTAAAGTCCTTCAACTTCGTCTTTTCTTGAACCTGTGTATTTACCAATTTATTAAACAATGTCAGACAATGAATCCGAGGTCACAATTGTAGAAAGCATTAGGCTTAGCGAATTAATAAATAAGAGGGGGGTAGTTAAACGGAAGGTAACTTTGTTCAAGAAGTTTCTATCGAAACTTGGCCAAGGCCCTCTCACTGCTGATCAATTAATTGATCTAGAACTAAGAGTTGATAGAATAACTGGGGTTTTTAAGGAATTCGAAACCATACAGGATCAAATCGAGACCCTTTGTACCGAGGTCGAGGAACAGGTGGCGGAGAGGGAGACGTTTGAAAATACTTATTTCCAGTCAGTGTCTTTAAGCAAGGCATATTTGAAGCGAAGCGGTGCTGGTAGTGCGACCCAGCCCCCTGCCACGGACGGCCGGGCTCGCGAGCCAGCGCAGCCGACTAGTGAGTCAATTAAATACCCAGACATCTCCCTACCTTCATTTAACGGTGTAATTACGAATTGGATCGAATTTAGAGACACGTTTGATGCGCTTATAAATCAGACTAATTTAAAACCAATACAGAAATTTAAATACTTAAAAAGCTGTTTAACCGACAATGCACTGGAGGTGATCAGTTCATTAGAGTATGCCGAAGAAAGTCATTCCATAGCATGGCAGTTGTTATGTGAACGATTTAACAACCCTAGAGTACTCGTTTATAATCATTTGAGAGCTCTGTTTAATATCGAAACTGTTTCAAATACTGCAACGGCCCTACGAACGTTGTCTGATAATATTTCGAAACATCTAAGAACCCTCAGGTCAATAAACATTTCCACCGAGGGTTGGGATTTACTAGTCATATTCTTCCTCACCTCTAAACTCGAAAAACCATTGCAGCGACGATGGGAAGAAAAAATGAACTCACGTGAACTACCTACATTACAGGAATTCAAGTCATATCTCCGGTCTCAGGCGGATCTTCAGGAAGCGCTGAGTCACGCGGCTCCCGACCAACTCGAGCACCGCGCCGGCGCAACGCGCAAGGCACTGGTAACCACTTCCTCTCCACCCCCGGCTAATAAGGTAATACCTAAACATAATACCTTTAATACCAACCGTAATCAATGTCCCAACTGTAAGGAGGGGCACTACATTAATCAATGTCCTAGGTTTTTGGCCTTGAGTGCAACGTCACGCATTCGGGTAGTCAGAAAATTAGGTATCTGCTTAAATTGCTTAGGCACGAATCATATTTTACCGAACTGTCGTGCAAGTAACTGCAAGACGTGCAAGGGTAAGCACCATACTCTCCTGCATATTAATCATTCCGAAACAAATGTTCCCAATCTAGAATCGAAACCGTTAACTTTTCAAACGTACCAACCGACTAACATACCTACTGTAGAACCACAGTCAGTTAATTTATTAACCAATCAACGAGAATCGAATACAATATTAGGCCAATTCGATGGCAACGACAACCAAAACAAACAAATAATTTTATCAACCGCGCAAGTAAAAATATCCGATATTAATAACCGATTACATACATTTAAGGTTTTACTTGACTCCGGTTCCCAATCGAATTTCATAACCGAAAAAGCATATCAAAAATTAAATTTACCAATTCAAAAAATAAATATGGAAGTTCTAGGATTTAACGAGAATGTAACTAAAATAAATCAGTTATGCAAATTAACCCTCCAATCACGCGACGACTCATTTTCGACAAGCTTATCTTGCTTCATTGTACCTAACATATGCAAACTACCCACTTATACCGCGAATATCCAACATTTTAATATACCGCAACGATTTTTATTGGCAGACGAAACATTTTACAAAGGTGGCGAAATCGACATGATCATAGGGGCAGAACAATTCTACCAATTTTTATGCATCGGTCAGCACCGATTAGGCGACGGCCTGCCGCTGCTTCAAAGAACGCGACTAGGCTGGGTCGTCTCGGGCGCGTTTAATACTCGCACGCTATCGCAGGGTGTGCGATGTAACTTCATACGAAACAAAAGTAACATCGAATTAAAGCAATTTTGGAACGCAGAGGAATGTCACTCGAGGGAAAAATTTCTACATGATGATATTTTACAGTGTGAGAAAGTATTCCATGAACACACACGAAATTCTGATGGAAATTTTGTGGTGACCATTCCTTTAAAAGAGCAAATCACAGCCTTAGGTCCGTCGCGGACAATTGCGAATAAACGTTTTAAATCATTAGAATCGAAATTTGCCCGAGACCCACAATACAAGGAAAGATATGTAAATTTTATGAGAGATTTTATGGCCGCGGGACACATGATCGAACGCAAAGACACCGAGTCTTGCAATTTTATACCCCATCATGCCGTCATTAATTTAAATAAAACCACCACCCCTTTACGAGTAGTAATGGACGCGTCGTGCCAAACTAGTTCAGGAAAATCATTAAACGACATTCAACATAAAGGTACAATTAATCAAGATGATTTATTCGATATATTATTAAGATTTAGAAAAAATAGATTTGTCGTAAATGCCGATATCGAAAGAATGTATAGGATGATATACATAAACCCTAACCAACAAAAACTACAATGTATTTTATGGCGAGAAAATCCAACCGAACCTTTACGTACTTACGCACTAACCACACTAAGCTTCGGCTTAAAGTGCGCACCCTATATTGCTACGCGGTGTTTACTGCAGTTATCGTATGAGAATAAAAACCGGTTCCCAGACGCATCGGATGCAATAGTACACAGTTTCTATATGGATGACCTCCTTCACGGTGGCGATGACGAGCAGCAGGTAGCAGAAACAGCTGTTAGCATCGACCGAATTTTAAGGGAAGCTAAATTTAACCTACGAAAATGGAAGTCGAACTCCCCTTTAATACAAAAAATCGCGGGTAATTCTACAAACTCACAAACGAATACTACAACTATCTTTGGAAACGATACACATAAGGTGCTAGGACTAGCCTGGTGCAGTTCTAGTGATAAATTAATGTACGAACTTAAAATTGAACCGTTACCCAAAACTTTAACGAAACGAAAGGTTTTATCATTAGCGTCCGCTATTTTTGACCCACTAGGTTTATTGGGACCTGTTATAATTTTTGCTAAATGTTTTATTCAACGGTTATGGAAAATTAAAGCCGACTGGGACGAAACACTTCCGATCGAACTAGCGAACGAGTGGGCATCATACTACGAAAGTTTGTTTACGCTAAGTTCGTTAGAATTACCCAGGCATGCACTCATAAGCGATTACGTCACCCTACAACTGCACGGCTTCTCCGACAGTTCGTTAACTGCCTACGGAGCGGCGATCTATTTGCGCACTATAGATAGCTACGGCAAAATCATAACTCGGTTGCTATGCGCTAAGACGAGAGTAGCGCGTAATGAAACGATACCAAGACTTGAACTCCGTGGCGCGTGTTTACTAACAACATTATTCAATAAGGTAAACAACGCGTTAAAATGCCGATTTGAACAAACATTTTTTTGGTGCGATTCAATGGTAGTACTGGCTTGGATAAAATCACAACAGCCTACCAAACTAAATTGTTTCGTAAAAAACAGAGTAACTGACATACAATCTGTAACCGATACAGGGGACTGGCGTTGGATTTCGACTAAAGAAAACCCAGCTGACTTGTTGTCAAGGGGGCTGCCAGCAGACAAACTAGCGGCTAGCGCCCTCTGGTGGGAGGGTCCCTCGTGGCTGAGCAAACCGGTTAACGAGTGGCCATCTCATTCAGGCTCTGTAATACAAACTTTACCGAATAACGAGTTCATTGACACACATTGTAATGTTTGCATGAATGTCAGTGTTGAACCTAGTAAATTTTTAGCAAACCTATTGGAAAAGTGGTCTAGTTTAACAAAGATAATCAATTGCTTAGCATTTGTTTATAGATTTATAAATAACTGTAAGAATCGAAATAATAAATTACACGGACCATTGTCGGTCAACGAAATAAATGCAACATTAAACAATTTAATAAGATTCGCACAGATCGAGTCATACCCAACCGAATATCAATTACTTAAAAATAATAAAGGTCTTCCTAAGTCTTCTAACTTATTGAGTTTAAATCCTTTCATGCACGAGTCACTCATTAGAGTGGGAGGCCGCTTGGGCTTGTCACACTTCGATCACAACAAAAAGCATCCTATTATTTTACCGCACAATCACAGGCTAACTCTGCTCATTATGCAAACCGAGCATGTGAGACTACTACACGCTGGACCTCAGCTGTTGTTGTCATCGATACGGGAGCGTTTTTGGCCAATACACGGCAAAACCCTAGCTAATAAAATCTTTCAAAAATGTGTGACGTGCTTCAGGGCCAACCCGAAGACACAAATTCCCATTATGGGCAATTTACCAACGATGAGGGTAACTCCGGCACCCCCTTTCCTTGCTACGGGCGTTGATTACGCGGGCCCTTTCATAATAAGGGACAGGAGAGGACGTGGTTACAAGACAAATAAATGTTACGTTGCTCTTTTCATTTGTATGACCACCAAGGCAGTTCACATTGAGTTGGTTACGGGTCTGCAGACGTCAGCGTTTCTGTCGACTTTAAGACGATTTATATCTCGACGAGGAAGGCCGAAGGAAATGTTAAGTGACAATAGCACGACATTTCATGGGGCCTGTAATGAGCTAACCGAACTTTACAAATTTTTAGATGAGCACTCTAATGAACTGTCAACTTCTTGTGCAGCTGAGGGAATTAATTGGAAGTTTTTGCCAGCATACACACCACATATGGGTTCATTGCATGAATCCGCTATTAAGAGTTGTAAATACCACTTAAAACGAGTGCTAGGTAAAGCGTTATTAACCTATGAAGAATTTAGTACTATACTAGTTCAAGTTGAAGGAATTTTAAATTCGCGTCCCTTGTGCCCAATCCCAAATTCAAACAATGACGAAATTCTTGTCCTAACGCCAGCCCACTTTTTGATAGGAAGAACGCCTATTTCGATGCCTGACTACGATTACAATGATGTTCAAACCAATCACCTGACTCTCTACCAACAGCTGCAGCAGCTTCAACAGGATTTCTGGCGCCGGTGGTCCAGGGACTACATAGGACTGCTGCAGCAGAGGACTAAATGGAGAAGCTCTTCGGGCCGAGGACTCTGCGTGGGCAGCATGGTGCTGGTGAAGGACGAGCGGCTGCCAACCAGTCAATGGCCGCTGGGTCGCGTCGTCGCGTGCTGCCCGGGACGAGACGGCGTCACGAGGGTCGCCGAAATCGACACGGCAAAGGGCGTTATCAAACGCGCGTTCAATAATATTTGCCCGTTACCGAATAATGTTATGTAATAATGTAATAATTTTAGTATAGAATCCGTTCAATCATACCTTTACGTTACGTAATTATGTTTATCTTGCGAATTGCATCGGTTACTATTTACTACGTACCTACTAATTTAAATAGCAATAAGTATTGCAATGTAAAATAGCTTACTAAGTGAATCGAGTTATCTACTATTTACTTTTTACCTAGTAACTAATTTTAATAACAATAGGTTTAAAGATAAGTTTTGGAATGTATAACAACTTTACATATTTCACCTGATACCTATCTAGCAAACCTTTTCTCTATGTTACCTACTTACTTTTATTAAGGTAACTACTTAATTTAATTGTCATTTGAAAATGCATTAAAATGTACCTATTATTTATCGTGTGCGAAGTTTAATAAACCATTTTCGATTGGTGTTTTTATGTACAACCTTAAAGGATAGTATTATGCTGTTGGTACCATAGAAAATTATTTAGAAACCTTTTTACCTATCCATATTTCTTAGTAATACTTAATATATTCTCCTACTCAATAGATTCCTATGGTATCAACCGAGTGGTAATAAATTACTTTGTTGTTTTTAATTTATTTTATTGCCATTTCACCTTTGTGGTGGGAGCATGTCTACGACAGCGCCATCTGTTGTACATAGCTTGAACTTCTACCTCATTTAGATAACGGACTTAGACTAATTACCTCATGTTGCTAGCCGTCTACCGAGTTAGTTTTAGATCAAGTCCACAGATGGCGTTATTTCTAGTTTATATAAGCAAATTCTCATTGTATCGAGGCGACACTTCAATAAAGCCACCACTAAAATAAGAAGCCTTTTCACTCCCGACTCCGCCACCTCTTCCACGAAGAAACACCCGGACATAGGATTGTTTGTATTCCGGAAAATCGTATAGCTCCCGCGAGGTAGCAGTATAGGTACATGTGAATTCTGCGCGGAGTCGCGGGCAACAGCTAGTTTGTAAGAATTTTCAATGATTCACGGTTAAGTTCATTTCTTCAGTCTACCCGTGATCATGATGCATGCAACTGCGTCGAAATATCGGGTGCTCTATAAAGGTAATCGCGTTTCACATCCCGCTTATAATATTTCGAATGAGTTTGTAAGAACACTATTTATGATACCGATAATGATTTTTTTAATGAATGAATGTGAATAATTAATTAGATTTAGATTACTTATTCATTCAATAAAAAATGCACAATATTGTACATTACGCTAAGGTATCATCAGTAGATGAGGAAGTTATAAACTGCAAGGCGAATTCATGGAATAGTAAGGAAGCAACTTCGGGCTTTGTACGACTAGTTGGAAACTTCTCACGCTTGTGCGCAGCCCAAACTTACTAGACAGCTTCTATAATCTTAACATGAAGTGCTTTGTATTATTCTGACTTTCGTCTACCTCAGGCATTATGTACTCGTAGTTCTGTGATGTTAGAGTCTGGCAAACGAAAGCGTGACCTGGATTTTTTTAAGTTTTAATGTGGCAACATTATTACTCTGTCAAAGGCAAGTCAAAATCATGGTTTAGAGTTGTCAGTATTTTGTGAAATCAATTATTTTTCATTTATAATTGCCGTAATATGGGTAACACAATAAAAAGTAATGTGGAAAAGCTGCTACATACCATGATCAGTAAGATCAAGCAAAAACAAGACGAGAAAAAGTTGTTTTCCAAGAAAAACAACAATGTTTACATGCGATGTCGGATTTTTTAGGTTAGTACCTATGACTATGTAATTTTAATTCTTGTTGGCTGATTATTTGATATATTGACCATAATTATGATGATGATGATACCGTTGCTTATGTTTACAGATAGTCTTGAAGATAGTCAAGGAATCTGCGAAATGAAAAGCAGTTAGTAACACCACATGTATTTTTTTTAATTTGCCGCGTTTTCTCAGGCCACGCTTTCGTTTGCCAGACTCTATTGTCGTTTATAGAGCAACCAACCTAATAGTAGAAATTTCATATCTAACTAATATTATAAATGCGAAAGTATGGATGGATAGATGGATGGATGGATGTTTGTTTGTTACTCAATCACGCCTTAACGGCCCAACGGATCTGGATGAAATTTGGCACATAGATAGAAAAAAGTCTGGAATAACACATAGGCTACTTTTTATCCCGGAAAATTGCGTAGTTCCCGTGGGATAGCGATAAACGAATTCTTTGCAGACGAAGTCGCTGGCAACAGCTAGTAATTCATACATACATATGTATGTATGTATGAATTACTAGCTGTTGCCAGCTGCCCTTCCAAGCTGGTTTGGGAACAGGGAAGGCATAGAATGTACCAATTGCTCCCCTTCCCGCGCCCTACCGCAACCTACGCCCTGTCTACCCCGTAAGGGATAAAGACGTGATCTGTGTATGTATGTAAGTGAAATACGGGGCTTTATACGTCGCCTCCAAATATCAAAAAGGCGATTGTGTTTTTCAATAAAAGTTTAAGGTGACGCATCGCTAAACAATTAATCGAAAACAGAGCATTTTGGCATTGGCTGGCACACATCCGTCGTCGCGTCGCCAAGGAATCATAGGCGACTGGAGGCGTTGTCTCGATGAGATAGCATCAATTACTTCCACGCGCAAAAAAAAGAGACGAAAGCCAGTGGCGCCGCTAATGAACACAAAGGGGTATGCGGCATAAGTTCCGAAAGTATAATATAAATCAAATAAAATAAACTACGCGAGTAAATTGAATGATATTTCGCAGTTCGCTAGATAGATAGCATTACTGTCGTGTCTGAAAATTTCGAAGTATAAATGCTTATAGTTCCGGAATAATTAGCAAAATAAAATAAAATTTGTCACTTTTTTTGGATGAGCATCTATCGGGTCAATTTTCACTAATCGTGTTTTCCTCTAAAATTTCCTCTAAAGTTTACCTACTTTGCTTACAATATCGAAAGGAACACTGACGAAAATTCTAATGCCTCGTCTTAAAGGGGCTCCATAACAGACATTGAATTAATTATACCTATGTATATTTTTATTCACAATAAAATTCTGCTAAACGAGGACACTGATAGCAGCTCGCAATGCGGCCAACAACTAACAGGCAATCAGTTTAAAATCTGTAACAGATTTAAAAGATTTGCAGTTAGCAACATAACACTCCATCAACGGGATATTAGCAGTGCTCGTAGTCGTCGTGCAAAAACGAGGGTAACATTAAGAGGGTTTATTCCTACTGAGCTGGCAACGTCGCATTTTTGGTGTTTTTTACGATTATTTCACAGAAATTTAATGAAAGTTTGAAATATGCGACTGCTGTGCTCTTTGTTTTTGTATATTGTATTAGGATATTTTTAGTTATTAATTTTATCAAGCTTAAAAACATACAATAATAAAACTTAGTACTAGTATTTCGGATATTATTATGTAAGTTGCTGCACCCCAAGATACGCATTTTAATTCCCTGTTTTATATTTACGTTTCAAGATGCCACCCTCACGTTGATGATGAGATGGTAGTTGACCGTCAATCGTAGCGGAATAACGATTCGGAAATCATCCAATTTGTTTGTTACAAGTGCCACTAGAAGTAAGTATGTCAATACACGGAGCGGAGAAACGAAAACCCTCCTACCTTGCCACAGTAGTAACCTAGAAACAGAACAGGAGTTAACGTGATATCTTAATGCAATTCAATTTAGATTCGGTTTAGGTTCGCTAGCTGTCAGATCCATACTTAAAATGACAGCTAAAACCAGTAGGCTTTTTGTCTAACTCGCTCGCAATCGCCATCGTGTTCATTTTGACAGTTGATGTATGGGCTGACAATTGGCATCGGAATCAGCTAGATGTCACATTCATACAAGAACTGTCAAAATGAACACGATGGCGATTCCGCGCGAGTTAGACAATAAGCCTACAGAACTATGTCGGAAATGAATAGCATTAAGACGTCATGATAAGGCCCCAGGTATTGTAAAGCGAAACGATACTCACTCTCTCACTCACTCGAGAACTACGCTGAAATAAAATTGGTTACGTGATCTACCCACTGCCATTTGAGTATAGCAGTTCTTTGGGCTATGTTCTTCTGCGGATCTCATCACATTCCTTATTTCTTATTCTTCTTCATCTTATTTCTTCTTGTCATAGCGTCACTATAAATAGGCTCATAATTGACAATATTTCAAATTTCTTTATATTCATAAATCAAAAACCATTTCGAGAGAAACACTTGTAGAACACAAAAAAAATATTTTTGGATTTTTTCGTACAGTATTTTTTGGAAAAATTAGCAAAATATGTAAAACAGGAAATGACGTCCAGCGGCCGGTCCAATACTGCCATTATAAAAAACCTTGGCTTCCGGGTTTCCCTTTGACATTTACAACTTTCACAACACAAACACTACTGACAGCTGACTGTTAATTCATTCGCACACCGCTCGGCTTTGTTGCCATCGGGAACACTAGATAACTGTTTGCCGGGCTATAATGATAATATTTTTGCAAGTTTTCATTTAAAATCATTTTTTTGTGAAGTATTCTGTTTGAGTTTGTCAGCTCGTTTTGACGTTCATCGACAGTGACAACTGAATTCACTGTCAAAGTATTTAAGCACAGGTTTTGGCGGTCAATTAATGTAATTATTTCAACGTTTTTTTAAGTGTACGAAACAAAGCTGTGACGTCATTTCGCTAATACTTGACGTTTGTTACTTACGTCCTTTCTGCTTGAGCAACGATTTAAATGGATTTTTCCACGAAAATACAAGATTTTCACGAATATAAAAAAATATGGGTGTCTTAAATTTGTGCGCTCTTTCCAGCCAGACAATAAAAAGTAGCTCTTAAAAAATTGAAATATTGTCATTATGCTTGGGCTCTACGGGATCGAATCAGAAATGAGGAGATACGCAGAAGAACAGGGGTCAACGACATAGCCCATCGAATTAGCTCGTTGAAGTAATGTAGGTAATGGGCAGGCCATATAGCAGGAGAACAGATGATCGTTGGGGCCGAAAGGTTCTCGAGTGGAGACCGCGGATCGCCAAGCGCAGCGTAGGGCGACCACCAACGAGATGAACGGATGACCTGTAGGCTTATTGTCTAACTCGCTCGCAATCGCCATCGTGTTCATTTCGACAGTTCTTGTATGAATGTGACAGCTAGCTGATTCCAATGCCAATTGTCAGCCCATACATGAACTGTCAAAATGAAGACGATGGCGATTGCGAGCGAGCTAGACAATAAGCCTCCTGGTTTAAGTCGCTGGTTCACGGTGGATGCAAGCCGCTTCCAACCGAGGCAAATGGTGGTCTATGGGGGAGGCATGTCCAACAGTGGACATCCTACGGCTGACATGATGATGATCATAGTCTCTTCTTTGTCCTAGCTATTTCCCATTATTTGGGGTCGGCTCTCCTCGTTCTGCTGACATGATGATGATCATAGTGTAGTATGTATTCTAAAATAACTCGTATAATAACTATGTTAAAACATTAATACCGTTATTTTGTCGGCCGCCTGGGGTTTTAGCCTTCCTCCGTCTAAATTGAATGGGCCAGGGAAAATTATGATCATTTTATGTAAAGCGATACTAGCGTCCTACATAAGGCTTCCATTACTAGACGTAACTATTTAGTTAAGTAATTTAGCTTTGAATCTACAAGTTGGCATGTTATCGGACTTTGGAGCAATTCTGATTTCCAAAAATATATCTACCGAGCACCAAAGAAGAATAAAAAAAAATCTTTGTAAGGGTATTCTGTGCCTAGAAGAATTGTAATGAAATGAAATGAAAATTTATTTTGCTGGAACAAGGGTTGTTTTACATGCGTTGCGTTGTTACAAAATATAAGTGCCTCCTTATTCAGCCATTATCTAAACAGCATGCAAAATATTTGTATTATTAAGGCGCTGTCAACAGCAAAATGACCTTAAGCAGCGCCACTCTTCACACATACGGTTCGCGTGCCTGTGAGTGAAAGAGAAGAAACTATTCCGGGAGCTTGGCGCGCGTCTAAAATCTTGCAAATAAGACACAAATAAGAAGAAATAAAAAAAAGTATGGATTATTTGTGAAATATGACTCGTCAGCCGTGTAGGTATGAATATGTTGACTTCATGTTTTTAATTGCAGACCCATACGTCGAAAAAATATAGACATAGAACCGTTTAATGATAATTTTAAGACCAATCTTTGCAATTATTTTCTATCGAGCCGATTTTGTTCAATTATGTATCGAGTCCGTCTAGCGTGTTTGAAATATGATGAAAACTAGCTGTTGCCAGCGACTTCGTCTGCAAAGAATTCGTTTATCGCTGTCCCGCGGGAACTACGCAATTTTCCGGGATAAAAAGTAGCCTATGTGCTATTCCAGACTTTTCTCTATCTATGTGCCGAATTTCATCCAGATCCTATGGGCCGTTCTGGCGTGATTGAGTAACAAACAAACAAACATCCATCCATCCATCCATCCATCCATCCATACTTTCGCATTTATAATATTAGTTAGATTATCATTATAATTTTTTTTGTATTTTTTTCGTGTGTAGTTTTTCTGTAAAAAGTGCTTAAATAACATCAATTTCAACAAAATTAGGTGTTGTCAGCCTCTTAAGTACCTACATTATATTAATTGAAGTAATTTGCAATTTGTTAACAAGATTTGATCCTTGGTTCCTTCCTTGTAAAGTCTTTAGCGAGTTTATTCGCTTCGCTATATAACCTCGTAGTCGTAGCTTGCTAATTGTAGCAGTTATTTCAGCCAGAGGAGGCCAACCCATCATCATCATCTCCTGCCTATATACGTCTCCCTGGTGGGCACAGGCCTCCTCCCAGAATAGTTGAAGTCACCTTATTGTTTTCGTCAAAATTAGTGATTTCCTAAGAATCAAACAAAGCAAAAGTACCCGTTTTTTAAAGGCTTTTGTAAATTGGATGAAATTTTCCGATAATTGTGGCAGCACCGTGTTAGTATCTCATTCGACTCGCGTAAGGCCGGGACGGGTCGCTAGTTTATATCTATACTATAAAGAATATAAAGATAAATATTATAAAGAGGAAAGATTTGATTGTTTGTTTGCATTGAATAGGCTCCGAAACTACTGGACCGATTTGAAAAATTCTTTCACCGTTAGAATCCTTCATTATCTCTGATGAACATTGGGTATATTTGATTCTGCGCAGACGAAGTCGCGGGCAACAGCTAGTTTTCCAATAAAATCCAAACTGACTCACTAATAAGGGAACAGTGATATAGTTTTAAAGTCTCTTTTAATAGTATAAAGTCGATGTTCGAGCACGAGTTTCCTTCATCAAGCAAACTTCCTCGTAAACTAATGAAGCCTTATCTCTCATTTACAGTCTAACCAATTCAAACCCTTAAGTGTATCAAAGTTAAGACTGAATTTAGTGTGTTGGAAATAAATCTTTCTTCGTTATTGGATGACTTCGCTTGTGGCATTCTGCTCTGCTGCCTTTAAAGTTGTTAGTTTATGTCATACTAGCTGTTGCCAGCGACTTCGTCTGCAAAGAATTCGTTTATCGCTATCCCGCGGGAACTACGCAATTTTCCGGGATAAAAAGTAGCCTATGTGCTATTCCAGACTTTTCTCTATCTATGTGCCAAATTTCATCCAGATCTGTTGGGCCGTTCTGGCGTGATTGAGTAACAAACAAACAAACATCCATCCATCCATCCATCCATCCATCCATCCATACTTTCGCATTTATAATATTAGTTAGATTTTAGTTTAGAGCACTGGCTGTTAATAAGATATACTATATATCCTAACTATGTATAATGGAAATCGATTAATAGTACAGGTATCGGCAAACTTCTTAGACAAAGATCCAGATGCCGAAAAAACTTAACTTTTTGGAAGCTCGAAGAGCCGCAGCATTCTGTTTCAGGTTTTAATAGTACTAAAAACGTCAAAATACAATGAAAACATAACAATGACCTTTTTAACTGTCAACCTCAAAACTCAAAGTCAAACATTTATTTATTTTGCCTAGATACAAGATAGGTACAAGAATCAAACCACATAAGGGCACTGCAAATGTTACAATTTTTAAATTGCAAAATTTACTTCTAGATTAGATTAAGTGTTTAATTCCTAATATAATAATTATAACGTTTTATTATCAAATAGCTTCTGCCCGCGACTTCGCCTAGAATTGGCAATTAACATGTATACTTACCTATCGCTATCCCGCGAGAACTATGCAATTTTCCGGAATAAAAAGATTTTCTTGACAGATTAGTAAAGTTTGCATTAAAATTTGTTCAGCCGTGATGCACTCGCAAATATCTATTAGACAAACAGATAAAAACAGAACTGTTGGAACGTGTTCAGTTATTAATTCTAAGTATCCCCAAACAACTTTTTTTCGAATATCTTCCATGAGTTCCTCTTTAGTTTTATTATATGTACAGATAGATAGATAGGTACACATATTCTGCTATATATTACGAGTACATTCAAACAAACTCTTGTTTTAATGTATCTCCAATTAACGTACTTAAAATAATTAATTAAGTCTGAAAACATTAAACGGGGAATATGAAAATGATTCTACCAAATTTAAATCTTAACATTAATTATTTGTATTAATTCGCTTTGAAAACACTTCATTAACACTTGATTCAATCAATTGCTTAATTATGTGTATATTTACGTAACGTTTACACTATGTGGTATTTATGCCAGTAATAGTAGATTGATAAACTAGGGTTGAAATATACCCATTTCACCTGAGATATTTCTGGCACCCGAACGAAGTGAGGGTGCCAATAGTTCGAGGGTGAAATGGGTAATTTCATCCGAGTTGAACACTCTACTTTTCATTTCGAATATGAGGAAATTAAAATTTCACTAACGTCGCATGCTCGCATTTAATATTTGTTACGTTTGTCATTCTCTTCCCGCTCTTTTTTCTATTGCGCGATTTGCGCGCATTGCGCATTTCTTCTGCGCACCAATGGCGGCCGGCTAGTTTTTTTTTAAACTTGCAGACACGGAGGTCGCTATCAATTAATTGTCGACTTAAATATTTCAAGCTAAAAAAATTACCGAACGTAATAATTTCTACTAATTCTCGTTGTATACGCTTGCATAAGCTTAGCGGCTTAGCGGCTTAGCTTTTTGCTTAGCTTAGCGGGAATGTTATTTTAAGATTATTTTGCCTTTTACAATTAAAATAGATTACATGGCTGTATACGTATTTCCATTGCTATGTACCTCATTTGAATTAGCTAGAAAAAAAATTTACTTTCAACCCAAGGGTCGCGATGAGTCACTTTCAACCCTATATGGGTCGTTCTCTCATTTCGTGCAAATTGGTGGTATTCTCTCGAAAAAAAATTTTTTCTTGAAATGGTACAATTGAAAGATTTTATGTGTTTTTGAACATATATTGAATATGTGTATGTGAAAGGCACCTTAATTAGTTAATTACTTTCTATAAAATATGACCACTGGTAATGAAGTACGCGCTGGTAATGAAATTAGCAAAGATGGTAATGATTTGCTAGTGGAAGGAAATGAAATAAGTACAGGAAGGTGATTTTACCTTAGGATGGTAATGACAAAACGATGTGTTTTTAACCATTTATTCATCAGAAATGTGACATAAAAATCCAATATAAAAATTATGAATGAAGGCACATACATATGACCCTCGGAAGACGTTATCTTATAGGTTTTATCCCCCTTATTCATAAACGCTGAGTACAGGTGTAGTGCAAAATGATTTTCCATGACATTTCGTTAAATTTTACCCGATTTTCAACTTTAGTGATATGTTGTTAAAGTCGTGTATACAATGCAGCTGTCAGATTAAATTGTTTTATAAATAAGAACCTTATGCCAATGTCGTTAAAGTTGAAAACCGCATAGGATTCAACGAAATGTAATTGAAAATCATTTCGCACTATATCTGTAGGCTTCTGTTAACTTAGCAATCTTTTGTCCTTAGCTGTCACTTTGACATTTACATTTCACAGCCCTTGCCTTCTGCCTACTACTACTACCTCCAAAATGAAAAGTCTGAATTTCAGAAAGCAGTATTTCTCGCTAAAGATCGATATTATTATGTATGAGAATCTCGTCATTTTTCGAATCTTTTTTTAGTTCTTTAATGGAGGCATACTGTGCAACAATGTTTTTGGTATGAACCAAAAACTTTGGCAGTATAACTTCTTCAAAACTTTGAATTATATTCCGTGGCTTGTCCTCTATTTCTTTTTAATTGTGGCATTCGTTGTTGTTTTTTTTTGCCATCTTTTCCTTTGTATTTTTGTTTCTCAGTTAGCCATTGATAATAATTGATTTTCTCTTCGTTACTAAACTCTTGATAGTTAATTATCTTATGAGCAATGTCTTTCTAAACATTTTTCATCATAATATCATTTTTATACTACCAAGTATTGCAGCATATTTGTTTAAGTATTTCTGACCTTGATTAAACCTTCTTTACATCTTTTTCTTCCGTTTATTGTTTATTTTGTTTATTGTTTATTCTTTCTTTTAATTGTATTATTACAGTTTTAAGATGTTTCACCTCTTTTAAGTGCTTCTATCGCAAACATTTACAGTTTTTTTTTTTTTTTTTTTTTATAAAAGAGGGGGCAAACGAGCAGACGGGTCACCTGATGGAAAGTAATCACCATCGCCCATGGACACCTGCAAGACTTGGGGAATCACAGGTGCGTTGCCGACCCTTTCAAGAACAGGAAGGCTCGCTTTGACGAAAAGTCTCCTCATTGTATCTCTTTTTGTAACTCATTATAATTGTGGGTTATTTTTTATAATTCCATATTTTTTTCTCTTGCGTTGCCGATAAGCTAAAGAGCTAACTTATCTTTTTTAGACTGTTTCTTCTTTGGCTTAGCCATAATTATAAGCTGCAATAAAAAATACTTTTGATATAACTAAATTTAAATATATATAATATATATACATCACCTTTAATTTCTGACGGTAAAACCGTAAAAGTAAACATAAAAATCAAGAAGTAAAAATTCTTGATTCAAATGATAGTACCTATATGTATATCACCTTATTTGAGCATGATTATACATATACCTCAAAAAATGCTTGATTATAAATATAAATTCATCAATAACACACCTAAAATATATATATAATCCAATGCATCGGGGGTTAAACTGTTTCATTTTTATCACTATTACTGATATTATCGTTATCACTGTGTTCATGAGTCAATGTTTACGAGCCATGTTAAAATTGTATTATTTTTAAAAACATAGAAGATATAAAATGTTGTTTTCGTTGAAGCTACAGTTATAACTATGCCATGTATGCATTGCCTTCTCGAACTATTCATGACCATGCCCCTCAATTTCGATTAAATCATTACCATCTTAAATAATTCATTACCCTCCTTTTCAAATTTGGAAGGAAAAGAAGGTAATGACACGGATGTGGATGAAATATTGAGAGTTTTTCTCAACTAACTCAGTTTGTAATTGACATTGAATTTACTAAACTTCCCAACTGTTAGATAGTTTACAAACGCAACAAATTAGAAAGAGCATACTTAATTCTTTTAAGTACTTACCGATTGTGTAGCTGGATGGTGATGAAACTCAAAACGTGACAATCTCATTCGACTCACGAGAGAATGTAGCTATTTCTATAGAGAGCTGCGTATACGCGTCGCTCGGGGTGGCTTGCGCTCGACTGACCAATGAACGATGTTTTAGTTGGCGGTAGGTATTCAAAAGCTTGTTTGTACATCAAAATATATATCAATTCATTTCTCGCGCGGGTAATGATGGAACTGCTGGTGACAAACATTTAGGAACGTCTATCTTTATTCTGGTTGGCTTATAGCCTCTCATATTTTACCTTTGGAATCTATAATCAACTAGTGTTTGATTAAATGCTAAATAAAACCTCTGTTTTCAGTATGTTTTTCTAAAACTGTGATCAAAATCACATCAACAGACTTTAGGCCCCGAGGTGAATGAAAAAAATACATATTTTATATTAATAAAATCAAAACCACATAGTTATTAGTATCACTTTTTGAAGATAACAATACCGTACCAACTATGTGACAAGCTGGCAATAATAACATCACGTAAAATCAATTACATTTTTCACAATATTCGATTAAAGGCGATTTGCACGAAATGAGAGAACGACCCATATCCAGATAATCAATGACCTACTTTCAGAGTATGAGAGATGAAAAATATTTTCCATACCAGTTGTTGCTTCTCTTCCCGCGCAGATAGTAAAACCTCATCCAGGGAATGGGCGAAAATATTAGGAATCATGTTATAGGCGATGCGGCTAGCAACCCATAATTATTAGTGACCACATTTTTTACATCACTATCTCTATCTGTCCCTATAGATTTTGATGCGGTTTTTATTAATAGATAGAGTGATTCAAGAGGAAGCTTTATCTAACTTCTAACTAATATTATAAATGCGAAAGTATGGATGGATGGATGGATGTTTGTTTGTTACTCAATCACGCCAGAACGGTCCAACGGATCTGGATGAAATTCGGCACATAGATAGAGAAAAGTCTGGAATAGCACATAGGCTACTTTTTATCCCAGAAAATTGCGTAGTTCCCGCGGGATAGCGATAAACGAATTCTTTGCAGACGAAGTCGCTGGCAACAGCTAGTAATGTATAATACGCAGACGTAGTCGCGGGAGGAAGCTAGTTATACTTATAATTATAATCTGGAATAAAAAAACCAGTTCTACTTCCCAGAGAAAGTTTTATGAAAAGTGACCCGGTTTTTTTGCTCCCAGAGTATGTTTAATACTTCATTTAATTTAGAATGAGAAACCACAACAACATTATATTGCGGCTCGTGAACTGTAATCTCTTTACAATTTGTACTAAAGTAACAATTAACGGCATGCAAATAAAGTGACATTAAAACAATTTCATTTTGCGGCTCCCATACTATTGCACTGTACTATTTGCTAGGTAAGAAATAGTTGACCAGACGCAATAAATAAATAAATAAATCTTGGGACAATTGACACCAATTTTATTGACCTAGTCCCAAACTAAGCAAAGCTTGTGATATGGGCATTAGACAACTATAAATACATACTTAAATACATATTAAACACCCAAGACTCGAGAACAAACATTCGTATTTTTCATACAAATATCTGCCCCGACCGGGGATCGAACCCGGGACCTCGAGCTTCATAGTCAGGTTCTCTAACCACTAGGCCATTCGGTCGCAATATAATGCTATTGTGGTTTCTCATTCTAAATTAAATGAAGTATAAATTTCCCTGAATGCTTTGGAATCGAATGCGGGATGTAATACATCGTATTTTTCTTATTTTCGTTTACTTAGTACACAATCCAATCTTGGAACTAGATCGCGACAAACTCTCTAGATTTGTCAAAGTTCCCCCTTTGACCGCGGGCGACTCGACAGCATTTTTCTTCGAGTTTCAAAGAAAAGCACCACTTATCATTGTCTCGAAGCAATTGCTATAGAGATTCCATAAATAAGAGTACGGTTGTCGATAAAAGTATACACGATGATTTTTAATCGGTGATCAGGAGTTTTAACCCCTCGAATGCTTAAGACACAGATCTGTGTCAAATTTAAGACTATCTTTTTGTATTTTTATTTAGATCAGCAGAATTTGTGCATATTAAAACAGATGCGTCTAGAATACTTACGGTATTTTTTTTAGCTCCGACATACGAGGGGTTAAGATATTGACAACCAGTCAAAATTTAATTTAATAGGTGAGGTCTTACGCGATTATTTCACAATTTACAACACAATACAATACAAATAATCTTTACTGAACACCATAACTTAGTACAAAACAATAAAGAAACAAAGAACAAGTGACAATAGGCGGTCTTATCGCTTTATAGCGATCTCTACCAGACAACCAATAAGATAAAGAAAATAAATAAGTCTAAGACAGATCGGGATAATCTAACTAAGGCATGATAATGATTAAAGAATCTGACTCGACACGCTACCAGACCCATTGTCTTGCCAACAGAAACAAACAGGCGTATCATCGAGCCTTCCCCAACCACTTACCACCTTTTGTTTTCGAGAGCAAAGACAAAGGTATAATGGCCTAGTGAACCTCTGAACGATCAATTAATATAACAAGGGTCCTATTCCCACCTATTGTAACCCTTAATCAATAGGGCTCCAGTGTTCTATGTATTAGGAAATATGTGGCCGATTGAGGTAGGTACAGTCAAGGGCATAATTATAATGTTAGGTACCAAGACGTCAAAATTTATATACCTTTATGCCATAAACAATAAGGCCGATGACACATACATATATTTGACATGATGGCTGTATAGATATTTATGCCCTCGATTGTACGTAACTCGTATGCAATGTAGGAAGTAAAAATACCTACATTCTTGTCTCGATTGACTTACATAATATCAATCGTACAGATCAAAATAAAAAAAGGTAGGATTTAATTTTGCACTGACCAGCGGCGACTGTCGAAACATTCGAAGGGTTAGTGCTAAGAATTAAGGATACCTACAGTACTGACGCCTAGTTTCATACGTGTTAAAAAAACCCGCCAAGTGCGGTTATTTTGACAGACATACTTGTAGATATAGGATATAGATAATTTTAATTTTTAATATATTATCGTATTCTTATTTGCCTTCCTAACGTAAAGCATTAAAATCCATTTATTTACGATACACGTATTTTTTAACACAAAAATGCAAGTGTTCCATTTTTACTTTCGTAGTCCGAACTCGTAAATTATTTCCAACTTGACTCTTAATGTCAGTGTATTATGTATTAGTTGAAATGTAACTAAACATAAAAAAACATATTGTTCTAGAATATACAAAAACGTTAATTATTTAATCACTCATTAAAACCACACGACCAAGGTGCGATATACTGATGACAATCACTTAGGCACAGCCCATTAAATATCGTGTACTGAAAATTAAGTAAGATACAGTAAAATTAATTAATTAATGTTGTCTGTCATCATTAACTATTGATTTAACCTGTAGTGACTTTCTAATATAACCTGTCTAGAATGGGCAACATGAGCATGTCCTAAAGCTAATTAGGTACGTTCCAATTATACCACAGTCACAGCGTTATTATTTTAGTACTAGCTTCTGCCCGCGACTTCGTCTGCGTAGAATTAGCAATTGACATGTTTATGGCTATCCCCCGGGAACTATGCTATTTTCCGGGATAAAAAGTAGTCTATGTTTTAATCTAGGGTACCAGCTATTTCCGTTCCAAATTTTATCCAAATCCGTCCAGTCGTTTTAGCGTGAAAACGGAACAAACATACACACTCACTCACATCGTCACATGGTCACATCGTCACAAACTTTCGCATTTATAATATTAGTAGGATTGGTGCGCACACTCCATTGTATCAGCTTTACGTGCCTCTCATCATACTAAGTTCTGACTCGCAGTGAAATTCGAACGATTTGTATCGGACGAAAATTCGTATCAAATTATAGGCTTTAAGAATTTATTTCAGAACTTGGCAACCATTTTGATCACGATTGTTTTCTAAGTGAAGCCCACGCGTATTCTTAACAGTGAACTTGGCTCTCGTTTCACTTTTGTGTTTTTAATACATATTACATAGGTATCTCAAATAAGCAGACGGTCAAGAGTATTTAAAACCGACGAGCACGTATGAAGAGATTGATGAATGTGAATGAAGCGAAAGTGGTATGTCAGGATCGTAGCTATTGGAACAAAGTAGTCTCTGCCTACCCCTGTACGAAAGAGGCGTGACGATATGTATGTATGTATGTATCTCAAATAAATGAAGAGCCAATTAACAAAGGAATAATTGCACTTAACTTAATAAGATGGTGCGAGCCACATCTTCTTCAAACCTTCTCTGAACACTACGAAGGGAGATCGTATTAACGATAATATCGTATTAGCGATAATTTTGATTGCCCGATTTTTTCACGATACGTCATGAATTGTGTCAAACTAATACTCCACACAAAAAACGTTAAATAATGCGGGAGATGACATTATGCTAAGGCTTAAGGTCCGACCACACCCGGTGCGTATACGCAACAAAATGTATGAAGAAACGGTGAGAAAAAGTGACACCAGCTACGACACGTCACTGCGTATATGCAGCGGTGTGGTCAGACCTTAAGGCCTTATTGTAAGTTTTCGGTCACAAAATGCGTCTCGAACGCGCTTGCGTTTTAAAATGTCAAATAAATTAAATTTTCCCATTCTCTCTAATAATAATTGAGACGTTTACGCAAACGCGTTCGGGACGCAAATTGATACCTGTGTTGCCAGCTCTCTACCTAATATTAGCTTCTAATATTAGCTTCCAAGAAGATAAGACACATTAATGTAATAAATAGAGAACATTTTCAATATCTTTCCATTCTGTATTTAGAAAATTAGTCTTTGATTACTTGCGCCTGGATTAACATCAATTCTCGTTAATAATAAAATTATTACAAATACAATGTTTCATTGGAATCTTATATCGGTTACATTCAAGCGTAGTTGTATTTAATCACTTCTGATTAATTATTATATTCCAAAAAGATATTAAAGGAACATGATGTGAATACAGGGTGTTTTTGAAATATTCAGGAATATTTGAGCAGATGGTTGGGTTAGTATGTTTGAACAGTCCTGTTACTTTGAATGAATGAAATTACCGTGTGACTCAAACATAATTACAACAAACCGGATAACTCACGTATAAAAGCCGAAGGAATGCTCCGACGATTGTTTCCGACTATTCCGTAGTCCTGTTACTTATTCCAAGGACTACCATCGTGATTTTTGGTCCCAAATTATTTTGTTATTTTGCGACGTTTTTTTCTTACGGAGATTATGACGTTGTGTCGTCAAAAAATGGAAATTGGGGACAATTTTTCTCTTTACTGAAAATGAATACTGCTGTACGTTTGAATACAGGAAAGCCTACTGCATTCTAGAAAAAACGTAAGGGGAAAGTATATTTTTTCTTGAAAACTGTTCCACATTACCTTTTAGACAATATATTCTAGTACGTACCAAAACTTACTTAAACATGGTTACCAACCATTTATTACTAAAACATTTTACTACTCAATTGTAGGCAAAATATAAGCTTCCCAAAACACACCGTTTAGTCCTTTTTGATGGCCACTCGAAGTTTAAAGGCTAGTTAGAACTTTGGGCTAAAACGTGCTCGCTGCTAACTTTTACAGTTTTATTCAACCTCCCCTATTGCTGTAAAGTGGGGGGTGTAAAAGTGAATGGCCGAGTAGTAAACTCTACGGGTAGGTGACATGGTTTTGCTTTCCAAGGGGTTCTGTAGGATGGAAAGTTTGTAAGTAGCGTCAATAGATAATGGTGGTTGTGATAATAGACAGTTGTATGGTACAGGTCGATTTACAAAGCTGACACGAATAGATTGAATAAGTAAGTGATAATACCAATTTCGTCCTATTACTGCAAATACCAGTTATCTGCAAATAAGTCATTTCGAGATAATTCAATTTTAATGTTCGTGAGTTGTTTTATACCAGAAAACGCGTAGTTTATACTAAAGAAAAAACATAATTGAAATGACTACTACACGCGTTATCTGGTATAAAACAACTCACGAACATTAAAATTGAATTATCTCGAAATGACTTTTTTGCAGATAACTGATATTTGCAGTAATAGGACGATTTATGTATTATACATTCATATAAAATATATATATATATATATGTATGACAAAATAATGAAATACAGCTTGAGGTTTATTTTTTTCGTGAGTATTATTTACTTGCTTACAAAATATTAGAAGGCCCCTGTACAAGAACGTCACTCACACAGTGACGAGTGACATTAATTCGTTCAATTCATTCTTACCAGGGGCCTTACCATGACCTCATAATTCTATTCTATTCTCCCTTTATGGCGGCCATAAGGCTTGGGCCAATGTCAGTTTATATGACAAGTGTGCGGTTGATTCTGTCCACGTCAACGGGTAAGCAGCAGCAAGGAAATAACCAGCTCAGTTCAAGTTTCAGCAGTCACTTTTAGTATGAATCTGACAGCGAGCGAACCTAAACTGAATAGCATTAAGACGTCATGGTAAGGCCCCAGCTCTTGTGAATCGACCTTTATCTATGTGTTAGTAAGCTTCTTTTATAGTATTTTAGCTGCTTTAAACGTAACTTTCAGACATACTTCTACACCTCTTTTATTGCCTCATCTCATCATTGTGAAATGATATTGAAATACCGAAAAATATCGAAAAATCTATTCACTACTAGCTTTTGCCCGCGACTTCGTCTGCGTAGAATTAGTATTTTGGGTAGCTTATTCTTAGTGGTAGGCAAAGCAAACATTCAATTAGAGCACAAATTAAATATTTAGGGTATTGCATCTTCGTAGTAAATTTCACTCCCCTATTCACATCTTTGACAATTTCTGCAATCAAAAACTATTCTATTCCCTTCCCCGGAATCATAACAATATCGATCCCAAATTTCGTTTAAGTCATTTCATCGGATTAAGCGCGAAGAAGGCAAAAGACAGGCGCACTTTTACATAAGTGGAGGCCTTTGCCCAGCAGTGGGACACTCAATTAGGCTAATATAAAAAAAATATTCATACATCAAGTAAGTACCTAGTTATTTTTAAGATTTGTTAGTTTTCTAAGTGACTTTAACGCCATTTCAAGCCCTAAAGATATGAAAAAAAAGGTTCCTTCAAACGGTAGCTACTACCTACCATATTAATTGTCAACCTTAAACCGCTGAAACACATATTATTTATTTTTGTGTCTAGTAAAAAGTCTAAAAATATAGTTCCTCCGTTTTTCAAGCTCAATTTTATATCTGTACCAAATTTCATAAAATCGGTTCAGTGGTTTAGGCATGAAAGCGTAGCAGACAAACAGAAAAACGAATTTACTTTCGCATTTATAATATTAGTAGAGATAAGGATTAGGTATTATAAAACATTTTTTTGTAAAAACCGGCTAATTGCGAGTCGGACTCGCGCACCGAGGGTTCCGTATAAATTCGGCAAGTGAATATGATATCCAGTGTTGGCAGAGCCCTGCTCCTAAGCAAATATTAGGCAGTGTGAGGTCATTTTATATTGGAACCTATGACCCACCATCATACAAAATTTCAAATTTCTAAGACAACTGGAAGTACTTCCTACCTGCCAAATATTTTTTGAGAGCGCGGCGATTTGTATGGAAACACCCTTTCTAATGACTGTACCTCGTGATTGTATAGATTTAAGGGTTAATTTTTTCACAACTCCAAGGGACCGCAGATCTACTTTATCGGTTATTTTAGTAATTTCAACTTTATGTACCTATACACGTTCCCGAGGAACTTGACAGACAGAAGGACGGATAAACAGATGGACAACTAAGTTATTCTGGGTTCCTTTTTTCCTTTAAGGAATCTTGAAAATAGATACTTCCTAGGTACGAATAATTTCATTCATATAGCGTAGCGACATCTATTAACGAATAGCGGAACTAATTAAACCATAGTAATTTTTATTATTATTCCGTTGCTATGTATATTATTATAACATATTACATGTACTACATTTTTAAACTCAGGACTTCTACCTCTTTCATTTGGTATCCCAATAAATAATGTATCAAAAATATTTTTGGTGGACCCCCCTTTTTCTTTTATATCTCAACTTCTAGATGGAATTTCGAAAAAAACGCGACATGGGAGTTTAAGTTAGACCTCTAGCAATATAATAAAAAAAACCGCATTCAGTTTGGTGCAGTAGTTTTTGCGTAGCGCGGTAACAAACATACAGACAGACAGACAGACAGACAGACAAAAATTCTAAAAATGGTATTTTTGGCTTCTATGGCGCATATAGACCCCCCTCAATTTATTTTTTCTTTAATTTCTCCTATGTACAGACATCGACCTGTTACAATTTTATTATATGTATATAGATATAAACAAGGATTAAAATAAAAACTAAACTTTAACTATAAAAGCGGGTGGTAGGGCCTTGTGCAAGATCCGTTCGGATCGCTACCACCATCTTACTCGCTAATCCTGCCGCTAAGCAGCAGTGCTTGCACTGCTGTGTTCCGGTGTGGAGAGTAAGACAGCCGGGGAAATTACGGGCACAAGAGGCATTTCATAAGTCCTCTAGGTTGGCAACGCATCTGCAATCCCTCCGGGGTTGGGGGTGTCTATGAGCAGTGGTGATCGCTTACCATCAGGTGACCCACTTGCTCGTTTTCCTTCCTATTCACATTAAAAAAAAAGTTATGTTATAAAAAGAACACCCCGTCTAGCCCTGCTGGCTGTGGCAGGGTTCCCAGGACGCTAGCGGCATTACCCCTTTGTTCACTATATATTATATTTATTTAAAGTATTATTACCGGGACTTAACCGCGTACAAATTGTTTATTTAATTACCTCTCGACGCGATTGTACGCGGTTAAGTCCCGGTAATAATACTTTAAATAAATATGAGTGAAAATCGCGGTAGTCATCACATCACTATATATTATCCAAGAACTGTGGCCCCTTTTGGCTTCAGGGGGGTTTTTGCAACAGCTTGTATCTATATTTCCAACCCTTGACGCAAAAAGGGGGATGTTGTTAGTTTCAGCACTATGTGTGTGTGAGAGTCTGACACCGGAGCTCTTAAATAGGTGAACCGATTCGGATGCATTTTTTAATTTGAAAGCAGGTATTCTAGCAGGTTTTTAATCATTCTGTATCCGTTTACCCATTTTGCGTCGGTTTTCTTATTGAATTTCTATGCATTTTTTATACGTTACTAGCTGCTGCTCGTGGCTTCGCTCACGTTCCAGTTTTCTTTTCAATAATTTGTTTCACACAAAAGTTTATGTGAAAATTATTTTGTGATCTATATTTTCAGGACAACCTTGTCCTGAAAATATAGATCACAAGAAAATGATTTGGTGCAGTCGTTCGGAAGTTATGAGCGTATACGTACATTTCGACGATACATTTTTCATACATACCTATGTATAGAAGATAGAAGATAGATTTGTTCAACACGGAACCCTAAAAGTTCCATTAGCACGTTCACGAAACGCGGGAACGCCGGTGTGTTTTACTGGCTGACCCCACCTTTGACACGACGACCTTGACACAGACACTAAGCGCACGGATTTTTATTGAAATAAATACTTTTAAGACCCAGGGCCTTACCATGACGTCTTCATGCGATTCAGTTTAGGTTTGTTCGCTGTCAGATTCATACTAAAAGTGACAGCTAAAACTTGAACTGAGTCGGAATTAGGACGTCATGGTAAGGCCCCTGGAACCTTACCATGACGTCTTAATGCGATTCAATTAGCTGTCATTTTTAGTATGGATCTGAGAGCGAGTGAACCTAAACTAGATCGGAATTGAGACTTGCATTAAGACTTAATGGTAAGGCCCCTGTTCCACTACTCTCTGTTAAGGTCCTGACATCTTAAGTGTCAGATATCTATGTTACCGTCTCTATCTTTGACGACGTTACGTTTGACGATACGCTTCTTAGGTTTGTAGCTCTACTTAAGCTACGTTTAGACTACGACAGAAATTCCGACATAAATGTCAGACATAAATGTCTGTACTGTTTACACTTGAACGTATTTTTGGTGTCTGAGTAGTGTCTATTCGCAAGTGTACGGAAGTAGTGTCCGAGCTGTTCACACGCCAACCAGTTAGTTATTACTCGGTCATCATGGATATACGTCGTGCAGCCGCTATTGCTACTATTGTAATAAAAATCGAGAAAGACGAAAACGCAAAAGAAGTATTTGGGTACATCAGTTCCAAAAAGGCAAGAATTAGGAGCTTACCATCCATAGATTACTAAATGAGTTACGCAACGAAAATCACCAAGGTTATGAAAACTTCTGTCGAATGAAATATGAAGATTTTAAATATTTATTAGAAAAAGTTACCCCTATAACATTCCAAAGCTCTGGTAGCCCTTCTACAAAAATTATAAGGTGTGATTCAAGTCTTAATATCATCATCATCATCATCATTATTATCTTCAGCTTATATGCGTGCCACTGCTGGGTACAGTAGGTGACATTTATTTTTACACGAATAGGGATCACAAATAAAAAAAACAACTAATGAACATATTTAACCATCGAACTTCCTCGTTGTAATAAAAGTCACAACTAAATGAAAATATTCGCGTCAGAATTGGACCATAGTTGGGAGCTTTTGGACTATAGTTGTGTAGTTTTACCGTAGGTACGTGTTTCTCGTGTTCTTCGGTGTAGGCGACAAAGGGGGCCGAGCGAGGTGCGGGCGGCAGGGCACTGCCCGCCCGCACCGCTCTCGGTTCCCTTTGTCGTCCTACCCCACGCCCCTGTACCCGCGCGGGCGAGGACTCAGTTAGGCGGTCGTTCTATACCTAACTACACGACCACGATACTTGTAACTTTATGAAACTTAGTCAGTATCTGCTGAAGCATTTTCCAATAACTTTCGCATTCAACCATATCCCATTTATAAAGGAACTAGCTGTTGCCAGCGACTTCGTCGGCAAAGAATTCGTTTATCGCTATCCCGCGGGAACTACGAAATTTTCCGGGATAAAAAGTAGCCTATGTGCTATTCAAGACTTTTCTCTATCTATGTGCGGAATTTCATCCAGATCCGTTGGGCCGTTCTGGCGTGATTGAGTAACAAACAAACATCCATCCATCCATCCATACTTTCGCATTTATAATATTAGTTAGATTAGATTTACTGATGTTCACTGAAATAGTTTAATATCGCTGCGCGGTTTGGAAATTGTCGGCTGTAATTGGTTTCAAATTATTAAGCCTCCACGAAACAAGCTATTACAACCACTATTTAGAATAAACACCGACATTTTCATTTTAAAATCCAATATCACAGAACTGCCTTCACTTACTATTATTAAACTTAAATAATCCCTTTTCCTCTTAAAAAAGACGAGACGAAAGAGAAAGAGGCTTTTCCCAATTAGTCTTGTAATAACAAAAAATGTGTGCGTCTCGGGACGCCCGGCAGAAGCAATCTAAGTTACTAACGGTATGCTTAGTGTAAGTTTTCAATAGCGAAATACGCGTATCGATAATGTTTGCGTTAAACGGTGAAATACCTACTATGAGAACAGTATGCTTAGTGTAAGTTTTCGATAGCGAAATACGCGTATCGATAATGTTTGCGTTAAACGGTGAAATACCTACTATGAGAACAGTATGCTTAGTGTAAGTTTTCGATAGCGAAATACGTATCGATAATGTTTGCGTTAAACGGTGAAATACCTACTATGAGAACAGTATGCTTAGTGTAAGTTTTCGATAGCGAAATACGCGTATCGATAATGTTTGCGTTAAACGGTGAAATACCTACTATGAGAACAGTATGCTTAGTGTAAGTTTTCGATAGCGAAATACGTAACGATAATGTTTGCGTTAAACGGTGAAATACCTACCTACTATGAGAACAGTATGCTTAGTGTAAGTTTTCGATAGCGAAATACGTATCGATAATGTTTGCGTTAAACGGTGAAATACCTACTATGAGAACAGTATGCTTAGTGTAAGTTTTCGATAGCGAAATACGTAACGATAATGTTTGCGTTAAACGGTCAAATACCTACTATGAGAACAGTATGCTTAGTGTAAGTTTTCGATAGCGAAATACGCGTATCGATAATGTTTGCGTTAAACGGTGAAATACCTACCTACTATGAGAACAGTATGCTTAGTGTAAGTTTTCGATAGCGAAATACGCGTATCGATAATGTTTGCGTTAAACGGTGAAATACCTACCTACTATGAGAACAGTATGCTTAGTGTAAGTTTTCGATAGCGAAATACGTATCGATAATGTTTGCGTTAAACGGTGAAATACCTACTATGAGAACAGTATGCTTAGTGTAAGTTTTCGATAGCGAAATACGTAACGATAATGTTTGCGTTAAACGGTGAAATACCTACCTACTATGAGAACAGTATGCTTAGTGTAAGTTTTCGATAGCGAAATACGTATCGATAATGTTTGCGTTAAACGGTGAAATACCTACTATGAGAACAGTATGCTTAGTGTAAGTTTTCGATAGCGAAATACGTAACGATAATGTTTGCGTTAAACGGTCAAATACCTACCTACTATGAGAACAGTATGCTTAGTGTAAGTTTTCGATAGCGAAATACGTAACGATAATGTTTGCGTTAAACGGTCAAATACCTACTATGAGAACAGTATGCTTAGTGTAAGTTTTCGATAGCGAAATACGCGTATCGATAATGTTTGCGTTAAACGGTGAAATACCTACCTACTATGAGAACAGTATGCTTAGTGTAAGTTTTCGATAGCGAAATACGCGTATCGATAATGTTTGCGTTAAACGGTGAAATACCTACCTACTATGAGAACAGTATGCTTAGTGTAAGTTTTCGATAGCGAAATACGTATCGATAATGTTTGCGTTAAACGGTGAAATACCTACCTACTATGAGAACAGTATGCTTAGTGTAAGTTTTCGATAGCGAAATACGTATCGATAATGTTTGCGTTAAACGGTGAAATACCTACTATGAGAACAGTATGCTTAGTGTAAGTTTTCGATAGCGAAATACGTATCGATAATGTTTGCGTTAAACGGTCAAATACCTACTATGAGAACAGTATGCTTAGTGTAAGTTTTCGATAGCGAAATACGCGTATCGATAATGTTTGCGTTAAACGGTGAAATACCTACTATGAGAACAGTATGCTTAGTGTAAGTTTTCGATAGCGAAATACGTAACGATAATGTTTGCGTTAAACGGTGAAATACCTACCTACTATGAGAACAGTATGCTTAGTGTAAGTTTTCGATAGCGAAATACGCGTATCGATAATGTTTGCGTTAAACGGTGAAATACCTACTATGAGAACAGTATGCTTAGTGTAAGTTTTCGATAGCGAAATACGTATCGATAATGTTTGCGTTCAACGGTGAAATACCTACTATGAGAACAGTATGCTTAGTGTAAGTTTTCGATAGCGAAATACGTATCGATAATGTTTGCGTTAAACGGTGAAATACCTACTATGAGAACAGTATGCTTAGTGTAAGTTTTCGATAGCGAAATACGCGTATCGATAATGTTTGCGTTAAACGGTCAAATACCTACTATGAGAACAGTATGCTTAGTGTAAGTTTTCGATAGCGAAATACGTATCGATAATGTTTGCGTTAAACGGTCAAATACCTACTATGAGAACAGTATGCTTAGTGTAAGTTTTCGATAGCGAAATACGCGTATCGATAATGTTTGCGTTAAACGGTGAAATACCTACTATGAGAACAGTATGCTTAGTGTAAGTTTTCGATAGCGAAATACGTAACGATAATGTTTGCGTTAAACGGTGAAATACCTACCTACTATGAGAACAGTATGCTTAGTGTAAGTTTTCGATAGCGAAATACGCGTATCGATAATGTTTGCGTTAAACGGTGAAATACCTACTATGAGAACAGTATGCTTAGTGTAAGTTTTCGATAGCGAAATACGTATCGATAATGTTTGCGTTCAACGGTGAAATACCTACTATGAGAACAGTATGCTTAGTGTAAGTTTTCGATAGCGAAATACGTATCGATAATGTTTGCGTTCAACGGTCAAATACCTACTATGAGAACAGTATGCTTAGTGTAAGTTTTCGATAGCGAAATACGTATCGATAATGTTTGCGTTCAACGGTCAAATACCTACTATGAGAACAGTATGCTTAGTGTAAGTTTTCGATAGCGAAATACGTCTCGATAACGTTTGCGTTAAACTGTCAAATACTATGAGAACCGTTTGTTGCCGTTTCGTTCCGCTAGCGGCGCTGTCAATTATCCCATAGTAATTGAGACGTTTACGCAAACGCGTTCCATACGTTTTTCGTGTCAAAAACTTATACTAGAGGCTCAGTTTGTTGCCGTTTCGATCCGCAAGTGGCGCTGCCAATTTTTCCATAGTGATTGAGACGTTTACGTGAACGCGTTCGATACGTTTTTCGTGTCAGAAACTTACATTAAAGGCTTATGCTTAGTATAAGTTTTCGGTCACAGAACACCGTCTCGGAAGCGTTTGCGTTATAAAATGTCAAAAACTATGAGAACAGTCTGTTGCCGTTTCGATCCGCAAGTGGCGTTGCTAAAATTTTCATAGTAATTGAGACGTTTAAGTAAACGCATTCGAGACGTTTATGTAAAAACTTACACTAGAAACCGACGAGCATGTATGAAGAGATTGATGAATGTGGATGAAGCGAAAGAGGTACGTCAGGATCGTAGCAAGTGGAACAAAGTAGTCTCTGCCTACCCCTGTGGGAAAGAGGCGTGACGATATGTATGTATGTATGTATGTATGTTACACTAGAGGCTCAGTATAAGTATATCGCACACTAAGCATTGAGTAGAGAGAGGGGGAAGCGTCTGTCCGAAATACGACTAGCGCTGTGGGTTAGAGAGAGGAAGAGCCTGCCTACCGCTGCCGTATGCGTCAGAGAAAGGGAAGCCAGACAGACCGACGCCGTAACGCGTTACGTTACGAAGCGGTTTACTCTCCCATAAGATGTTACCACTTCAAAAAATCTCACTCAAATCAGTCTGTTTGGGATTCCAAACAGAATCGTTGATTAACGATGCCATTGAATGGAGGGTGTAAACCCGCGGCTCTAGACTATACGCCCCAAGCAGGGACCCCCAACAAACTTGGTGTTCGCTAAGCAGGCGTATTGCTATAAAAATAAATGATATTCCCCTATCTTTACTTCTAATGAAAATCTTCAGAGTTGACTATTTCTACTACACGCATTTCTCGGCCTCCGTATTTCCCATAAATTGCTATAAAATAATAATTGCATTAGTGCACTTTTCACATTTTTAATATCGCTAAGCCGCCACCCGCCAGCAGAAAAATAAAAAATAAAAAACTAGCACAATATCACAGACAGGAGCCGTGTAGTTTACTGGCCAAGTTTTATGAACGCAACGTGAAATCTCTTTAATGCTTACATGGATGTAGTTTGTCCTTCATAATTAACTAAGTGCCTAGATACGGTTACAGTCATGATTCGGTCATTACGTTTCTAGCCGCATTCACATCACTGGTCTATAGAGTGCGACCGCACTTTCGTTTTCAGTTTCGGTTACGACCTAGTTTCAGCGGACATCCAGCCGCCTTTTCCGGCCTTTAGCCGAAACTGGATTGTGAGATTTGCTGCGATCGGACGACGGACATGCTTGCTGCACTGGGCTGCGAGCGACGAATTGTTATTTCACCGCGTCCACGCATGGTAGCATTCGCACGTATCGCATATAATATAGTCGTGTTATAACTTGTTTTGTTTGCGCCAGCGCCCCGCGAACTTTGCAGTAATTCACAAAGTTGTGAAAACGAACGTTTTTGTGAAAAAAAAAATATATTGTATGGAAATTTCGGTATTGGCAAAAACTGAAACAGCCGGCTACTCCGACATTTGATTTTCGAAGTTCGTATCACACCGTCCCTCTCACTCTCAAATTAATAACTATTAGTGAGAGCGAAACAGCACGAAATGAACTTTAAAATCGAATTTCGGAGAATAAGGCCAGTAGACAAAATTCTGCTTCGGTTTCGGCCGTAAAAAGTAGTTTCTCTCTATCACTATTGATCTGACTTGAGCCTTACGAAATGTTCTGACGTTTATGATGGCACCATTCTCACTCATGTGTGTTGACAGTTTCAATTAGTTCGTTCATAATTGTGTTTTCCCCGCGCCTGTTATTATCTGTGGCGCCGTTTCTCGAAATAAGTTTAAATTTTACAAGTTTAAACTGGCAACATTAGTCAAATCAACCAATCAATGGTTGAGTTTCTGACCTGTATTGCTAGTTTAGGCTTGTAAAATAAGGACTTCAGCAAATTACGCCTGATTCGATTAATTATTATAAAATTCGAAATTGTAGCTTCGAGAAAAGGTCCACTGATCATAAAAAAATAGATAATTACCCCCTTATTCATAAACGCTCTATAGGCTTCTGCTAACTTAGCAATCATTTGTCCTTGTCTGTGAAAGGTAAATGTCAAAGTGACAGATAAGGCCAAACGATTGCTAAGTTAGTAAAAGCCTATATACCGCGTTTATGAATAAGGGGGTTGTTGTTTAGAATCTTGCGGCAAATCAGAATCGTGCGCAAACAATTGAGTTTGAATCTTATTCCTTTTCATTTCAGTTGTTTTGTCTTCAATTATAATAATAACTTTTCTGTTGCACTGTGGAAAGTTCTACATCCGTGTCTTAAAGTAATAATGGGTAATTACCGCTTGCCGTGCGGGATATGTCGGCAGTTAGTTTTAACTAAACTTTATTGCCCATGCAATACCGCTTTAATGGACAGCTATCCAACCAAGTTAGTGAATTCTCGAATCAAATAATATAGATTACTAATATATTTAATTGTAATTTTTGTCCTTGTAACATAGCTTATAATGGTGTTGCACGATAATAAAATTGAAAAAAGTTTTAATAGTGGGGAAAATTATTGTTAACTTTTCGAACTTGGCTATGGGAAATTGGGGGTAGCCGTAAGTTGCGTATTTCTTCATAATAATGCGACTTGAACTAAATATATAAATATGTAGGTACTATCTGCATTTTAATAGGTAATGGTTATAACAGATAGGTCATGTTGAAGAAATCCCTTAAAATATTAAGTGCACTGTTCATTTTTAGTTTATCCTACAAGCTGTCTGGTTTGTGGTGTTCAATAAAGATTATTTAAATTGTATTGTTTTGTATACAAAACCTGCAATAATTACTTTTAAGCTTTCTTCTTTTTCTAGAATTTGACTAAATCCTTAGATAAATCATATTATAACTATATCCGAATAAAATAAACATGTTTTTGTTTATCGCCGACAAATAAAAGATGAGTTTATTCAACTTTTCCATATTTTTAACTGATCTTAAATAGACATCAATCATTTTATTTTCTCCGACGCCCCAACAACAATGAGTCATGAATAATTTACGCATTTCCTTTTCGTCTCCACTAAACTTCATACGGAGTTTGAACGGCACTTGACAACTAGTGTTGGACGCAAACGAATGTTTATATCGATATTTTTTGCTAAACTGGCGTATTGTTCAACAATTTGATGCCACAAAAATATTGAAGTACCTAAGTAATAAATTGATAGATTGATTGAATTTCCGAAACAATACAAAGGTTACAATAAAAACTAAATCCACAGCAGGTTTCGTCAGGTGAACATTTATAAACATGTATCTGCAACACGCTTTGTCAAAAAACCATATTACGTTTTTCTTAATCTGATGATACCCTCAACTAAATGTGCCAAAAATACTTGCCGTCTAGCCTCGCTGTATCGCTAATTATATGTGCTGGACCAAGGGCCTTACCATGCCTTAATTATGCGATTCAGTTCGTATTCAATTTTACGTTTTAGTTTTGACATTATTTTGTAGTATGGATCTGACAGCGAGCGATCCAACTTAAGATTGAAAATTGAGACATAAGATTGAAATTATGCCATTCATTGTCAGTTGGGCTAATTTATACACACATACATAAATCACGTCTTTATCCCTTACGTGGTAGACATAGCCTAAGATAACAAGACCTAAAGGCCACGTTTAGCATAATTGGGCGCGTAGGTATAATAGTAATAATAACCTTTTCTCAAGCATGCTCGGAAATGTACGCGTTAATGTCGCGAAATGAAGCCAAGAAGTTTCACATTTACGGCCTAGGCCAAGAAGTAATGTGGTGCGGTCGAAATGAAGCCAAGAAGTTTTACATTTAGGGCCTCGGCCAAGAAGTAATGTGGCGCGGTCGGCGGTGCGGTCGGCGCGGTGCGGCGGCGCGGGGCGGGTGCGCGGTTAAACATGGCGCGAGCAATAGTTTGTTCAAACGGCATGTTTCAAAAATTAAAAATGCGGCTAATTAAACAATTTTTACTTGATTTCCTCGCATTGCTTGAGAAAAGCACTATACAATCCTCGGCCGGAAACAGGGATTGCAGGACTCGCTTTATCCCAATCTCGTCCTGCAATCCCTTACTTCACGGCCTCTGCAGTAATGTACTATTATTCAGACATTAAATAATATGATACATTTTCAACATGAAACTACCGTGAGACTCACACATAATTACAACATACCGGATAACTCACGTATTCGTCCCGCCGGCTGGTTCGTTCGGCCGCCGGGGCGAGCGCCCCTGATGAAGGACTACGGAATAGTCCGAAACAATTGTCGGAGCATTCCTTCGGCTTTTATACGTGAGTTATCCGGTGTGTTGTAATTATAATATGATACATTTTTTTTTTAAATAACATTATGTAGCGTCTGTTTGCCTTTTATAGGCAAAGGCCTCCCCCAACTCCTTCCACAACTTTCTATTGTATGCCTTTGTTGTCCATACACAACAACAATAACAATTGGGCGCGTATAGATGGGAATTATTTTTATTTTATCTATGACGTGTCCAAGATAATCTCATCACATCACTATCGGCAGTAGGTCCATGTTATTGACCGACAAGCCGTAACGAGGCGTGAAATAGGAGAGTTGCCAATCAGCTGATGTCGGGAAATTGCCTCAAAACCGTTTATAGCTCTATACCGTGGACATTTTTACTTTCCGATATCTTTTTACGTACCATCATAATGTCGTAAGTGTTGCAACTTTGCCCTCTGACCCTAACATTGCCACTGACGACTGAGACGACTGGGCAAATTATTAAATAACCGCAGCAAACCTGATGAACTTTCCCTAAACTACTGACCTTAACATTGCCACTGTAGAGACGACTGGGCAAATTATTAAATAACCGCTGCAAAAGCTGATATTTTTTTTCCTAAACTAGCCTTTTTTTGAATGGCATTGCGCAGAGGCTTAGGCTGACTTTACCAAAAGCTTAGATCTATTGAAAGCTAGGCCTTGTAAGTTTAATTCAGCGCTTGTGAATGGAAGCCTTAGCAATCGTTGGGGCCGGTGGGCCGGAAAGTCGAAGATTTGGCGAATATCCAATATGAAAGACGCTAAGCTGAATACAGTCCTATAAATCATCTGTATAAGTAAGTACATGAAAGGCCTGTGACTGAGACCTATCAGCGCACAGCTCAAATCGCTGAATGAATTGTGCTGGAGTTAGGCATGCGGATAATTATTATGAAAGTATATGTTACCTTTTCGACGCCAAAACACATAGGTATATCAGCACCTCAGGTTCAACGCCAACGACATATACGTCCATTACTTCATACTCATACTCATTTATTCGTAATAATTATTGTTATTACATGTCATTTTTATCATTATTTTATTACTAGCTGTTGCCAGCGACTTCGTCTGCAAAGAATTCGTTTATCGCTATCCCGCGGGAACTACGCAATTTTCCGGGATAAAAAGTAGCATATGTGCTATTCCAGACTTTCTCTATCTATGTGCCAAATTTCATCCAGATCTGTTGGGCCGTTCTGGCGTGATTGAGTAACAAACAAACATCCATCCATCCATCCATCCATACTTTCGCATTTATACTAACACTAGCTGTTGCCAGCGACTTCGTCTGCAAAGAATTCGTTTGTCACTATCCCGCGGCAACTACGCAATTTTCCGGGATAAAAAGTAGCCTATGTGCTATTCCAGACTTTTCTCTATCTATGTGCCAAATTTCATCCAGATCCGTTGGGCCGTTCTGGCGTGATTGAGTAACAAACAAACAAACATCCATCCATCCATCCATCCATCTATCCATCCATCCATCCATACTTTCGCATTTATAATATTAGTTAGATTAGATTAGATAGTCATAAGTGATTACTAATAATAATTGGATCTTTGTTGTCTGAATACATAACTTTATTATTATTATTACCTATTATTATTTATAATATTAGTTAGATATTCCATGTCAGAACAACTCATGAAATTTAAAAAAAAAAACATTTCAATTAAGACTGCAGCACTATAATAAAACAAATATTCTGCAATCAGTAAGTAGGCTTTGACTGCCAGGAAAAGAGTTCGTCGAATGTGTAAAATGTGTGTTCGAGAAGCCAATTCCTGAGAAAAATCAATCAATCAATCAATTGAATTTGCTTCAATGCAAAACAACCTTCGTTCAATTGGGTGGGTTCAGATTCTTTTTTTTTAATATACTTATGGCCCCATCGATCCCAATCCCAATGTCAAAGTAATATACCTACAGTACATAATTCAAAAATCAAAACTGTCGGCAACGTTGTACGGTAGAACACGGTCAAAATATCCCTCCCGTCGGGCTCTTAGCCAACGGATAATGATATCCCTCAGAATCTGCCAGGAAATCATTGACCGATGCCTAGGGTGCACCGGACCAAGCACTGCTCTTCCCCTCGGACGGATCCAAAAACGAACCGCTCTTGACCACACGCGGAGGTAACCCGACTCGCACCCCAGGGTTCAACTTAAGGCATTGCAATAAAGTCTGACGTAGTGACGTCTCTTGTATTTGATGAGGCGGTTTCCTTACCGGCTATAATAATATTTGTCTATGTTATTTTTCTAAAATTTGGTTTGTTGGTAAAAACTAGCCAAGTCGAATCATGAAATTTAATTACATCCCAAGTGAAATAAATGCAGGAATTTCTACTATGAACTTGGCACCCATTATACATTATCAATTCTATTGTCAGCTAAGTCAATAACGATGCATATTTTAATATTGAACTTGGCTATCATTTCACATTAATGATTTTAATAGGATTTGTTTTACTACCTTGGCTGACTAAAATGTAATATGATTGATGATTCTGGCAAGCTTCTTGCTACGCATTCTTCTTACTAATGCAATAGTTTTTCAGAAAGCGCTGCTATTATTAATAGACACGTAAAACGTATTTGCAACACAAACTTTGGATTTTTAATTTGATTTTAACTAAGTATTTTTGTGTTTTGTGTACACGCCGTATTTTTCCAACATACAATACACAGTTGCATTTGTAATATTAATAGTATACACAGATTTATTACCAGCGTTAATCTTCGGCAGCTTATTCCGTCGGTCTAACGAACCAGGCCTTATAATCCGAAGTCTTCAAAGTTCGTATTGCTCTTTCCCGCTCACACTAATGACCATTAATTTAGGAGTGAGAGGGACAGTATATTATTTCGAAGGAGTAGCCAGTAAAGGAGCGCGCAAATGAAGCGTAAGGTAACAAATGAGTGGGATTAGCTAACTCGAGCAGAATCGTATTAATGCGACGTTGTCAGCATCCAGGCCTATTTTTCTACCAATGCGACAATTGTCGATGACATGTGACAATTCACTTTACTTTACAAACTAGACGAGAATCTACGCCAGTTGGCCTGATATTGAATAAGTTGAATTGTCAAATGGTCATCGACAATTTATTGTCGAGTTGTAGGGCCAAGTATTTTGTGTCTACACGCCGTTCCATAATAATATAGTGTTCGACTTCGTTTATTGAATTTAAAGGTAGTTCCAGATTATTCTCAAATAACACCTTCGCAAAACGGGTGCCCTTCGTTTCGTCGAATATTTTTTTGGTCTAATGCAATGTGGTCGAATTTTAGTTTGGTCCAACAATATGCAGCTGGAGGTGAAAATATTTCAGAGAATATTTTACATGAACTATGTAAAACACGTTAGGTTGACTTTATAATTCTTTAGAGTAAACCGTAACTAAACTGGTAAGTTCATCATCATCTCCAGCCTTTATACGTCCCACTGCTGGGCACAAGCCTCCTCTCAGAATGAGGGGCTTGGGCTATAGTTCCTTTGCGGGTCCAGTGCGGATTGTGAACTTCTTATCTTATCTTAAATCTAGGGGTCCCTACGGATACACTTCGACCCATTTGTGGATCTTTTGTGTAAATACCTCTCCTTCACACTATTCCATCGCTCTTATCATCTCAGTCATGAGCTCATAAGTTGGGTGATTTGGCGCAGTGGTAGTGCCTTGAAATCTACTGGTTCCGGGTATCTGCTGCCGAGGAGTTTCATTCTTAGTCTAGCGAGGGCATCACATTCACACATAATAATGTTCCATTGTTTCAACCTCATCGCCACATATTCTACAATCGTTGTCGTTATTGTCCTGTAGCCCCATCTTTGCTAGTAAAGTATATTTAGTTCCAAAGTGACCTGTAAACGCCCCCATTATGTATTGGAGTTGTCTTCTGCTGAGTGGTTGACATTTCCTATGAAACGCTTATTGAGAACTTCACACTCACACACCATTGAATTGCTTTGCATTGAACTGGTATGTTATGACATATGTATTTATGGATCTTAGCTAGTTAGTAGTAGTAGTAACTTATGTAGTTAGTAGGTTTGTATTTTTGTATTTATTATTTCTTTAATATCGGCTTCTGCCTCACGTCAGAACTCAGAACTCCAAAATTTCAAAAGTTCTGATTTATAAAGTTCCAAGAAATGGCAAATCATTTCCTCGGATTGTGTACAACTTCTGTTTCGTGGTCGGCACTTAAACGAAGGCAGTAGTAACAGCCAAACTACTTAGCTCGTCTTTGCGGCTGCCAAGACCACAGACAATAAACGGGGAAAAGTTCACTTTGCAGTTTTGAACGCGTTGCTTATGTCAGTTAAGTGGCTAAACACACACACACACACACACACACACAACACATGCATGCACATGTTGCCTTGCTTGTATTATGTATTCAGTTCTTAATAAACTTTAAAACATCGTGCATCGATTTAGGGGGAGGAGCGCTGCTTATCCTATAGCACAGGTTTTTACCTATTTAGGGAGCAGAGTTCTAGTGAAAGATACCTTGTAAATGATGTTTTTTAGAAATAATAATAATAATTATTATTATTATTATTATTATTAGGTATATTAAATTTATCCAGAAACTATCGTTCTTTGAAATAATAAACAGTAGAACAGTCTGGTAGCATTTGTTGCTACAATTTTGTTTTACAATTCGCTAATTGTACAGAATCTAGCTTTACTGGATCTTTAATCTATTTTGTCATACCGTCGGCTGTAGGTCTAATTGGCGTAACTCACAAAATACGCAAAATGAGTTGAGTATACAGTTTTGTTCAGAATTTTCCGCTCTTTCGAATGGTATTATTGAAAAAATTCTAGCTTTAAAAAAATGACCCTTACTCTAATTTTTTTCAAGGGGTTCTTGTCGGATCAGCCTCACAAAAACAATGTATCTGAAAAAATATTAAATATAGCACCAAAAAATGGTGTATTTACCGCCGCCAAACCACTTTGAATAAGGTAAGGATCTTTTCAATCAACGAATTACCCTTACATGGTTAATTATCGAAGAAAAACATAATAAAACTTGCCTTACACTAATGTCTCAGTTATTAAAAAAATACGCATCGCTTTTACATCAAACGGACTGCAAGTGTTTCGAAATATTTGTCCCTTACGCCGATTTGGATTCCCATACTTTAAGCAGTGCTAACGTTACACCAATTTGATTCGAATTATTTTTGAGTTTATTGTCTGTTACGCTAATTTGATGCGAATTGTATTTAGTTTCATTTTGCGTTAACCCAATTTGATTGTGGAACTAATGAATATTTTATCCGTTACCTTTATTTACAAGCACATCATACTTCATAACACAAGATAAGAGCGGACGTGCTTACATTATTGTTATTCTTTTCTATCCCACAACGTTTTTTAAGTGTGAAAGAGAGGATGCGACACACAGCACACGGGCATCAAAACAAAGCTCCGTAATTCGTTAAGCTCAGTGCACGTTCACTTGTCGTTTGGTTTATTAACTACAACCTACCTTCTTACGACATCATGCACGGAAAAAAATTACTTAACGATATCTAAATATTTTTTCTGTGTTCGTTATCGTTAAGACTTTTCTGATGAAACAATAGGTATTAAACAAAATAAAAATAAACAAAACGGGGGCGAAGCCTCGGACAACAGCAAGTCAATATAAGAATGTTACTTGTGTGTACAGATTTATAGTGCAAAAATATCGGTCACCGGAATACTCGATGGATGATCACATTGATTAAATTGTAATTAATGTAAATGAAAGCACTGACAAATCTAACGATAATATGTCTGACTGTGACTCAGATTATGAAATGGAAAATTTTGAAAATATCGATCCAAATAATCCAGTAGATAAAATAACAATGTAAAGTACCTATAAGTATACTAACGGACCTAGTATGAAAACCTCCATGTCGTTTGCATCCCTCTCAAATGCATATTTATTTACATAAAAATTTTCATACTAGCCCCATAAGTAGATGTTGTTTTTAAGTAGGCAGGTATTGAGTTTTATTCTTGTAAATATTTCCCAATAAGCTTTATTTTGTTGTATACTTACTTAGTTTTAAAGTGAAGATAAAATGATTTGATTATAATTTGTTTATAATTATACTTATTATAATAATACTTATGACAATAGAATATTCGCGGGTGGTAGGGCCTTGTGCAAGATCCGTCCGGATCGCTACCACCGTCTTACTCGCTAATCTTGTCACTAAGCAGCAGTGCTTGCACTACTGTGTTCCGGTGTGGAGAGTAAGACAGCCGGGGAAATTACGGGAACAAGAGGCATTTCATCTAAGTCCTCTAGGTTGGCAACGCATCTGCAATCTCTCCGGGGTTACGGGTGTCTATGGGCAGTGGTGATCACTTACCATCAGGTGACCCACTTGCTCGTTTGCCTTCCTATTCACATAAAAAAAAGTTCGAAGTTACTGAAGGTGTTGTAACATCTCTATATTATACAATAACATTTTTCACTTTGACATCACTTCATCACTACATAGTATAAAACAAAGTCGCTTTCTCTGTCCCTATATGCCTATGTCCCTATGTCCTTATGTATGCTTAAATCTTTAAAATTACGCAACGGATTTTGATGCAGTTTTTTTTTAATAGATAGAGTGAATCAAACTGTAAAGTTCCATATTAATGAATATGAAAACGTCACTCATTTAATAAAATCATTGATTGACAGTTCGGGTGACATAGTATTCCAATTGAGATCAGAGTTTTCTACTTCGCTACATCTCACTACATCCGTATTGTTGATCAATAGATAGTAGGTAAAAAATATTTACCGCCAATGATGCGGTATGGGTAAATTATTTCTACATATTGTTTTATTTGATAACAATAAAAATAATAATAAATTGTTTTATTCCAATCAATAGAAGTCAACTCTTACAATATACAAACAATAAAATTGCACGTAAGGGGCAAAAACAACCACACACACTCTTCCAATACATTTTTATACGTCTTAAATGGTTTAAAAAACCAAAAAACAATTTTAAAATCGCTTTACACTAAAAGGGTGTACATCTTTTTTGTTCAGGAATCCCTTTATATTATTTTGTTTTCATGTTATTTTTTTCAACCATCGTCTTACACTACTTTGTATGAAAGACGTTTTTTTCATAAACACCTATGCACCATTTTGTATTCAATGCTTTCTTTTCGACAATCCCTGTACACTATTTTGTATTTCATGCATTTCTCCAACTAGTCCTTTACCCTGTTTTTGTCATTATTGTTGGTTCCAACGTAGAGGTCCATTCCACGTAAGGGGCAAGACTGCAAAATACTTGGCATGTAAGGGACGTTACTGTCGAAACAAATTGATGTAAGTGAAATCTAATTTCTAAAATAGCCGCAATACTTTAATAAATGTTACACATAAGTAAAGAGCACTAAAATCTAAGAATATGTGTGAAATCCGATCTAAAAAAAATTCGTTATAAAAAAAGTTATGAGCCATTTAGTCCGAAAAAAAACTTTGATTGGCTCTCCTGAAAAAACGTATTTTATCAGTTACGCCAATTAGACCTACAGCCGACGATACATTGAAAGACCGTGCACCCAATATTATTGTAGTAGATTCTAGTTTTATGTTTAGACTTGGGAATGAAGAAAGAAGATAGAAAAAATGACGCAAAGACATCACTAGCGCAACGTTAAAATATAAAATACAAAAAGAATAATATAAAATGTTATATTGTGTGACATCAAAGAAGTTGCAGCTCAACATACTCTGTGACTACATACTGCAACGCTTTCTGAGTGCCAAGCAGATAAGTTTACATCAGTAGCCTCTGAATGACATTCAATTGTGTTCACATTGTGTTTTTGAATTGAGCGTTTATGATGACTAAGTGACATCGCTGTGTAATAACAACTCTATTATAAACTTTACGTAAGAGACGATACAAAGCTTGAAATGCTAATGAGAGCTAAGACGGCTCTTAAGCGCGACTCGGAGCTCTTTTTATTGTTACGTCAAAGTATTAATGGGTACGTAAAAGTACTAATGTGTACGTAAAAGTACTAATGGGTACGTAAAAGTACTAATAAGTACGTAAAAGTACTGTAAGTTAGGCTTCTTCGAAACAAACCTAGGATGTGCTCAGTTTGGAAAGTTGAAATAACAATGGCTAATGTAAAGACAAAATAAAGTCAAACAAATATCGAACTAACAAAGGTTTCTATGAATAAATTTAATTTTCAATAAAGTGTTTTTTCTTTACAGTGCTTTTTGTTGTATATACTCGTAGGTACTCGCATCATCCATTATTGTGTACCAAACAAAACAATTCGAGCACTGTAATATCTATGAGATAGGACGTGTGTTGTTTTCTCATTTAATTTTGGTCGCTTTAGCTTATCATTGCACCTTGGATTCTTTTATCAGTTAAGGTTGCAAACGAGCAAGTACGTCATCTGATGGTGAGTGAAACCACCATCCATAGACACCCACAACACCGTGTGCGGATGTGTTTCTGTTAAAATGTGTGTGTAGCATTCTTATTAGCTCTACATTGTCTTTGCCTGTTTAGTTTTATGACAACACTAGGTTTGTCCGTGGTCTTTGTCTTCCTCCCGTCACCGATCCTATGCGATGCGTGTGCATTTACATCTTATTAAATTAATGTTGATTGTATATAAAGTTCCATATTTGAATATTGTATTTGTGAAGAATACAGCGTCAAATACTATCTGGATTATTATTTCGCCGCCACATTACTTCGATGTCGATAAGTAAAACCCTGTAATTTACCTATGTTGGACAAATAAATCTTTGAATCTTTGAATCTTTGAAGTCATCTCCTGCTTCCATGCGCTCGCCACCTCATTCTGCCCTTCAGTTTCCAGGCTAGAGAGGTAAGGATTAAATGCGATAACTGACAGTAGTTTTACAGCTCCTCGTCAAAACACAGCAACACAGCACTGCTGCTTGGCGGCAGGGTTATCGAGTAAGATAATGGTCAGACTCTACACTAGGTTCTGGACGCTAAATGCTGTAATTATATTGTACTAGCTGTTGCCAGCGACTTCGTCTGCAAAGAATTCGTTTATCGCTATCCCGCGGGAACCACGCAATTTTCCGGGACAAAAAGTAGCCTATGTGCTATTCCAGACTTTTCTATATCTATGTGCCGAATTTCATCCAGATCCGTTGGGCCGTTCTGGCGTGATTGAGTAACAAACAAACGTCCATCCATCCATACTTTCGCATTTATAATATTAGTTAGATTTTTGCTGCTGGCGACCAGTGGCGAGTCGCCCTAAAACTCTATTCCCATCGGGTTCTCTATCAAAGTTTTCTCTCTCGCTCTATCTTCATGTGCTACTTTGAGATAGCTGTTTATGCTACAACTCGGCTTGCCTAACGGATATTTTCACGGCACAAACATCTGTCAACCCTTTCTCAACAACCCTAGGGTTGAAACGTAGTTTTTGCTGCTTCATCCAATTAGGAAGAAGTGGACAAACATATACATGTTGTTTTTGTTGCCATTTTCAAGCCTTTGGGATTTTTTCTAGCGGACAGGAACACTGAACAAAAGAATTTCAATTGGTTTTTTTCTCTACTACGCTAAATATAAATTCTTAAAGCAGGCTTGAACTTATCAAGATTTATAATATATGGTCTAAATATAGGTAACTAGTAGTTGTCGACTCAGCTTGCTCTAAAATTAGTTAAGTTATATCTCCTTTTTTTCTGGTAATTTTATCGTAATTTTTTTACTTGTTCTTATCCCTTCTGACCCCACTGGGTGAGCTGGGATTTGCCTATAATAATACTTTAGTGTTTATTGTTGAACTGTGAAACTACACGACAGGTAATCGTTACTTTAAACTAAAATTCATACCGCTGGAACTTTTTTTTTGTATAAAAATCAACTTGCCATACATAAAAATATTTTTTCACATCTCATGCTCAATTAAGTTCGACTTTATGCTGGATGTAGGCTGCATAAAATGGCATTTTATGCTCTTGTGCATTAAGTAAAATCTTCGTCTAAGACCAAGACAATCGGGTGCCAACAGCCACAAACAATCACTAAAACTTTACGACAACATAATTTTGTTTATTTTTTTTAAGTTTTTTTTTTATTATAATCTCTGCGGTCTATTAAACTGTTTAATTAGTAGGTACCTAAAACTAGGTAACAATAATTTGACAAGTTAATATTGAAACAAATAAGTACATGAAAAATAAAACTTTTTAAAATATAAATCAACACCTGCCTACTCGAACCTCACCGCAGTACTTATCACGTTTAAAAAAAAAAAGAAAAAAAAAGTCGATTGGCGGGAACTCAGGCGGGGAACGTCCTATTTTCTCTTAGTAGGATTTATGTTGCAATTTGTTACTGTTTTACGATTAATATTCAATAATTTCGTCAAGCGAAGAGGAAATAACACTGACTCCTAACACAGTCAATTTGCCAGGAAAAACCATTAAATATATCGAATTGTTCCAATGTCATATTTAATTTTAATTAACTTTTTTTGCAATGTTTTTTTGTTTCGTCGCATTCTAAGTGAAAAGCAGTGTATAACTCGTTCATAAAACCCATTTTCCCCTCGACGTGTCTATCCACCCTCGCCGTACCGGCTCGGGTGGCTATATGAACGTCTCGGGTAAAATGGCTTGTTTTATGCTCTTGTTGTACAATCTACTATTTATCGAGGTTTGAACTTCAATTTGGTTCCTACTTACCCCGTTTTACTCGTAATCCTCCCTTTCGACATTTCTACATGAACTTTCGGGACGTTTGTTGCGCAAAAAACTAACATTAAGCAAGCACTGAGATAGGTTTGCCACTACGTGTACTCGTAGCACTTTGCTACGGCATTGCTACGCCGTAGCATTAAAGTTTCGTAGCACGTATCTTCGTAGCACAAGTGCATAAACACAGGCTTTGGTCTATTCTATTTATTACGAGTACAATATTTCATTTATTTCATTTATTTTATTAGCATCAAATACAATTTTACCCATAGGGTGTAGCTAAATACATATTAGTCATAAACAAAACAATCTAATTTCTAACGGTAAAACGTAAAAAGTAAACATTAAAAATCAAGAAGTAAATTTCTTGATTAATTTGATATTTCCTAACAAAACAATCATTAACATTAAGTAGGTACATCAAATATTACAACAATTATTGCCAATATATAGATAATAAATTACTATTATATACAAATTTTAACTCTGCACAGACAAAAGTTGTTGCATAATTTTGTTATCAATATCAGTACAATAAATTGGCTGTCGCAAAACCAATATTAAATCTATTCGTTCGCTGGGTACAAGTCTCCTCTCAAAATGAGAGGCCTTGGGCCTTTATCTACGTTTTTATTGGGAATTATCTACAATTTTCTCTTCAATATGAATCCGTAAAAGAAATAAACCTCGTCTGTATTTTTTCTTTAGATAAATTCAGATTTTTTTCTTTAGATATAAACGAAATACGCTTTAATTCGTTTGAACAATCACTACATACATAGTATTTATAAAACAACGTCGCTATCCGCTGTCTGTCTATCGATCTTTAAAATTACCTACGAAACGGATTTTGATGCGGTTTTCTTTAATAGATAGAGTGATTCAAGAAGAAGGTATGTGTATAATTCTACGTACATGAAGTCGCGGGCAGAAGTTAGTAGAGAAGGCTACAAAATGGTGATGTCAGCGTCGACTTTAGCTATTTTAATAATAGCTACAATCAGCATCCGCCACAGCATTTCCGCAATATTTCATAGCGAAATCATTTTCAAGATACGATTATGAACAACGACACAGTAAACATGTTTGAAACAGTTAGTAAACAAAATGTTTTTGCTTGGATAATTCATTGAATCTGTCCACCAATTGAAACCAATCATTTTGCTACTCCGCGATCACATGTGGACTACGTATGTATAACACCATGTATATATTTTATGGCAATCAAGAAGCTTTTTAATGTTATTGATCCCATTTTGTTAGTAATACTCACATATTTGTTCCAAGTTATCATGTATACGCGTACAAACATTTCTAGTTTTGGGCGAATGGGCGTAAGAGGTAAGCTCACTCGGAGTACAGGGCGTTTAAGAGCGGTGCCACATCGAATGGCGCTGGCGGAAAAAAACCCACGCGTTATCGGCCCCCGGTTCTATGAACATCTACCATCCGATCTAAAGAGTGAAACAGATGACGAATCGTTTGGTCGTCGCGTGAAAGTCCTTTTGTTGGAAAACCCATTTTATTCTGTTAATGAATTTTTAAACTTGACATTTGAACCTAGTTCTCCATATTTTTATATTATTTTTGTTTCTTTTAATGTTAATTTCCATTTTATGACATGTTTTTCATTTGTATTTAAATTGTATGTTACCCATGACGACGACCCATAATGGAGAAAATATCTTTATTTTAGTTTAATATCTATTATATTATTTTAATTTTTAATTGTTGACATTATTTATTCTGAGCTCACGATTTCAATATAAATTCTTTGACATTTAATTTTAAGTGATGATGTAATTTTATATTGAATGATCAAATAAACATAAACATAAACATTGAATAATGTAAATAAAATATTTATTAATAAATATGTAAATCAAAAATTAAGCTAAAAATATAGTGGTAAGTACCTTTTATTTAACATTGATAAGTATAAAAGTATAATAATTGCAAAGTAATAGAAAATTGAAATTACTAAATTAAAACTAGTTTCTTAAAGTTAAGGCAAAAAAGGGGCCCACGGCATGATGCTCACAACGGTAACGCGTTGGTAACCCTCCCATAAGAAGTTATCACTTCAAAACATTCAATATAATATGCACAAAGGCTAACTTACTAGCCTTAATTTCTGCCTTTGTCATGTTTACTGCGGTGACCTTTTCACTTAGAGCCGCGGGGTGGACGTTTTTAATTTCCCCAAGTGACGCAGCCGGACCGGCGTCCGGGTGAGTTCCGGGTCGGATCGGGTAGGACCGGCTTGACAAACAAGAGAAAACTTACTCGAAAACTTTGCTGATTAATTTTTTTAGCTAAAACATAATCAGCAAAGGCTATGTTATTTGACCAGTATAGACTTTATACATCTCTACTATAGACCAATGTAATTTAAGGTACGTACTTAACTTAGGGACCTTTTACATCCCTTTTATAAAATGTATTAATTGTATAATAGGTAAGTTAGGTAAGTGACTTTCTGCCAAGTTTCTTGCGGCGCATTCTTCTTGGCAATGATGATCTATCCGAATGCGCTGGTAGATTCAAAAGAAGACATGTAAAAGAGCCCTTGGCGGCCTATTTGCAAAATAAACTTTTGACTTTTTGACTTTTGTGAACATGGAGGAAAAAGCCACTATAAACGAACCACTTAACAGAGTCCTCGCCTGCGCGGGTAAAGAGGCTCAGGGTAGGATGACAAAAGGAACCGAGAGCGGTGCGGGCGGGTAGTGCGCCTGCCGCCCGCACCTCTCTCGGCCCCCTTTGTCGTCTACCCCGCGCCCCTGTACCGCGCGGGCGAGGACTCAGTTAAGGCGGTCGGTCTGTATTGTGGTAATCCAACTAATATTATAAATGCGAAAGTATGGATGGATGGATGAATGGATGGATGGATGGATGGATGGATGTTTGTTTGTTACTCAATCACGCCAGAACGGCCCAACGGATCTGGATGAAATTCGGCACATAGATAGAGAAAAGTCTGGAATAGCACATAGGCTACTTTTTATCTCGGAAAATTGTGTAGTTCCCGCGGGATAGCGATAAACGAATTCTTTGCGGACGAAGTCGCTGGCAGCAGCTAGTATAATATTATAAATGCGAAAGTATGGATGGATGAATGGATGGATGGATGGATGTTTGTTTGTTACTCAATCACGCCAGAACGGCCCAACGGATCTGAATGAAATTCGGCACATAGATAGAGAAAAGTCTGGAATAGCACATAGGCTACTTTTTATCTCGGAAAATTGTGTAGTTCCCGCGGGATAGCGATAAACGAATTCTTTGCAGACGAAGTCGCAGGCAACAGCTAGTTATAAATATAATTACAATTTAATTATTGTGCAAGTTTTGTTTTGAAAAATTGACTTTCTGCCAAGTTTCTTGCGGCGCATTCTTCTTGGCAATGATGATCTTCCCGAATGCGCTGTATTTGCAAAATAAACTTTTTGTTTAATTTTAATTTTAAGGTACTTGCAACGGGGTAGCAACAAAAATTTGATAAAACCATTCCCTTACAAACACCGTCCTTGATTTAATAAATATTGTACAACAGAATCTCCGGCCAAACTTAATTGCGTCCGTGTTTAACTTGGTCTCAAACTTGGCGTTAAATGTTGAAAATTGTTGTAATTTCCAATAACTTTTGTGAGACGCGGCAGATGCGGCGGGTTAACTAAACGTTTACCAGTTCAACTTTTCTGTTAATTTTGACTTAAGAGCAATACTATTTAAGAGTTTTTGCTTTTAACTTACTTTCATAGTGGCCGGGGGGCAAGGACAAAAGCATATATATACCAGTTGCTTCCCTTCCCTCGCAGATGGTAGAAGCTCACCGAGGGAATGGGCGAGGCGAAAATCTTAGGAATCATGTTATAACATAAGCGATGCGGGAACGAGAGGGCTTGAGCTATTGTTGACTTGGATTTTTGGACCCAGTGCGAATTGGGAACTCCACACACACGATTGAATTACTTCGCAGATGTGTACAGGTTTCCTCGCGATGTTTTCCTTCACTTAAAAGCTCATGGTAAATTTTAAACGTAATTTCACGCATAAATTCCGAAAAGCTCAGAGATTCAAGCCCGGGATTCGAACCCACTCTGCATGAGAGGCCACGGCTCAAACCACTAGGCTACCACGGCTTTCTTATAAAAATTGTGACCTTTGGGTCTTGTCACTTTAACCTCTGACTACCCCGTAAGGGATAAAGACGTGATTTATATATGTGTGTGTGTGTGTGTGTGTGTGTGTTAAAATTTGATTTTTACCTAGTAACACAACGACACACTCGAATCCTAAACGATTTTCCTTCTTAGCAACGGGACCCCAAAAAAACCTTTTAAGCGCTACGAGCGTCCCAAAAACACTCCTTAAATAACAAATAAAGTTAATTAGAGACGTCAGCCACGCTAAATGGCAATTATTTCTATTTTGCAGAGTAACGTTACATATTAAGACCAATCAGGTTTATAATCAGTACGTTTTATGTGAGTAATTAGGGGTGTGATGTAAATGTCGAGGTTTCTTTCATGAAACTACAGTGAGACTACATAATTACAACAAACCGGATAACTCACGTATAAAAGCCGAAGGAATGCTCCGTCAATTGTTTTGAACTATTCCGTAGTCCATCATCAGAGAGCGCTCGCCCCGGCGGCAGCGAAACGAACACTGAACAATTGTCGGAGCACTCCTTCGAGTTTTATACGTGAGTTATCCGGTTTGTTGTAATGGGTGTCGAGGTTTTTGTTTCAACGCTTTGGATTTTTTTGCGTATAACACGCACGTTTAGTCAAATACGCTTGTGAAAATGAATGTTTTTTTGACGTGATAACGTCTTATAAATCGATGAACGCCGGCTGCACTCACGAAAAAGCATGACTCATTGTCACGTTCCGCGTGACGTCAGTGTGCAAGCGAGAGCGCTGAACAAACGATAGAGAGGCACGATCTTCTCGCGTGACGTCAGAGGTAGCAGTTCGAATATGTTGTAATGTAAGGGTGCGACCAAACCGCCGCGTATACGCAGTGACGTGTCGTATGCGTCACGTTTTCTCACCTACATTTTTTTGCGATACCGTACCATCAGTCGTCACCGTTTTTTAAGCGGCGGTGTGGTCGTACCCTAAACTGACTTTACAGACAATCGGTTTTTTTTTTATTAAAGACAATGTGTGACTCAAATATTAGGCAAAGGGTGAAAATTATAAAATTGTTTAATTTTTTTTTACTCGGCTACGGAGAAGCTAAATCGAAGGCCATGTTTAGAATATGTGGACGTATAGGTGGAAAAGGGAATCAAAATAATTATGGGTTGCTAGCCGCATCGCCTTCGGGCTTAATTTACCTTCTGCGCGGGCAGAGAAGCAACTGATGTTATTTCTTTGCTCCCAGACCAGTATGGAAATAATTAAACTCGAAAAAGTGAAAAGTAGAGTAGCAACCCTCGCGTGGAATATTTTTAACATATTGCCTCGACATCTTGACAGACAAGCGTTTTTCCTTGGAATAATCCCGCTCTGCACCTTAATAATATATTAGCGAGTGATACATTCGGAGAGGGCATGCAAATTTTATCCTCAGCTCTGCCTAAGCCGAAGACTTAAGTACTTAATTTACGTGAATATGGGATGGGTTTTACAAAGACCCAGGTGTCTTTTAATACCGTTTGGGTTCTGATGACAGGCTGCCATACAATCCAGTTGGGTTAGAAAAATAATTTTGGATGCTTTCGGGAGGGACTGCGTTGAGGATTTCTGATTTAATATTGATTTTGAGTTCACAGCGCATCATGACACAAGAATTTCACGACTTCAGCATCCTAGTTTAACATAAATTATATTTGAATGAATGTGTAATTAAAGAATCAATTATTTTTGTAACGTAATATATTAAGGACATCGAGGCGGCTTACCTAGTGCTTAGTAACAACCACCTTAAACTTCTCTTATCATACCAAACCAGAATGCCTGCTGAGTCTCCTCTCCTATTACCTAATACTTCGTACCTAATGCTCTGATAATGTATATTTTTCTTTGTGTATTGGTAAATAAAAAAATCTTATTTATTTACCTCTCGCATTGGTTTATAAAAAAAAAAAAATATCAAATTATATCAAATAAATTTAGTATATTAGAAAATATATTATTAAAAATGGGTTGGCTAAAGAAATCCTGGACAGACTATTTAAATAAATATATGTATATAATGTATATATATAATAACCACCCCTTCACTACATTTACTGCAAATAAATATTATATTATTATTATTATGTAAAAAAAGTCTGTCCAGGATTTTTATAGCCAACCCATTTTTAATATATTTTCTAATATACTAAATTTATTGTAAAATATGTTTCATTCTATTATCAGCTCGGTGAAGGTCGACTTAGTTCTGATCTTCTACTATAGCCACAGAAAGCGTTGTCTACCAGACGATATGGTTGCGTAACATTCGGGAGCGGATTGGTATTGCCTCAGTTGTACAGTTGTTCCGTCTGGCTATTGACATAGAAGAATACAAGAAGCTAACGTTCAACCTTCAGGACTGAAGAGGCACGTGAAGAAGAAGAAAAACACCATTTGTGTGGCTGGTGGACTCGGTAAACGCGTCGGTTTCCTATTAATAAACATGTGCGTTTGCCTAACAAGGTTTCGGGTGAACCCTTTCTTTATATTTACGTGACGTCATTGGAAACCTTTGATTATGACAGAATTAAGGTGTTATTTTACGGTGATAAATTAAAACATCCTCGTACGTTCCGTGATTATTCTAAACTGCATATAAGTAACGCATGCCTTGGGAGATTATATATGACTCTATGATAACCCTTGATGTTAAAAACAGATGACATAAAAATCATGAACTGGACTGGCGCAATATTCAATAATGACGTGTTTAATAATCTGTGAGCTTTTAGAACGACTATCGGAGTGCCATCGGCCGATTCAAATATCAAACCCGTGAGAGTGAGTGAGACTACAAAAAAAATTCGATAAAAAATAAAACCGCCTTCAAATGCAGCAGAAATCCGCCTATAGATTCATATTCATATTCATATTCATTTATTCATAAAATTACAAATTTTACATGTCAAATTATTAAGTATTATAAATTCATTAATACAAAAAAAATTATGAAAGAAAACGAGATTTTAAAATTCAAACGTATATCACCTGTGTATCACAAATAAATGACTATTCTATTCAAATTAATATAATAGTTCATAGTTCATAGTTATTATAATAAAATGTATTAATTACGCCACTTCAGAAATGCCAAATTAAAAATTATTTTTTGTTGAGTGCTACCTATTTATTTATATTATATTCTAACTTTGCACGTAACCATATTTTTGACCTTGACTTGAAACAAAAAACATCACTTTCTTTGCAAAACAACGGAACGAAGATAGAGCATTCCCTTTTAAAAAATTGAGCACGAACTCTCCGAAATTGTTTATTCCGCTAATTTTGTCAGAAGGTCGTCTGATGTGACGGGGCTTGTTACCCAATTTAGGGGCCCTGGGGTCTCTGAGAAGTCTTAGGTCTAATTATATCCAATTGGATGTAATCGATTTGCGTCTGTTATATAAAAAAGTGGAAGTTAGCAAAACCGGGATTAGTAAATACTTATTTTACTAATCCCGGTTTTGCTAACTTGAACGTGAGCGTGCGTGTGACACACACACGCACGCTCACGTTCGAACTCATGACCTTTCGCTTAAAAAGCCATAGGTAGGTCAAATCACTAGGCTCAATCAAAAATCAAAAGTTTATTTTGCAAATAAGCCGCCAAGGGCTCTCTTACATGTTTATTTTAGTGCATTCGGAAAGACCATCCTTGCCAAGAAGAATGCGCCGCAAGAAACTTGACAGAAAGTCATTTTTTCAGAATAAAATAGATTTACAACAGTAGGCACTTAAATTCTACAATAATGATTGAATTGTCACTTGTCACTGACAATTGTCGTACTGATGAAATAGGTGCCTGGGTCGACAATGCCTACCTTTTGGGTACAACATTCCGCTTTTCCACAACTAAACGATGTGAGCATAAATATTTAATTAATTTCTTGTTGACACGGCTCGAACTGCACGTAACTATGCGGGGAACCCTGCTAAAATAATTAAAAGTTCCCAACTTTTCGGGAAGTGAAAGTGAAATTATGCAAAATTTGTTTTCAACTGTAACCTTGTCGCTTCTCATTTTATGAGTTAGTTTCATTGAAGGCCCTTACAAAGATTTTCATTTAATTTTTGAAGTTTAGCGGTGTTGGCACTTTTTTGATGGGTAAAAAATGGTAAACTCGCGTCAGGCGTAAGACGGAGGGAGAGTTTAAGTACCAGGATATCAGGATCCTCTAATAGCTTATTTTGAAATACGAATGAAGCTAGAGTCGCGATCGATTTTTGAAGTGTACGTTAATGTTGTAACGTATATCCGTTTGGCCTAGTGGTATAAATTGTGGAATTACAGTGCGTTCTGTCAAGTGTTGTTCATTACCTTGTTTTGTTGATATTTGTTCCTGAGTAGGGTTTGCAATCCGAATATTCGAATATTCAAATTATCCGAATATCCGCCGTTTATAAAATCCGAATACCACAGCATTCAATATTCGAATATTTTGAATATTTTGAATACTACGAAAAATGACGAAATGTAACTTTTTTTAATAAAACTTCTCTATTTGAACATTACAAATTGAACTAAATAAAATAGAAATAAAACTAAAACTAATTGAAATAGAACTAAATTTTATAACAAACTGTTTCATGTGTATTATGTTTCTTCTCCCTCGACCATCGGTGAGTCAACAAAAAGGAGCTCTAAAGTACTAAGACCGCACCGGCTGACTCGAAGGTGTTCGAAAGACTGCTGCTTAACCAACTGAAGCCCCACATAGAGCCACGTCCGGAGCAGTTCGGCTTCCGCACAGGCCACTCAACAACTCTGCAGCTCACAAGAGTGCTCCATTTCCTAGCGACGACGAGAAACCGGAGGGAGCACGCCGTCGCAGCACTCTTGGACATGGAAAAGGCGTTCGACCGCGTATGGCATGACTGTCAAGCTGTCAACGTCGTCAGCTCCTAAGCGCATCGTCCGCGTCCTGGCTTCGTTCCCGACCGACCGGAGGTACGTGGTGGCGGTGGAAGACGCCACCTCGTCGGAGCGCCGCATCCTAGCCGGCGTGCCTCAAGGAAGCTGTCTGTCCCCGGCTCTGTACACCCACTTTACCGACGACATCTCAGTGACCGGAGATGTCAAGCTGGGGCTCTTTGCCGACGACGCTGCATATTTTGCCTCCTCGATGAGCATCACCCACGCGGCAAAGAAGCTCCAAAAGACACTCGACGCCCTTCCCGACTGGCTCTCCCGATGGAGACTGTCGGTGAACGTAGGGAAGACACAAGTCATCTCCATCGGACAGACGAGACCTCCGCCGCCGCTCCGACTCTATGGTCAGGAGGTGCCATGGTCAGGCACCGTAAAATACCTGGGAGTCACCATAAGCAAGGGACTCCATGAAGCAGCATGTCGACGGGGTAGTGAACCGTGCGAAACAGGCGCGCACCTGCCTGCGTCCAGTGCTCGCCAGCAAACACCCCATGTGCACGAAGCTGGGGATCTACAAGACCTACGTACAGTCGCGCCTCACATATGCGGCACCAGCCTGGTACGCACTTGTGAGCGAGACCAACCGCAAACGTCTACGTGCGCAGGAAACCCAATCCCTGCGCACCATCGTCGACGCCCCACGCTCCGTGCGCAATGAGGACATCCAGCGCAGCCTCCACTGGCAGAGGCTGGACGCATTTATCGAGCACCTTGTGCGCCGCATGTTCGACCACGCTGACAGGCCACCGATCCCGCCATGCCGCAGAAAGGCAGAACGAGAAGAGAGCCGCAGAGAGGCCGAAAAAACCAAAGATTGGTAAGCACAGACCGGCCCATTGTTATGGGCCGCGACAGCCGCTGACTTAAAGGGCAGGGCCCTGATAAGTCTTCCCCACACACCACCGCGCTTTGCGCGGGGAGGCGTGTGAGATGATTCGCGGGCCGACGGTTCGTGCGGGAGTAGGACAGCTAATGTAACTAACGGTGACCAAAAACCCTTAAGAGGGTACATCCCTAATGAGCTGGCAACGTCGCATTTTTGGTCATTTTTTGCGATTATTTCACAGAAATTGAATGAAAGTTTCAAATTTGAGTCTGTAGTGCACTTCATTTTTAGTGTAGATATTAATGTATCTAATGCAATAATTGATCGCGATGAACTTTTATTTTCTTATTAAACGAGACAAGTATAGTATATTATCCCTTACGTAACGTAATTTTCGTTCATAATTGTGATATTTGTGATTCACCATATTCATATACTTCAGTTAATTACATTTCAGACTTTTAATTATTTTATCTAAAATATTGTTAAACTTTACAAGATTACAATTAGTGTTTTTTTTTACTAGCTTTAGTGTTAATTTTTTATTGTTATTGTTCACAATCACAAAAATGTACTATCACACAACTGGGAATCATTATTTTGTTTTATTTACTAAGATATTCAAAATATCCGAATTATCCGAATATTCGGATTCGGGTTGTGGACCTATTCATATTATCCGAATTCTGAAAATAGACGGATATTGCAAACTCTATTCCTGAGTTATGGATGTTTTCTATCTATATAAGTATGTATTTCTCTATATAAGTACCTACCTATGTATATCGTTGCCTAGTACCCATAACACAAGCCTTACTAGCGCTTACTTTGGGACTAGGTCAATTTGTGTGAATTTGTTCCCTAATATTTATTTATTTATTTATTATTATCTACCTAATTTGGACGTCCGCATAGTAATTAAATTAGTATCACCCTTCTTGTTAGGTACATAAGAGATATTGTATACTTTTATGTTCGCGAAAAAACCTAACGTACTAGGCATAGATGAAACAACCAATTAGAGTGGTAATAGAAGCTATAAAATTATGGCAACACATCAGTCTTTCATCATCATCATCATCTCCAGCCTATATACGTCCCACTGTTGGCCACAGGCCTCCTCTTACAATGAGAGGGCTCGAGCTATAGTTCCCACGAGGGCCCAGTGCGGATTGACAACTTCACACACACCATTGAATTGCTTCGCATCGCCTATAACATAATATGATTTCTAAGATTTTCGCCCATTCCCTCGATGGGCTTTTACCATCTGCGCGGGAAGAGAAGCAACTGGTACATTCTGTTTTTTCTTTACTCCCAGACTAACATTGAAGATAATAATTTTTAATTTTATCTCATATGAATTACTGGCATTTCGTCTCTATTAGGTTATTTCCTCCATGCTACTAGGCTAAGTAACTCGTAAATTACTTAGCCCTTTTGCGTCAGCACAACCTTCAGCATTTATTCTTGGTCTAGGCCAGTGATGGGCAAACTTCGACCAGCAAAAGAATTTAATAAAAAAAATGAAAAAAAATGCATTTTTTTTAATGCGGCCCGCCGGCGTTCCTTCGACATGGATTTTTATGGCACACGATGAAGATATTTAGACGGTCCTGCTGTATACAATAGAATAATAGATGCAAAGGCAAAGGAGCCAGGTCATGCGTCATGTGTCAAAAAAAAAATGCATTTTGGTATATATTTGGCCCTCGGAGCCCCTCTTTTGCCCGAATTTCAAATGCCATAATGTAATGTTTGCCATAATGATCATTTGCCATAACCCTTGTTTTCTTTGAAACCGTAATTTTTTCAGGAGCATTGTAATGGCAATCCTGTAGAACTCTATAGGTTAGGTTAGGTTTGTTTCATAACAATCCTGAATAATTAACAAATAAAGAGAAAAAAGAGTTATGGCAAATGATCATTATGGCAAACAATACATTTATGGCATATGAAATTCGGGCAAACGATAGAGACCCGCTTTTAAGCTTTTATGCGCATTTTTTTTAATAGCCCGTAATTTTGTCCCTCTGAGGCCTCTCCCCTAGATTTCCAACGCACCCTGTCCGCACCTATATCTATGCTTATGTGTATGCACTTATGTCTGTCTATGTGTGTGTTTATGCACATAAAATACAAAAACTATGGGTGCCCGATTTTTTTTGCAATCGGGTACATCTGTAAAAAGGCCCGCCATGAAAAATGTTTGCCCACCACTGGTCTAGCCCGTAAAAAGCCATACATAATGATAATTATCCGGATGTTTCTTTAGTCCCGCACCAATCCCTTAAGTAAGGCGTTGATTGATGGATCCTCGCGACCCTTATCACTGCTCACGTGAGGAAAAATGCCTAAAACCTGCTAATGCTCACTGTTAAAGAACTACTGCTACCTAGCCCAGGGATGGCAAATCAATTTTTCACGTCTCATGCTCAAAAAGTTCGACTTTATGCTGGATGTAGGCTGCATAAAATGGCATTTTATGCTCTTGTGCATAAAGTAAAATCTTCGTCTAAGACCAAGACAATCGGGTGCCAACAGCCACAAACAATCACTAAAACTTTACGACAGCATATTTTGTTCATTTTTTTAAGTTTTTTTTTAGTATAATCTGCGGTCTATTAAACTGTTTAATTAGTACCTAAAACTAGGTAACAATAATTTGACAAGTTATTATTGAAACAAATAAGTAGATGAAAAATAAAACTTTTTTAAAATATAAATCATCACCTGCCTACTTGAACCTTACCTTACGTTTAAAAAAAAAGGAAAAAGAAGTTAACTGGCGGGAACTTAGGCGGGAACATCCTATTTTCTCTTAGTAGGATTTATGTTGCAATTTGTTACTGTTTTACGATTAATATTCAATAATTTCGTCAAGTGAAGAGGAAATAACACTGACTCCTAACAGTCAATTTGCCAGGATATATAATGTTTTTGTTTTGTTTCTTCGCAATCTAAGTGAAAAGCAGAGTGTATAACTCGTTCATAAAACCCATTTTCCCCTCGACGTGTCTATCCACCCTCGCCGTACCGGCTCGGGTGGCTAAATGAACGTCTCGGGTAAAATGGCTTATATTATGCTCTTGTTGTACAATCTACTATATAATGGTGTAAAAAAAATATCCCCAGTTTTTGCTACAAAAAATTGTGTCGGTTTTGTTACCTTCAAACATAAAAAGACACTTTTTTCCCCTATATAGAATCGTTAGTGCTATCGATTCTGAGTAGGTAGATCCATGCAATTTTTTTTTAAATCCGAGAAAAAAAAACGTAATTGTTCCCTATTTCTGAAATTCCCCTTGAACGGGAAAACGGGCCTTGTGATCATTATGATGGTAAAATAACAACACTCTCTTAAGACAACAAGGTCTTTGATGATAGGTCAGAGCCAAATATTAATTTATTTGTGAAAAAAATGGCACATCCACCAAAAAAGGTTCGCCACCCCTGCTAGCCTATGGAGTAATGTGTAATGGCTCTCTGAGAAACTTGCCGTGTCATGATTATTTTTGATCATTATCATCTCTAGCCTATATATATACGTCCCACTGCTGGGCACAGGCTTCCTCTCAGAATGAGAGGGCTTGGACTAGAGTTTCTGCTCGAGACTTCTCGAACTCGAGACAACTCGAGAGTATCGCTTTCATTCGAGACGAGAAAAAAATAGCCAACTCTCGAGACTTCGAGTTCCGGCGAACACGATATAAGGGCTTAAGTCAGACTCCCCATTTTGCTTTGATAAACAATAACTGTAGATACACAGTCGCGCTCCCGAAAATCTCCGAACCAAATAAGCTCCAATTTAATAAAATTGGCTTAATTTTTTCTCAGTACGTTGTTGTCAATGCCAGCGTAACGATGTCCACGTATGTCTTCAAATAGTGCAAAAATCCCTCGCAAAAACGGAACAAATCTGATGGAATATCATACTTTCAGTGAATATCTGTTGTTTTTTCTATTAAATTCTAAGAATCGGAGAGAAATATTAATCTAAATTAATTTTAAAACCATTTCTAAATTGCTAATTTTTGCCAGAATTCGACAACATTGACATAATGCCTTGTCTTTGTCACACGCACAGGAAAGCTTATCAGTAAAACGAAACAGATAAACAACAGAACATAGAACAAAAGTGTAGTGGAGTTGCCATCACCCAATTTTTTATTTCTAGAATCGTATGTGTTTTTGTGAGAAGCTTTGATTTCCTGGATGTGTATACGTAAGTCATGTATGTGTGATTTAGTTTTAGACTTATTTATTCATCAAAAAAAATTATATAAAAACAAACATGCATGTCACCAATATAAGTATTTCTGTTGAGATCGTCAAAAATTAATAATAATAAGAGCATAATAAATTATAAACACTAAAACAATAAAATAAAATACAATGTCAAAAATAATAAGTTTTGTAAAAAATTATGTCAATTTTATAATTCTAATAACATTTGAATAAAATTTATCTTGTGTATGTGTTACTGGGAAATATGTGCGATAGTTTGACTGTTTGAGAACCACTCGGACCCTCAGATATCTATTTTTAAGACAATCGGTCCAAAAAGTAAAGATTTAAAAATGGCGACCACTTTTTCCATTTTTGATAACGGTTTCATGTTTGGGGACCACTCGAACCCTCAGATATCGATTTTGATAGCAATCGGTCCAAAAGCTAAGAATTTCAAAATGGCGGCCAGCTTTAAAACTTAATTTTCACACTCAGAAACGCCAATTAACATAATAAGAACTCTGAGTACTGCAGGGATGATTAATTGAAACTTGAACTTGATCCATGAACATGGTAAAACAATTCTAAATTTCCACTGTCAGTCAATACAACCGACTGGGTAGGTAATTAAAGTTAACTTTCATACTCAGAGACGTCGATTAAGTTCTAATAATCATAATATTAACTGACGTCTCTGAGAACGGTTTTGATATATTATTATTCTGTAATAATTATTCTACGTTGCCACTTTAGGCAGCTACGACATTTGTCATGTTTACCGCTATCCCTCGGGTTTTTTTTTATATAAGAGGGGGAAAACGAGCAGAGGGGTCACCTGATGGAAAGTAATTACCATCGCCCATGGACACCTGCAAGACTTGGGGAATCACAGGTGCGTTGCCGACCCATTCAAGAACAGGAAGGCTCGCTTTTTAAAGATCCCTAAATTGTAGGTACCGCTCAGGGAATGTTGCAGCAGGAAGTTGGTTCCAGATCTTCGTCGTACGAGGAAGGAAATTGCGTTTAAAACGCACGGTACTTGACTGCCAACCATCAAGATGTTGAGGATGGAAGGACAGACGATTCCGCGAAGTGCGGTAGTGAAATTTAGCCGCAGGCAACAATCCGAAAAGTTCATTGGAGCACTCCCCATGATATATTCGGTATAATATGCAGAGGGATGCTACATCCTTCCGCACAGCCAGAGAATCGAGCAGACTAGAAAGTGCCTGGTTATCGACAATTATGCAACTTTCCGGAATACAAAGTAGCCTATGTGTTAATCTAGGGTACCAGCTATCTCCGTTCCAAATTTTATCAAAATCCGTCCAGTCGTTTCAGCTCGAAGAAGGAACAAACATACACACTCACATCGTCACATCCATCCATCCTCATAAACTTTCGCATTTATAATATTATAGGATATAGATACGTATCTCGGAAACGGTAAACATTTGGTTTGGAGTAAAGAAAATTAGCTTTAAGATTATCTAAATGACTTGCCCATTCATCCTGTAAAGTATTGGCGTTAACATTAATTTCACCCTGTTTTTTATTGCATTAACTGTCAAAAGCTTTTAAAAAATTAAGTCCTCCCCGAAAGTCCGAATGCATTCTTTGTTCAACAACATAATTTCGTCCGTCAAAGCAACTTCAAACTCGTCAAAGCGTCGCCTTCAATGTAACAAGTGGAATTAATCCCTCTGCCGTTTCTGATAAAGCTTACATTCATATCCGAGTTTAAACCAAACGTGTGTGAAATTGTCAAGTTTAGCTGTCAAGGTGTCAAGCGTTTTGGAGTTTTGCCGCTACCGAAATTCGACTGTAATGAAGTAAAGACTAGATTCAAATTTCGTCACGTATTCTTTCAATTCGTCTGTGTGGTGGGATTACTTTTCTCTACGCACACGTAAATATATTTTTAACTGTGGAGTAGCGAAATTCAACTGTAATTAAGTAAAGACTAGGATCAAATTTCGTCACTTATTCTCTTAATTACTTTGTGTAGGTGATGATTTTATTTGTTACGCAAACAAATAAATAGTTCGGACATTTTTTGAAGGGGATTTTGTATGGCACTGTGTATCTACAGTTATTGTTTATCAAAGCCATTTTGCCATTTTTAATAGTGACGACGCCGCCCGTATTAATATCGAAAAAAAATCATATCTAAGATATTTAAAAACTGCTGTACCTAATTCTTACTGACAGTATCACAGGAATTTATTTTTTAATAAATTTAATTATTATACCTAAAAAAACTTATCAATGTTGTCCCGCAGTTTTCACAGTCCTCTAGCTCATATTTAAAACTGCCTCAATAACATTTAAAACAATTAATCTTCATTTCTGTGTAGTATTTATTATGCCTTTTAAGTTTGCTCAGTGATAATAATGATTTAAAATAATTAACCTATGAAAATAGTTAGCCAGGGGATTGTTTGTCCGGACAAAATTCGGCCTAAAGTTACCCAGTTAGTAGAGAAATGCCCATTTCTAACTTGCAGTGCAAAATGCAATAAGAGAATTCTGATTTTTATTTATTTTTGGTGCTATTTTCAGCAATAATTTACAATTTCTTACCAAAGACTCGAGAGTCGAGACAACTCGAGAAATTGGAGTCGAGAATTCTCGAAACTCGAGAAAAAAAATGAGACGAGAAACCAAAATTCCTTGGAAAGCTTGGACTGTAGTTCCCACGCGGGCCCAGAGCGGATTGGGAACTTCACGCACACCATTGAATTGTTTCGCAGATGTGTGCAGATTTCCTCGCGATGTTTTCCTTCACCGTTAAATTTCAAATGTAATTTCACACATAAATTCCGAAAAACTCAGAGGTGTGCGGGCTCGAACCCACGACTCTCTGCTTGAGAGGCCACAGGTAACCACTAGTCTACCATGGCTTATTTTTACTTTTGATCTTTAAAGATAAATCTAATCTTAATCAAATCCTTGCTTGTACATTTAACATGACGTGAAGGATAAAGTTACATAACTACATACATACTCATACTCGTTTACCTATTCGTAATAATTATAGTTATAAATCACGTCTCTGCCTACCCCTGTGGGAAAGAGGCGTGACGATATGTATGTATGTATGTATGTATGTATAAATCACGTCCATATTCCTTACAGTGTAAACAGAGCCTAAGATAGCAACACCTAAAGGCCACGGCATTGTGGACGTATAGGTGTATCTAAAGGGGACTCAAAATGATGGGTGGCTAGCCGCATCGCCTATTTTTTTTTTTTTTTTTTTATGTGAATAGGAAGGCAAACGAGCAAGTGGGTCACCTGATGGTAAGCGATCACCACTGCCCATAGACACCCGCAACCCCGGAGGGATTGCAGATGCGTTGCCAACCTAGAGGACTTAAATGAAATGCCTCTTGTGCCCGTAATTTCCCCTGCCTATAACATGATTTCTAAAGTTGAAAAACGTGTCCGCAAAATGTTTCAGCAGCAAAAATGTTGTTTAAAACGAAATTCTTGGCATAAAACATGTTATAATGATATTCTATTTTTTCAAGAGTACCCGAAACCGACGAGCATTGTATGAAGAGATTGATGAATGTGGATGAAGCGAAAGAGGTATGTCAGGATAGTAGCAAGTGGAACAAAGTAGTCTCTGCCTACCCCTGTGGGAAAGATGCGTGACGAAAATGTATGTATGTACTTATGTATTTTTTTTATACAAAAATATCGTATCATAATGTAAATATTCGTATTCTTCCATGCTGGTCTGGGAGCGAAGAAAAAAACATAGAATGTACCAGTTGCTTCTCTTCCCGCGCAGATGGTAAAAGCCCATCGAGGGAATGGGCGAAAATCATAGGAATCATGTTATAGGCGACGCGGCTAGCAACCCATCACTATTTTGATTCCATTTTCCATCTATACGCCCACAATCTTGCTAAACGTGGCCTGTAGGTCTTGTCTTACGCTCTGTCTACCCCAATAGGAATAAAGATGTGATTTGTGTGTGTGTGTGTTGTTGAGAGCGTGGACTGTAGTTAATTTCTGGGTGGTCAGTAAATCAAACATTTGCTGTTCCACTGAGTTTATTAAACTTATGACACCTTAACACAATACTATTATAATCGTTACAACTTGGAGTAAGCAGAAGAGTTATTTATTTCACGACACCATTAGTCATATGTATTCGCCATAACAACGGAAGTAGTGTAGTAGTAGAGGGGAGGCATGCCTTGCCAACATAATATTATTAATATTATTGACCTTGTGTTGCCAGCAACATGTGTGTGTATGTATGTAAATAAATAAATAAATGCAATGCATCAGGCGAGGGTCAGCGACCACCAAGCGACAATACCAGCAAGTGTCCTTGCCGAGACGACGGCGGAATGCGCCCTGACCCCGGTATTTGCTCATTCCGGCCAAATTTTTCCTTTATACAGAGAGCAGCTTATTAATACAGCTAGAGCAGTATCTGTAGAATCTAACTAACGCGGGTGGTAGGGCCTTGTGCAAGGTCCGTCCGGATAGCTACCACCATCTTACTCGCTAATCCTGCCGCTAAGCAGCAGTGCTTGCACTGCTGTGTTCCGGTGTGGAGAGTAAGACAGCCGGGGAAATTACGGGCACAAGAGGCATTTCATCTTAGCCCTCTAGGTTGGCAACGCATCTGCAATCCCTCCGGGGTTGCGAGTGTCTATGGGCAGTGATGATCGCTTACCATCAGGTGACCCACTTGCTCGTTTTCCTTCCTATTCGCATAAAAAAAAAACTAACTTGGCTCAGGGACCCAAATAAGGCCTTGGCCTCCGAAACGAGTGCACGCCATCTGTTCCGATCGTGCGCAGCTTCTTGGCAGTCGTCGACTTGAAGACGTCGCAAATCCGCCTGGACACTGTCCCCCTTATTCATAAACGCACTATAGGCCTCTGCTAAGTTAGTAATCGTTTGTCCTTATCTGTGAAAGGTAAATGTCAAAGTGACAGATAAGGACAAACGATTACTAAGTTAACAGAGGCCTATAGTGCGTTTATGAATAAGGGGGTGTGTCCCCAGCGATACCTGGGTCGCCCAACCGGGCGGCGACCAGTCGGTCGGTCGGCATCTGTAGAAACGCTAGGTAATAAAGACAGAAACAATATTACATTTCTGAACGACACTGAAAATTAGAACACCATAGTAAATTCCGAAAAGTAAAAGCTATGGCCGGCTACTATACCTATGAGTGGTGTTGTGATAGCACGCATCATGCAATGACGAGGATCCGGGTTCGCTTCCCGGCCACAGCTTTACTTTTCGGATTTTTCTGTGTTCTAATTTTCAGTGTCTTTTAGAATTTTAATTTCAAACGGCAAAACCGTAAAATTAAACAAAAAAAATGAAGAAGTAACTCTTGATTCGTTTGATAGTAAAAACAATATTGCCAGCGAAGCGCATCGCAACAAATACTTGGTGGCAATACTTTATTGTAAACTAACTGTATGCCCGCGACTCGCGTCTGCGCAGAACTCTCTTATCGCTATCCCACGGGAACTAAGCCATTTTCCGGGATAAAAACTATCCTATGTCCTCTCTCTCTCTCTCTCCAGCCTATATACGTCCCACTGCTGGGCACAGGCCTCCTCTCAGAATAAGAGGGCTTGGGCTATACCTAGTTTCCCACGCGGGCCCAGTGCGGATTGGGAACTTCACACACACCATTGAATTGCTTCGCAGTTGTGTGCAGGTTTCCTCACGATGTTTTCCTTCACCGAAAAGCTCATGCTAAATTTCATACTCATACTTATACTCATACTCATTTATTCGTAATAATTATTGTTATTACATGTCATTTGTCAAATGAGATATCGCACATAAATTCCGAAAAACTCAGAGGTGCGAGCCCGGGATTCGAACCCACGACCCTCTGCTTGAGAGGCCACAGGTGAAACCACTAGGCTACCATGGCATGGCATCCTATGTCCTTCCCCGGGGCTAATACTATATCTGTACCAAATGTCATTAGAATCGGTTTAGTGGTTTGGGCGTGGGAGAGTAAAATACAGACAGACAGACAGAGTTACTTTCGCATTTATAATATTAGTAGGGATTTTTGAGATAGAAAATGTCTTGAACAGCGCTACTAAGGGAACGCGATGGCAAAAACCAATCTCATGACATTTCAATACGAACGCCTTGAAAAAATTTGAAGCGTTTTTGACGCTACTATGCGCTCAGAGGCAATATTCTCAAACATTTATTTTATTTTGTTTTTTTTTGTCCCAAGATATTTATTTATTATTTTTATTTTATTATACTAGCTTCTGCCCGCGACTTCATCTGCGTAGAATTAACAATCGTCATGTTTATGGCTATCCCCCGGGAACTATGCTATTTTCCGGGATAAAAAGTAGCCTATGTTTTAATCTAGGGTACCAGCTATCTTAGTTCCAAATTTTATCCAAATCCGTCCAGTCGTTTTAGCGTGAATAAGGAACAAACATACACACTCACTCACTCACATCGTCACATCGTCACAAACTTTCGCATTTATAATATTAGTAGGACAAGGAAGGTAAACGAGCAAGTAAGTATGACAAGTGATCACCGCCACCCTTGGACACCCGCGACACTAGAGGATTTCAGCGTTGCCAGTCTAGACCGGCTATATTTCTCGATGTCGGAGCACAGCAACGTAAGCACTACTGCTTGGCGACAGGATTAATAAGTCAGAATTAGACGATTATTTGGCGAGGTCCTACCACCGGCAAAATATAAATATAACTACATATTAGAAAGTAATGCCGCTGTATTTAGAACAGCTGTGGACGCTACGTTATCATCTTGTAATTCTTATACTCAGACTGCATATTAAGTTTATTGGTTTTATTCTATGTACCAAAAATATGTAGTGTAGACAACCTACCATATATTTGTCTAGCCACTACATTAGTTAGACTCGTTAGATATATTTTTGGTTAGATAGATGACACCTTCTAGGCAAACGTGTACTCTTAGGCCTCATCTTCGCCTTCCATCAAGCGTGATTGAGGTCAAACGTAAGCCTATTTTACATATAAAAAAAAAAATTGACCAACAACCTTCTTCCCGCGGCTTCGTCCGCGTAGAATTTACTTAAGATCTGATGTTGATAGTTATATTCTGCAATAATTATTTACGTTGCGACTATTAGGCAGCTACGACCTTTGACAAGTTTATCGCTATTTCGCAGGAACTATGATTTTTTTTGGGATAAAAAGCAGCCTACGTTTTAATTTAGGGTATCAGCTATCTAGTCGTTTTAGCGAGAAGAAGGAACAAACATATACACTCACTTACATCGTCACAAGCTTTCGCATTTATAATATACTAGCTCCTGCCCGCGACTTCTTCTGCGTAGAATTAGCAATTGATATGTTTATGGCTATTCCCCGGGAACTATGCTATTTTCCGGGATAAAAAGTAGCCTATGTTTTAATCTAGGGTACCAGCTATCTTCGTTCCAACTTTTATCCAAATCCGTCCAGTCGTTTTAGCGTGAAGAAGGAACAAACATACACACTCACTCACTCACATCGTCACATCGTCACATCACATCGTCACAAACTTTCGCATTTATAATAGTAGGATTGCAAATTGCAATTGTCACTATTGGTAATTGAAGTCATAAACATATGAATATCGATACAACCATGTCAATTATATGTGTTACCGACCTTGTTGTTTTGTGGCATACAGGTACATATAGATGTTGTTGACGTCTTAGTAACGTACATATACGAGTACATATAAATTTCCCTGACTGTAAAACAACAAAAAATTGCTGTTTCTACACATGTTACGATAAAAAAATACGGCCGATAGTTTCAGACAGGATAATACCAGCTTAAAATGCAAAATAACTTCAATATCACTAAGGTAATTCTCAAAGCCACGAAATACGTTCAAACGAAGGCTTTGACATCGAATATTTGCCAGAATTTTCTTTGTTTTATTTGCTCCTTTTCTTTGAAAATTGTCTAGATATTGCAAATTTAAATTCAGAATCAAGTCTTTCAAATAACCTGACGTGAACATCATTGAGAATAGACGTGCTCTGGTTTTGGCATTTAAAGTCAATAAATCCCTTTCTCTGGTATGTTTGTGTCGGAAATTCAATCTGTAGAAAGAAAACTTCGTGCTGAAGAAAAAACACCGGGTAGCACTGTGTGTGCATTGTGTGTATGCTCTTATATTTGTGTGTCTTGCAAAATGAATAAATGTCTTCTTTCTTTCTTTCTTTCTTCTTTCTTACATGCATTCATAGTAAAATAAATCACGTCATTAATATCATTATTCCTTGCGGGGTTGAAAGAATCGGTAACAAGGCCTAAAGGCCACGTTTAGCAGAATTAAAATAGCTATGGGTTGCTAGTCGTATGGCCTATAACATGATTTCCAAGGTTTTTGTCCATTCCCTCGATGGGCTTTTACGACACGGGAAGAGAAGCAGCATTTAAAGAAGTAAAAAAAAAAAAACTGTTTATTTCTCTAAAAAATTATAAAACATGCCATTACATAACCACTAATCCCTTATTATATGTGTTCTTCTACAAAATTAAGAAGATTGTTTAAGTTATCAGACATGGTTGGGGTGGAGGTTGCACCTTGAAAATTAATATAAAGTAAGTAGTTAAATGCTTTTTTGTACAAATAAAAAAAAATAGAAATAAAGTTCAATATCCCAAATTTACTCTCGTAGGTAGGTACACTTATTGCTTTTACCACATTATTAATGTGAAAAGGCTCCTTTTTACTGTGGGCGGGTTTAATAATATACTCAAATATTTTTCCTTATTGGATTATATTATAATATTAGTAACTTTGACTTGAGTAAGGTTATTCCCGATTTGGACGTGCATTTTACGTAAAATACCTAAACCATAATTTTCCATTCCCTGGAATTGACGTTTCTTGGTAAAATTAATGTTTTTCAAATCTAGGGTAGGTGAGATATGCAAAAAAAATGAACTTTGTAGCCGAAATAATAATAAGTTTATGATAAATTTTGACTATTCTTCCGATGAGTATCGATAGAATAAATTATTTAAAAATTATTTAAAAACAAAAAACAAACTTCATTACAAACATTTTAAACTAAAAACAAGAAAAACAAACCATTAAACTTTGGCAACAGAATTTCCCTTGAATTACCTACACGAACGAAACATTTTCTTGTGTGCTTTATATTTTAGGTTTTTCTTAGTATTTTTTCGCAACGTCGTAACGAAATCAAGTTGCACTCAAATCGTTTTACTAAAACAACCGAGCTAAACAACAAGCAAGGTAAACGCAAGATAATTACCATTCTGAAACCGATTACAGAAAGATTAAGTATGCTGTAAGATTGAATCTTACGGAAATTCCCAACACGTACAGGGAGGGTAACGACCACGGAATAAAAGCAACTAATGAATTAACTTTTCTAACATGAAGTACGAAATGTACCGTCAGCCAAATAAGGCGGTCTATCACTTTTCATCTAACTACTTACCATACCATATCTAATGAATATGTCGCAAAAGTCGAACTCGAAATAAAAAATATGTTGGGACAATTGACACCAAATTGACATAGTCCCAATTTAAGCAAAGCAAAGCTTTTAATATGGGTACAAGACAACGAATAATCATACTTGTATAGATAAATTCATATTACACATCCAAGACTCGAGAACAAACATTCGTATTTTTCATACAAATACCTATCTGCCTCGACCAGGGCCAGGGATCGAACCCGGGACTCCAAGCTTCATAGTCAGGTTCTCTAACCACTAGGCTATCCGGTCATCATAAATTAACAGCCACGTCTTATCGACATTATACAGGGTGAAATTTTGTAATGCCACCTGAAAGGAAAGTACCTAATGAACACAAAATATTTACCTTGCTACTCCGCTACTTACGTGCAAGATAACCAAACGTAAAAAATTGCAAACGGTAGGCGCCGGTGAAGCGACCCCTCAGAGTATCTACTACCTGAAAAAGAGCTTAAAACGATAATTAGATTAATATAGAGATGTAAGAAGGAATAGTACTAACTAGGAACTTACCTGATGCACCTGAAGCCATGTATTTTCATTGTTAGTGTATAATAAAAACGCAATGAACACGAAGCGAGCACCAATGGACCTGGGGCCTTGCCATGACGTCTTAATGCGATTCAGTTTAGGTCCGCACGCTGTCAGATTCATACTAAAAGTGACAGCTAAAACTTGAACTAAGTCGGAATTAGGACGTCATGGTAAGGGCTGATGGGCCCCTGTAAATGTATAGCTATAGCTGTCAATAACGTATGTCATTACCTGCGGCCGACTTGACGGCAGTTGCAAAATAACTGGCAAAACAGACGGACGGTGTGTTCCCATCGTGATCGTATTCGTGAATTTATTACTTACGTTATTTGTTTTCTTTTTCCCTCAATTCGTCTGCACCTATTTACTGTCTAAATCTTACATGGATAAATAGAGAGAAAATTGAATAAATGACATACTTACATACAAATTATTTTCTACCTTAGGGTGGCAGACCACGTATTTGGCTGATGGTACTTGCGCTAAGAAAGCTAATTTAGCTAAAGAATAAAGAAATCTCTAAATATGTAAATTTAATAGGAAAAGACATAATTTATAACGCAGATTTAGGCGACGGATTGAGCGAAGTGTCACTTCACTTTACCTGGGGTCCCGATTATGAAAAAATTAAAAAAGTTTTAGCTCTATGGAGTTCGTTCGGAGTTTTCTGGAACTTTGCACCGTGAGCCGAGTTTTGGGACGGAAAAAAGGAATTTCCACGGGATTGTGATAAATTAAAAAACTAATTCTACCGCAGTCTTCATTTTATATGTATAGGTACCTATTTTTATTAAGTGTTTAATTTTTTACCTCTAGAATCGTCACAAACACGTGTAACTCCCGCATTGGAGGTTTCGTACAAATACAAAAAATAAAAATAAAATGACATCTTATTTCTTATTAAATAAATAATAAATCAATATCAGGGAACATTTCACACAGATTGACCTGCCCAAAGTAAGCTCTGATAAGGCTTGGGTATGGGTTGCTAACTGCATAGCCTATAATATGATTCCTAAGATCCTAAGATTTTCAATTTGTTATAAGAAGGGTTCGATTACTGGTAAGGGTATATTTGTGTGATGCGCGCAGATCTATCTTAAGTATGTATTTCTCTATATAAGCATGTATATCGTTGTCTAGTAGATACCCAGGTTCTCTCACACAAACATACCTTTACCAGGATTCGAACCCTTCTTATAACAAATTGAAAATCTTAAGATCTTAGGAATCATATTATAGGCTATGCAGTTAGCAACCCATTATTATTTTGACTCCCCTTTCCACCTATACGACCACAGTCATTGTAAACGTGGCCTTTAGGTCTTGTTACTTTAGGCCCTGTCTACCCCGTAAGGGATAAAGACGTGATATATATCATTTAGAACCTCAAAACTGTGACAAAACACTGTACAATCATCCGTACCACTCTGTCATCAATCATCTGGAATTACCGCACTCTGTATTGTACTAAAAAGGTTACACTTCGTGAAAATTTGAATTTAAAAGGGTGGATTTATGAAAAACAAGATTTAGTGATGGCGTGGAGCGGACAGGTCGAATTAACGCTTGATTAATAATACATTTTGTACGGAAACCATCGAAAAAAAATCTTAACGACACTGAAATTTAGAATAGAAAACTCCAAAAAGTAAAGCTGTGGCCGGGAATCGAAACCGAAAGCTTATTTCTAACTCGCTCGCAATCGCCATCGTGTTCATATTGACAGTACATGTATACAAGAACTGTCAAAATAAATAAAATAAATAATTATCTTGGGACAATTGACACCAATTGACCTAGCCCCAAACTAAGCAAAGCTTGTACAGTCGCCATCAGATATATCGTAGCGTATTCGGAGCAGCCTTAAATTTCAATAAATTCGTTACACTGTAAGGTTAATAACATCAGAACACGCAATTAGTCATAAATAAAGTAGCAGCGACTTTTCAATAAAATCGGGACGTCACAGATCGTCAAAGGTATCGATGCAGACAAGCTGACCATAAAGATCGGAACATTTTTAGAAAATATACCTTAACTTTGTGACAAACAGTTTAAATTACAGTGTGCTTATAATAAAGATAGTTTTATAAAATAAAACTACATGCTTTGACTTATAACAGCAGGGCTACGTTCAGTAACTAAAGTGTCAGTGTGATTATCGTCGGGTGAAAATCTTCCGATCATTTTCACACCGACTGAACGAGTTGGGGCGTTCTTCTGTCAAAAGTGTCAATTCCAATATTCAAATCAAAACTTAGTGAAGAATTCAGAATCGAAATTTAAATTTCAAATTTCATTTAAATCCACATTAAATTTAAATGTCGATGGCATGCGATTTCGTTTTTTATAAGTGTATTATAAAGTAAGTAAAAAAGTAAAGTGCATGTAAAGTGTAATACTTAAGACAACTGTCAAAGTGACGTCTGGGCGTTTTTTACCCATCTATTTTACGGGGTGACCGGTGCGATCGCCCCACGACGCCCGACGATGTTACTGAACGACTTGGTGTGATCGCCCGACGATCGCACCGAGTTACTGAACGGGCCAGTGCGTCGTCGGGCGTCCGCACCACAGATTAGAAAGATATAGTGTCCGCACTGAACGCAGCCCAGAAGAAGAGAAATTTTATTCGAAAAAAAAGTATTTTGCAATTTAGTGGCCAGTAACAATTTACACTTTATACAACAAAAAAGTTTTTATGTTACTAACACAGTGAATTATGCATGCAGACGCGTACACTATATAGGTGACATATCTTTCATTTTGGCATGACGTTTGAACCTTATTTGTATTTTGTTTGGAATTCGAATCTATTATTATATACCTAAGGTTTATTTTCTACATATGTTCCTATATTTGTGATCAGCCTGACTGTGTCGATACCTTTGACGATATGTGCTTCCTGATATTTTTAGCTCATTGAACGTCCCGAATTTATTGAAAAGTCGCTGTTTTTATATTTATGACGGATTGCGTGTTCCGATGTTATTAACCATATCTAGTGTAACATATTTATTGAAATTTAATGCTGCTCCGAAATATTTGAGGACCTCGCCCGCTACGATATATCTTCTGATGCCGACTGTATGTAATATGGGCACTAGACAACGGATAAACATACGTATATAGATAAATACATACATAAAAATACATAATATTAAACATCCAAGACTCGAGAACAAACATTCGTATTTTCATACAAATATCTGCCCCGACCGGGGACCGAACCCGGGACCTCAAGCTTCATAGTCAGGTTCTCTAACCACTAGGCCATTCGGTCGACTCACAACACGAAATGAACACGATGGCGATTGCGAGCGAGTTAGACAGTAAGCCTACCGGATCCTCGTCATTCCGTGATGCGTGTTATACCGCTACACCACCCACAGGCCATAGCAGGTAGGCGGCAACCATCGGTCCTTTAATCTTCATGTCTTTTGTCAAACATTGAACGGGTACGGGTACTGCTTTTGAATTTTTGATAATAGGGAATCATCAACGTCAACTCCAGCCTATATACGTCCCACTGCTGGGCACAGGCCTCCTCTCAGAATGAGAGGGCTTGTGCTATAGTTCCCACGCGGGCCCAGTGCGGATTGGGAACTTCACACACACCATTGAATTGCTTCGCAGATGTGTGCAGGTTTCCTCGATGATTTTCCTTCGCCGAAAAGCTCATGGTAAATTTCAAATGTAATATCGCACATAAATTCCGAAAAACTCAGAGGTGCTGGGCTCGAACCCTGCTTGAGAGAAGAGAAATTTTTTCCAAAGAAATTTTTAGATACGATGTACATTGATTTTATCCGAATTCAAAAACAGGAGGTTCTCAATTCAACTTCGACGGCTTTATTTCCAGATAATATTTCAAGATTATTTTAAGAAAATCTAAAGAGTATATAGTAAGACAATTCGCTCACATATTCAGCGGCGGCATAATCCTGCAGCGAGGGTTGAATATCTTGAAAATAGATAAATTGCTTCATACATGAGGATAATCACCTTTCTAAGGCAAAACTGTATGAATAAATAACATACAAGAATTTGCATTGAAATTGGCTTTTTAGCATAAGGATTTCGTTTAGTATTCCTGCGTATATTTTAGCTTACGCCACTTAAGAAAAGTCCTGATTTTAGACTTTATAACCATGTATGTAATTTTTTATCGTGATTTGAAATCCATTGACCTTCTCTAGCTGATAAAATATATGAATTAAAAAAAACGGCTGTATCTTTTGATTGCGTTGGCTTAGAAGTTTAATTTTTTCACAGCTTCAAGGGGCAGTAGACCTGAGTATCTAACTAATATTATAAATGCTAAAGTATGGATGGATGGATGTTTGTTTGTTACTCAATCACACCAGAACGGCCCAACGGATCTGGATGAAATTCGGCACATAGATAGAGAAAAGTCTGGAATAGCACATAGGCTACTTTTTATCCCGGAAAATTGCGTAGTTCCCGCGGGATAGCGATAAACGAATTCTTTGCAGACGAAGTCGCTGGCAACAGCTAGTTTGATATAAATTTCAGCTGGATACCTTTAAGCGTTCCTGAGAAAAATGGCCTTGACAGATGGATGGACGGACAGCAAAGTGATCCTATAAGGGTTCCGTTTTTTCCTTTTGAGGTACGGAACCCTAAAAATTGAACAGAATTGTGAACCTCCTCCCTTTTTTTGAAGTCGGTTAAAAAGGTCGGTGTGCCGAGAACATAATCCTTAATCAGGCCTCATTAGAGACATCCTAGGAATAATGATAAAGGCGATGCAGCAACCCAATCACTATGTTGATTCTCCTTTCCACCTATACGCCCACGATCATGCTAAACATGGCCTTTAGGTCTTGTTACTCTAGGCTCTGTCCACCCCGTGAGGTTTAAAGACGTGATTTAAGTATGTATAATATTTGTTCTCAGTCCGCTGTCTCCCTTTGAATACCTTTCTTGACGATCCATCATCCCTTGGTGCACACACTACCTTCTGTCGATTCTATTTAACCCTTATCAAAACAGGCGATATATCGACGACATTGGTTCACTTTAATGATCCTTTTGTGTTTAGTTCGGTATACTCTTACTGCATCTGTATAACTATTATAGTTCCTGTCGAAAATGACATTTTTAATACAAGCTTTTTGCTGACTGTACTTGCATTATCATCCGTTCTACATAATGTGTACCAAATTTCAAGTCAACCGGACCAACCGTTGAAGAGTTCCCTCCTCCGTAGACGGTCCTGGCTGGGTCGCCAGAATTCCACTAACAGATTATTGTAGTGTCATCTGAGTTAAGCAAAATATCTAAATAATAATCGGTTGAAGATATCTTAGATATCTGCATCAAAATTGACTCGCAAGATTCCACCCGGACAAACATATTTACGTCGGGGTGCCAATGCCAACTCGTCTCTACTTATTATTTGGTTTTAGACTCACTTCATAACTGAAGTACTGTGAAACTGAAATAAATTAGGCTTTTAAACACTCTTTAAAATTACCCGCTGAAATAAAAATCCAAGCAGCGTTCTTTTCAATTATGCCCAATTGGGTTGAGGAAATTTCATCGCCATTATGCAAAATTTACTGCATTTCATTTATTTTATACGCTGTTTTAGGGAATAAACCTTTTCAAATATTACCTAACAGTGCGTGAAGTCATTCGCAGATTTTTGCAGAAGTTTATTTTTCGATGAACTGAGACGCCTCGTTTATTATTAGAGCTTACGTAAGAATTGTATTTTTATACGTCCTTCCAATCCATTTTCATGCCTTTATAATCATACCAGTATCATCAGTCACTAGAAAGATCATACCTATTTACTTGATATTTCATGACATTTTATAAAATTTTATTCAATCATATTCAATCGTATACGATTTTATACGAACTTTCATTTTATTGGATTCTAAATATCCAATCTACATATGTATAATTATCACATTTCAATTCAATCCAAGCACTCGATGTTGTCGAAAAATGATTTGTAAATTTTGAAGCGGAGAACTTTCACGTGAACAACATAAGACAAAATAATAGCTCGTAATTTTCTACCTCGATGGTATTTTGGCAAATCTTTGATGTTTTAAATGGTATAAAATGACAATAAACCCCAGGGTGGTACAGGAATTCTTTGGTCGACTATAAACTTAAATATTGAGACTTGGAACCACTGTTGAATACAACATACCTACTAAACAAAATACTTAGGTAATCAAATCATTTAATCACTTTTACAGAGCCATATTAAAATGAACGTATAAAATAAAAATAGAATCGAGTTCTACTTCATCAACTACCTATGCTAAGTAAACCTCTGTCAAAAATTTACTTGTTAAAGTAGTATATGACCAATGTTTTCATAAATATTATTATGCCTTTTAAAAAGTTAATTCACTAATTATGTAGTAAGATTTATCTAGCAACAATGTAAAAATGCTTAGCACCATTATTGCCCGAAACTGTTTTAAACGAGTCTTGGCGTAGTTTTTGGGATCTCAAATCATTCTCAATTTCAATTCAACTTGTTTGACTAATTCGAATGAAACTGTTTCGACGTCGTCTGAGCGTCACTAAGCAATTCACCAATAAGCAAGTTCTGGATCTCATTTCTCACTATTAATTTTCTTAGAGGGTCTAACCTCTTCAGATACGGCACTATTGACAACGCAAAATGTAAATCCTCGTCCACTTCCCTCCCAACTGAAGTTCGGTGTATTCTCCTGTTCGGAATCCCCATTTGCCTTGGAACATTCGCCATTTTCACACGTTTAAGATTCTTACTTAGTCTAATTTTTTGAGGGTTATTGTGTGATGTTACTAGAGGCGTCATCATGGAATCTGACGTGTCATCGTTGTGGTCAAGCGGATCTAAAAAGTCAACTTCGTTAGGCATTTCCTCGTCGAAATCAATATCTCTTTTGATGACAATGCGACTATCGTCAACATTGTCAAAGGAATCTTCATCATCTACGTCTGCTCTGACCTCTTCTGCTGGTCTGACTGTTATATGGTCTTTGAGGAACGTGAGCATGTCGTAATAAGCCCATTTTCCGCCATATTTATCTACTTCCGGACTCCCGGACTCTGAGACTGGATTCTTCTTTAGCTCCCTGTGAAATTGATCTCGTAAGTTCCTCCATTTCACTTTGATTTGATCTTCTGAAAAAAAAAACAGAAAATTTCATATTAAGATTACTACTCGATTGCATATGAAGTATTGTGTTATGTTCGATTACATAGATATGGGAAGATGATAATACGTGGTTGGCTGGTTGGAGTTCTCAGTAGTTTCTTACTTATTACAAACGGCAGTGGTTTATACCTTTGAACAACGGCCGCTAACAATACTTTCGAGCTAATAAAGATAATTCTCTTGAGACATTAGTTGTGAGAAAGTCATTATCCCTTTGCTTGAGCGCTCTCGGAGAAACTTTATCCTCTAGTGCTACCTTCATCTATTCAAATGCGTGAGTTCAGGATTGAACGACGTTTGTAACTTCAAGTGTGTAATTTTCTTTGAAGGAAACAAAGGCTTTCTTCGATCGCTTTCTTGTAATCAAAGTACGTGTTACCGATAATATCGAGACCTACAGTCCGATTTTAGAAAGCATAGGTCTTACCATGACGTCTTAATTCCGACTCAGTTCAGGTTTTAGATGTCATTTTTAGTATGGTTTTAGCGAGCGAACCTAAACTGAATCGTAATTGAATCGCACTAAGACGTCATGGTAAGGCCCCAGCACCTGAAAGTACCATTGGAAAGTGGTAAAAATCTGCATATGGCTACAAATATTGAAAAAATAAAATAAAACTACAGGCTGGTTACCACAATCGCTTAATGCGTGCCAAGTTCTATTCAGTAAGGGACACAGTTCCGCAGCCATATCGTCGGCTGTAGGTCTAATTGGCGTAACTGACATAATACGTTTTTTCAGGAGAGCCAATCAAAGTTTTTTTTCGGACTAAATTGCTCATAACTTTTTTTATAACGAACCTTTTTTATATCGGATTTCACACATAATCTTAGATTTTAGTGCTCTATCCTTATGTGTATCATTTATTAAAGTATTGCAACTATTTTAGATATTAGATTTCCCTTACATCAACTTGTTTCGTCAGTAACGTCCCTTACATGCCAAGTATTTTGCAGTCTTGCCCCTTACGTGGAATTGACCTCTACGTGGGAACCAATAATAATGACAAAAACAGGGTAAAGGACTAGTTGGAGAAATGCATGAAATACAAAATAGTGTACAGGGATTGTCGAAAAAAAGCATTGAATACAGAATGGTGCATAGGGATTTATGAAAAAAATGCATGAAATACAAAGTAGTGTATGACGATGGTTGAAAAAATAACATGAAAACAAAATAATATAAAGGGATTCCTGAACAAAAAAGAAGTACACCCTTTTAGTGTAAAGCAATTTTAAAATTGTTTTTTGTTTTTTAAACCATTTAAGACGTATGAAAATGTATTGGAAGAGTGTGTGTGGTTGTTTTTGCCCCTTACGTGCAATATTTTTATTTGTATATTGTAAGATTCTTCTATTGATTGAAATAAAACAATTTATTTTATTTTTATTGTTATCAAATAAAACAATATGTATAAAAACAATTTACCCATCATTTTACCTATCATTAGCGGTAAATATTTTTTACCTACTTTTTGATCAACAATACAGATGTAGTGAGATGTAGCGAAGTAGAACTGATCTCAATGGAAATACGATGGCACCCAAACTGTCAATCAATGATTTTATTAAATTAGTTACGTTATCATATCCATTAATATGGAACTTTACTGTTTAGTGTCAAACATCAAAGTGAAAAATGTTATTGTATACTATAGAGATGTTACAACCACCTTCAGTAACTTTGAAAATACAGTTTTACTGTCATAAGTATAATTATTATAAGTATAATTATATAAAAAAATTAAACAAAGCATTATTTTCACTTTAAAACATAAAGTATACAACAAAATAAAGCTTATTGGGAAATATTTACAAGGATAAAACTCAATACTTGCCTACTTAAAAACAACATTTACTTACGGGGCTAGTATCAAAATTTGTATGAAAGTAAATATGAATACTAGGCCCGATAGTATACTTATAGGAACTTAACATTGTTATTTTACCTACTGCATATTTGGATCAATATTTTTAACATTTTCCATTTCATAATCTGAGTAACAGTCTGACATATTATCGTCCGATTCGTCAGTGCTTTCATTTACAGTAATTACAATCCTATCAATGTGATCATCCATCAAGTGTTCCTGTGACCGATATTTTTGCACTACATCTGTACACACAAGTAATATTCTTACATTGACTTACTGTTATCCGAGGCTTCGCCTCCGTTTTTAAAAAAAAATTGTTTAATCTGTTTCATCAGAAAGGTCTTAACGATAACGAACACAGAAAAAAAATTAAGATATCGCTAAGCATTCTTTTTCTGTGCATGATGTCGTAATAAGGTAGGTTGTAATTAATAAACCAAACGACAGGTGAACGTGCACTGAGCCTAACAAACGGAGCTTTGTTTTGATACCCGTGCGCTATGTGTCGCATCCTCTCTTTCACACTCAAAAGACGTTGTGGGATAGAAAAGAATGACAGTAATGTAAGCACGTCCGCTCTTATCTTGTGTTATGAAGTATGATGTGCTTGTTAATAACGGTAACGGATAAAATATTCATTAATTCCACAATCAAATTGGTAAAACGGAAAATGAAACTAAATAAAATTCGCATCAAATTAGCGTAACAGACAATAAATTCAAATGTAATTCGAATCAAATTGGTGTAACGTTAGCACTGCTTAAAGTGTGGGAATGCAAATCGGCGTAAGGGACAAATATTTGGAAACACTTGCAGTCCGTTTAATGTAAAGGCGATCCGTATTTTTTTTAATAACTGAGACATTAGTGTAAGGCAAGTTTTATTATGTTTTTCTCCGATAGTCAACCATGTAAGGGCAATTCGTTGATTGAAAAGATACTTACCTTATTCAAAGTGGGTTGGCGGCGGTAAATACACCATTTTTTGTTGCTATATTTAATATTTTTTCAGATACATTGTTTTTGTGAGGCTGATTCGACAAGAACCCCTTAAAAAAAATTAGAGTAAGGGACATTTTTTTAAAGCTAGAATTTTTTCAATAATACCATTCGAAAGAGCGGAAAATTCTGAACAAAACTGTATACTCAACTCATTTTGCGTATTTTGTCAGTTACGCCAATTTGACCTACAGCCGACGATATAGCTCTGTCCCTTACGCTGAATAGAACTTGTGCTTGAGATTGTGGTAATCGCCCAACTCTAATTTAATTATCGACTAGTGGAAAGAAGTAGGTCATTAGAGAAAGTAATTTTCTGCGACGCCAAAAGACTTCCACTGTTGAACATTATTTTTGAGAATAAAATGATCTATATACCTAATCTATGTTGGACACCATCGTGAATGTCACGTACTGTGTAGGCACTAAGCACTTATTTGAACTAATGGAACCCACTGACATTAATTCAATAATAATGAAGATATCCGAGCTTAGCAAACCTGACACAATATTTGCTCTACGGAATAACTTAGCGATATTTGTATTGTCGATAAGCTTCAAACTAATTAGTAGATAATTACAAACGTGTCATAAGTATACACGGGTTCTAGTGCTAATTGCTTTGGTACTAACATAATAGTCTGAGTCTGACCCTAATGTAAATTAAATTGTTATTAAAGTGTCTGCGACTTATTTATTTAGCTTGTTACCAAGGCAAGGCGCGAAGGGTTACTAAATCAATATCTCCAGCCTATATACGTCCTACCGCTGGTCACAGGCCACCTCTCAGTATGAGAGGGCTGGGGCTATGATTCCCACGCGGGTCCAGTGCGGATTGGGAACACTCGCCATTGAATTTCGCACAAAATTTCCGAAAAACTTAGTGCTTACCTACCTAGCTACGAGCCCGGGATTCGAACCCACGGCCCACTGCTCGAGAGGGTATAAGGTCGAGCCGCTAAGCTACCGCAGCTTTTGTTTTTATTATAACTCCCATATGCAATAACTGCTCACCCAGAGTTAAGTAGAGTCGAAGTATGTGACATGTTTTACAATTTTTTTGCCCTTTTCTTCATATAATTATACATACTTTAAAATCGTCTTTTTATCTTGGCTACTACATAGATAAACAGACTTAGAAAGAATGGATTTTTAGATTTATTCATTTGTTGTGCTATCATGCTAAACGTGGCCTTTGGGACTTTCTGCTTTAGGCTCAGTATACCTCGTTAATGACATTAAAATTCATACTAAATTTTAAAATTCTAAAACCACTGGATTGGTTATTTAATTACCTACATAACTAATTATTATTTAAGCTTCCTCGCAATTTAGGTCTCCGAAAACTAATGTAAATTCTAAATTTTATTCTGGCCCGTCGTAAAGAGACCAACAACATAATATCGGTATAATTTGAAGTTTATCAATGTAGGCACGAGACTAAAATAATTACATCTTCTGTCTGGTCTCTACTTTGCATATACACGTCAGCTCCTGATAAAATTAATTAGCAAACTTGCGCGCCTCAAACATTGCTAAACCATTATTTAGAAAAGCGTCTCCATTTACTAAAATAATCACGATTGCGTTCTTAGGTAAAATGAAGCTAGAGACAAAACGAAACCGTATAATTTAAAAAAGGGCTTATTACATTTATAACCTAATAAAAGTATACACGTCTCATTTGAGTTCAAATTTCACTTTAAGAAACGCGAACTTGAAGAAAAACATTTAACTTGCCGCTCCGCTAATCATTGATCGATCTGTTTTGGTAATAAGCGGAGTAGCAAAGTAAATGCTTTTTTGTCCATTGAAATGGACCTCCGCAAAAGTACCGCCTGATACAACAAATCGTAAACTTACTAGTTTTGTCCAACGCCTCAGCAACTTCGTCCCATATCTTGTCGACATGCACGCGATTTTTGTAGTAATCGTCTTTCTTGTTCCACAGGCAGGGTCTTTTCCTCACTTCGTTTATCAAAGATATAACACTTGCTTTGGTTTCCATGTCCGATTTGGACGACAGAGTGGAGCCGACTAGTTGTTGCGACGCGACGTTGCCGGCTGCCGCACGACAGGCGGTGCGACTGCGACGTTGCCTTGTCGTGCAAGGTCGCGTGGTCGATAATGTCGCGACGCGATTTCACGCGATGTCGTGTTTAGTCAGAGTTTAGCGGAATGGAATTGACTGGTGAGAATGTTGGTGTTCGTCTAGTTTTTAAAATAAAAGTAGGTACTTTACCTGGTAAGTTATTTCACTATTTTTTTGCATTACCTACATCCCATACATAAACATAAATCACGTCTTCATCCCTTGCGGGGCCTAAGGCAACAAGACCTAAAGGCCACGTTTAGCATTGTGAGCGTACCTATAGATAGGTGAAAAGGGGAATCAAAATAGTGATGGGTTGCTAGCCGCATCGGCTATAACATGATTCCTATGATTTTCTTCCATTTGCATTATCTAAGCATATAGGTAGGTATTGGTCACTGCTCTTCACGGCAGCGCAAATCTGCATTGCACAAGTGTCGCCAAGAGGGAACCCCATCCCGGGGTGGTCGTGGGGCGTCGTGACACCGAGTGTTCCCGTACGCCTCACATTCGACCGAATAGGGAATCCGCGTGGTTTTCAGTGGGTATGCCTGCCGTCGCGGGAGAGCCCCACATACCCTCGGTAACCCTGTACCTACCAAAAGTACCTATATAATAAGGAAGTACTGAACCGATCGCACGACGCGGCGCGACGACCGTCGGGTTTCAGATTAGTGCAAATTATTTGCGTGTTAAATAATTAAAACGTATTGTTACTTATTGTAACGCATGCGAATAAAGTGGAAAAAAAGTATCTAAACTCCATGAAGTCAACTATTATACTACGGTACTTAGTGTAGGTACTTGCCTAAAGTTTTCTATCACAATATTGTATGTTATTAAATTTTAGCGTAAACGCGGGCGTATTTGGTGACCTAAAACTTACAGTAAGAGTAAGCCTAATACAACAGATTTCATCAGCCAATTTCGCCCGAAACATTTACCTTTCTAACAGCGTTAAATAATCCCAAAGTTTCCAAATGAAATTTAATTTAAATTCCTACAGGCACAAGTGGAAATAGTAACATTGGGCTAGGGAAAAGGAAACTTCGACCCTCGAACTGTACTTTGGTTCGCACTTTGACTTCGACATCGAGTTGTGTATCGTCGGCGTTAAGATCATGTTTCCGTTCTAGGTAGGTATTTATATACCTAATATGAATGCAGTTTTGTCCTAATTATCATTCTTGTTTAAGGCGCTGTCAACAGCAAATGACCTGGAGCAGCGCCACTCTTCACACATACGGTTCACGTGCCTGTTAGTGAAAGAGAAGAAACTATTCCGGCGGCTTGGCGCGCGTCTAAAATCTTGCAAATAAGACACAAATCATAAGAAATAAACAAAAGTATGGATTATTTGTGAAATATGACTCGTTAGCCGTTTAGGTATTGAATATGTTGACTTTATGTTTTTAATTGCAGACCCATACGTCGAAAAAATAAAGACATAGAACCGTTTAATGATGATTTTAAGACCAATCTTTTCAATTATTTTCTATCGAGCCGATTTTGTTCAATTATGTATCGAGCCCGTCTAGCGTGTTTGAAATATGATGAAAATTAATATTATATTTTTTTTGTATTTTTTTTGTGTGCAGTTTTTCTTAACGAAGTGTTTAAATAACATCAATTTCAACAAAATTAGGTGTTGTCACCCTCTTAAGCGGTGTGTGTAGTTTGACTGTAATTTCTAAACGACACTGAAAATTAGAACACAGAAAAATCCAAAAAAGTAAAGCTATGGCCGGGAATCGAGCCCGGATCCTCGTCATTCCGTGACGCGTGCTAAACCCCTATACCACCCATAGCAGGTGAGTAGAGAGTAAAAAGTTCCACCACAGAATAAGTAATGCTCCACACAGAAAATCTAGTGACTAGAGGCTCATTGTTCGTTGCCGTTTCGATCCGCAAGTGGCGCTGCCAATTTTACCGTATTTTGTATAGTGTACCGTAAGTTGGTATAGTGTGTTGGGGTAACTCCGGACGGTTTTTTATCTTACCCCGCTTTTCAACTTACCCCAACGCAATATACTTGAAACATTTTTGTCTTAAATTTAAACTAGAAGTCTGTGGCTTTGGGAGCGTTCAAGTATTACGTAGTTAAGGCGAAGGGATAGGCAAATGACCTTGCCCGTTCGTGACGTGGCAAGCAGTCCGATCAACGCGACATCTGTTAAATAATCGACGCGTGAACTCGATGCGAATGGGCGCGTGCTGATGGATTGAAATATTGCACTGCGATGTTAGTAGATGGCGCTTGCTTTAGTTTTCCGATTGCCTACACAGACACAGCATAATGTTCAAATCAGATTTTGCAAAAATAATAAAAAAAATTAACATTTCGGCATTCGTAACGTGGCCTTTAAGGTCATGTTACCTTGGGCTCTGTCTGCTCCGCAAGGAATAGAGACGTTATTTATTTATGTATGTATGTGATATAATACATGAGAAAGTTTGTGACGATGTGAGTGAGTGTGTATGATTAGATTAGATTAGATTATTTATTCATTCAATAAAAATTACATCATAAATTGTACATTGTCAAGTTAGAAGAATTTTGATTGAAATCGTCAAGAGTAAATAAAAAATAAAATCAAATTAAATACCTAATACAGATCAATTAAATACTAAAATAATAATAATAAAAATAATAATAATTGGTAGGTACAATTAAATTAACCACTAGGGATCGTCACTTCTTTTAAACAATAAAATAATAATAATAATAATAAGGCAATTAAAATAAATCAAAATGTCATATCCAGAAACTCGTTTACAGAATAAAATGCATTTTTCAACAAAAGGACTTTCAGTCGACGCTCAAATGTTTCGTCATTTTGTTCATTTTTAAGATCGGAGGGTAGGTGTTCATAATATTTGGGGCCAATAACACGCGGGTTTTTCCCCGCTAACGCCATTCGGTGGGGTACCGCACTTAAGCGACCTGTGCTACGAGTGTTCTTGCCTTGAACGCCCATTCGACCGAAACTACTAATATTTGTGCGCGTATACATAATAACTTGGAACAAATACAACGAAAACAGGGTCATGATATCAAGTTCTGCGAACAATTTTTTACATGTCTGTTTGTTTCTTCTTCAAGCTACAACAACTGGACGGATTTGGATGAAATTTGGAACGAAGACAGTTGGTACCCTAGATTAAAACAGGCTACTTTTTATCCCAGAAAAATGCAGTTTCCGCGGGATAGTGATGAACGTGACGTCAAAGGTGTCCAGAGTCTGTTTAGAGTCGCAACGTAAATTATTATTGCAGAATAAAGTAAAACTTGAACGTGTGCGGGAAAGATACAGAATAAGGCATGGTTTTTCCAATGATTATCTTCAAAACCGATATCCGAGGGTCCGAGAGGTCCCCAAACATAAATCCGTTATCAAAAATGAAAAAGGTGGCCGCCATTTTGGATTCTTTAAGTTTTGGACCGATTATTTTCAAAATCGATATCTGAGAATCCGAGTGGTCGTCAAACACAAATCTGCTATCGAAAATGAAAAAACTGGCCGCCATTTTGAATTCTTTACTTTTTGAACCGATTGTTTTCAAATTCGATATCTGAGGATCCGAGTGGTCCCCAAACATGAATCCGTTTTTAAAAATGAAAAAAGTAGCCGCCATTTTGAAAACTTTTGTTTTTCGACTGATTGTTTTCAAAATCGATATCTGACGATCCGAGTGATTCCCAAACACGTATCCGTTATATAAAATGAAAAAAGTGACCGCCATTTTGAAATCTCTAGTTTTTGAACCGATTGTTTTCAAAATCGATATCTGAGGGTCCGAGTGGTCCCCAAACATGAATCCGTTATCAAAAATGAAAAAAGTGCCCGCCATTTTGAAATCTTTAGTTTTTGGACCGATTATTTTCAAAATCGATATCTGACGATCCGAGTGGTTCCCAAACACGTATCCGTTATATAAAATGGAAAAAGTGGCCGCCATTTTGAAATCTAAGTTTTGGACCGAATATTTTCAAAATCGATATCTGAGGGTCCGAGTGGTCGTGAAACACAAATCTGCTATCGAAAATGAAAAAACCGGCCGCCATTTTGAAATCTTTAGTTTACCGACCGATTGATTTCAAAATCGATATCTGAGAATCCGAGTTGTCTCCAAACATGAATCCGTTTTTAAAAATGAAAAAAGTGGCCGCCATTTTGAAATCTTTAAGTTTTGGACCGAATATTTTCAAAATCGATATCTGACGATCCGAGTGGTTCCCTAACACGTATCCGTTATATAAAACGGAAAAAGTGGCCGCCATTTTGAAATCTTTAAGTTTTGGACCGAATATTTTCAAAATCGATATCTGAGGGTCCGAGTGGTCGTGAAACACAAATCTGCTATCGAAAATGAAAAAACTGGCCGCCATTTTGAAATCTTTAGTTTACCGACCGATTGATTTCAAAATCGATATCTGAGAATCCGAGTTGTCTCCAAACATGAATCCGTTTTTAAAAATGAAAAAGTGGCCGCCATTTTGAAATCTTTAAGTTTTGGACCGAATATTTTCAAAATCGATATCTAAGGGTCCGAGTGGTCGTGAAACACAAATCTGCTATCAAAAATGAAAAAACTGGCCGCCATTTTGAAATCTTTAGTTTACCGACCGATTGATTTCAAAATCGATATCTGAGAATCCGAGTTGTCTCCAAACACGTATCCGTTATCAAAAATGACAAAAGTGGTCGCCATTTTGAAATCTTTAGTTTTTGGACCGATTATTTTCAAAACCGATATCTGAGAGTCCGAGAGCTCCCCAAACATAAATCCGTTATCAAAAATTAAAAAAGTGGCCGCCATTTTGAAATCTTTAAGTTTTGGACCGATTATTTTCAAAATCGATATCTGAGAATCCGAGTGGTCGTCAAACACAATTCTGCTATCGAAAATGAAAAAACTGGCCGCTATTTTGAATTCTTTACTTTTTGAACCGATTGTTTTCAAATTCGATATCTGAGGATCCAGGTGGTCCCCAAACATGAATCCGTTTTTAAAAATAAAAAAAGTAGCCGCCATTTTGAAAACTTTTGTTTTCCGACCGATTGATTTCAAAATCGATATCTGAGGATCCGAGTTATCTCCAAACACGTATACGTTATCAAAAATGACAAAAGTGGCCGCCATTTTGAAATGTTTAGCTTTCAGACCGATTATTAACCGATATCTGAGGGTCCGAGAGGTCCCCAAACATAAATCTGTTTTTAAAAATGAAAAAAGTGGCCGCCATTTTGAATTCTTTACCTTCTAGACCAATTGTTTTCAAAATCGATATCTGAGGATCCGAGTGGTCCCCAAACATGAATCCGTTTTTATAAATGAAAAAACTGGCCGCCATTTATCAACCCGTTATCAAAAATGGAAAAAGTGGCCGCCAGCTCAGATATCGATTTTGAAAACAATCTGTTCAAAAACTAAACATTTCAAAATGATGACTTTTCTATTTTGTATAACGGATACGTGTTTGGGAACCACTCAGATCGTAAGATATCGATTTTGAAAACAATCGGTACAAAAACTAGTTTTTAAAATGGTGGACACCTTTTTTTATTTTTAAAAACGGATATCGATTTCGAAAATATTCGGTCCAAAACTTAAAGATTTCAAAATGGCGGCCACTTTTGTCATTTTTGATAACGTATACGTGTTTGGAGACAACTCGGATCCTCAGATATCGATTTTGAAATCAATCGGTCGGAAAACTAAAGATTTCAAAATGTCGGCCAGTTTTTTCATTTTTGATAGCAGATTTGTGTTTCACGACCACTCAGACCCTCAGATATCGATTTTGAAAATATTCGGTCCAAAACTTAAAGATTTCAAAATGGCGGCCACTTTTTCCGTTTTATATAACGGATACGTGTTAGGGAACCACTCGGATCGTCAGATATCGATTTTGAAAATATTCGGTCCAAAACTTAAAGATTTCAAAATGGCGGCCACTTTTTTCATTTTTAAAAACGGATTCATGTTTGGAGACAACTCGGATTCTCAGATATCGATTTTGAAATCAATCGGTCGGTAAACTAAAGATTTCAAAATGGCGGCCGGTTTTTTCATTTTCGATAGCAGATTTGTGTTTCACGACCACTCGGACCCTCAGATATCGATTTTGAAAATATTCGGTCCAAAACTTAAAGATTTCAAAATGGCGGCCAGTTTTTTCATTTATAAAAACGGATTCATGTTTGGGGACCACTCGGATCCTGAGATATCGATTTTGAAAACAATTGGTCTAGAAAGTAAATAATTCAAAATGGTGGCCAGTTTTTCCATTTTCGGTAGCAGATTTGTGTTTGACAACCACTCGGACCCTCAGATATCGATTTTGAAAATAATCGGCCCAAAACTTAAAGATTTCAAAATGGCGGCCACTTTTTTCATTTTTGATAACGGATTTATGTTTGGGGAGCTCTCGGACCCTCAGATATCGGTTTTGAAAATAATCGGTCCAAAAACTAAAGATTTCAAAATGGCGGCCACTTTTGTCATTTTTGATAACGGATACGTGTTTGGAGACAACTCGGATTCTCAGATATCGATTTTGAAATCAATCGGTCGGTAAACTAAAGATTTCAAAATGGCGGCCCGTTTTTTCATTTTTGATAGCAGATTTGTGTTTCACGACCACTCGAACCCTTAGATATCGATTTTGATAATATTCGGTCGGTAAACTTAAAGATTTCAAAATGGCGGCCACTTTTTTAATTTTTAAAAACGGATTTATGTTTGTGGACCACTCGGATCCTCAGATATCGATTTTGAAAACAATTGGCCCAAAACTTAAAGATTTCAAAATGGCGGCCACTTTTTTCATTTTTGATAACGGATTTATGTTTGGGGAGCTCTCGGACCCTCAGATATCGGTTTTGAAAAAATCGGTCCAAAAACTAAAGATTTCAAAATGGCGGCCACTTTTGTCATTTTTTATAACGGATACGTGTTTGGAGACAACTCGGATTCTCAGATATCGATTTTGAAATCAATCGGTCGGTAAACTAAAGATTTCAAAATGGCGGCCAGTTTTTTCATTTTTGATAGCAGATTTGTGTTTTACGACCACTCGAACCCTTAGATATCGATTTTGATAATATTCGGTCCAAAACTTAAAGATTTCAAAATGGCGGCCACTTTTTTAATTTTTAAAAACGGATTCATGTTTGGGGACCACTCGGATCCTCAGATATCGATTTTGAAAACAATTGGTCTAGAAAGTAAATAATTCAAAATGGTGGCCAGTTTTTTCATTTTCGGTAGCAGATTTTTGTTTGACAACCACTCGGACCCTCAGATATCGATTTTGAAAATAATCGGCCCAAAACTTAAAGATTTCAAAATGACGGCCACTTTTTTCATTTTTGTTAACGGATTTATGTTTGGGGACCTCTCGGACCCTCAGATATCAGTTTTGAAAATAATCGGCCCAAAACTTAAAGATTTCAAAATGGCGGCCACTTTTTTCTTTTTTGATAACGGATTTATGTTTGGGGAGCTCTCGGACCCTCAGATATCGGTTTTGAAAATAATCGGTCCAAAAACTAAATATTTCAAAATGGCGACCACTTTTGTCATTTATGATAACGGATACGTGTTTGGAGACAACTCGGATTCTCAGATATCGATTTTGAAATCAATCGGTCGGTAAACTAAAGATTTCAAAATGGCGGCCAGTTTTTTCATTTTTGATAGCAGATTTGTGTTTCACGACCACTCGGACCCTTAGATATCGATTTTGAAAATATTCGGTCCAAAAAGTAAAGAATTCAAAATGGCGGCCAGTTTTTTCATTTTCGGTAGCAGATTTGTGTTTGACGACCACTCGGACCCTCAGATATCGATTTTGAAAATAATCGGCCCAAAACTTAAAGATTTCAAAATAGCGGCCACTTATCATTTCTGATAACGGATAAGTGTTTGGAGACAACTCGGATCCTCAGATATCGATTTTGAAATTAATCGGTCGAAAAACTAAAGATTTCAATATGGCGGTCTTTTTTATTTTGATAACGGATCCATGTTTGGGAACCACTTTGACCTTCAGATATCTTTTTTTTTTTCTTTCTAATGATAGACTATACATTGGAGTACTACTTGCCTCATTATCAAAATTTTTCATGCCGTAATTCCAAACAAAATCCTATTTCCCATGCTTGTTCGCTAAACAGCAAGTAAGTATCAAACCAACCTGCCACTAAGTTCCCAAAAAACGGATTGAAAATAATAACTTTTAACTTAATATAGGTATTATACGTGCGAAGCGAACGAGTACGACTTTTTGAAGAACTGTTTCGCGCCTATTCTGTGACTCAAACAACATGCTTAGCCAAACCAATATGAAAAAACGCGAAGCGAATATTGGCAACGTCGCGTCCGTCGCTTACGCACTGCCGCCACCGAGCGAACATGCAACGTTGCTTTTTCCTTATTATTTTCATACGTCTTATCCAAATTATTTTTTTATTTATTTATCTATTATTTTTTTATTATTTTTTTATGAACATTTTTGGTTTTATCTTAATAATTTATTTCATTGTATTATCTTTTTAACATTTTTTTGGTTTCCGAATTTTTTTGTACATTGAAAAGCGCCTGATTGAATGTGCGGGCAAATATTGCGTTCGCCCTTTTCACAGGATCTGGGCAGTACTACTCTCTAAAGCCTTATTTGTTGGCTAATTGAAGCAAACGCACCGTGGAATTTTAATTATGAGTTACTAGAGTGACCTCGTCGAGATTGGTAGCAAACAGATTGGTTTCACCCGAGCAAACCGCGCACAAAATATTTTCGAGACTCTTAGAGCAAACGAATTTTTGTACTAACTACGACATTAAGGAATATGTTTTCACCGGTGAATTCTAATTCAAGACATGTTTTATAGAATGTGCAATTTTCAAAACTCGAAATTGTGTATTATCGCCATAAAACATGCACAAAAATAACCAATTTATGAGCTTTTGCCTATCCCTTCGCCTTAACGCAATTTGGGGGGGCGGAGGGGTCTCGTAAAACGTTACTATGCGTTACAGGGGCGGGAGGGGGTCTTTCTTACAACACGTTACGTAACATTATTTATTTTTATATATGCTCTCTTAACATGAATAAGTGAAAATTCACTTATTGCAAGTGAAAACCGAACCAAACGGTTATTAAAAATGATCACTTGAGAGTTACGTAACGTTTAGAGACGGGGGGGGAGACGGGGGTTTGGGGGGTACAGAAAACGTTACGGAGCGTTACATTCAAAAATCTTCAATAATTGCGTTACGTAATACTTGAACGCTCCCTTTTCAAGGTGAAACAAAATGGTTAGTTGATTAATACCCCAGTGACCAAGGAACTAATTGTACCCTTAGTATCGGGGTGCGTATATACGATCCCGGCGATAATTACAGCCGCATTAGCTGGGTTCCCGGCCATCACGTTGAACCACCAAAACAGATCGATTTTCGGGATCGAACTTTGTAGGTGAAAGTTGTTGTTACAAAACAATACAACTAGGTACTACTATACCTATATACCTATTACTTTGTTCTACTTACAAGTGTACTTTCTTCTGAGAGGTTATTTTCACTTAGGTAGGTAAGTATCTAACACTAAAATTTTGAAAACAAATCTTGATTTACTGGTGTAAGGTGTAAGTAAATCAAGAACAAAATGGGTGGGTTATTATAAGAAAAACGTGACTTAATCGCGTAATTAAAATGTATATACCTAGTGTGCGGTCGTTCCTGGACCACGTTCGAGACGTTTTGAAAAAGGGCAGGTCAGGAGTACCCGGAACCGACGAGCATGTATGAAGAGATTGATGACTGTGGATGAAGCGAAATGTGATGTGTGGTGTGTGTGATGTGCGTGTGAGCGAAGTGTGATGTGTATGTCAAAATCGTAGCAAGTGGAACAAAGTAGTCTCTGCCTACCCCTATGGGCAAGAGGCGTGGCTGTATGTATGTATAAAGTGTAAAATCCGAAACGTCGAGGTATTTACAAAAATACATTTTAATTACCTACCCGATTAAGTCACGTTTTTCTTATAATAACCCACCCATTTTGTTCTTGATTTACTTACACCTTACACCAGTAATAATGTGAAAAATCGCGAGGGTTAGGTATTAATTTGCGCTTATCACTTAGCTTAGACTTCCAAAGAATAATTGGGAATAGTTAGAAGGGTTGGGACTTTAGTTTTCAGGTCCCACGCGGGCCCAGGACACAGAATATATAATAGTACTAACGTACAGAATGGCCACGCTCCGCCCCGCACCGTTTCGAGTTACCCCACCCCCTCAAGCGCAGGCTACCGGAAAGCTGCTGGAAACAAGTAGGGTGCGCAACGCGATGTATGTCGGCCGCACTCAGTTCGGGAACCTACCCTACCTACTTCATTTTATAAAAAATTGAAAATTAATGCTTTCTGAAATTATCGCGATTAATACATGAAATAACTACAGAATCATTCGCTTAAGTTTGTTGTCGTATATCTATTGTAATTGAAAATAATAATGCTTAAATACACAGACAGACACATTTTAAGTAAGTAAGTTTAAATAAATAGATAACGATTAGTTAAGTACATTTATTTGCACACATCTAAGCCATATCTTCATATAAGTACCTATATTTATGCCATTGGTAGTACTTATAGTACTAGGTTTTTGCGATAGACTCAGCCCTGTGTATCTTACGCACACATTGACGCGTGTACAGACGACGTCGTGCCTGTGTTGATTCAAGAACGCGGATTTTGTACGTCTTGGCCGCCGTGTGCCCAGGATTAGGAACTTCGCACTCCATTGAACTTCTTGGCAAATACCTATGTGGAAGTTCGTCATTAAGGTAAGTAGGTACGTAGGTAAGTAATGTAATTCAGCGGGTAAGAATAGAAAAACGAGGAATAAGGTGTTAGAATAGCAGTTTTGGCACAAAATGTCGTTGGATTAGTCGCACAAACTAATACATACCTACATCTACTTAACTCTGATCTATGTCAAGTTCTAAAAAGCTTCATGTACTTATATTAAGGTTAGTAAAATAGGTAGTGTTGGCGACGGTAGGTAGTTATTTAAGATTTTATTTTTTTGGAAAAATACACTATACTGACACCCCCTTTTTTATGGTGGCGAAAACGCATTTTTGCAATTTTGAATCGACCCGGTAAGTATTTTCAAACCATTTATTCCAATAAACTTCAATGTAAGTACATAACACATAATGATATCGTATTGTACATAATAGATAGAGGATAGGACATATTAATAGCACAGACCAGTCTCAAGCTAGATGTTAACGGCTGGTTGTGGAGGAAAAGGCCGAAGCAGCTCCGCGGGCCGGTATGTTACTAGGAATCATTCCTCATTCCGTTAAGATTGAATGTGTAATGCTTCGTGGCTGCCTCGATTCTTTGCTCTACATACATAAATCACGACATTATCCCTTATAGGTTAGACGAGCTCAAGGTAACAAGACCCAAAGGCCACATTTAGCGTGATTGTGGACGAATAGCTGACGGGTCCTAGCCGCATCGCCTATAACATGGCTCCTAAGATTTTCTTTGCTCTAATAAGTAGATACTTACAAAAACCAGTCGTATAAGTACATCACAGACCCCGGGCTTGTCCGGCAAATGGCCATCCGCCAGCGTGATTGTCTAATTTCCTGCGGCCTCAGCCAACGTCTAAGAAATAATTCTGGGAAAGCCCCAAATTCGTATACGTCAAGCAATAATTTTGAAGCATGAAATTGCTGATACTCGAACAACTTCTGAGTATAATTTAGCCAGTATTTCAATCTTACAGGCATGGCTGTCGGTATTGACTAATATTCCATTTAAATCCGACGAGTTTTATTTAACTATATCTAAGGAAAGCATCGTACATCTTCATCTTCCTCCCGGGACTACATTTAGAATAAATTTAGTACTTTAGTAGGTACCTAATCAACAAATCAATACCGATAGTACAGTAAAATAAAGCAAAAATCTGTCAACATGAAACTACCGTGAGACTCAATCATAATTACAAAAACGGATAACTCACGTATTAAAAGCCGAATAATGGTGGACATATGCGGCATACGCGGCAGTTATTCGGCTTTTATAGGTACGTGAGTTATCCGTTTTTATAACTATGCAAAAATCTGTGTTGCTACAGAACTGCAACTCGCATTTATTTTGACTCCATGGTGACTTCCCATCCAAAGTTACGTTAAAAGTGGTGAATTAATAGAGCTGTAATTCAGTCCAATTTTTTATCGCTTCCAATTGTTATTTTATCGAGTGATGTATTGTCAAAAATCGGCACCTTGTGAACAGTCGAGGCCAATAATACGACAATACGATACCATGTCAATTATATCTATCACCGACCTTATTGTTTGTGGCATAAAGGTGTATAGATGTTTTTGACGTTCTGGGGCATGTTTTATAGCTACAAGTTAGATACAATTTACAAGCGGAAGTCTCAATCTAACACATAGGGTCAGAAAGAGACTTCCGCTTGTAAATTGTGACTTGTAGCTTTATAAAATAGGGCCCTGGTAACGTATGCCCTTGACTGTACATTAATAAACAAGTGACGTATAGTTGCTATGACCATGTAGACATCTTTTACCTTTAGTATTATTGATCGAAGGTTGAAGCTTCCCTTTATTTTACTGTAGAGGAATGATTTAGTCAAATTCGGGGATTCAGGGCCCGTCCCGCGAGACTAGGATAAAGGCCTATTGGGGTGCAAAATTATATTATCACAGGGAAACAGGGAAGCATTCGTTTCTACAACAACAGAGAAAAGATAACCTTTCTAGTTTACGGTTTTAGATATTTTGATTCGGAGGTTAGTACGCTAGGGGCATCATACGTTAGACATTAAGACACGCTTGGGACCCGATTTTTATAATAATAATAATAATAATATATCTTTATTTTCAGACAACTTTAGGTCCATAGTATGTTAGTATACAAATTGAAAAATCTTAACCTATGTTAGTATTAATACCTATCGAGAAAACTAAATCCGCTGAGTTGAGCTAAGTAGGTACCTATTATGTGGCTTGTGTTTGTCGTAGGTAAGTAAACAAATCTTCTAAATGTAATACCGCTCGGCCAGAAAGAGTCCTGTAGCACGATATCAATAATATTCTTAGGAATATACAACTTAAACGAGTTGTAGCTTTTATCTTTTTTTCGATTTATTTTAAATAAGCTAATATTTGCCTGAGTTTTCATCCTAGAACATAATCCTTGATGTCATTTTCATTGGTTTCCTTGGAGACATTAGGATTTTTGAAATCAACACACAAACATATAAAAATAACGTCTTTATCCCTTACGGGGTAGAACGAGCCTAAGGTAACAAGACCTAAAGGCCACGTTTAGATTGTTTTGAAATCAGTTCGTATGAAAATGCCCCGAGTAGTTTTATAGCAGTTTGGATGGTACTTTTGAGTGATGTTTCAATCGGATCCTAGCCGACCAATTTGATTCCATCGCCATCGCTAAACCTCATAAATATCTAGGCATACCTACTTAACTAAATTACCAGTTGCTTCTCTTCTTGGCAGGTAGAAAAGGGAATCAAATAGTGATAGGTTGCTAGACGCACCGAATATTCCAAAAACTTTCGCCCATTTCGCTGTTGTAGATGTCAATATAATAAAGTTGGATGCGGTAGCTGGCGGCGTTGCCATGGCGTCCCACTGGATTAGATAAGGGCTCCTACTCAAAAAGGAATGATTTGCTACAATTCACAAAAATGATTGGAATATTTTCGCAACAAAACCCAGCATCAACGCTCCACGCAGGTTCAAAAAAGAATCTAATAATCGCTCATCGTACGAAATTGAAAACATAGGACACAAAATAAAACAGATGAACTGATAACAATGGGATTTATATTTAGCAACAGAAATGGAACGATCGGGATTGATGGCACCTAACGGGATTGCAGTGGGTATCGATTCCTCTTTCGTTGGATTTTCTTACATCCGTTGTGAGAGGCGTGATAGAACTTTTGTGTACAGGGTGCACGAGCTGGGAAGTTTTAATTTGCGTTTTGTTTTCATCTGCTTTATTTTTATAGCCCTACGTAAAAAAACAACAACATCGATTTGTTCACTATGTAGGTACTTAAATTGCCACTTCAATCTATCGACATAGCTCATCGTATTAGCCCACTGAAGTGGCAATGGGCCGGTCATCTAACCCGAAGAACCGATAACCGTTGGGGTAGACGAGTTCTTGATTGGAGACCACGGATCGGCAAACGTAGCGTAGGACGTCCTCAGACTCGGTGGAGCGAGGATCTTCGCAAGGTGGCTGACAAGAGCTGGATGAGAGTGGCCGAGAATCGTGCTCAGTGGCGTGCCATGGGAGAGGCCTATGTCCAGCAGTGGACGAATATATGATGATGATGATGATGTACTTAAATTCTTTAGGTGGGTATTTTAAAAAGAAATAGCCATAACTTTTTTTTATAAAAAAAAATGCGTCTTGGTCGGTCTATTTACTTACTCTTGAGATAACACAACATATCGCTAGTTTAGTACTCTACTTACCTAGCAAGTACCCAACTATTAGGCTATAGAGATCGCACTTCGGTCTTTGGAAAGAGACAATTGGCGTTACATAAGTAAGAGCGAGACAACGAAGCCGAAATTAGGCGAGAAGACCGATGTTGCAATCTCTATGGCCTACCTAGGTACTGTACTTAGATACAGTCTATTCACTTCGTCCAAAGAACAGTGGTAGATCCACAGAATAAATAATAGTTTAATAGTGGTAGAGCATTCGACGAGAACAGGTTAACTAGTACTAAGTTAGTACCAGTTTCAGCCGCAGGGACGCACAACTTTAATAGCGCTGTAGTCGAGTTCCGTACTACAGGGAATACGCAGTACGCAAACGTTTCAGGACATAAGTTGTTGAATATCTAAGCACGTGGAAGGATGATTAGGTATTGTAGTTTTCGAACTAAGTACTACGTGTAGTTCAGTGCCATTGTGCAATACTAAACACTTCCTTGTAAGTATTCTAGTTACGACCAGATAATTCATGTTCCCCGTTTGATTCCTATATAGTACCTACACGAATTGCCAATGTTACATTACGCATACGTTATTAGGTAATAGTCCATTCGAGATCGTTCTTTGCGAGGCCAAACATTATTATCTACACCCTTTAGGTACCTACCAAACACGATTTTAGACTGGCCCGGGCCCATACTTCATCATCACTACATACCTACAATGACATTTTATAAATATATACAATATCATTGCATACCTAGTATAAAACAAAGTCGCTTTCTCTGTCCTTATGTCCCTATGTATGCTTAAATCTTTAAAACTACGCAACGGATTTTGATGCGGTTTTTTTAATAGATAGAGTGAATCAAAAGGAAGGTTTATATGTATAATACATGCATAATATACCGTGCGAAAAGTCTATACCTAATTAAAGAAACAAGAAAAACATTTTCAAAAATTGATACAAATTTACATTAAGTGAGTACCTACGGTGAATACAACAAAACAGAGAGAGAAATCGCCAGGCACGCGTAAAGTTAAAGTCGTGGTCGGGCTTTAGAAATTAAATGAAATTTTTGATGAAATGCTCAAAATTTTATAAGAAAAAAATCCTTTTAATATCAGCCTGTAATTGAATGAATCGTAGAATCCTCGATACAATGCCATTCTTAAACGCATCCAATTGAACGCAGAGAACTTGGAATCGGTTTCCGCAGAGGCAAAGATTAAAGAGGAATTACGCTTGCCGTTAGGTACTTTTAAATACCAACTCGAAGTGGCTTTTGTTCTGTGGTGTCCATACACTGCACAACACAAATAGTACTTGGATGAACTTTTAAAAATAGGGCCCCTATAGACTCATACGTAGTTACTTTAGGTAGTAAATACTTCAGAGAAAAAACGTATTTTATTTTCTTCAATTCAATTTGCCCTGAACACTTATTTACACAGCTATCATCTTCATAGGTCGAAGCACCTAACAAGGATCACTGAATATCACACATTTTCGTTGTGACTAATAAAGCACTCAAGAATCCGAAAGACGGATATCCGTGTTATCCGTGTAGGGTAACAAAGACAATTTCTGTGAAAGATCGCTTTTGATCTCAGCAATTCAACCCTTGTGCGGATTCGTACCTAAGAACATTAATAACAATACTACGCGAAATAAGTATGTGTGTGTACTTTATTTTTCTTATGCTTAAGTGGTATAAATTTACTTTAGTTTCAGAACTTTCAGACCGTTAACCAGAAGGTTACTTTACTTAATATGGAGTGTTTTTGCGTGGGTACATTACGCTACGGTATTTTCACATATTTATCTAACTATGTTCTATCAAAAATCTGGCCCTATCTCATCTAGCATCTAACTGTACCACGGCACCGACCGTGTAATCCACGAGTCAAATTAGTCCGCCCCCAAATTATCTAAATTGCGTACCTCGCAGTACAAAATGTAATTTCCTAGCACTTACATTTTAGTGTAACGCGACACTGAGGCAGCAATTTCCTGAAATTCTCATCCCCCCATATCCGCCGCCATTATGATGGGCAAGTTGCCATTTACTTACTATCAGATAGCATCGCGGTATTCGCGGTAGAATAGAATCCCTTGCAGATTTGGATAGTGCGAAGTTGTGAAGTGACGTCACACGTCCCACGCGGTTGTGAGTTTTATTAAAAGTACCTATATCTAACCTACTTGGTGTTAGATAAGGGTGCGACCAAACTGCCACGTATACGCAGTGACGTGTCGTATGCGTCACGTTTTCTCACCATTTCTTCATACATTTTGTTGCGATTCCGTAACGTCACCGTTTTTTAAGCGGCGGTGTGGTCGCACCCTCAGCACCGAGTCACAGAATAAGTAATAGTACTAAAGACCCGAGAAGGGTGCGACCACACCGCCGCTTAAAAAACGGTGACGTTACGGAATCGCAACAAAATGTATGAAGAAATGGTGAGAAAACGTGACGCATACGACACGTCACTGCGTATACGCGGCGGTTTGGTCGCACCCTCTCGGTGCTAGGTGCGTAACATAAAAAATACCCGTGCAATTTTCATCTGCTTTGTAGTTTGTATGCGTAAATACCGATCCTGTGGAATAATCTCAAAAAAATAGCTTAAAATACAAACTACTACGTCCCACTGCTTATCAATGCAAAATTAACCAAAATCATCACTACATCATCTTCCTAGCGTTTTTCCCGGCATTCAAGGCCGTCTTTAAACTATTTGAGGCCCTGGGCACATTAGGATCATGGGGCCCCTATGACCTAAATATCGGTTATCATTTGGTAATCTGGCAGGAATTAGGGGGCCCCATTCGATCGCGGGGCCCTGGGCACGTGCCCATAGTGCCCAGTGGAGAAGAGGGGCCTGCCGGCATTTGCCACGGCCTAGTGAGCCTGGGGAGTGGGGCCGCTTTGACAACTTAATCCCAAGATTTGGCGTAGGCACTAGTTTTTACAGAAGCGTTGTTAAGTTGTAAGCGTGTTATTGGGATTGGTCCGGTTTCCTCACGATGTTTTCCTTCACCGAAAAGCTCATGGTAAATTTCAAATGTAATTTCGCACATAAATTCCGAAAAAGTCAAGAGGTGCGAGCCCGGGATTCGAACCCGCGACGCTCTGCTTGAGAGGCCACAGCACAGGTCAAACTAGGCTACCACGGCTTTTTTCCAAAACCACGACTACAATAAAAAATAATTCATAATAATAATATTATTACTTACGTACGTGATGGGACTTAATGAAAACTAAGTAACCACATTTACTTACTTAATTCTGTAACGATTTATTAAAGTAAATTAAATATTCCAACAAAATCCATTCAGAGAAAAAAGGAACAAAGGCATCAAGATTTAACTTTTATACCTATTTGTAAACATTTTTTACATTCAAGCAGTATAAAAAAGTACTTAGTCATATTAATCATATTTATTTGAACCTTAAGCTACCATTAGGCTTTATAGGCCTAGGACACCTCCTGTTGGGATTTTTATCGTATTTTTCATATAAATCCTTTTTCTTAATAGCATTCAACAATTTGCTGCTTATTTTAGTGCATCCTGTGATTTCCATAAATAGATCTTCTGTCGCCTTTACATCGACATCTCTTTCTTTGTAAAACTGAAAAATAAAAATATTTAAAAATTTAATAAGCAGGTGAATGCTTCATCGGTATTATAATAAAGACGCAATTTATGTATGTACCTATGTATGTATGTATAGATTGAGATGACATCGAACCTTTTTACAGTAAACAAGAATATTCAATGAGCACATGTAATAATATATCAACATGTTTTTTACCGATATCAAATCCCTAGAATGTGCCCTGAGTTAGCACAAGTATGCATATCACTTTCAATATTAAGACAATATAGCTGTTTAAAAGAATGTCAAAAAATTAAGAGGAACAAACAGAACAAACCTTTGTTACAAAGTCGCAGTCCTTGATCAGTTTAATTAGTGCCTGTGGATGGTCTTTTTTGACCGAGTGCCCCCATCCAATATATTCCAAGCTATTTCGACTTTGTAAATATCTAATATTTTTAGCACTCAATTTGCCATGGACCAAGTTCAATACATTGTACAATGTATCAATAAAGTTCACAATCATCCTATACAGTGCATATTCTTCAGAAAGTGGTGCATCTTGTATAGTTGGTGTTACGGTTTGCTCACATCCAGCAAAGGACATAAGGATAACATTGTCCCAGGGTCTTACAGGCCGTGGGCAGTTTCCCAATTTTCTCGAAACAATAGATAAATGTTCAAATTCTCGACAAACTCGCCTGTATGTCGCCTTATTTTCATCTTCATTCATACCTAATTTATAAACTTTTACAGCATTATTAAAAGGCATTGTCACACAGTTACGTCTATGGTGAGGTGCATTAAACACTATGGAGTTTTTCCCTTTACCAACCACATTATTGTACCTGCCAATATACCTTTGATCAATGATCCTTTTTAGCAATGCATTAGTTAATTCTCCAAAATCAATAGTAGGAAGAAGTGAATCAGCTCCTTTATGTTTCTGTTTCTTGCCATTGTTTATTTTATTTAAGCCGAGTTCTGCTTGTTTCACATGTGGCGTGGTATATGTAGATTTGATTGTATTCACTGGTCTTTTAGTATCATTTTTACATTTCCAATTGTAAAGTTTATCAAGTTTTTCTTCTTCCTCAGACTCATTTACGCTAGAATCTTGACCATCGTAATCAAATACCTCAGATTGCACAACTTTTGCAACAGAGACAACATCGGATTGAGTCACTGCTACCAGAACGGGTACCTGTATTTCTGGTGCATCTATCCAGACAAAATCGTCTTCTTTATGCGACTGCTGATCAATTTCTTCCGACATAATGTCCAAGTTTGTGTTCCTCTTTTAAAAACAATGCAGTGTTCCAAAGATTAGCACTAGTTCCACTTAAATTCTAGCAGGTATCACAGACAGTTATCACAGTTAATGCACTTATTATACATTTACGTATGTACGCTCTTTACCTAAAATTATGCAATAAACTAAAATAAAATAAACAATATAACGTCTATTTACGTTTAGCGAAATCGAAATGGTGAGGAAGGGGGTGAAGTGAAGTAGACGGGGGTAAATTTTTGACACTTGAAATGAAATAGTGAAGGAGCGACATACGGCTTATATAGACTTTGTTTGATGTTTACTTAATAATTTTTATATGTTGCTTAGCATTTTATCATATCATACATAGATAGCATCTGAGTCACACAAAGGTAAATGAGTCATGAGTCATAATTGAAACGTCAGCAATCAATGGACGCAACAAAAAACATAGCGTATATTGAAACGTTTTTATTTGTGACACTGGCATAAAATCGAATAGACTTTGACATTGACAAGTGACAAGACAACCATCACAAATTCACAAACAACCGTGTGTGAAAAAAAAAACCTTTGGCTGTAACGCGTTCACTTCTGTGTGTATTCGATCTTGCTCAAACAAAAACACTAATCTAATTCCCCTTGTACATTATACCTAATTTCCTTACTCCATAGTATGGGTAACAACTCTCTACAATGGTGAACGTTATGAAAGGAGTCCTTGTTGAGTGGTTAGTATGTACTGGGTTTTAATAATAACCTTATTTTCACCCAAATCATGTAATTTTTGGCGATTTATGATTAAACAACATTAGAAGGATAGGACAAAATGGTTTTGGAACGAAACCCTATTCAATATAATCTAAATCTTGAGGAATGTTGAAACTTTGCTCAATGACTTCATTCTCCACTTGAAATGTGTTTTTCATGTAGGATTTTAGTATGTAGATGTTTTCTGTCCATCTGTTCGCTGCCGTTTTCAAGTCCTTTGAATATAAAAGGAGATTTTAATTCTAATTTATCTTTAAATTTACACTGTATTTTATTGTTTAGTAGCGACCCGCCCCAGCTTCGCACGGTATATTATGCATGTATTATACATTATAAACCTTCCTCTTGATTCACTCTATCTATTAAAAATACCCGCATCAAAATCCGTTGCATAGTTTTAAAGATTTCAGCATACATAGGGACATAGGGACAGAGAAAGCGACTTTTTTTTATACTATGTAGTGATGATAGTGACGGGAATTACTTCTATCTCTGTTTTTAATTGTGCTATGTATTCAGGGTCAGAGTCCCTGTATTTTTGCAATTCCTTTTTAAGAGCCTCTTCCCGTTTTAACATTTCCTCCAATTTCTTTAATACATCAGCTCTTTCTTCAGAGAGTTCCCGTCCAATCTATTAATGAAGATAGAAATAAACATTTGTTTATTAATGAAGATTATATTTAAAGTGTTAATTGTTAGAGAAACAATCTCATACATTTAGTTGCCTAAATACACACCGATTCATTAGTTATAGCGTCTTCAGTTTTTTTTAGTTTTTTACTACACTCCATCACATCATTCTGTAAATCATTCACTTTTCTTTTCTTAACATTTTTGAGTTTACTGTGGACAAAGAAAAATTGTGCCCAAATGTATGGAACTCTCAAGTTTAAACCAGGTTCAAGAACTTAATATAGGTTTTATAAATATAATTTACCTGGGGAAGGACCAAAAGTATATAGATGTGCCAATCTTCTCTGAATCCACTAGATGGTCATCAACTAAACCTTGGACTACTTCTTTTACTGATTGCACGGTGATGCCTTTCTCTTTTGGTGCTATTTTCTCCAATTCCTGAAAATGTAGGGCAAAAATTATTTATAAATAAAAATAAATAAACCTAATCAATAAATAAATCTCATATTGTCATCATTGGTTAAGCAATTTTGTTAGATTTACTAATTATGTCATTGGCCTAAATAGAAAAGAATGGGCAATGTAATGTCTATCTTTTTAAACAGTTTATGCAGTTCAAATATTTCTTTAAAGGCTTGTCAATCCTTCCTCATCAATTCCAATGAGAATGAAATAAATAATACCTTTAATTGAAAGAAATCTTTACTATTGTGAAATATTTCCAACATCCTGGTCCTCTTTTCTTCAGCGCTCAGTCCTCGTTTCTTAGACATGCTTTTATTGCAGTGACCCGGCTATGAAGCAGTTCCTCCTGCACTTGGATGAGACCCTCGCACTGGGACGGAAGTTTATCCTACAAGACCTGGACGAAACACATTTATTCATATCTGCTGATATTGTTGAAACCTTACAGGCCCGAGTTGATGATTTAATGGATCAGATGAGTATTCCTGTTCATGATAAAGGCTTGTAAATTGTAAATTCAATATTTCTCCAAAATGTCGGCCAGAGAGTCAGGTAGAGTCAAAGATGGTGGTAAAACAAGAGTGCTGGACGATGCCGCAAGAAAACGAAGGGCCAGAAAGGCAGTGGAAGCTTTGGAACAAGACAACTTTCATGAAGATCCTCATGCGGATCTTGTTATGTCAAAAAAGATACCAAAGTTTGCTGATTCAAATGAGAAGCCAACAAGGAAGAAGAAAGCAAAGAGTGCTGATTACTACAAGATGAGGTTCAGGAAATCTTTTGTGCAACTGGTTGAAGAAGATGCTAGTTTTAGACCTGAGCCACCAAACTATTTGTCAGCACAGGCTCCGCCTTCTAAGTAAGTTACAAATATAGCTACAAAGCACATTTTTTAAGATGTAATAAGTAAATAGATATGATAAAGGACATTCTTTTCCTGAACACTCAGTTAAAACGTAATTACGTTTAAATTTCAATTTTAATTCATGCTATAGGTTAACAAAGTATAGAAAGTTTCTAGAACATTATTATTGGGAGTCTTGGTATTATTGCCGTTATTACATGATTGTTATTTTTAATCTAAAATTGTCGTTAAAATTATTATCATTGTGTTTCAGATTTCCTGAGCGTCATTTTTGTGCAATCTGCGGCTTCCTATCGAAATATACCTGTATTCCGTGCGGCGCGAGATATTGCTCGGTCCGATGTCTGGGCACTCACTTAGACACAAGATGTCTCAAATGGACTGCATAAATTATGACACAATTATTGTGTATTTCCCTTATGCTAGTTATTAAGATTCCAATAATTAATAAAGATTGCTACTAATAACTAGTTTAATTTTAGCTGTTGAAATTTAAGTCGTAAACGTCAGAAAGTGCTTCCCGCCATTTTTTGTTTTTTTTTATCCCTGCTAAATGTAACGTTCGAGTAGAACCCTTGCCGTCTTTAATTTTACTGGCATCTAGTGTCGAATAGTAGAACTACTCATAAAAGAGTTGTTTAACGCCATCTACAAGTAGATAGCGAAACTACAATCATGACTATCAGACTCAAAGAGTAATACAGATGATTGTTACTAGGCGCTAGATGGCGGAACTAGTATGAAAATTTAAAATTTACTCATTGCGCCTTATAAATGTCCGATAGCAGTAATTACCACCGTTGTACCCCTCAACATGTCACGTTTACTTACCCTTCGATACACCCTCACAGCAAATACATGATTAGTGGATTCAGTTAGGGTCGATTAGACACATTTGTTGCGATAGGCAATTTAACATTTGTGGCAACAGCTGTCACTTTAATGTCACTTACCAACGGCAAGACGTAATTGTACATCGAGTGCCCGTACAACTATGAATTATGATTATGTATTTTTAACTTAGTCTACTCTGATTTTATTCACCCTTACTAGGAATAATACCTGCAATTTAGACCGACCGAGGCCGACGTGTTTTAAAACTCTTAGAATTAGTAGTAGTTTCGGTAGACTGTTTCTAGTCCTCCCTCTGCCGAATTTCTTTTCGCGCCCCGCTGGCGCCGCCCCTTTCACATTGGCGCCTAAGCCGCTCTACATTACTTCAAGTTTCAATTGTCAAAAAATGAAATTTGGTAAGTAAGGAAGTGAAACTTGAAGCAGTGAAGGAGCGGCATTAGAGCGACTGCTCCACCAGCTCTAACAGTCGCTACCATACTCCTTTAGTCCGAACTTCGAACCAAAACATGTCGGGTAGCACTCTACTTTGACGTTAATAATGTGAGGTCTACACTGCACATGAAAACCTGGGTACGAAATTCGAAATTGGTATCATACCGTCCCATTCTCTCTCTAATATATTATGACTATAAGTATGAGCGGAACAGCAGTAAATTAATGTCGAATTTCGCACCCAGGTTTTCAAGTGCCGTGTGGATCCTAGATACATTATTAACGTATCAAAGCTGACACCCCAAAAAGTTAAATTTTACAATTCGCAATTACCAGTTGCAAATTTAGTTATTTAAACAACGTTGTAGATAACAAACAAAGCATCGACTTCAAACACATCTGCAGAATGTGGCCTTCCCCATTTTTTGCCTGACTAAATAAAGAAGCTCTATCTGATAAGGGTGTTTGTTTTTCGGCACGTGCTTGTTATCATCCTGTGGATAAAGCGGCTTTGTGGTATAATATGAACAGATGTCACTAGCTGCTTCCTTGTAACTGTCACTTCCTATTTTTTAACCCCTGACTTAAAGGGGGGTTTCATATGATTGAAGTTGTTTGTCTGATGTAGATAGGCAAAACATTTTTTTATTGACTGGGGCTTAGATCTAGACCTACGCCAGTTTTCTCACGGTACCTAGTAACCTTCGGGGTAAGTTTTTAACTATTAACGTCTCGAATACATTACGTCCCCAATTTGGTCACGGAACGTCCGTCTAGTGTAGATTTTTTTTACTCAAAGGTACATAATAGCTACGTATTCTTTTTTATACTTACTGCCTACTGTTTACCATTAACCATTACTGGTCACTAACTGCCAATCAAAACTAAACTTCACCGTCGTGTGCCAAAGTATAAAAACAAATTCAAGTAAGTATGCGTTTAGTACCCGTTTAATCGAACCCGGGTCCTCGTCATTCCGTGATGCGTGCTATACCTCGACACCACCCATAGCAGGTGAGTAAGCCTTCGAATTTTTCTATTTCTTCGAAATTATGTGTGTGTGTGTGTGTGTTTCTATGTTTAAACTGTGCCTGATTAATTAAATTGGCACCATACGAATAGCTTTTTTTTACAAGCTTTTATTTAACTTACAACATAATTTATGTAGTAGTATGTTTATTCGGGTGGTACCTTGAGACTCAATTTTGAAGCAGATTTATCTTCAACCGTTTGAGCTGAAATGTTGCATAGGTACTTGAGTAAGTCAGATGACAATACGATAATCTGGTACTTAGTGGAGTTCGGGTGGCCCGGCCAGGATCGTCTCCGCAGGAGGGAACTCTTCAACTATTGGTCCGATTAGCTTGAAATTTGTTATAATGTAGGACGGATGACAATGCAAGCAAAAAAAGGCTTGTATTAAAAATCTTAAAAATCCTGCTAATTAATTGGCATTGGCTAAGTATAGTAAAGGATCTTAAAAATGAAACTAAAAATATAACCACGTATTTCCCATCATTTATTCTTTGATGAAACACCTTTTATTGTTTAAAATACAGCTTGAGGTATCCGATTTGTAAGCGAATCTTATTCATTAAGTATTTTACCAATAAAATGCACTTGGGTTCGTTCGAAATACAATGTATTTCAATGAAATAAAAATGTCGGACGTTCGATCAAAGTTAGAAAAAGTTTAACAAGCATAAATTGAAGCAAAATAACGACAGGTTTGCAGTCTTGAATACAAAGCACCCTGATTGGTTGTTAGGTTTGCATAATCTGTATTTTATCCAATAAGATGCAAGCACGGTGGGGCAGTGCTCCATAACAATGAGAAGAGACTGGTTCGCTACATTTATTTAATCTCGTCATTTCACGAATTACTAAGGTCTTTTATTACCCATGTTATTTAAATTAAATTAACAGTTTTATAGTTTTACTGATTGTAGACGCGGCACGATTTATTTTCAAAGTTATTGTGTTTTCGCCCATTGAAATAAACTGATTGTTACAATTAGTTATTCTCAAATTGATCGAACGTCATTTTTGCAAATCGGACTGAGGCGTTTAACATTTTCCTACCCTATCTATTTACATTATCTATATCACAATATATGTTCAAGGCAATCTAGTTCAAATTTGTAACGTTACCAAGGCTTTTAACATCGCAGTTTTAAACATAGCAATATTTTTGATGTTTTCAAAGAAGAAAATGACATTCTGTTCATATCGCGATGTTGGTACGCTCTTCTTTGAGTGCCACTGTTGCACCAGCCCAAAAATGTAAGTATATGTATGCTTTTTTTTTAAGACTCCGGTCCATACAGTCAAATCTTTCGTTCATATATGGAATATAGTTGTGTTAATGAAATTTTGACAGTGACATTCTCGGGAGACATTGCATCCACACGTACCTTTGTGTATTATTTGCATCGTGTCTTCTTTTAATAGAACAGGCAAAATGCGACGGTGGCGCCCAAGAGCTCAACTTCATTTCAATTTAGTCAACATTTTTCCAAATCTCAGTTACGAAACATTCTAATAAATTTATAATTAACAACTGGCGCCGTGTCGCTATATTACAAAACTTACGCTAAAAATATACAGCATCGCCTTAAAATTACTGACTCGATTGTAATAAATTATATTTAAAGCCCAAATACATTTTCATTAAGGTAGATTGTCAATTTTATCTTAATACTGGACTCAGGAATGGACATTAACATAATTGGAACTATCACCCTTTCAGTCTAACACCAATTTGCAACTCCTTTTTAACATGGTAATGCCATTCGGAAGTAGCTTAAAATATGTTGCGCTAAAGTCTGTTACAACTGCGAGAGCATGTCACCCTTCAGTGTGGTGAAAACGTATCAGTGTGTGCGTGTGACACTTACAGCGCTCGCACCCTTATGGACGTGGGCGCTCGTATACAGACTCACACTAATACGTCATGCGTGGTTACACTTCCACAACCAAAGGTCACGCGCTGTCGCGAGATGCAACAACTTATAAGGTCTGGCAAATCTCACTGTGAACATAGGAACCGAACCCGAAATCGGAAAGAGGAACAAGCTAACGGAAAACACCGGAATTCCGACCGACACGAGATTCAAATAGATAACAATTGGTTTTACTGAATTTTCAGATATTTAAAGAGATTTTCACGTATAGGACCTGTTCCACTCTCTATAAGTTCCTGATACCTTAAGTGTCATGTCACTCATTTCAGATGTCTATGATGCCGTATCTGTCTGTTTCGTAGTAGATAGTAAATAGAGATGACCCTTAGATATCTGATACTTAGATACCAGGAACTTAACGGAGAGTTGTGAAACAGGGAATCTCGTAGTGCACAACCAGCTCGATAAAATAACATCTGGATCATAATTTAAGTTGCTTAATAGTCACTAGATTTTAAAATGTGGTAAAATGCACGTTATCCTACTCTCCAATAAATACTTTAATCACTATCCCATACTTTATTGTCATTTTTGTACTACCAGAGTTAAAATTGAGAACTGGCATAGGGACGGCATTATTCGTAGTCTCGAAAACTCTACGGATCGTCTTTCTTTTTTCTTAGTTTGCCTTCCGTGTGTATCGTTTGCGTGACGGCTTCCACTGCTTCTGAGAGATCGGCTTCTGGGTCTATCGCTGTTGAAAGGGCAGCAATGTATGCGCAAGCTATTCGAAGTACTGATAGTTTGGACAGTTTCTGATTATGGCTGTACGCGGGCACTGACTTTCTTAACGTGTCGAAGGCAGCACTAATAGTATGGACTCTTGTTCTTTCTCTAGCATTTGCTTCGATTCTTCGTTCTCTTGTCATGTTCTTGTAGTTTCTTTGCTCGCGGGGTTTGTTTTTTTCTGGGAATGGTTCAACCACACCTGGATGGGGAGGTACTCTTGGTGGGCCGGGTCTCGGCTCTTCGATTTTTGGGGGTGGTAGAGGTGGTTCTAGCGGCCTCCTTCTTTGTCGGAGTAAGCTGGTCTCGCTCTTTTTGACTAATGACAAGGGTTCTCTTTGAGGTTCCTCTGTGAATGACCAGGGTCGGAAAGGGCTGCTGGTGTCTTCGGGGCTGGTGAGGTCGTCGGTTGATGCTAACCGTCTCTTCTTGGGTGGGGGAAGGCGCGGTGGCGTGCGGTCCCTCTTGAGTCTGTCTGACTCAACTAATCTGACTCCTGAGTCGTCAGAATGGGCGGGCCCGGAACATGAGTCGTCGTCGTCTCCGCCTGACACGAATCCAGCATCTCGCTCGATACGATCTGAAACAAGAGAGGCAACCGTTATCTCTTTGAACGGATGAGGTAATGAATGATGTACCTATAGCAGATACCTAGTGAAGTGAGTCTAAAAGTTGCAGATTCATGTCGTGTTGCTAAATTGAAGTAAGACGTAGTGATAAGGAACTTGTAATGAAATGTAGCATCTTTGTGATTCAATAAAAGCCAGGGGTCGGTCTTAAAAGATGATGTTGTTCTTTTTGTCTTTGCTTTTGGTAGATAAAACTAAGACTACTAATTTTGCACAATTTTTATGATCTAAGTTATCTCCTAAAAATCCTATGTCAAACGAGCAATATTCGTACGTGTGTAACAATGTTTTTATAAATATGTATAACACACGTACATTTCAGATCTCAGAAACGTTCTTAATAATTTCATACTTTTCTATTATATAGGGGTTTTGGCGGTGTAACTTTGATATACTAAGCCAAGTTTAATGAGAAATTACATATTAAATTTGAATTTGATTTTTTAGACTCACATTTAATTTTACTTGGACCCTGATATTAAAATTAAGTAAGTAAGTAAGTAATGCTTTATTGTACAAATATAAAGAAACAGATACAATTCACAAAATAATACAAATAACAATAATAAATGCACAAAGGCGAACTTATCCCTATAAGGGATCTCTACCAGTTAACCTTTGAGTAGATGAGAGGAGCATTAAACGAAGTTAAATGAAGTAGTTTGATTTTGATTTCAAGCATTAACTCGATTGAAATAAAATTAAGTTATGGTAAATTAATCTTAATTCTCAAGACCGTTCCAACAAAAGCTTTCCTGAAATTTATTTTTCATGACAGAGACTAAAGCAATCCTATCCTCTCGAATGTTACTATACAACATCGTAATACTAAAGTACTGAACGGAGTTTATCCTAAAAGGATATAGCGCTAAGAAGTCTAAGAACGGAAGCTGAACGTGCGCACGCGCCGAGTTACATAAGCGGAACATGACTGCCTTACTAATAAGGCAAGGTTTGAGGCCGGGAAATGCGCGATATTATTAAAGAGACAGACGTACTTGTAGTGTCATGTCAGGATAGTGAATATTGAAAACATCATATCGTCGTCTCATGTCCAACATAAGCATTCCCGTAGTAGGTTAACAAGATTTCAATTGATTTTAGAATTTTTTTCGGCCGTTAAGTCATTTCGATCCTGGCCGATACATAATATTCGTTGCATTATTTTTTTCGGTTCGACTTTTAAACTCATTTGACATTTCGACTCTCGGCTGCCACAAAGCGAACCGCTTTTTCACAAATGGGACCAAGGTCAAATCATAGTGCCACTGGTGTCCTTTTGCATATAAATTAGATATTAATTTTAATCATTTTGCAATGTTTTTGTAAACGGAATTTATGGTCAGCAAAAAGTTGTGGCCGATCAGGCGCCGGCGCCAATGCCTTAGCTATGACGTCACGCATAGTTAAGTGATACAAACTATGTATGTCCTTAAGAAGTAACGTTATAATGAGCATTATAATAGTGTTGGTTTATTTTCTTGTGAGAATAGGACAGACTTAAAAAATAATCGTACCTAGTGTATTTTCATAGCTATACCTACCTATCTTGCAACATTACAGTTTTTAAAATTAACTGGTCCAACGTTAAGAGTAGGGTAGACCGGGGGCAATAGTAACACTTTGCAAATAACGGCGCATAGCACAGAATCTGAACATTTCTAAGAAAAACTACATCAACGTATGACATGCCAGGTTCATTGTTTACACGTTTTTGGTATTATTTTTTACTAGACCATAGCAGTTTAGCGTATAATTGAGTTTTTGTTCAGTGATTCCCACTGCTACTATTGACCCCTACTACGGGTCATTTGTACCACAATTTCCGAAGTGAATAAAACATACATTTATAACAAAATCTTAACAATTTCAATATTTATTTCTTGAACTTAATCAGTCTGATCAGTTGTACCAGTATCAGCAATGAGGATCTACAATTTCAATAAAAATATAATTACTCAAGTCTAAGAAATTTATATTCAAGTTATCTCAGTTTCTACAATTACATTAATCGTTTTTATGAAATAACACGGCTTCTAAATTTTCTAGGCATAATTTTCTGGCCTGTAAAACTACGTAAACCAATAAAATTCAGTACAAAACTAGTATCGCAAAATTGCATACAGTTACAATTGACCCCTGGTACAATGAACCCCATTCCTCGAATTTAACAATACTTTACAGTGTAAAATCACAATACTATAGCAACTTCAAAAGCGGCTCATAATATACGATAAAAATGTAGAAAATGGAAGTAACTAATTAAACATTAGATTCACCTTAAAACGTCAGTTAAATTTGATAATATAAAAATATTATTTAGGGTCATTTGTACCACGGGGTCAAATGTAACGTTACATTTGACCCCGACTGTGCTGGTACTATTGCCCTCAAAGCATTTCAAATTACTTACATTCAGATATCTCAGCCGTTCTTATTACCTGATAACCAAACCATTACTAGATTCAAGCATTGATAACCGTAGCATCATAATTGAGTAAAAATATTAGACTAACAGCTATATTGGGGAAACTATAAGCCAAAACAATCAACGGAATTATTTACTTTGGTTGTGCGAAAACAAAAATAGTTGTCTATCATGTTCGTTCTGCACGGTACTGCGCCGCCGACTGGTGGGCAGGTCGGGACACACTCAACGCACGTACGCACGTACACAGTGATGCTTAGAATGTTATAGGGTTAGAAATATCGACGATGTTACTATTGACCCGTGGTACTATTGCCCCCGGTCTACCCTAGGTACCTACTGCTCTGTTTCACTTTAGACTAAGTAGAAAGAGCTGGCAGTCAACTACTTAGAAAAACGGGCTAGCATGTGTCTGTAACATGTCACCGCGTAAGAGACAAAGTTCACAAGAAGTCGAATTAAAGAACATGCTTGCCGCCCAGATGTACAAAACAGGTTTGCGGCCATATGGCCGACCGTTTCTGATTATTATTAATGTTTTATTTTTCTCGAGTAATGATCCGCATTCCATTTTACTCGTATTCAAGTGGATTTCTCTTATACCTACTCTCCTATGTGATGGTTATCATGCTAGGATTGTGTAAGAGTCGCATTCGAATTTTTAAATTTTCTTTTTCATAAATGAGTCTGGCAGCTTTTTCGGTTACTTTATTTTTTATGCTGACTTTTTATAAAACTAAATGAATATTAGTGGCCAGTTACATATTGATATTTTAATAGGAAAGGAAGTTCATGCGATTGCATGATCAGTTAACATTAAGCCCATAATGACACTTGACAAGTCACTTAGTCTTAAAGAAATAACTGTAACTGATAAGGAATAGAAATTAAGCCACAAAACTGAACGGAAACAACAACTAAACGAGATTTAAAATCAATTTATTAACATAAAAGCAGAGTTTTTAGGCCGGAAGTCGCGATGGCGACATTAATTCTCTGATACAGACATAAAAAGGTTAAATCGGCTGTTAATTTACTTAATCCGATATCACGGTTCAACAAAGCGTTTAAGATAACTTTATTGCTTATGTTGGTGCGCCTGATTTAATATAGGTACAAAATGTATGTGGTGACGCGGTAGTTTAAAGCAGTAGGTAAATAAGCATTCGTTGTGAATAATTTAGTTGATGTAATGTGAATTATGACTTAAAAAAAATAAGCACAACAAATTTCAGTATCAATTATTTTTAGTATCTGATAGGTAGAGTTCAGTTACGTGGTAGAGCGTAGAAATAAAAAATGATATTTTTTTTCCAAATGTTACCTACATAGAAATAAATACAAAAATTCTAGAGCCTATTTTAAGAGCAGCTTCTTAAGTGTCTGTTATTTTATTGCCAATGTTATTACAAGAAGCATCTATATGCTAATAATATCGTAATATTAAAGTTTAATACTTAATATAATAAAATAATCTGTTAAATGTTTTATGTTCAGTTTACTTAATTTACGACCGATAAAAACGTTATTAAAGCAAATTATTTATAGTTAAAATATTTGCATTTAAAACTCTAACAGTCGACATTGCAAAATCGAAGCGCTGCAAAACTTTTTCATAAAACGCATTCGCAACACGGCCTTCAGCCAGCCAGCATTTTAGCGTTCGAAATTCAAAGCCTAATAACATTCATAATCATAGATAATCGCGTGTCCATAATGGTTTAGCTACCGGAATTAGTTTATGGCTCGTAAGTCGTAATCGAGCGGCCGTGGCGCCATGGAGGCGTTCCCACTTAATGCAACTTTGACAAATGGTAAACTTAAAGCTATGCAAATTCCAACTTTAGTCCGTGGGCTTAAGAATCCCATAACACTTTCTCAGCTGCAAAGGATGCAGGAACAAGTAGGTAGATAAGATGCGAGCATTCACGGGGCGCGCTTCTCACACTACAGGTGTTTTTTTGTGAGTAAACGCCTTTGCCTGATAGAGATTTTAATAACGGCCAGTTACTTTTATGGTTTTATTATGAGAGTAAAAATCTTTAAGCCGTAAAAAATTGCATACATTACTTATACAATACACGTTGCAATAAAAAATACAGTCGATTAATCGAAACCTAATTAATCTGCGGTTGTTAATTGCTTAGATAAAGGTATGGCTTTCGGAAAGCCAAAAAATTTGGTTCCAATAAAGTTTGTAAGGGATGTTGTTAAGTATATATTATTTTACGTAGATGTATCTGCTGTGAAAACTAATAAAATAACATAACAAAGGCTTCAAATTCTTTTTTAATGCATTTCTTTCTATATTATTGGTAGGTAGTCATGTAGATTCGGTTGCCATACAAAAATAATAAAAAAACAGTCGGTTTGTTGCTGATAAATGACTTACGGCGTAGCGTCTATCAAGCCAAGAGATCAAAAAGGTTTTATTATGGAGTGTACGTAAAAGTTTTTTTCTTTAGTATTGTTCCCAAATGTAACTAGTCGTGAGATTTCAGAAGCTTGGTCAAAAACAAATTGAAATACACGCAGACACTTTAGTTGATGAAAGTTATCTTTTTTTTTCAGACTATATTTTGACCTCAATCTTTTCACTTTTTTCTATTCAGCCTGTAACATAATCAATACCTACTTTTGCATGGTGCACATGGTACCCACCAGCATTATCTATGTTTAAACTGAATTTCAAGGAATCCAAGTTCCCAATTAGAGTATCGACACCTACAATTTATAGCTCCTAATGAAAAAGCAGTATTTTTTTATTTAGACCCTTGATTTTTAACAGCTCATTACGACGTTTCACAGGGACGTGTTAAAACAAAGAGTTGGCTTTGCCTCAAAGGACCCGCAACTATATTCTAAGTGAAGAAAAAGCTTAACACCTTCGTAAAGCTCTATTCCTTACGCCATACGATATGTTTTATAACACCCCATATAAAGCAATGTTGAACATAAAGCAACTATCCTTTACGTTCAAAACTAGTTGGAAGGAGACAGAAACTTTGTCTCCGACACACGAGAACGGATCCCAAAGTCAGATAAAACTGTTAAGATACGAATCATGGCGCCAAATTTTACAGAAGGCCGACGCCAAAGGAAAGTTCTTTTTTCAAACGCGGCTTCTAAATAAGAATGCATTTCGTTTTTTAAGTGCAGCATCGAGGTTTCGGAAATAATAACCAGTTTTGTTCTAAACATCGTAACATTATGATTAGGAAAAACAATATGAAACATTGATTGCATGAACTATCATTTTTCTATGAATGGATTAACTATTATTAAAGAAAATTAAAGTTTAATTCGTCTGCAAGGTATTTTTTTTCGTTTAATTGCAATCTGACTAAGGTTTTTTAAGCATACAGTACAGCCTATTCTGTCAAAACTTGTTTTACTTTCAAAATAAAATGTGGCCACACAAATTTATTATTGCCGTATTTTTACAATTTGCAGTGTTTTCTTTACGATATTATCCTTAATCGGATACATTAATTACATGGACCAAAAAGTGTTGCCAGCTATTGCCGAAACGCTCGAAATGAGAAACTGATGAGCGGTCAGCTCTGTAAAAAGGTATAAAAGGCAATGTCGTGGTTCGCACGGTCGCTCGGCTCTAATGTATGGGAAGTCGTGATGCGACGACTTTCACCGAACATTACCGGCTCGCTAATACAAGACGTACATGCATTCATATATTACATTTTAGTAATCAAACGATGTTAGGCTACATATTGGACAGGCAGCGGGGAATAAAAACAATAACATGGAAAACATTCACCACTCGGGATTTAATCGCGTAATTATTTTGATGTTTTAATTACTTCAACGTTTCAATATTTTAGTTTGAAAACATTTCATACGAGTATGCCTGAAACATGACTGCCATAGTTACATCGTCGTTAGGTTCACTATTGCGTTTAGACATGCCTGTGTAATGGAAGCCTACTCATAAGTATTAACCTTTTTGCATAAATTTTTCTTCAGCTATAACCGGTGTAATTCGGCAAATCTTCAGCGCCGGGTACCTATAACAATTGGTTTCGTAAAAAAGCGATCAAGATGTGTGCTTGTTTTTGAGATTTTACTGAAAATTTCGCGCATCTTTCGCGCGTTCATCTGTTTTTTTAATGTACTTTATTTTGACACAACTAGTTACATAATATGGCATAAAGTTGTCGATGAACTGGCAACTTAGTCCTTTTATGTGCGCTCGGGCGCTTAGGCTCTTTTGGAACGTACGTAACTGGCGCCTTGGAGGCGGCGGATATTTTTATGTACCTAAGTAGAGATTTTGTGAACGTTGCTTTTGCTACACGTGAGGACACTCCGTCAAACAATTAGGTTTCATTTATTTTTGTACATAATATATTGGTGGGAAGGATAAACGCCAAGCGGTTTATTACTTATTTACATACTTTTATTGTAGCATATGTAGCTCTACATTTTAACTGATTAACATCATACAAAAGTTAGTATGTCAAAAGTCAACATGCGCCATTTTTTTTTATTCGTTCTTTCTAAAGTACCTATTAATTGACACCTCTGAGCGGCACATTTAAAACTTAATCTATGACATGCTCTCCAGATTTTTCCGAATAAAATTCCACCCACGTTTTTCGTGGGAAATGACGACTGAGTAATTCGAAATTCAACTTTATTCCAGCTTTGAATGTTTTTTTTCAAACGCGCCGCCGCGCGCGGCGCCACCGTCGATTACATATTCACACCGGATTGCATTTCTCGGAAAATTCGTGCGATCGATCCACCGGCCATCTGCACGGACTTTATAACGATTTTTTTCGTTAAGTTGGTAATGTTGGTATTATGTCAACTTTACTGGTGGGACGATGCGTCAAAATGATAAATATGAATAAATTGAAAAAATATCGAATAACGTCAAATTAAAAAAAAAACTATCCACTTTACACGGTGCCAATCGAAATATTGTTTTTTTGATAAACCAATAATAATCAATATTACGTAAGTAGACGTCATATTAATGTCATATACGTTTTAATTTTATAACAGTGTTAATATTAAATATTTACTGCCTGTAAACCGTTTATTTGTTTCTAGCTTCTGCCCGCGACTTCGTCTGCGTAGAATTATACATTATAAACCTTACTCTTGAATCACTCTATCTATTAAAAAAACCGCATCAAAATCAGTTGCGTAATTTTAACGATCTAAGCATACATAGGGACAGACAGCGGAAAGCGACTTTATTTTATACTATGTAGTGATTTATTTATACAGTGACTTCACTTCAGTGATAGTGAAGTGAAGTCACTGTATAAATAAATTATTTCATTATCTTTCATTTCATACTGGAGACAGGGACAAATTATATTTAAATCCTTAATTATAGTCGATTTTTGTTGTTTCTTACTAAAGGATCAAGTTAATTTATTATTAGACTTACGCTGTGGTACAAGACTGCATCACTTGACATTTAATTAACGAAGCCAAAAAAGTCGACTCAAATACTTTTTAGTGTAGCGAAACAAACATTTACAAACTTTACAATACAACGATAAAACACACTTTAACATATGCACCCATGTTTACCCACATGCGTCACATAAAGAGGGTCATTGTTGCCAACTGTTCAATTATTGCAACAGATTGTCTTCCAAAGACAAAATAAAGCATTGTTCTACCATAGACTCAATACGTCTGCTTAAAACACCTGGCTGCCACGTGCCGTCTCAAAGAAGCTGTTTAACAAAATATACTTTATACTATAATAAGTAATGTCTGTCTGACCCATATAGCCTTATTATTACATACAGAACATGCGCAATGTTATTCTGTCATCTGCAAATTTTAATGCTCCTTCAAGCTCATCCTTTGAACAGGATTAGTTTTTTTTTTACAGTTTATGAGGTTGGCATTATGTAATGTTCCGTGTCACAACATTCCGCTGCCAGTAATATAGTCGCGGGAAAACCCAAGCAATTTAACCTCCGTGGAACCAGTCCTACTCATCAGTGCTATTTTCTGTTAAAAAAAAAAACTCTTCTAAATTCGAAACGTGCACAATTGAAATGAGCTTTAAAATTCGAAACTAAGCCAAGCTGGCTGGTTAAACTGTGTTGTATCTACTTAGATCTGTAAAATAAATTCATAAACAATAAGGATACTGTAATACATAATATAAAACAAAGTCACTTTCCGCTGTCTGTCTGTTTGTCTGTCCCTATGTATGCTTATATCTTTAAAACTGAAAAGTGATTCAAGAGGAAGGTTTACATGTATAATTCTATGCAGACGAAGTCGCGGGCAAATGCTAGTTGTAAATAAAATTACAAGTGATTTTTACATCGGTACTAATAATATTTTTCAGTGACAAAATAAACCGAGTTTTTTTAAACAACAGAAACATCTGTTGTTAACTTTGCGGAATGCAAATTGCATAAAGTTTTTACACTTAACTTTGTCTTTGTCAGACGGTTTTTATTTTGAAAACGCTTTCAAATTCAAAATGGGTTTTTGTGTGACGTTTTTGCATTGATCTGCGCTATGTTTAATGGATAGAACCACCTGGCTGAATGAGAAAAATTGCGTTCGGTTGACATTTTGTCAGAAGTCATTTGTTTCGAATGTCCAATGCCTAGTATTTGAATAAAACCTAGGTTTTTTCGCTTAATTTTCTGCTAGATGCGGTACAGTTGGCCACATAAATTGATGAAACTAGATTGAATATGTAATTTTATGTATTTATCGCGTCTGTTCTTGATTGATGTATTTTCTTGTGTTTTTTACAAGCTATTGTCAAAAGTATAGGTCTATTATATCCATTTTAAATTCTGAGCATTTTTCAATAAATAATATTTTAACAAAACATAACGGTGCCTTCTAACACATTGACTGAACAAAGTGTAGACGTTTTAAAAAATGGATCTAGTTAATACACTCATCAAAAATATCTAGGGATATTTTTTATCCCTAGAGACAATTTTGAAAATTTAAATATAGGTATATTACTACCGAGTCAAAACATCAACTTTGTCTAGAGATAAACAAAATCCCTAACCATTTTTGATGTGTGTAGTTTACTGTTTATGAGGATGATCCGTTTCAGAATCAATTGGTACTTTTCATTCATTCATTCTTCATGGAATCAGAAAATTGCATCTGGCACCAGTCTTGAAGGTGCATTTTAATTTAAAACTGACTGTACCTGTTTATGCTGGGGGCAAGCGTATGGTAATGCATCTTTGAGATGATTTCCAAAAACTAATGCTAAATCTGCAACTTGTTTTGATACAAAATTCGCGATAAAAAAAGTTCTCAATACGATATTTTCTTCCAACAAAAAATCAAGGATGTATCTGTTATTTAATTATTTATTTATTTAATTGCAGGTATTAAAATTCCACGACGATATAAAAATGCTAAAATTCATCATAAATTATTACAATCGAATTAAAATTAGCAGTTGGCATAATTGACTAATGAGTAACAATGGGCATAATCTGTGCGTTTGGGATGTTTAAAAAAAACAATATGTGAACATGGCGTTTGGCGCCAAAACGGCGCTGCGCGATGTGACCTCGCGCCGGCAGGCGTCGTCATGTCGATAATATAAATCACAATAAAATGTTAATTTCGCACTCAGAGCCACATGGCAGATCCTGATGCTCCCATCTGGTATCATGTAATCGTTCCATTACAGCAACAGACACTAAGCTTACTTTGTTTCTAATTTAGCGACAGTTTTGATTATATTCCTGAAAATGCAAGAGACCAACGACTGTTTTTTGAATTATAAATGTAAGTTGAAATTGCTTAAATAAAAAACATACACCTAAATAAGGATAACTTAGTTTTGTTAGTTAAAATGACTTAAAAAAAACGTTGGTATTTGTATCAGAATCTCAGAGGCAATCCAAATTCAGCGCACCAAATCTGGTTTCTCGGTTCAGGATGTGTTGCTAAGAGCAAAATAAAAACCAAAACAGGTTAGCGCCAAGCGCCGTTTAATTTAGACGGTAATTTAATGCTCATATTCAAGGTATTTTATCTAAATCCAGCCGGTAAACTAATGCAAATGTCTCGAACGGAATGCGACACGCGGTCGCCAATCATAAACATTAAACATAAACATAAACACGAGAATTCTTTAAGATACTTCTCGGATTTCTCATTATGACTTTCTCGTAAGTTTTTTTATTTGTTTATTGAACGTGGTATTTGAAAATGATAATATTGTTAAGCGCTGTTAATAAATTACTTGATGGTCGTCATAATCAAATAATCTTCACGTATCAAACAATTATTATTTGCTTTATTTGTAGAATATTTTGTAAATGTACGTATTTTCTTTTAATTCTTAATTACGTTTCTTGAACATTTAACATGGCTGGATTTAATACAAAAATTAAATGTAATTAAGATTAAATCTATTGTTAGTATTAACGTGTTGATTTGCTTAATTACTGCTGCTAATCTAAAATTCCTTTTTGATAAGAGTTCACAAGAAATATTTTTTATGACATAGGTCGCTAATAAGCAAGTGGTTAACCTGGTGGTGAGTACCACCGTGCATGGATACGCGCTACGCTACACCAAACGATTGCAGATGTGTTGCAAGCCTGGAGGACTAAGATAGAATAAGTTATGTGTCTCTCTCTGTCATTTCACTGGCTGTCTTACTTTCCACGCCTGAATGCAACAGTGCTGCTAGCTGTTTGGTGACAGTATCAGCAAGTAAGGTGACGACAGCAATCCGGACGGGTCTCTATCGTTCCTCAAATCGCATCCGCAATTTATTTCTGGTTAGGCACATCGTGAATCGGACGGAATCAGACACGGAGAATATCTTATTTGTTTTGTTGTAGAACAAAATAGAACAATGCGTGTTTACGTCAAGTTAACGCGTGACAAGATGCTGCAATGTGGGCAAAATGTGGACGTAACAATGTTTTGCGTTTGTAAGTCCCGGGATTGACAGTAATTATGAGCAGCCCTGATTGCTAACACGGTTAAAGGATGTGGCTATCTTAATGCGATCCGACGACCTTACAAGGCCACGTCGTTCATTCACGTCGGATGGCAGCATGCGGAATGTGACGTGACACGTGACGTTTCGTTACACTTGTTGACGCTTGTTGCATGAACCTGACCTTTAGCGCTTGACATTTTAATTATGTATCTTACTTAGACCAGCCAGTTATAAACTGCCTTCCAATTATCATGTCCGTTAGAATTAGCTTTCAATTATAGACTTAGGTTTGGTTCATATTTAATGCCTTTTAAATTATTAGTTGTTACAGCTCGCTGTGAAAACACAAACCTCATTTATGAATCTGATACAACCCCACCCCTAACGGAATTCAAACCTGTCGTCTAGCTTCATAGTTAGGGTCACCAACCAATAGATTATTAGCTTAGGTCGTAAATCGTAAAACTTGGGACTTCGTACAAAATTTGTGACGATCCACGAATTTCACAATCAGTACAAAAGTACTAAGTTGAGTAGACAAATTTAGTTTCTGGAGAAAATTTTGAAGCAAGTATATCTACGTGAACGATTATACCTACGTAAGTTTTATGACGCACTAGGAAACAAAAAGGCATTGTGAAACAAAACAATGATACTAGTTTCTTATCAAATTACGTTAACATTCAATCGCTAAAAGAAGAATACGGACGTAAGCTACACAATCCTTATTTTTGTGTATGTCGTTAGCTCGCTGCGCGCCACTACTTAGTCTTCTGCATGACGTTTTTGTCTATGGTCAACGTTTTTCAAAGGAAAGGCAATCTTTTGTTTTTGCGTCGGGCCACCCGATCGCTTCCTCCCTTTGTCTCTGGCAACAAATTTTAGGCTTCCTTTCGACCCTCCTATTTTTATGTGGATGCAAAAAAAATCGTAGCCGACATGAGTATTCCCACGCAGGAAATTCATGAATATGAATATGACTATGGTCGCCACTCTCATACGTCCATCGATTGGTTAAGGAACTGGTCTGACTAAAACCTCGTTTTTTAACTAAAATCGTGTCAAAAACAACATTAAATAATATGCCCTTTCAATTTTATTAATGATGGTCGTCATAATCAATTATACAGCCATAACATAGCATTTTAAGTGCGATAAGTGACACGTTGCGGTGTTTGGTATTTCACTGGTATTAGTTCCGTTTTGTTGGTTCGCTGTTTTTTACGACTGGCAATATTTTGAAACAGTCACGTGTGTGGCAACACGTGCGCCGGATGCGATCCGTTTGTTTGCAACAGGTTTCTCAGATAAGGGTCTGCATTTTACTGCATTCGATAACATGCTAGCGCAAAAAGCCGTTATTAGCGCAAACTAACAATATTTATCTTCTTAGTCTAAAATTGTAGACACTGCATACCTACATTAGCAGTTAAGTGGCAATTAAGTTATGATGTTATTTTTTCTCAGCTAAAAATTACGAACACTTTAAAAATAAATACAGTGAAACGTTTGAAACGCAGAAAATAAAGCAGAGTGAGCTTAACTGACTTTTTTTTCATTTTCTAACAAAGCAAATTATTAATTGTATTTTTTTGCATATTTTAACATTCTTAAACTTTAACGAACAACGATGTCCACATTTTTTGTCACCATCGCGTCAACGCCTTTGGCATTACGACATTGGGAATCCCACAATCGGTATAAACAAAATCCTGATCTTCGCTCAACATCTAAGCATGACTTAATAATTAAGGTTAGGTATTTAATACTTTAAACAATCACAAAATTGAACTTCAATAATCTTTACTCTTTGTAATGTTACCAAACTTCAAGGTTTTATCGACCAGATATTTTGTTCGACGATCCAAATTCGAATTTAGAACTCAGCTTCACTTCAACGTTCTTTTTGTAAAATGGCAAGCATTTAAATAATAACTTTCTTCGTTATGAACTAATTTTATATACTTAGGCATCGTTTTTTTGCAAATAATGCAGTAAGTTGAATGATTCGCTATTACGTAGTGATAAGTACGTAGGTAAGTACATATTGTTATCAACAGGCTTTATTACAATAAAACATCTGGCGTGATACATAGGTATATATTTTTTTGATGAAATGATATAAGTCTTAAGTCATTATTGATGATAATTTTTAAAAGTTTAGACTGTGAAGTTTACTCTAGACTGTAAAGTGATTTATTTTTTCTTTATCTTTTCACTCTATTTATATTTGACATGTTTTTTGTAGCAAATGTTTAAATGACAGTTATAGTCGCATATTTTTGGGACCATAAAACTGAATTTTGTTAGGACAGGGAGCCGTACTAATAACTAATTTGCGAGTCTCTTTTGTAATAAATATAGTATGTTAACTTTACGCCCTCTGACATATTAAAGAATCACGAACTCAAAGATAGCGATCTATTTTTGTTATGAATCACTGCATAGTAAAATTACCGCCTACGATATTAAAAGACAATCTAGAAAAGTAGTAAAAAGTAATAACAATAAAAAAAACCATACGTTTCTCGAGAATTTTAAAATAAACAGAATTGTGAATCGCCCATACAGATTATATATAGTAAGTAACCTTTTTTAACAGTAGTCAAACAAATTCTAGGAAAAACACACTTAGGTAATATATGCACTGGTTGAAAACCTTCCTACTTTTGAAGTTGGTTAAAATCAGAGAGCTGATATAAATTTAAGATAATAATGAAAAAATAATCATGAAATATTTACACAAAAACAATCAATAAAGTAGCTCAGTGCGTTTGGATTAAAATCACTAATCGTCGGCAAATTGCAACCTAATTCTTACTCGATAAATGTCAAATCGGAATGTCGCCATTTGAAGGTAAAGGTTGATCACAGAATTACGATAGTGTAATGACACCTTAATAATGATAATGGGCATTATAAACACATTGTATTATTGGTAGGGCATAATTTTAATTGAATATTCTTCCTTGGCGACTGCTGTGAGTAAAAGCGATAAATAAATTTAATGATTTCATTCAAATGAAAATTTTCACAGTCATAATGATTTTTCTTTTGACATTTGCGCCATTAAGTATGATTAGCTTTTGTTTGGTTCCCTATTTTTTTGAACGACAAGGAAGCCAAAGGAGTAAGTGCTATTGAAACAGTTGAAACTAAATAAAAGCCTCTGAAATATCAAGAACGAAACGAAAGATGAAGCCGTAACCGATTGTAGTTTTTTTTTGTTGCACTGAACGCACTTGGCCGTTTTTACCCGATTACGCGGCGTAAAGGAGAGTACTGCGTTTATTTGTATTACTTAATTTTTTCTACGTCCGTTTCATATCAGCGAATCGGTTTTATCTAAATCTAGATATTCGTAGGAACTCGATTAAGCTGAAATTTGGTTGGTTTCGTGCCGTGTGTTTTTAAAGGACAATGCAATTATGTATATGTCGAGTATTATCGTGTCATACAATCTAGACTTGACGGTAGGTGTGAATAAGTTTTTGCTCTAATTTTATCACTACATATTATAAAACAAAGTCGCTTTCCGCTGTCTGTCCCTATGTATGCTAGATAGTCTTAATGCGATTCAGTTTAGGTTCGCTCGCTGTCAGATCCATACTAAAGATGACAGTTAAAACCTGAACTGAGTCGGAATTAAGACGTCATGGTTAGGCCGCAGCTCTCTCTAAAGTGACAGTTCTAAATTATATTATGGCACATTTGTACTGTCAGGTAATTTTTTATCCAAACTTTTATGAAAAGTGACCCATTAATTTCGCTCACCAGTGTAATTGCGAATGTTGCCATTTTTGTTCTTAATTTCCTTGTTGCATCTTCCCTAATCTAATCCTTAAAAACGTTTTGTTTTATACAGAGTCCCACAGACCCATTTACATTAGGCTTGGCTATCTTGCACCCAAGTAGCGGAGCAAGATTTTTTTTTTATTCATTTAAACCACCCTTTGCAGTATCCAGTAGTCAGATACAGATGTCAAACATTTGACACAGTCCGAGCGTTTATTGTCGTCATTACGCCGCCGGGGCCACATCTGGGCACATCTGGGCCCGCGGGCGGGACATCTGGCCCCCAACGGGGCCTGACGTCAATTGACATGTGGCGACACTGGCGATATTGCTTTTTTAATTTGTTCCTTTGTTTTGTGTTTAAATTCGGAACGGGATTTTTCGGCCAGGAATATATTATTCGGTGTAATTTAGTTGTGATATAAAGGTTCTTTGTGGCCAGTCACTTCTGAATTCTGAAGGTTTGTCTGTAAAGACAAGAAAATATTTTTGTTTTTTTGTCGGTTTTTTAAGTTGTTGCAAGTTTTTTTGTTTAGCTTATTTTCGACATCGACTGTCTCATCATTTATGCGATATTTTTTTTTTAAGTGATGGTGTAAAGCTAAAATAGGTATAGCAAACTATAACATTATATAATATATTTTTTGTTCATAACTAACTAAACATTAAAACAAACTCCGAACAAGCTGTTTCTTTAGTCCTTTTTAAAATTGAAAAAAAAACGGTTTCAAAATCACATGTGACCCCGGCAACATATGAACAAACAACCATTTACAAATACAATCCCGTGCGCCCTTACGTTCTTCAAAATTAGGTTCGATTTCCTTTAAATGGAAGATAGAATACCATTGGTTTTTCTATGCACTTGTTCGACCATATGGGTCGTTAACTCGTTAGTCACGTCCTTGTAAGCGTTTAGATAAGGTTTAAATTGGTTTAAATGGAGGGCAAATACGCTTTGTAATGTAGCCAAAGGTTTTCAAAGTATGGGTCGACGTGTTGGACGAGGAGAGTAAGGGTGCGACCAAACCGCCGCGTATACGCAGTGACGTGTCGTAGGCGTCACGTTTTCTCACCGTTTCTTACATTTTGTTGCGATTCCGTAACGTCTCCGTTTTTTAAGCGGCGGTGTGGTCGCACCTTAAGAGAACTAAGAAATCTAACTTAATATGTATTATAAATGCGAAAGTATGGATTTATGGATGGATGGATGGATGGATGGATGGATGTTTGTTTGTTACTCAATCACGCCAGAACGGCTTAACGGATCTGGATGAAATTTGGCACACAGATAGAGAAAAGTCTGGAATAGCCCATAGGCTACTTTTTATCCCGCAAAATTGCGTAGTTCCCGCGGGATAGCGATAAACGAATTCTTTGCAGACGATGTCGCTGGCAACAGCTAGTATCTTATACTTCTCCTTTTTCCTACAGTGAATGCAGTGTTCTAAAGGAAAAAATAATTACTCGTGATCTCCAGGAGAGCTATTATAGGCATAGGTGGATCACGTAAAAAAAATATTACCCGTAGTGAACTAGGTTAACTAGGCGGGTGAACCACAGACAACAGAGGCTTAGGCCTTATACTCTGAAATTCAATTTTTGAAGTTCGTTTCGTTCCGTTCCGTTCTCACTAATAGTTATTAATTTGAGAGTGAGAGGGACGGTGTGATACGAACTTCGAAAATCGAATTTCGGAGTTACCCCCCTGCTCTAATAGGTCTATTGCTAAGCGGCCCAAGTTTGAGAGGCCCTGCACTGCACTTGTTTGTCGTAGGGTTCACAGGCGAACATGTGCAACGCACCCTTTGAGTTGTGACCCTTTTTTTGCTAAACCCATTTGTTTTTCCGTGTGATAGTATTAATGTATTAATATTGATGGATTTCGTACAAGAAACTACGTTGGATTTATGGATATTAATTGTTTTCGTCTATTGCTTAAGGCATTTTTACATTTACGCAGGTAAACCACATTTTTCTTGCAGATTGCATATTGGTTTTTTTTTTTCGTTTGTTCATTCTTCCCGGGATAGACAAAGGATTCAGGCTTCGTATAGTCATCTTAGGGAGAAAGTAGAGCACTCTATTTATCTTTTTTTATGATTATGAAGGCACCCGCTATTATAACTGGCCAGCAATAAAAAGCCTAAAACGATTGCTTTTTCAATGGTGCCAACCTTTCTACATGAATTTAAAAAACACGATCTAACACGGTGATACTAGTTTTTGTATTGCAAACTAATAGATGCATAGTGATGTCGGAATAACGATGCGATGTGTCGATAAATGTATACACGTCCACATTGTCCACAGCCAAAGGCCTTTTAGTCTTATGGCAAGTCTAATTTTAATTCAAGATTTTTAAAATACGTTTTTTTAGAATGAAGAAGAATGGTGTGCGTATTTGAGTTTTTTCTTAAAGAGAGCAATAGATATTTAAGTGCGCGTGAACTTTTTTTAATATGTATCTGATCATTCTCAATGTGACACGTCATTAAATACGTGTAGTTAATTATGATAATAATTAATAGGTAAATACAAGCACCTGAGTACTTATGCACTGTTTTTGCACCGAACCGTTTATTCTGAGAGATAAAGAGTTGATATCGTCAAACGGTGATAACAACATAATTACAGCTTAAACTAATACCAACTAAAACGAATCGCCGTTCAACTCAGTGTCCAAAGTACAAATCCATGATATACTTTACAGGTGTTTGCTCCATTTGGGAACGTAATGTTGTGACAATCGCGTTTCAACAGTATGATTCATTTTTTTTTTTCATTTATGATTCGCGACTCTTCGAACAACTCGTTTTTAGAAATTTAAGTATTGATGCTCAAACTTAACCTACATCATTAGACTTGGGCCTGTTTCACAACTCCTTAACTGTCAGTTATCTATGATTCCGTCTCTATTTATTACTACGAAACAGACAGAGACGTCGTCATAGATAACTGACAGGTAAGGAATGGCGAAACACGCCCTAAATCTAAGTTTCTTAAGACACACTAAGTAATAATTGGGTATGGGGTGCCCATTAAGTTATTTATTTATTTTTATTTATAAGCCTTTTTATTCCGAATTCGCTACAATTTCAGTAAGTACATGTTGTTGTTGTTGTTACTGTCGTTTATTTATTAAATTGTCGCGTAATTCGGCGTGCCTCATGGCATAGGCCTCCTCCGTGTATTGGAGGGTTTGCGCTATAGTTAGTTCCCACGCGCGCCCAATGCGGATTGGGAACTTAACACACACCTTTGAATTTCTTCGTAGATGTGTGCAGGTTTCCTCACGATGTTTTCCTTCACCGAAAAGCTCATGGCAAATTACAAATGTAATTTTCGCACATAAATTCCGAAAAACTCAGAGGTGCGAGCCCGGGATTTGAACCCACAACGCTCTGCTTGAGAGGCCACAGGTCAAACCACTAGGCTACCACGGCTTTTTCATTAAGTTATATCTAGTTTAAAAAAAACCATGAACACGCATTTAAAGTATAACTTCCGCTTCCGCATTCGTAAGTAGCAGTAAACGTCAGCCCATAAACCTATGACAAGATTTACAACATAGGCATAGTTAGAACTTGACAATAGGAACTGAAAAGGCAACTAGATGCGGCTAAAGACTTCCGGGACCACATGCAACATCATAATTAACTAAATAACCAGTAGTATCGTAACGTAACAACAACGTCGAGGTCTTTAAATCATTTTTTTTATATGTGACCTCTTTACAACCACAGATCGTCACAGGATTATATTTTTTGACTGTGGTATTTAATAGAACCTAAAAAAACTGAGATGGGCTTTGTAGCTTGAGATTTGATAAAGATTCGCGAGAAACCATTGATTAATAGTACAAATTCGTCGCAGAGATCCTTAGAGAAGGCCTTTGGCTGTGGACCTCAGCCTGTGGCTTAAGCTTTTTAATTATCTCAGTTATTTTTCATATACTTTGTTTTGTTTACGTCACTGGTTCAGCGAGTTGAAAAAAATGACTCTATTTAAAAAATAATTATATGTACCTACTTGCCAACTTTTCTGAAAGCGCTCGAAGTGCTAATACAGAAAATGGAGTCGGAATAAACGTTTTTATTTTGATTTTGAAGCAATAAGTTTCCAGTTTACTCGTAAAGTTAGATAGAATGAAAATCTGAAAAAATGGTAGAATATAGGGAAAAACAAAGCAGCGGTAGAGTCGTTTTACCAGTTTTTTCTGCATTTTCAGAAATTTCAAGGCGGCCTTGCGTAGTAAACATAAGGCTATATGGAAATATCGTCATATCATTATGTTATTAAGTCAACGTAGCCATGATTATGAACAATTTCTAATCGGCAGACAATTGAATACGGAAAAGTTGCAAGCCAAAGCATATGCGCTAAAGACGGATGTTATTGCTTGGCGATACTAAAGCATGCTAGGACTTGAGCTAGTTTTTTTTTTCAGTGCAGGAAATCGGTTTGGTTTTGTTTTTGTTATGTTACTGGTTGACTGAAAAAAACTTTTGCAATGGGGGCGAGTTGTAGGCGTTTGCTAGCCAGTTTAATAAAATAAACTTATTGTTTAAAAACAATTATTATTAAAATTTCTCTTACAACCCGCTTACAACTTATAGCAAGACGTTACGTGTACAGACTTTAATTAGTAAATTATTATTTGCAATAACGGCACGTATTACCTAAGTTAAATTATAAATTGTCTACTTAAAGTAAAAGTTTGTAATAGTTTCCAATTAAATTAAGTATGTCTATATGTAGTTTTTTCATACTTGTGAACTTTGTCCTGTTTTTCACTAATAAATACCAAAAATATTACAAAATTAAAAAACGAAAATACAAACCTTTGACTTCGCCCTGTGTGGCTCCTGTAGCAGTAAAAGCTGACATCTCTGAAACTCCTCCAAATCCAAAAATATATCACTAATAATCCAAAATCTGAACTGAACTCCTTCGGCACTTTAAAGGCAACCTGGCACGTTAAGACACTTTATTTAAAAATAAAAACGGAACACTAGAATGTCATTTCATTTTTTGAATTTCGAACGCGCGTGTTTCGATTGTTTCGCCGAGTGGTGTACGTGCGTTTGTATCGACGCACTGCGTTCGACTGTCGCCCAGTGTGTTATAATATAAGTTGGCCCGCGCCTCGCCGGGGTAAAAAGCGCGGCGCCAGCCTCGTCTCCCTTGTTAGAGATGCGCTCCACTTGATATGATTGGAATTTTATCGTAAGTTTTGCTCGATAGTACCTCAACTGTTGTTTAAACTGAGTGATTTGTCCGTTATCGGCTCAGAAGTTTAGATTGTTGGGAGCATTTTAAGCTATCGTGTTCTGTCGGGGTGGACTGTTTTTGCGATTTCTCTGGTAGTTAAGCAGACAGGACTTAATGTATTTTTTTATTTTTAATGTTTCTGCTTTTTATTTTCTCTTCGAACCTAACTAAATACTTTTTACATAACTTGATGTAGCAGTTTAATAGGTGTTATTTTTACGAAGCTCTATCCATACCAATAACCTAAATCAATTAGCCTTGCTACCTACTCAGTAGGCACACAACGTGCCAGGCTGCTACGTTTGTGCGACACGCAATTTTTTTCATGCAGTATGTAGGTAAGTGTAAGAAAAACATTCAACTGCTACAAAAATACAATATTTTAGTGTTGTCTCTGTTATTACGTAGAGCAACTTTTTTTTGCATTTAGTGAGCATAAAAAAACGAAAACTGAAAACTATCGATAAATCCCCTCACTAAGAGGCGAGCCGGTCGCATTCCCTGACCGGCGGCGGCGACTTGTCGTGGAGTATCACACACACACCGGCGCCCGGACATTTGTTCCTTGCAGTTGCTATTTCCATGCACGTGTGAGCGTGACTCACGCACGCATTATACGACAATTGACAGTGCATCACTATTGCATTTGAAATTTGAAATCTGAATTCGTAATATACGCGTTTTAGCTTATGTTGCGTAGGTACTAAAAAATAGAACTGGGGCCTTACCATGACGTCTTAATGCGTTTCAGTTTAGGTTCGCATGCTGTCAAATTCATACTAAAAGTGACAGCCAAAACTTGAACTGAGTCGGAATTAGGACGTCATGGTAAGGCCCCTGGCCGGATAAATATTTTTTTATTTTTGTGATATCCGCATAGATTTTCGAGTACCTATCTATTAATTATTTCTCCTGTAAAAATTGACCTGTCAACTAAATCGGTCCAGCGGTTTAAGCGTGAAAAGATAACAGACAGACAGACAGGAGTTACTTTCGGGTTTATAATATCAGTAGGGATTTTACGATGAGGGCTCGGGTATTTATTTCGTCGTAGTTACGTAAAAAATGGTCCAAATCATACGTACACCGATTTTATCATCTCTAAATTGAGATAAAGTGAGTTATGCAACATCCCGACGGGCTACAACTTGGAAACAGCTCGGTCACTACCACTTCAGTTTATGGAGTGAGGATAACAGATAAGGTTTAATCCTAGAGCATGTGTTAGTCATGCGACTAGTTAGTTAGCCTGACTTCTGTAACCGACTATACTTCATTTAATTTAGGATGAGAAACCACAACAACATTATATAGCGGCTCGTGAACTGTTATCTCTTTACGATTTGTACTAGAGTAACAATTGACGCCACGCAAATAAAGTGGTGGTGGACAATTTTATTTTGCGGCTGCCAAACTATTGCACTGTACTATTTGCTAGGTAAGAAATAGTTGACCAGAAGCAATATAATGTTATTGTGGTTTCTCATTCTCATTCTAAATTAAATGAAGTATAGGTATGTACTTCGAAACTTTAAGCCAATTGACGGAGTTCCAAAATTGGCAAGTTTCTCGGGATGCATTCTTCTTGGCAATGATAGTATTGAATTGTGCTAGCAGTTATAAATCTTTGATTTTGATTTTTATTTTTATTTTGACTTGTCCGCCCGTTTGTATCAAATATTAGTATTCACATTGAATTAATTGTATGCCTTCCATGGTCTGGGAGCCAAGAAAAATCAGAACATACCAGTTGTTTTTCCGCCCAGGTAAAAGTCCATCAAGAGATTGGACGAAAATCTTAGAAATCATAATCATATCGATGCGATGCGGTTAGCAACCCATCCCTATTTTGATTCCCCTTTCAACCTATACGCTCACAATCATGCTAAACGTGGCCTTTAGATCTTAATTGTTATTGTTACCTTAAGTCTTGTCTATCCCATAAAGGATTATAGGAGTGATTTGTATATCCTACTAATATTATAAATGCGAAAGTTTGTGAGTGACGATGTGAGTGAGTGTGAATGTTTGTTCCTTCTTCACGCTAAAACGACTGAACGGCATTGGATAAAATTTGGAACGAAGATTGCTGGTACCCTAGATTAAAACATAGGCTACTTTTTATCTCGGAAAATTGCATAGATCCTGTGGGATAGTGACAAACGTGTTAAAGATCGTAGCTGCCTAGAGTCGCAACGTAAATAATTATTGCAGAATATACTTTGAACATCAGCAGGCTTATTGTCTAACTCGCTCGCAATCGCCATCGTGTTCATTTTGACAGTTCATGTATGGGCTGACAATTGGCATCGGAATCAGCTAGCTGTCACATTCATACAAGAACTGTCAAAATGAACACGATGGCGATTGCGAGCGAGTTAGGCAATAAGCCTACAGTTTGTAAGTCTAATTCTACGCGGACGAAGTCGCGGGCGGAAGCTAGTATATTATAAGGAACCTCTGGTTCTAAATGAAAGACTTGCGATCATTCAATGCATACAAGCTATATATGAGTGGTATTAGTACAATTTAACAGAGAATGGAACAAATAACGAATCATATGCAAAGCCGTAGGCTGGAGTCGTCTGACACGTGGCAGCTAGCCATCGCGTCAGGACGTCAGACCGTCTACCGGCCAGCCACCTTTGAAGGAGGTTGCTTCCCGACAGTATGTATGTAGTTATAAATACTGATGTGTATGTGAAAAAGGCGCTCTCATGTATAACATACTATTCTTTATTTTAATACACTTTGCCTCTCTACTTCAGAACCCGTGTCGCCATGTTTACCATATTCCGCCAACGGGGCTACTCCGCAATTCGATTTTCGAATTTTGTGTCACCGCCCCTCTCACTCTCACGCTCTGACTGTTAGTGTGAGCGGAATGACACGAGATGAACTTCGAAAATCGAATTGGTGTATAAGGCCCACATATAAGGCCGTACGGGATCCAGTTGCGCGGCTTTTTGCGTTTCCCCGGTTTCGGGGAACGCCGTGAACTGCTCCGGCGTATTCCGAAGCAAGAAATTCAAAGTTCGGTTCGTGTTCCACTCACACTAACGGTCGCTAACAGGAGAGTGAGAGAGACGCTATGATTCGAACTTCGGATTTCGAGTGAGAGTATAAGGTCTGGTTTTGTCTTTTTTATCGGCACGCGTAATAAATTGCAGTTTGGAACTGAGATTTTGTATGTACGGTGGTTGTGTAGGTCGAATATTGCTTGTCCGAACAGAGGCCCGAATTTTGGAAGCACATCATACTCATCACATCATTTACTAGCTGTTGCCAGCGACTTCGTCTGCAAAGAATTCGTTTATCGCTATCCCGCGGGAACTACGCAATTTTTCGGGATAAAAAGTAGCCTATGTGCTATTCCAGACTTTTCTCTATCTATGTGCCGAATTTCATCTAGATCCGTTGGGCCGTTCTGGCGTGATTGAGTAACAAACAAACATCCATCCATCCATCTATCCAGCCATCCATCCATCCATACTTTCACATTTATAATATTAGTTAGATTCATAATCATCACTTGAAAGTTGAACATTTAGTGTATTGATTCTAAACTACAGCTCACATTAAATTTTGCACTATACTGGCGAGTAAAAATAACCGGTTACTTTTCATACGAAGTATGGGAAGTGACCCGTAATTTTTGCACGGTGTGGTGTAGTTGAAAATTTAATTTGAGCCTTTCTCATGTTTCAAATTCAGCAGAATTTTTTATCACTTTCGTGTAATATTTCCACATAAACGATATTATTATTTTATTTAATACTAGCTGATGCTCAAAGCTCAGTTCTAGTTTTAATCTTTTTTTTCAAAATATTGTTTCATACAAACTTGTATTGACAATAACGAACACAAAAAAAAACACAATTTGATGCAGTTGATCTGAAGTTAAGTGCGTACCTACATACATTTCGGTGATTAATTTTTAGTACCCAGACGACCGAGCTTTTGGTACGTTTTCTAAAAATGAAACCTAGCCAGATCGATTTATCGTCCCCGAAACACCCTGCATACCAAATTTCATGAAAATCATTGGAGCCGTTTCCGAGATCCAGATTATTATATATGTACAATATACAAGAATTGCTCGTTAAAAGGTATTAATAATTTACATAGATTTATCAAGTACCTACCTAAATTTATCAAAAATTTAGCTAAATATCTTTCTACGTCTCCTAATCGACTATTTACCTATTTCCCTATTGCATTTTCTACACCTTCTTACGATTTTTCACAGGGTTTTTTGAAACAATAGGTTCATAAGTATTGTCAAAAACTGAGTTCCTTTGAATTTAATTTTTTCTTTAATTTTATGTGTATTATTGAAATGTTTGATAGCAATGATATAAGCTGAATGGCCAACAATCGGCATAATCATTATCACATTGATTATTTCACTGTTTGATGATATTGCAAAATTGTTACGTTTCAACACACGTATCTTTATGATAAAAGATCGGCTTTTCCTACTCAACTGATACCGCGAATTTCCTTCAAATCTCAATGGCACAGCAGATATATATAGTACCTTCCGGATATTTATTAACTAGCTTTCACAACCAGCTTTGCTCTGGTTGCAGAACACCTACCCTAATACTTATTCTTCATTCCTTGTCTACATCTACATCTACATTATCTACAGTAATGTTATGAAGAGGAAATAATATTTGATTGTTTATTTGTTTGCATGTTTGCTCCGAAACTACTGGACCGATTTGAAAAATTCTTTCACCGTTAGTATCCTACATTATACCTCATGAACATAGGCTATATATAATTCTGCGCGGACGAAGTCGCGGGCAACAGCTAGTGTCGTATATAAATGAAAAAGTCCTAACTGACTCATCAACGTTCAATCTTTGACCTAGAAAACTGACATTTGGCAATCCCACGGAATGTGAGGAAGTTCTACAACGAGGACAATTTAAACTGCGAGCGTAAGTGAAACTGTGAGTTGGTAATTAGCAATTTAATACGTGATATTTTAATTATAGCACATAACGATTGCAAAAGATATAACATATATATTGCATAATGTTGCCAGTTTTTAAAACCTGCCCTATCTTTAACAGTCAATTAAGATTTCGACTGTATTACGTTAACTGCTAAATTGAAAGCTTTGTCATTCCAACTTGTCGTTTGCCAAAAAAACTTTTCACAAATGCATCATTCGACAAACCTACATTGCTAATTCGTAAATTTTAAAAATAATCGAAAAACTGTTTCACGTTTCAGTCGGTACTTTTATTTTTCTTCGTGTGTTTACTCTTACTTAAGTTTAACTGGAAGAGACCTCTATTACGATAAATTCGCCTTTGTACAGTTTTATTTTGTAATCGTTGTTCATGTTTTTATGTGCAATAAAGAGTTTCTACCTCCAGCTAGGTGCGATTGGATGCGACAAAGCGAAGATAGGGTGAAACAGTGCGTTTTAGAGGACCTTGTCCAGCAGACAAGATGATGAAGGAGTTATTTATACATACTGTCGGGAAGCAACCTCCTTCAAAGGTGGCTGGCTGGTAGAAGGTCTGACGTGCTGACGCGATGGCTAGCTGCCACGTGTCAGACGACTCCAGCCTACGGCTTTGCATATGATTCGTTATTTGTTCCATTCTCTGTTAAATTGTACTAATACCACTCATATATTGGGGTGGATTTTTGACGTTGTAATTTGTGTGCAATACGTTTAGCATGGCACACAAATTACAACGTCAAAAATCCACCCATTGCTTGTATGCGTTGAATGATCTCAAGTCTTTCATTTAGAAAGGTTCCTTATTTATACGTACAGCTATGCCTCATCTAGCTTCGTTAAATCTACGTTATCCTACCGCGTAGGCGTCCATCCAGGTAAACCTTTTGACACCTAGCTACGGTGTGAATATCATCGCTCCGTGGTTAGCGGCTTTTTTGGCTGTTTGCGGAGGGTCTAACCCTTGGCTAAAGTGTGATGCGGTGACATTTGGATAGTGCCCTTTTTGTCAATTAGCATGTTGACCGGATTAGATATACCTACGTGGAAAGGGCAGGATTCCAACATGTAAACAAGATGTCTTAAGATTATTCTAAAATGTTACAGGTTGGCTTAGTTACCCCCGACGCAAAGAAAGAGTGTTATAAGTTTGACGACGATGTGTGTGTGTGTGTGTGTGCGTGCGTGTGTGTGTGTGTGTGTGTGTGTGTGTGTGTGTGTGTGTCTGTGTGTGTCTCTCAAGCCGATGGACCAATTCCAAGTTTTCCGCTGCGTTTTCTTTTTCATACTAAAGCCGGTTTTAAAAACGATTTGAAAAATATTGGGGGCCTTACCATGACGTCTCAATGCGATACAATTAAAATTCAGTTTAGATTCGCTCGCTGTCAAAACAGAACTGAACTGAGAATGAATTGAATCGCATTAAGATTAAGACGTCATGCAGGGGCGTAGCGTGCCTTGGTGGGGCCCCGTATAAAAATTTATTTGGGGGCCCTTATGAAAGGTAAAGATTTCTCATAAAAGAAAAAAAAATGTGTGCATAAATTTTTGCTTACGCACGTTGGGGGCCCCCGTGGCCCGGGGGCCCCATATAATTGATACGGCAGATACGGCGGTAGCTACGCCCCTGACGTCATGGTAAGGCCCCAGTTCTTTTCCAAAGTGATGCAAGGCTTTTTTGACAAAAAGCATTTTTTTTTTTTTAATTTACATTTTGATTATTTAATTAAAGCGTGGGGTTTTTAATGTTTAATATAATGTTATACTTAGCAAACGAGCAAGTAGATTACTTTATGGTAAATCACCGCCACCCATGGGCACTAAAGGATTGCAAATGTCTGGTTAGCCTAGAGAGCGAAGGCGGAATATCACAGACCTAACGTATTTCTTTCTTACTAGCTGTTGCCGGCGACTTCGTCTGCAAAGAATTCGTTTATCACTATCCCGCGGGAATTTCCCGGGATAAAAAGTAGCCTATGTGCTATTCCAGACTTTTCTCTATCTGTGTGCCGAAATTCATTCAGATTCGTTGGGCCGTTCTGGCGTTATGCATTCAAACTTTCGCATTTATAATGTCAGTTAGATGCTTTATTACTAAATCTATCGACACAATATCGTACGTAACCATCAAAACATCACTAAACCTCGCGCTGTCAACTCGGTCATAATTAAATCGGTTATGCAGTTAATCGATACCGTCGCGCTCGAATCACATCTCTAGCGGCCACCTGGGTCGCGAGTGGCGCCAAATATAACGCAGGCGTGCAGACTTAAGCCTGGTTCACGATGACAAGAATTAATTTCCCCGCTAAGGGTGCGCTTTCGCTGAAGAGGAGAGGGGCCGAGACATAATGTGAAATTCAAAAATGGTGCAAAATTTGGCCAAATATTACTAGTAGGGGGCAATTATTAGTGAAACGTATGAATAGGAAAACACGAACTAACATGGAAAAATAGCAATTTAATAAGTAGGTACCTCGTCATAATGTCATAATGTATAATATGGCGTTTTTAAGATAATAGACAATGTTCATATTTTTTAATTAAAAAAAAAAGAAACGAAACATAAAGAAGTAAATAAATACCTTCATATAAAAGGTTGGTTGGCAACAATTAGATTTCTGGGATTTACATACAATTTACGTGGAAACAGAAGAGTGTGGGCTTACATATAAAACATATATATTTCGCACAAGCTTGGCTGTCTTGCACGTTCTGTAGCGGAGTAGCAAGCTAGCAAGCTGTAAATGTTTTCTGTTAATTTCTGGCTCCCTGGTAAAAAAGCCGTGGTAAAGTGGCTTGACATTTTTGATGAAGGTACATGAAATCAAATCTGCACACACATGCGGAGCAGTGCAATAGTTGTGTGAGATTATTCGTACAGCCTCTAGTGTAAGTTTTAGGCACGACAAACGTCTCGAACACATTCGCGTAAACGTTTCAACTACTATCGGAAAATGAACAGCGCCACAAGCGGAACGAAACGACAACTAAAATTTCTCATAGTATTTGACATTTTAACGCAAACGCGGTCGAGACGTATTTTGTGACCGAAACTTACACTAAGCATACTGAGCCTCTAGTGTAAGTTTTCACGCGAAAAAACGTCTCGAACATGTTCACGTAAACGTCTCAATTACTATGGATTGGAATTAGGACGTCATGGTAAGGCCCCTGGGGCCGTACCATGACGTCTTAGTGCGTTTCAGTTTAGGTTTTCTGGCTGTCAGATTCATACTAAAAGTGACAGCTAAAACTTGAACTGAGTCGGAATTGACAACATTTCATATTTCTGAGCCTATAATATTAATGATTATCTGTATTTTGTTTGAAAAAATTAACATGCTGACAGTTTAATTTTTTCGCTAGAGCTTGTATTTAATTTATAATAAATTTATTAATTTGTGCTCATTCTAAAAGGGCGTAACTCCGATACTATCACAGAATACACACTTATCCCTTTGTCTTTTCTCTATAGAAAAAAAAACTGACGTTAATTTCAAATTGTCAATGTCAGGCCCTATTCTCCAATATTCGATTTTCGAGGGTCGCTTCGTGCTGTTCCGCTCATACAAATAGTTATTATCTTGAGAGTGAGAGAGAAGGTATGCAACGAACTTCGAAAATAGAATTTCAGTTGCCCCCCTTGCACTTTTAGGCCAGTACGGGAACGTGTTAATTACCCTGTAAACTCACAAAACTCACAAGTGCGCAATTTTTTGGAAACAGTTAGAATTTACTGAGTACTACTGGTAAAAAAAAAATATAACAGATTTTGACCTTGCGTTATTTAATATTTAAGTTTTTGTTAGTAAAGCGTGTAAATCCAAAGAAAAATTACACAAGTGTAATTTTACTGTACTAGATTATTGCATTTAACTATAAGAACATCACCTGTAGTATTCTAACAGTTTCGTCAAGTGCTTACGTCAGCATAATTGGAAAACCGAAAAAAAATTATAAATCTCTAAAAAAAACTTACAAGTGAATGGTGGCTGCTGAAATGTATTCAAAACTGTCAAAAGTAACGACTGTTTTAAATTCTAACAAATTAGTTAATAGCGTAATTTTTTATCAGCAGTGTAACTTTCAAAATGCTCTATTTTCGATAAAAAAAATCTCATAATTCTCAAGTCGGCTTATTTGATTCGGTTTTATTATAGTAATCTATAGGCAGAAATTCTAACTAATTCATCAATAGCTTTAGATTCTATTGTGTTTTTAGTTATATCCATAATTTAAATTCGCGCGCGACTCGCGCGAGCCACGCTCAGCCAATCACGTTACGAGCCGTGCTAATACCGAAGGTCGTGCCCGCGTTCGGTGTAAAAAATCTATAAGTAATTTTTGTTTTCGAAATATTCACATTCTTGTATATAAATAAAAAAGAAAGTAACTCTGTCTGATTATTTTTACGGCTTAGCTACTAAACTGATTGCGATGAAAGTTGGTATGTACCTAAGCTAAGGCCGTAGGGAAGAGTATAGGAAATAGTACACAGTATATACACAGTATGTAATGTATAATGTGTAAGTGTATTGGTTTTTCTGTTAACTTGCATTATGTCGAAATAAATAAATAAATAAATAGGCTTTCTATCCAGGAAAAATACCCTGATCCCGCGAAAACCACGATAAAGAAATACTGACTAAAGAAGAACTAAGTTGTGGACAAAATATATTACTAAGTATATATTTTAAAACGAAGTAGTAAGCCGCGTCTGTTTGTTTGTCTGAACGTGATAAAACTCAAAAACTACCGAACAAATAACGTCGAGTTGACAGCTGTCAGATGTCAATCGATATCAAAAAAAATAACTTAAGGTACCCAATTACAGTTACTTATAATCTTGAACCAGTTTTTTAATCAAATAAAGCAAATATCACCGAACCCAAGCTAGTTGAAAAGTACTATAATTCATAATTAAATAGGAATCCCCTAGATAGAGTTACTTTTAACGTAAATGTTCTTTGTAAGTTTTTTTTTTTTTTTTTTTTTTTATGAATAGGAAGGAATACGAGCAAGTGTGGGATCACCTAAAAAAATAGACGAAAATGGGTTGAATATTATTATTTATTCAACTAGAAATGGGACATATTTTGACTGGAACTCGTTTTTATTGACAACAAGCTATGTAGTACATTTTGCCTGAGAACGCAAATTTTAAATAAAGTATTCATTAATCAATGAAAATCAACTAAGTACTATAGCTACGGCACCAGTGTTGGACAAGGACCCAGTAATGGACAGTGAGTCTTATTATATAGAAAATAAGGATACCTAGTCATTTATTTATTTTGCAACAGTCAATTTACAACCGGCATGATTTTTAAAGTAAAAATGAAGTGTCCTTTATTGTTGCTTGTCAGCTTTAAGTGCCCAATACTGGTGCCGTTACCTTAAAAGGTTTTAAATTCAGTAAAGTAACAACAGTAAACTTTGATAACCTTTCTGTGCCTCCTGTGAAAAGTGATGTAACTCGACTTATAACCCTTTTGTGTTTTTATTTAGAAATAATCTGAAAAAAACGTTATGATATAATATTTTTTGGTGTATCTCACGTACCTACTTCTAGGTGCTATAGTTTCGGAGATAATTTTGTGAAAAGTGATACAACTAGCAGCTTTTCGGCAAAAAAATCGTGCAAATTGGTGTATATCAAGTTATAACCCCCTTTTCTAAAGGCTTTCGTCTTTTGTGATATAAATGACCAACTTTTCTAAAACCAGACCAGGGTACAACTCAACATTGTACCTACCAATGCGAGAACAATTTGATTTTTTTTTGACAAAAAAATTTTAGTTAGTAGTTTTATGTTTTACTTTAAGCAACATTGAACTGGGAACATATTTATAACGCTGAGTTATAGGATTTTACGAGTTCATGTACTTACTTACACCAAGAGATATTATGGGTGTTCCAGGGGTACACCATGATATATCGGAACTGTATCATCTAACACATATTATTTCCTCATATTAGACATTTCAATAGGTACAACTCACAGGTTATTCGCGATTTTCTTCGAACTTGCAATTTTACCGAAAAACACTAAATGCACGTTTATAGAATATATTTTTATGAATAAAAAAAATACTTCGGTAAATGCTAGCCCCCTTGACTCACAAATCAGAATTTTTTAAATCTTATTTTCGCTCTCGTGTAAAACGTCGATTTTGCACTTGTATCACTTGTCACAGGAAGCACAGCTTTGATTTTTCGATTGGGCTGATCCCTTAACTAACACATATAAGGGTATCAATATGTGGAGTTCATGGTCTGACCTGTACAGTCAAGGGCATAAATATATGTACGTTACCAAGGCGTCAAAAACATCTATACACCTTTATGTCACTTACAATAGGTTGATGCATACATTATTGTCGCGATGGCTGTATCGATATTTATGCCCTTGACTGTACCTATTGTTTAAATACGAATAATCGTCATACTAGTAAAATGAATGAATAACAGATTTATTTATTTATTTATTTAGATATTACAATATAAATTTAAGTTATGCCTAAAACATAATAAAGACTGATAATGATGTAATATTGTATGCTGTTTTTGGAAATATTCACATTTTATGAATGAATACTTCCAAGAACATGAAAAATTTAAATGTTGATTAGGAGTCATGGTCTGACCTGCAAGGACCTTATGTATAAATACGAGTAATCGTAACAGGTACTAGTAAAATTAATGAATACTAAATTTAGTAATAGTAATCATGTGTTAGTTAAAAGGGATCAGCCCAATCGAAAAATCAAAGGTTGTCAAAGTTTACTGTTGCTACTTTACTGTATTTAAAACTTTTTAAGGTAACGGCACCAGTGTTGGACACTTTAAGCTGACAAGCACCAGTAATGGACACTTCATTCTTACTTTAAAAATCATGCGGTTGTAAATTGACTGTTGTAAAAGAAATAAATGACTATCCCTTTCTTCTTCTTCTGGTGCCATCTTCGATCGAAGGTTGGCGATCATTACGGCGACTTGAACCTTCTACACAACAGCTCTGAACAAAGATCGGGTGCTTTTATTGTACCACTGGCGCAGATTTTTAAGCCAAGATGTTCGTCTTATTCCTGGGCTTCGTCTACGTTAGATTTTACCCTGCAAGATAAGCTGTAACAACTCGTACTTTGAGCCCCGCATGATATGGCCCAAATACTTCAGCTTTCTCCTTTTGTTGTAGAAGAGAACCTCCACCTTTTTGCCTATTCGCTGCAGCACCACCACATTTCTAACTTTGTCTCTTCAGAATATCCTTAACATTCTTCTATACACCCACATTTCGAAGGCTTCTATCTTCTTACACATGCTATCGGTCAGCGTCCAAGCCGCAACACCGTATAGAAGAATCGAGAAAATGTAGCAACGCGCAAAACGAACGCGGAGCCCGATATTAATGTTCCTGTCACATAGAAGTATGTGTATGTATGTAAATATAACTCTTTATTGTACATAAAACACATGAAAAAGATGAATACAGGAAAACACAAATGCACAAAGGCGAACTAAAAGAAACTAGAAACTAAACTAAAAACTAGAAACTAGAAGTTTCTGCATCTTGGTGAATGCTCCACGTGAATATCCCTTAGTTTCTCTATTTAATAAGACTCGTTGTCCATTACTGGGTCCTTGTCCAACATTGGTGCCGTTACCATAGTACCTAGTTGATTTTTACTGAATTATGAATTCTTTATTTAAAATTTTCGTTCTCAGGCATAATGTACTACATAGCTTGTTGCCAATAAAACGAGTTCCAGTCAAAATATGTCCCATTTCTAGTTAAATAAATAATATAGTACTTTTCAACTAGCTTGGGTTCGGTGATATTTGCTTTATTTGATTAAAAAACTGGTTCTAGATTGTAAGTAACTGTAAATTGGGTACCTTAAGTTATTTTTTTGATATCGATTGACATCTGACAGCTGTCAACTCGACTTTTTTTGTTCGGTAGTTTTTGAGTTTTATCACGTTTAGACAAACAAACAGACGCGGCTTACTTCTTCGTTTTAAAATATATTATTATAATTAGTAATATATTCTGTCCACAACTTAGTTCTCCTTTAGTCAGTATTTCTTTATCGTGGTTTTCGCGGGATCAGGGTATTTTTCCTGGATAGAAAGCCTATTTATTTATTTATTTCGACATATGCAAGTTAACAGAAAAACCAATACACATTATATATTACATACTGTGTATAAACTGTGTATATTTTCTATGCTCATCCTTACGGCCTTAGCTTAGGTATAAGTGCCGGCACGTAAGTCTAGCGATGACCTTGTATGCGCAGAATGTATAAATTACGGTATCCGTGGGTGCGCAGATCCCCTCCACGTGACTCGTCATCGCTAGACTTACGTGCCGGCACGTATACTAATGTCGCCATGGGGGGCAGAGGGGGGCTGTTGCCACAGAATTTAGGTCAGAGGTCAATAGAAATTTTACAAAAATATCGTAAAGTAGGTATTTTTGAAATCGGACAAGATATAAATCGGAACAACATCATCATCATCACATCTTAAACATTGACTGCATCGAAAACAAATTACTTAAGACTTTTTACACCGAACGCGAGCACGACCTTGTATTAGCGCGGCTCGTAACGTGATTGGCTGAGCGTGGCTCGCGCGAGTCGCGCGCGAATTTAAATTATGGATATAACTAAAAACACAATAGAATCTAAAGCTATTGATGAATTAGTTAGAATTTCTGCCTATAGATTACTATAATAAAACCGAATCAGATAAGCCGACTTGAGAATTATGAGATTTTTTTTATGGAAAATAGAGCATTTTGAAAGTTACACTGTTGATATAAAAATAAGCTATTAACTAATCTGTTAGAATTTAAAACAGTCGTTACTTTTGACAGTTTTGAATACATTTCAGCAGTCATCATTCACTTGTAAGTTTTTTTTAGAGATTTATAATTTTTTTTCGGGGTTCCAATTATGCTGACGTAAGCACTTGACGAAACTGTTAGAATACTACAGGTGATGTTCTTATAGTTAAATGCAATAATCTAGTATAGAAAAATTACACTTGTGTAATTTTTCTTTGGATTTACACGCTTTACTAACAAAAACTTAAATATTAAATAACGCAAGGTCAAAATCTGTTATATTTTTTTTTTACCAGTAGTACTCAGTAAATTCTAACTGTCTACAAAAAATTGCGCACTTGTGAGTTTTGTGAGTTCAATTTAGTTCCCGTACCGGACTATTTGAAGTTGTCAAAAATACAAAATTATGATCGCTTATTTTTTCTCGTGAAAAAAGCAAAGGCGTTTCACCCATCCTGTGGTAGTTTTGGTAAAATTAGGACATATTTTTAATTAATTTGTATTTTTTATAATAAGCGATACTAAAATTATATAAACATATTGCAGTAATCAGGAGGCAAAATGCTTTCGAACCATATATACATTTTCAGGTGTTATAAAAATGAAATGTTGTCAATTAGGACGTCATGGTAAGGCCCCTGGACGCAACTACTGTCCAAACTTCTCATTCAGAGCCTCTAGTGTAAGTTTTCGCATATAGAAACGTCTCAAACGCGTTCACATAAACGTCTCAATTACTATGGAAAAATTGGCGGCGCCACTAGCGCATCAAAACGGCAACAAACTGTTCTCATAGTATTTGACATTTTAACGCAAACGCGTTCGAGACGTATTTTGTGTCCGAAAACCTACACTAAGCATACTGACAACAACAGTAAGACATACAATACTAAAGTAATGCACTCGCGTTTTCCCGCAATCCTAACAGAATCGGCCAATTCACGAGAACGAAGCCATGTTAAATGACTAGTGTTCTACTATACATAGTAAAACGTGCGTATCATATTTTTAAATCCACAATCATCATCACACATCGCCTTTAGGTCTTGAAACCTTAGGCTCTGTCTACCCCGTAAGGGTAAAGACGTGATTTATGTATGTATATATAATTTTATATGCGCTTAATCGATAAAGAATCGATATTAAAGCATGCAAACAGCACTACAGCTCCAATCACATCTCTACCGGCCACCTGGGTAGCCAGTGGCGCCAAATTTAACGCTGCGGCTGGCTGACTTATATGCGTATGTGTATGTCATATAAATATATATTATGTATACGTCGTAATGTTGTATATGCCATACAAGAAAGTGCCGTAGCAGGTTCGTTTGGCCTTTGATTATTTTTTGCGATTGGCCTCAGGGTGTAATTTGGGTTTTAGAATGAGTTTCAGCATTTTTTGAACCAAAAGTTTCACTGTTTTGTTTAATTTGCACAGTTTTTTTGTTTTACGGGTGGATACTTATTTGAATGTTTTGAAAATTGAGTAGTTTTATTTTCAAAACAGATGGCGTTATAAGTTTAAGGTGTATAGATCTGTGTGTCTGTCTCTGGTATCAAAATTTACTAACGTAATGTAATGGACCGATCCGAAACTTTTTTTTTTAACTAGTTTATTTGCAATGGTTCTCAGCTGTGCTAAAGTATCGTCGAAAACAGTTAAGGCTTTTGAAATAAAGAATATGCTCACGATACATAGCATTCTCAGGGGACTATACCACTTTGTGAACATGATTTGAATTGAATTTCAGCTTTCTAGTATAAATTTACTAAGGAATCTTAAGCCAAATCGTAGACCAACAGACAGACTTGACGAAACTTTATGAGTTCCGTTTAATGACTGATATCCTGGTACCCATCTGGTACCTACTTAAACTCTCCCTCCGTCTTACGCCTGACGCGAGTTTAACATCTTTTTACCCTTCCCAAAAAGTGCTCAGCGTCGCTGAAGAAGTTTTCACTTTAAAAAAATTGTTATCGCTCATCTGCTACTCGAAAGTTTGTTTACATTTCAATTTTTGTAATACCTACTTCTACGTCATTAATTTCCTGGTTTAGCAACCAAATATAAATATTTTCTTAAACCCGACAGCCATTACATAACAATTAAATTAATACGTCGTCGACGTAGACAAAGTGCTTCCTATAGCATAGCTTTCTTTACTTGGTGTTCGGAATTCCAAATCAAGGAACAAATTCAATACGATGTAACACACACAACCCAAATCGAACTACAATCACTAACACACAACGTACATACTCGAACGCAGTCAAATACCTCAGCTGATACTCGAAGCTCTTACTCAAACTTCCATCTTACCGCTTTATACTACGGTTATAACTCCGCTGCGGCTCCAAACAGTCGTATAACAGTAGCGTGCGGAACTGTAAGTCGTATAGCAGTTGTCTAAAGGTTGCTTTTGTGGTGTGGGTGCGGAATTATGTGTCTCAGGCCCAGGATAGCAGGCGCCGTGTCTCTTGGCGCCGGCGGGCCGCCGCACCGCCAACACCTCGTGTATTATGGACTAGCCTCGTGACCCGAAGCCGATCAAATGGTACTTGACTCAGAATGAACTAGCTGGTAAATCAGTAGGGTATTGGGCACTGAGATACCTAGGTAACGTTTGAGTTTGATTTAATTTCGGGTAAGGCAATAGTTGTTTTGTGCTTGAATATTATTATGGACATGGAAAGAAAGAAAGAAAAAAGTTTATACATGGGAAGGGTGATTGAGGCAATGGCCTTTATAGGCTTTTTAAATGAAAACATAAAAAGTTGTAAATCTGAAAGGAAAGTTATGTTCTTTCTGTATGTGGCAAATGCAAATTTAATATCAAAGGGACAGATGAAGTGAAACGAATTTTAATACAAGCCTGACAAGTATTTATGAATGAAAGAGTTTTAGTTTTTGTTGTTACATACCTAGTTGATTAGGTACGTTATGATATCCAGAATTAACAATATAGCACTGTTTATCTCGTCTATTAGTGTTTTAACGACTTTTAAACTTATCATATCAAACAAAAATATCAACAATATTGATAAAAAAATATTTGCAGCTCATTTCGTTTCATGGTTAACAGATTCCATATTGAATACTACAATTAGGTACTACACTTAAAACCCAATACGATTTTTGTTATAGCCTCATATCATTACGAAGCTTGACCTTGCCCCGTTTCTTTAATCTAATCAGTTATCTTGCCTTTTTTAGGGTTAACCCTATTTTCTAACCACAAACCTAAATCGATAGCGAAAACATTTTTGCTCACAAAGCTCGGCACTGGCTTGAAACAAAAACAAGTGTTTAAAGCGAGACGGCCTTATACCGATCGTGTTGGCGAAGTGAAACATCGATAATTTATGCGAACATCCCTAACAAGAATGCAGGGGTACACCGCCAAGCGAATAACAACTTTAAACCTGGTACTGATAGTACAAAATGCCATCATTGCTCCCTCAAATAAGCGGTCCGGCTGAAACAGGTGTCCGGACTCTTGAATGTCTGACGAAACTTCAACGGGAGTTGAACCTTGTGCTGTTATAAATGAGGTTTAGATTAGATCGAGACGTGTGGTGTTAACGTCTTTTTGTTGTGGTGGATGCTTCATTGCTCCCAGATGTGCATTCTGAGGCTGAGCCGTATCAAGGATGGTAATGGGCGCGAGTTGGCAATTAAAGGAGGGGTTTTCAGGGTTCCGTGCCTCAAAAAGATAGCCCTTATAAGGTCAAGGCGTTGTCTATCTACCATTTACTTATCTGTGGTCTGTGGTACAGGAGAAGTCGAAACCAACTATTACGTAGATGCTGTTAGGTACTTCCCATTGACACAGCCGTGAAATTTGATAAAGCATGGTCTCGGCACAATGAAAAAAGAAAAAAAAAGTTTATTCGTAACAATATTTAAAACAAGTAGAAAAACATAGAAACCATGAAGTACTCGTAGTCGTAGATAGGGACAAAATACCATGAAATGATTCCAACTCAGTATTAATAAATAAATAATAAATAAATAAATACATATCATGGGACAAATTACACCAATTGACTCAGTCCCAAACTAAGCAAAGCTTGTACTATGGGTACCAGGCAACGGATAAACACATATAATGTAGATACATATATAATGTAGATAAATACATACTTAAATACAATACAACATCCATGATTCGGGCACAAACATTCGTATTCATCATACAAATGTCTGCCCCTACCGGGATTCGAACCCGGGACCTCTAGCTTCATAGTCAGGGTCACTAACCACTAGGCTATCCGGTCGTCATTATGCTGGCCTGGTGCTGGTCTGCCGTGCCACAGCACTTACCTAAACAATTACCCCCTTATTCATAAACGCTCTATAGGCTTCTGCTAACTTAGCAATCGTTTCTCTTTATCTGTCACTTTGACATTTACCTTCCACAGATAAGGACAAACGATTACTAAGGTAGCATAAGCCTATATAGAGCGTTTATGAATACCTAAATGGGTTAAAAATTATAGAATGAGAACATTATTTATTTATTTTATTAGATTACATTACATTTACATTGCTACTCCGCTACTGAGCAAGCGAAGCAAGATAAATCCTCCTCATATTTTTGGGTAATTGATGAGCCTCCGCAAAGTAACGCCCAGGGCCGTCTTTAAACTATTTGAGGCCCTGGGCACATTAGGATCATGGGGCCCCTATGACCTAAATATCGGTTATCATTTGGTAATCTGGCAGGAACTAGGGGGCCCCATTCGATCGCGGGGCCCTGGGCACGTGCCCATAGTGCCCAGTGGAGAAGAGGGGCCTGGTAACGCCTGATTAAATTAATTAATCACTAACCTACAAAACGTATTAATTAAGTAGATTGCATGGGGAAAATTAAATTCCTCAACTTCAACTGCAAAATTTAGTTTGTTGATGTTTCGTCCCGATATCGACTCGACCGTTATAGGTATTGTATATGTACATTGTTTACGTATGGCACCCAAGTGCGGTAGCCCCACTTGCACTTGGCTATGTTTTTTCTCATGATTAAAGGACGGTCTTATCACATGATCATCAGCAAAAGGAAAACGACAAATTTTGGACGTGTCTAGCTAGTCTTACAAGGTTTAAATATTTAATTGAAATAGCTTTAGGTGACGAAAATTGCGCTAATTCCGGATGCAAAGGAGTTTCAGTCGAAATCGGATAAAAGCCAACAGGAAAATAACAACGACATAAAAGATTATATAGATTACTCTATTGATAGCAATTAGTTTCAAAAAGAAAACAACAAATTTTGGACATGTCTAGATAGTCTTACAAGGTTTAAATATTTAATTGAAATAGCTATAAGTGACGAAAGTTGCGCTAATTCCGTATGCAAAGGAATTTCAGTCGAAATCGGATATAAGCCAACAGGAAAATAACAACGACATAAAAGATTATATAGATTACTGCATTGATAGCAATTAGTTACCAAGTCACTAGCTTCGACGTATAAGATTGTTACTTACGTTTGGAGAATGTTTCTATGCTGAGCCTCTAGTGTAAGTTTTCTCATATAAAAGCGTCTCGAACGCGTTCACGTAAACGTCTCAATCACAATGGAAAAATTGGCAGCGCCACATGCGGATCGAAACGGCAACAAACTGTTCTAATAGTATTTGACATTTTAACGCAAACGCGTTCGAGACGTATTTTGTGTCCGAAAACCTACACTAAGCATACAGTAGGCTTATTGTCTAACTCGCTCGCAATCGCCATCGTGTTCATTTTGACAGTTCTTGTATGAATGTGACAGCTAGCTGATTCCGATGCCAATTGTCAGCCCATACATGAACTATCAAAATGAATACGATGGCGATTGCGAGCGAGTTAGACAATAAGCCTATGTACTGATAGATGTTGGATTTTAACTTCGGATTTTAACACTGCAAGAGAGAACTGACTTAGTCACTTACATAAGATTGCTAGAAAAGGCTGCTCTAAGTGTAGTGTGTAGTTTTCACTTCTGCCGGCACTCCAGGAGTGCTACCCGGTGTTTTTTTTCTGCAGCGGGCCTTCGTGCAACGGAAGGAATCCTTAGTTCACCCTGGTAACTTGAACGGATTTATTTTCGAGTCGTGGAAGATTTTTGTACTTCCGCTAGATCTTTACTGATCATTCGTGTAGTTTGTATATTTAATTGTGACGTGATAAGGTTCGCTTATAATCAGTTAACATACATACATCTAACTAATATTATAAATGCGAAAGTATGGATGGATGGATGGATGGATGTTTGTTTGTTACTCAATCACGCCAGAACGACCCAACGAATCTGGATGAAATTCGGCACATAGATAGAGAAAAGTCTGGAATCGCACATCGGCTACTTTTTATACCGGAAAATTCCCGCGGGATAACGATAAAAGGATTCTTTGCAGACGAAGTCGCTGGCAACAGCATACATATATCACGTCTTTATCCCTTACGGAGTAGACAGAGCCTAAGGTAATAAAACCTTAAGGCCACGTTTAGCATGATGAGCGTATGGTGGAAATGGAAATCAAAATAGTGATGGGTTGCTAGCCGCTTCGCCTATAACATGGTCAGTTAACAGTATTTACTTTAGTGCTATAAACTTGTTCATTTTTACAAGCATTTTATATTTAGGTTTCTAGCTTTTTACATGATATTTTATTGTGGTTAACAAAGCTTCCATATCCTGGTGACTTAATTTTGAATGGAATCTTACAGGAGTGTTGAATCACACTAATCCAACCTGTCGATATAATATATCGATTCTGGAATATATATTATATATTCCAGAATACCTTAAGAGCGTACATCCCTACTGAGCTGGCAACGTCGCATTTTTGGTGATTATTTGCGATTATTTCACAGAAAATGAATGAAAGTTTGAAATGTCCGTCTGTAATGCACTTCGTTTTTAGGGTATTAATGTGTCTAACGCAATAATTGATCGTAATGGACTTTTATTTTATTATTAAACGATTTATAGTATGTTATTCCTTTAATACGAAAATAAAAGTCCATCACGATTAATCTTTGCATTGGACACATTAATACACTCAAAACAAAGTGCACTACAGACGGACATTTGAAATTTTCATTCATTTTCTATGAAATAATCGCAAATAATCACCAAAAATGCGACGTTGCCAGCTCAGTAGGGATGCACCCTCTTAACACACCCTGTAGGTATATTACAATAGATTTTAGAGGACATAATCATCGATTAAGTTCAAAAGTACACTCCGTACTAAACTGTAACATAAGTCACGACCTCGTCCTTGACTTTACAATCCATAATTCCAAATTCGATCGTATCGTGCCATTTCGCTCACATTAACAATCATTAATAGGAGAGTAAAAGGGAACGTATGATACCAGTTTAAATTTTCAAATTTCGAAGGAGCGCCGCTCGCGCACCTGCATGGAATCCTTTCCTTTTTTTGTGCACACACCTGCAATCCTTTGTGCAACGGGGCTAGAAGGATTGTTATACTAAACCACTTTATATCAGTGGGAAAATAGATACAGGCTTCTGTTCGAATTTATTAGACCATGTGCACAATGTTATATAATTAACTAGCTTCTGCCCGCGACTTAGTCTGCGTAGCATTATATATATAAACCTTCCTCTTGAATCACTCTATCTATTAAAAAAGACTCAAAAAATCCGTTGCGTAATTTTAAAGATCTAAGCAAAGGACAGACAGCGGAAAGCGACTTTGTTTTATACTATGTAGTGATACGAGTTATTTTAGCGAGTTCAATTCTGCGAAACAATTTGCCATTTTTTTAATACACGCCTCAGAAATAGGCAGTTAATCATAGTTTTATAACTGCGCAAAACCGTATATGGTTTATAAGCCACAATTTAAAAAAAACACCAATAGGGTTCCTGCGATGGGCACAGGAGCAGAGGCAAAGAAAAAAGATGGCGTAACAATTTGGAGCTCCTTGAACCGAACTGGGAAAGCCTTGCTGAAGTTTAAAACAGGTGGAAAAAATAGGAGACATCAAATAGGCAACGTATAAAAGCTTTAACTAAAAAATCTTCAAAATGGTTGAATAAAACTCGCTGAAAGAAGGCTTTATAATGATGTTAGAAATGACAGAGCATTTAAATAAAATCAAGACCAAACAAGGGTGCATCTATTTTATTGACCTTGCTGCTCCGCAAACACACGTTTAGTACAGCTATGTCTGTGCCACACATACGTTTTCATGCAAAACCCGTCCTCTGCTTTCACGTGTATCGATATATCCCACACACTCAACCCCACACATGTGTCGCACAGACCCAATGATCATAACCTAAACCACACAAAGTGTGTCTAACTCTTTACTTGTTCATTGTCCAAAACATCTGATTCAATTGACAACATTTCATATATCTGAGCCTATAGTTTTAATGGTTCTCTGTATTTTGTTTGAAAAGATGAACATGCTGACAGTTAAATTTTTTCGCTAGGGTTTGTATTTAATTTATAATTAATTTATTAATTTTTGCTTATTCTAAAAGGGCGTAACTCCGAAACTATCACAGAATAGACACTTATCCTTTTGCCTTTTCTGTATAGAAAAAAAACTGACGTCAATTTCAAATTGACAATGTCAGGCCTTATTCTCCGATATTCGATTTTCGATGTTCGCTTCGTGCTGTTCCGCTCATACTAATATAGTCATTAACTTGAGAGTGAGAGAGAAGATATGCAACGAACTTCAAAAATAGAATTACAGAGTTGCCCCCCTTGTACTTTGAAGTTGTCAAATACAAAATTATGGTCGCTTACTTTTTCTCGTGAAAAAGGCAAAGGCATTTCACCTATCCTGTGGTAGAATTGGTAAAATTAAGACATGTTTTTAATTAATTTTTATTTTCTATAATAAGCAATATTAAAATTATATAAACATATCTATTACAGTGATCAAGAGGCAAAATGCTTTCGAACCATATATACATTTTCAGGTGTTATAAAAATGAAATGTTGTCAATTAAGTAAAACTTTAATCTGCTAGTAGTTTTATTAGATTAACTTAACCAGCCGATGTATTAAAGAAATAAAAGATGTCCTATAAATAAATAAAAAGACATACTAGAGCGGCCACAACCACAAAGCATTCTGAGAATTCTATTCAGTATTCAGCATTCGCATTTATTGTTGGAATAGTTTTATTTATTGAAACAATAGCAATTTATACAGTAATTGTGAAGGCAGATACGTACGAGTATCATCAGCATCAACCTTAGTCCTGTAGGTATATTGTCACGCAGACACAATCCTCATTACGGTTCTCATTACCGTCTGGTGTAAGACGGCGGCAGAAAAAATGGTTAATGCAATTGTGATTGGGAACGCGTTATACAATTTTCGCTTTAATTGTGTGTCCGTCTAGGCTAGAATATAATTTATTAAACTTTCCACAGATACTTTGGAGTGGAAACAAACCGAAGTCCTTTGTTGGTTTATCGTCTCAAGGTTGACAATGAAGATAAATATATTTAAAAATAACAAAACAATACTTTGTACTCGTATGTACCATAAAGTTATCCGGGTACAAAGTAGAAGTTCAATTTATACAATAATCAAAAATCTCATTTTTTTTGAGGCAAAGTTCTTTGTTAGTTTATTATAATCTCAAGGTCGTGGAGATAAGGATATTAAAAAAAACGTCAAAGAATACTTTGTACCATAGGTAAAGTTACCCGGGTTCAAACAGAAAGTTAAATTCCTACAATAACCTAAAATCACATTCCGTTTTTAATTATTCTTTGACCAATTTTTTTACACCATCACATAATTACAAAAACGGATAACTCACGTATAAAAGCCGAATAATGCTCGACATATGTTTCGGACTAATCCGTAGTCCTTAATCAATCGCAAGTCTTTCAAGTGGGAGTCGGCGAGAATGTTTGTTTAAAATTAATTTCCTGTCTAATACATTTTTAGCGCTACACCGTAGTGTGTGAAGGTCGGGTACTTTATTTTTTACTTAAAAGGTGTGATTCTGATTCTGAACCGATTAATGTTTTTTTTTCCTCCAAATTGCCTACAGGTGGTTACGAGAATAGCGTTAGAAAAAGCACATTGTCATTTCTAATTGGGAATTCGGAGAAAGGCAATTTGTGTCGTGACCGGACTTGATTTCATTATTACATATTATTATTATAATCGGTAAACGATTTCTTGTTCACATAACTTTTTTGTTAAACCCTCTTAGATCCCGACATTTTTAACAGACGTAGTGCTTTGGATTGGACCTCGACGAGTCACCAGTTTTGTCAATAAGGAAAATTAAAAAAAAACCGCATAGGTATTTAATGCTCTTTATTCATCGAACAATCTGTAGATCAAAAAGTTACACACCTTTAAAGTTGTGTTAAAATTTCCACTAACTTTTTCCATTGTGACACGAAAATTAGTCATACATTTGTATGGATACCTTCGTGTCACAATTAGGGTTGCCAGGTCGCCAAGCCAAATAGCCGGACAGCCCAGCCAGTTTGGCCGGACATTCGGCCAAATAGGCCGGACACACTAATGAAATATAAATAAAATTTTAATATTTTTTTAATTTTTAATAAAAAAAAATATAAACAACAGCCGGACACCGTTTATTTTGGCCGGACACGCAATCAAAAAGCCTAACTATGTCCGGCTTTATCCGGACGCCTGGCAACGCTAGTCACAATGGAAAAAGTTGGTGGAAATTTTAACGCAACTTTAAAGGTGTGAAACTTTTTGGTCCTCGCCCACTTTAGACTGGGACAAGATAGAGCGTTCGAGGAAGTTGAATTACCTACACAAAAGTTTTAGCCAAATGGAATAAGAAAAATAGTTTCCAAAAGTAATCATAATTCCCACCGAAATACCACCAAAACGACAAACGCATCAACTTTTTCAGGCGCTCCTGTGCGGTCCGAAATTGCCAGTGCAAAAAAATTCCGCCACATAACTAATGACGTCATCAATTTTTCGGCAAATTCCACTGGCAACACATGCGCGGGCGACACATGTCATCGCATGCCGGGCCGTTTCCGGTGGCGGTGTCTTAATAATGATATACCCGACGATCTTAATATTGCTGTTTCTTGTGGTAAGAGAACTTGTGTTTTTTCAAGTGTCGCAAACATTTATAACTCTCTGAGAGCAAAAGATATTGAATAGAAGAAGCTGATTCAAGATCAGGGGACCGATTTTTGAAAGCACATCGCTCGAAACGGTCATTCTAAAGTCTTGTCATTGTCACCCAAATATATAATGTCACCCAAAAATATATGTCAAAATCTTTGAGTTAAAGCAAGTTGGACCAATTCACTAGGTACAATATAAATATTATCAACATTAATAGCGATTTGGTTCCTATGAGTAGCTATCTATGTCAAATGTTAACTACGGATCCAAAAACGGGGGCTTAACTAACGCACGTAGTGATCTCCCTGTGTTATATTATGAAAAAAGTATCTATTTATTTTCTTATTTGAAAAATGTTATAACTGAACCATGTCAAATGTTCTAAAGAAGCTGTATCCACGCAATTCCATCTCCAAATCACTTATTTACCCATAATCTTTCCACTAAACTGTAACATATCTCCTGCGCCGCAAAAAGATGAAGGAAGCGACAAGTTGACAGCCAATGAGCCGGATGCCGATTTTAATTAGTTCAAAATTGGTCCCACGTTTAGTTAACTAGTCTATTATGCCGCTAAATAAACATTTGCTTTTAACATATTAGAATTAAGAATACAATATTTACTACGTGAATAAAGTTTGACGGAGGAGGCATTGTAATTTTAGGGCCTTGGTCGTTTTTGAGCGATAAATAAAACATTTCAATTTGTAGAGAAGAAAGAAATACGTTTACTTATTGGCAGAAATTTGGATAGATACATAAACAGTGTCAGATAAGTTTGCATCTAGTGGTCGTTAAGTTAGATGATAGAAAGGCATACACATATTTATATTAGGATCTGACAGTGCAAGTATCCGAAACATTTATCTTCCTACCTCGTTCTAACATATAGCTGTGTCCCTGTCGGTACGCCGGACAGTTTGATAGTTTATTAATTATACCTACGTTACAAATAGCCAACTGGCGTCATAGAACCGCACGGGCCACCGTTACGGCACAAATTGGAGAGAAATATACGAAATTGTATGAGACTGTATTTATATTTTCTGTGCATCAAATTAACAGTAGTTTTCGTAAGAAGTGCGATTTTATGGCTAGTTCTAAAACCGTCCATCCGTAATCTTCATTTTTAAACAACTATGGCGGTATTTCCCTAGTAAAATGTTGATAGTACACCGCCAAATGACGAGAAACTAAAAATAGTTACCTACCTCAATTAAAGTACCTAACCTAATTAAAACAAACAAACACGTGAGTCGACCCGTCATAATTTCGAACTAATCACTGCTAACCAAATGAAACAAAATGGCGTCCCCATAGACAAATAAAGTACTCATGTTTTTTTCTCGTTGTCAACTCGTGACTTAAGCCTCGTGGGACAAACTGCCGTAAATTATTAAAACCTTAAATGTCAGTCATGGAGTCCCAGGGGTGCAGGGATGCTCGAGTTAAATTTCAGGTGATTATACTGCTCTCAAAATTTTTAAGAACTCATTCTAAAGCGATTTATGCAAATGTTCACCTTTATTTTGCTTTAATAGTGTCTTGCTGTCAATCTCTGTCTGTAATAAGACTGTATCGTGTGAACTATGACTGAGTAAAGTGTGTATGATCGATTTTTTAAAACCGACAGTTACCTCCATGCTGGTCTGGGAGTAAAGAAAAAACATAGAATGTACCAGTTGCTTCTCTTCCCGCAGATGGTTAAAGCCGATCGAGGGAATGGGCGAAAATCTTAGGAATTATGTTACAGGCGATGCGGCCCAACCCGCAACTATTTTGATTCCCCTTTCCACCTATACGCCCACAATCATGCTAAACGCGGCCTTTAGGTCTTGTTACCTTAGGCTCTATCTACCCCGTAAGGGATAAAGACGTGATGTATGTATGTATGTCAGTTTCCTCAAATACTTACAGATTTATCCAGTTTCGAATGGTACTTTGTTCAAGTTTTTCGTAGCAGCAACTGTTAAACGAACTCGTTCGATGTGTTTGTGTCAAAAACTTACGGCTCGTGACTGTTGTGTTCGAAACTTAAAAATTCTTAAAACAAAGCAATACTATATGTTAAAAACTAAACAGATGCTCCTGTTTACGGCAACGCTATTCAGAGGGAGACATCATTCATTGTCTGTAACTCGAACAGTTGTTTCGGAAGTCCGACATCCTGAAGGCGAGGGGTGGGCAACCTTTGGTCACCTTTTCGTTTAATTTCAGTTGCTTTCGTTACTAACTTGGATACCTAGTTCATCGTTGTTCTAAAACTAGCCAATTATCGGTAATGGAGATGTGTATCTTAATTTTTACATCACTGCGGTTTGCCTTTTTGCTACTACCTATTTAATTTTGTATTTTTTTTTCTAATGTTATTATACTCCATTACTAGCTACATTTTTTCATAGTCATGGCTGATCTCTTAATTGACACACTATTAATAAAACTAGAAGACAACCAAATAACCAAAAACTTAAAACATGAGCATGCTGAATTGTTTTGCATTAAACTTTCCTGTGCCAATAAAAAAAACAACAACTGATTTCAATCGAGCAAATATAAATTTAAGACTCAATGCATTTTTAAGCTAATGACTGCGGTTATATTCTCACAAGATCTAAAGATACTCTGTCGTCCAATGAACGTCCACAACGTTTAGAAACCGCACCCACTTCACTTTCTAAATCTAGCTGTCAGCCCACAATGGTAAGCAGCAGAGATTTGGCAGTAGCTGTCATTGAGAGGCTGGTGTAAAATTAAGAAAAGAGACGGCTATAGTTCGCTCATTTGTGCGAGTGAAATAGAGAATGTGGTACCTATCTAATTATCTATCACTCTGTTAATTTGGGCGTGAGTTTAAATCGTATCATAAATAATAAATACCATATATGTACGTATATTAATAACAAAGAAAAACAAAACATATTTTGAAAAATGCGGCCTTTCCTTTAAAATGTTGCCATCTCCTGTTAGTCCTGCTACCGCTTGCGGCGAACGGAAGCCTGGGCTCCAAATTTGTCTGCGGCAAGCTGGCAACACTTGACCGGAATTATTTTTAATTTCTATAAATAAGGCGGTGCGAATTTAAGGAGCGTTGGACGAAAAAATATTGTATAACAAGAACAGGATAATACCTAATGTTAATCATGATATTTTGAAAAAAAAACAAAGCCCGCATAGGCTATTGCTTTCTGATATTTTAGTTTAATAGTAACATTAAATAAAAAAAACAAAACGTATGCAATGCGTAAAAAAAGATATGTGCCAGGAACGCGTACATCATTTTGGAAAAGAGCTAATACTCTTCAAACCGCTGGACCATTTTTTATCAAAACATGGCTAAGAACTACCGCAAGGAAACTGGCTTTCGAATGAGAAAAATCGTATCGAAATCGGTCTATCCGTTTGAGAGCTACGATTCCACAGGCAGACAGACACACACACAGATATCGACGTCAAACTTATAACACTCCTCATTTTGCGTCGGGGTTTAAAAATAAGGAATGCACATCGTTTATGCACTTAAATACATACATACATAAATCACGTGTTTATCCCTTACAGGGTAGACAGAGCCTAAGGTAACAAGACCTATAAGCCACGTTTAGCATGATTGTGGTAGCAGGTATTGGTGTGGTAGTAAATATTAGTAGGATTCCCTTATCGCTATCCCGCAGGAACAATGCGATTTTACGGGATAAAAACTATCCTATGTCCTTCCCTAGGACTGAAACGAAAGCGTAACAAACAAACAGACAAACAGGGTTACTTTTCACATTTAATATTTGTAGGGAGTTTGAAAAAAAACTGCGATTCTTCGGAAAATCCTCATCTGCTTGATCCGCAAACGAAACCAACCTCGCTCAAGTGATCCAACTACATACTTTAAGGAACTAAATCAATACTATGTTATCCAACTAAATCCCTCAAGTGGGCACTGCGCGCGCGCACTTACAAGCTATAATTACCGGCAATCTGTTCCCGCAGGATATCCCCGCCATCTGGTGTCTATTTGCGTGTATCTGTTTATTTATACCGATATTGTCTTGGTGTCGGGTTCACCACACCTGGCTTCTAATTTTGTAAAAATTTAAGTGAGAGTAAAGTAAAAGCACGGTTACGGTTACTGTGCGTGTGGCAGGTATCTATAACGTCTCGTTACCTGCATTGCACGGTCTCATCATCTAAGGGAAGATCGGCCCAGCATACGCCCCCCCCTTCTTGGCGCGGTCCTGGCGGAAGCCGGCCGTTTGTGGTGAAACCCTAGTTTTTTTTTTTTATGTGAATAGGAAGGCAAACGAGCAAGTGGGTCACCTGATGGTAAGCGATCACCACTGCCCATAGACACCCACAACCCCGGAGGGATTGCAGATGCGTTGCCAACCTAGAGGACTTGGATGAAGTGCCTCTTGTGCCCGTAATTTCCCCGGCTGTCTTACTCTCCACACCGGAACACAGCAGTGCAAGCACTACTGCTTAGCGGCAGGATTAGCGAGTAAGATGGTGGTAGCGATCCGGACGGACCTTGCACAAGGCCCTACCACCCGCAAGATGCATCCCACTGCGTCCCCATCACACCGGATTGAGGCAACGCCGGGGAGTTTTTGTTTGGGTATGGGTATACGCCTTCAGGAGGGAGTCCCACCACCTACCCCTAGGCATCCCCTAGGACAACCATAAAGATTTCCTCTCCGTTAAAGAAAAATGGTATCTATGTACGTCTGGGGACTAGTCACCAGGGGTCCTTACTCAATATAAAGAAATCCATCATCGTCCCTTCTGTGGGCCCCGGTAGAGCTAGGGGCCCGTAGCATTGTGCCAGTCCTGCCACTCTATAGTCACTCCACTGTCGGGTAGGTATAAGGTCCATCCGACCTGCTACCACCATGTTAGTCGGCACCACGATGATATGATGATTGATGATGATGATAGTGATGATGACTCTGTAAAACTGCTGCTAGGCAACGGTACTTGCGCCGCTGCGTTGCGTGGTTCTAGCAAACAGACACAACATTCTTTTTTCATATAACGCGCTTGGAACTTTTTTATGAAGAAAACAATACTCCACCTTTTTTCTCATTGCCTATATCCGTCTAATCATTACTGCTCAGACAAATAAATATCTCACGTTTTTATCTTCTATAAAACAACAACAAACAAAACACAAACAAAACAAACAATTTTTATTTTTCTTTTTATTTTTATTTTTTATTTATAAGTAGCGTAGCGCGTAGTTATGTAAACGGAGGCATCTTCAACAATTTTATATAAATTATTATCCATCAACCTAGCCGTGCGCAAAAGTCATCTCTAACAAAACAAAATAACCCCTCAAAACCCCAGTACCTAAAGCCACAACTCCTAAAATAACGAGTGGCGCACAATAGATGGCGCCACGTGGCAGCCACATGGCCGCCACACGCCACGCGCAGTCCGGGGGTCCGCCGCACGCGCCGGAGGTGATTAACAAAAGGGGGATAAAATAAGTGTGCGATTTTTTTGTAATATTGCTGTCTGATACTGTCTAGTGAGATTATCGAACTGTTTTAGTTTATATTTTTGCCAGAGACATTTTATGAATGACTGTCACGACTCTTATAGCTTTCTCGTTTTACCTTAAAGCATAGGCTTCATTAACAGAATAAGAAATAAAATTTATGATTTTGGATTATAACGATTTCCAGTAAACAGTTTGGACCGTGGTGATCTGCAGTTTCGATACAAAATTCAGAGCAGTCGAGTTGTAGCAGACTTCAACCGCAACACAGCTGCTCTCATGCCGTTGGTCTCGTCTCGACTGCTCCAAGCAAACGCCCAAAGGACGCAAATATACAGCTCTTGGGGAGGGCTAGGTACAAGCTTTACTCTCGGATCATAGCAGGCACGTTGATATCACCAAGGAAGTATCTATCTATACGCCTGATACTTATTTATATGAAATCTCAGTACTAGTCTTTTCTTTCCAATCGCAATTCTTCAATCAAATGACCGTGCACTCCAGTGAATCATTTTACCATTTAGCTACTACACCTACTCATTTGTGCTACTAACACCTGCCACGACATTGTATCTCTTTCATATACACGTAGTTGAAAAAGGACGGTTACTTGAACTTTCTCAGCAGTGTAGAGGTGTGATTCTCTAAAAAGAACTCACCCGCTATCGCTCCGATTGAAATACAGTCATAACTAGATCCGTTGTCTCATAGGTATTATATGAAATCATGTGTCTGGTCAACTGGTCTACACACAACAACATACAGGTGTTTACCAACCAAACAATCTGCATATGGAAGCGATGAGGGCGATGATGTCACTGCGCAGACGCATGTGTTTGTCTTTTGTTTAGCGGACGAGGCGTTATGACCAGATGGGAGGATGCGAAATGGTGGTGCATTTGGCATTTAATGTTGTAAGCAATGACTGTCTGTTGTTTTATTTTGTACCTACATATTGGCCTGACCGTGATCCGATATGAAATAACCGATTTTTTTGAAAATTCTGACCTCATTGTACAATTCGATCCTGCCTTCAATGGACACGTGTAGCTTGCCAGGTGCAACTGTAGGAATTTGAAATAATTTAGGTATGCAGATAATTTTTCATATTGAATTGAATTCTGATTCAACGCTTGCGCAGGCGTTGCTTTTTTGGCATCTTAATTCGTGAACTAGAACAATAATTGTCTCCGTAACGCTCATAAGCAAAAACACCTTCCTTCGCTTAGGGACAAATATGTTAGGTGTATTGCAAGATTTATGTTTTGGTTATGATAAACATGCTATGATGCACATGAAAATAATGAGTAAGTACAGGAAAAACAGATGTAGGTAACGAACTTATATCAACAACTACCGGCGTTTATGAACATGGGGGTCATTGTGTTTTCCAAAATTATGTACATGGCGTCACACAATTTCGTCAAAAAATTTCGGCACACAACTCTAACTCAAAATATCTTGCTCAAATATGTACAGAAATAAGTTATTAATTGTTATTGCTGGTATCGCGTGACGTCTACAACAGAATGGCGTAGCCAATATACTTGGCGTGGCGTCTGTCCGTGTGGCCTGCTTAATCGGCGTCGCTCGCAGCCACCGCAAAATCGATCCGGACACGATACGTGGCCATTATCATCCGGAACGAAAAGACAAGGTGTAATCGTGTTTTAGTTAATATCAGCTGCGCATCAGGTGGACGCCGAAGAAAGGTGTTCCAATAAAATTTGTATAAAAACGAATTTCAACCCCGATCGTAGAACTAATTACCGGAAACAGACGGCCGAATTAATTACACATTAAATAGGTCAGACTGCCGGCTATTAGCCTATTATCTTCGCATTATCCAAAGATCTAAGCGCCTACGCGATGTCAAATGTCAAATTGACGGTGCAAAAATTGAGTGCTCGCCCAGCTGTCTGGCAATAAGAGCCACGTGCGCAGATAAAAAATAAAGAATGGAGGGGCAAGATGGCGGCCCTGGTGCACTTGACATTTCCAATTAATTTGCACAGGACATCTGTGCCGTTAGCAGCTGAACGGACAGCAGTTTGGGCGTAATGCGGATTACGTTCGCCTGCGAGTGGGAGTGACACAGGGGACTCGTTCGGGACACGTATTATACACTCCTTACATAAACGCGCCCGGTTGTTTCTTTAATAACAATATGTCGACGTCTCGTCACAATTACGAGTAACTTTACGTACAGCACAAGGTGTTAGCTGTCTTACATACTTAAGTAAAATTCTTGCGTGTTATCGCTACTGAGATGGCTTAGCTACATATGTTAACATATGCCAGAGTTAAATTAGAAACGTTTGCGTTATCCTCGTTACCGTTTCAATTAATAAGAAGTACCTAAAGGTTAGTAGTCCTCCGAATGGGGGCAATTATAAATGTTAATTCACGTGAGTTTGTGTTCATTTGCGTGAATTCGGGCTGCGTCGTTAATTGGCAACACCAACAGCGAACAAGCCTGCATTCAGACGCTGACGCAAGTGCGAAGTTCTCTTGAAATTTTAACGAGTTTTTGCCATATAATTACTGTTTACTTGTACAAGACATACGCTCAAATAATCCATTACGTTCCAGTAGGCTTATTGTCTAACTCGCTCGCAATCGCCATCGTCTTCATTTTGACAGTTAATGTATGGGCTGACAATTGGCATCGGAATCAGCTAGCTGTCACATTCATACATGAACTGTCAAAATGAACACGATGGAGATTGCGAGCGAGTTAGACAATAAGCCTACAGAATTCTGCTGTGCCCGTACCTAATGAATAAATGTATGATATTACAATTTACACATACATACATACTGTCACGCCTCTTCACAGGGGTAGGCAGAGACTACTTTGTTCCACTTGCTACGATCCTGACATACCCCTTTCGCTTCATCCACATTCATCAATCTCTTCATACATGCAATTAAAATTTACAATATCCTTTTTTTGGGTTCTTATCATACTTAACAGATATACTGAAGTAATACTGTTGTCTTGATCGGTACATTTTAACCTATTTTTGACGATAACACGCTGCACGCACGATAGTGTCACATTGTCGCGTTCCGCGTGACGTCAGAACTAGCAGTTTTCATTAATGTTTCTTTATGACGTTATCACGTAAAACTATCGTCCGTAAACCGACTTTACAGACACTACAGGTTTTTTTGTTATTAGCGTAGCTCCTAAACTTATAAGTATACACACACTTGAGAAGCTTGGTACCGAGGATAGGTGTCTACTAGTTAGGTACTTACTCGTATACCATTTATAAGCCGCCCTTAGGTATCAGAAACCAAAACCCTTCCAACCTCTTCAAGATTATCTCCACATTGACCGTGCAAAGGGCATCGATGGCTGGAAATAAACAAATTCTATTTTCAAATTGAAGCAACGGAAGTTGTAAATTAGTCTCTAAATCTGCTTCCGTTGGCCCTCCTGCTAACGGGTAGAGTAAACTAAAGAACAATGAGTCATTGAAGCGGGATTATAAGAAGTGTGATATTGACCCGTGGTTTGTGTTATCTGTGGCGTGTGTTAATGGCCAGTATCTACCTTGAGTTTAAAAACATTCGTTCAAGAATGACAACTTTTTTTAAAATGTTTGGACGAAAGGCGAATGCTGTTCGCACTTTGAGCCTACGCAGGATTGCATGTCGCATTGAAATGCGCTACCCCAACATAATCGGCATGGATCAGACAGTCAATACTATCGTGTAATCTACGCATATCACGAACCTTACCCTTACCAAACCTTTCTGACGTTGGGCAACAATTTTTTTTAATAAATTTTTATACATACCTATATTGATACCTATTTAAATTTTACACTGTGGTTGTTTTATGCGTCAAGTAAAAGCATTTTCTTTCTTTCTTTTCTTCAAATATTGATGCATATCGCAGCCAGTATCACGATAGTATTGACTGTCTCCATGCCCAAAGGCAACTATATTTTCGAATGAATTTGGCGTCGTATCTTTTTCTCACCTTTCTTACCGGTCTGTGTTGTATGTAGCAGGCTAACAGGTAGCCAGTGACTCTCAATCGGTCGTTTGAAACAATAGTTAGGTGAGATGCGCCGGCGCCGCTGTCGCTATGCGCAGCGATAGGGTTGCCAACACCAAAAGAACGAAACCAAATCGCGTATCACTGGGGAACCTTTTCACTACAAATATCATGACAACTTACCATACACCTGCCGAAGAAATGATTGCGAAATTGTATGAGAAAATGTTCCACAGAGGTGATTCAGTTTCTACACTTACACTGAGTCTTTAAATGAATCCGTAACACTTCAGGTTGGGTTAGTTTGACGTACATACACTATGCTAATGTTTTTCAGTATTTTTCATTATACCTACACACCTCAAAAAAGCCTTGGGATAATCATTATCCCTACACAAATGATGATTTGTTATTATATTCGGATATGTACGCTCTATTGTGACTTTCACTATCTGGAATTTAAAAACTCACTCTTTGTCGGTCCCTCGTTTAATGCTCCGTTTTGATGGAAAAAAAACTAGCCAAATAATCAAATGACACGCTAATTCCTCACTCTAATCTAATATCTCACTTGGAAACAACGCCGCCAAAGTCTAACAGATACCCAAATCACACTCAAGGATCATATTTCACACCATATCTTTTGCACACAATGGTTAAAAGTAACACAAAATAACTTAAAAACTTATTCATTATATTTGACACTTTCCTGCCGCGCGTCAAGATTCAAATACGGGCGTCATTTTATTTTGAGTGGTAGTGTTTTGTTTTTATATGTTGACTTAGGCCGGTGACAGCCCTGCGCAATGCATTCCAGCCGTCTGCGCAGAGGCAATCTGGATTAACCGATCTTGATACTTACTTCAGAAATAAAATTGACGTTTTTGACTGTTTTTATGTTTCATAGAATTATTATGTGTTGACGAAGTTGCTGGCTTGGACATTAGGTCCAAACTTTTTTGATTTCGCAAAATATGTACTTTACCTATTTAAGAAATGGTGACAATTATTGCAATTTTAAACTGATTTTAAAAACAGGAGGTCGTTTAGTTTTTTTTTCGCATGTAAGAATTTATCGTCTAGCTGACCCATACAAATTTTATGAAAAATGATTTAGCACTTACAAAGAGAATTCACATCACATTTGAAGCTTACCTACCTACTGTTTCAGTAAAAAAATAAAAGCACAGATGCTTCTAGTGAAAAAGTGCTCAACAAAAATTATATGAAAGAAATATTTAGCTTTCTCATACAACCGTCAAAGTTCTAAACGTGTATTCTTACGACACATAATTGCTTCCCGCATTTACACAGAATATAATATTATCTAAACAGCAATCACTACCAGTTGCGCACAAAATTATTGTCCAATAAAATTAATCACAACTATCAAACCCGTTGCGTCGCGTTACACCGACCTGCGCAAGAGTGGCGCTTCGGCGCGCGCTGCGGTTTATCGATCGCCGCCGATTCGTGACCGCCATGTTTGCTCGCTGGAGATCAAAACTATAAAGAACATTACGATTTATTGAGTTAACACTCATAATGAAATTAGACACGTCTCATAATTGTAGCCGGGTAAAAGTGTTTAAAGTTTCTTCTTCTTAATATTTGAAAGACTGTTGTTTGTTTTGATTTTTATTTTACGTTGCTACACTTAAGTGGTAGTGGGCAGGTCACGTGGCTCACAGGACCGATGGCCGAAGGTTTTCGTACACTTTACAAATTAATTAAGAAATTACATTGTTATTTCGTAATTAATTTGTAGTAAGTAGTAGATTTAGATTTTTAAAGTGTATATTTCAATAAAAAGACATGCCAAGATTGTTCACGTTTATACTTTATTTAATTTAGGATGAGAAACCTCAACAACATTATAATTGCGGCTCGTGAACTGTAATCTCTTAACAATTTGACCTAGAGTAACAATTGACGACACGCAAATAAAGTACTAGTGACATTAAAACAATTTTAATTTGCGGCTGCCAAACTATTGCACTGTACTATTTTCTAGGTAAGAAATAGTTGACCAGACGCAATATAATGTTATTGTGGTTTCTCATTCTAAATTAAATGAAGTATAGTTAACTACCAAAACAAACGGAATGGAGTATAGATGTAATCAATCAAAATAAGCTAGTGTTAGCGTTCCAATTTTTACGATAAGCTGTAAACCATTAAATGTCATACCTATTTATGCAAGTAGCAAAAAGTCTTCGAACCCGGCAACCCCCAAACAGGTGTAAGTAAAAACCCCAAATAGAGCAACCCTAACGGTATTAATGTAACGCATATTAGTCGCGCATGACTGGAGAAACTCAATCCGGGAAGAGACAGGTGCTAAAAAAATGACGAGGGATGACACTTTCGTTGAAATTAAACGACTTATGTGCCTCAAAATTGTGTATGGACATACGCTTTTTTTAATCTGAGCCGCGTTTGAGATCGCGATTGCGATAGCTATCGCTTATCCCACTTCAATTGAAGTGTCAAATTTGTAAACCATTTTTTAATGCTGGTAATAAGTATGGTGTGCCGAAAAGCAAGTACCTTAACTACACTTCCAAATGGTCATCATCATCATCACCTCTAGCCTATATTCGTCCCACTGCTGGGCACAGGCCTCCTCTTAGAACGAGAGGACTATAGTTCCCACGCGGGCCCAGTGCGGATTGGGAACTTCACATACACCATACACCATTGAATGTAGTAGGTATTAGGTAAAATTTGCTAGTCAAATCTTGAAGACAACTTACTAACATACGAACAGTACAAGTTGAATAGGGTATAAGGTTGGTTCATATCCCGTGGGAATTACAAAAAAAGCCTAACTAAGTGCGCCCATACGATCCTCTAGGAGCATGTCTCAAATTTTAAGTCTTCTGGTATTACGAGTATCTGCGTTGTCTGCCAGCCAGCCATTTACGCTACTCTATATACCAAGGTATAGACTGAGTGGCTAACTCGCACCTCCAAAGTTACATAAATAGAACAAACCGATTCACACATAGCATTTATTCCACACACCGAAAAGGTCCACTCCGAGCCCCTATACCAAACCGCAGGCCCAGGCGCCGTCATAAACTTATTTTTTGCCCGTTCCGCACCTGCAAAGGGCAAAAAAATAACCCGCGAACACTTGTGTTTTGACAGCGGAACCCTTTGAACACTTATTGTGCCGAATTTCATTGTGCGAACGATGGTTTTTGTTGCTTGTTTAATTGGGATGATGAGCGCTTTCGGATTCGATAATTCGTGGAAAATTTTGATTGCTATTTGCGAGAAATGGTTTTGTTTTGATGAAAAAAAAGCAATTTATGCATTCGAACCCCAAACCATCATAATGGTATTGCGTCAAAAACCGCGCGTCAAGACATTATCTTTATCTTGGCCTCCATTCGGCACTGACACGCGAGCGATATTACCAACAGTTTGTAGAGCCAAAGGCTCCCGGGGCCTTACCATACCGTGATGTCCTAATTCCGACTCAGTTTAAGTTTTAGCTGTCACTTTTAGTATGAATCTGACAGCGATCGAACCTAAACTGAATCGCATTAAGACGTCATGGTAGGGATATTCGATATACATCGATGTATCGAAAACATCGATGTTTACAATGCAATACATCGAATCGATCAGATGTTTTGAAATACTTTCGATATACTCGATGTATCTATGTTTTTTCAAATTTTAGTAAGAAAACATCGGTTCGATTATATATAACCAATTAATTTCATAAAAACTCAAGTTTGACCACTAAAATTTTATCTAAAATCTTTTTTCCTATTTGTTTATTTAAAAAAGAAAAGTTTATTATTCAATAGTGGTCTGATAATATAATGCCGCCGTGGCCGACGTATACTAAAAAAAAAACCAGGCAAGTGCGAGTCGGACTAGCGCACGAAGGGTTCCGTACCAGAAATAACGGTAAAAAAATACTTTTGTTGTATGGAAGCCCCCTTAAATATTATTTGATATTTTATTTTTAGTAATTGTTATTATTGTGGCAATAAAAATACAATATCTGTGAAAATTTTAACCTCCTTGCTATTACGGTTCGTGAGACAGCAAAAAACGCCAACAACTACCCTGTTGTATGGAAGCCCCCCTTAATTATTATTATTATTTTGATTTTAGTATTTGTTGTCGTAGCCACAATAAAAATACATAATCTGTGCAAATTTCAACTGTCTATCTATTACGGTTCTTGAGATCTAGCTAGGCGAGTGGTAGCCATGAAAAAGGGCTAAAATATCACGTTTTTTGTATGGGACCCCCCCTTAATTATTATTATTATTTTGTTTTTAGTATTTGTTGTTATAAGCGGCAACAGAAATTGAATTACAAATTTACATTTGGTTTTGTGGACGAAACCCTAAAAAAGTACTCGATGCATAAAAAACTTCGATGTTTTTTCAAAGTGGACACCCCTACGTCATGGTTAGGCCAGGACGATTTTGGTATCAACAACTTACTCAGAAGCTTCTATTTATTACATTTTTTTTAAAAAAGCGGTCCAAACCAATGACCTATCTATGATTCAGGGCCCTGATTTTTGAAAGCACATCACTCGAAAGTACCACTCAAAAGTGGTATAAATCTGTTTATATCTTCAAAACTATGGCTCTTATCAATTTTAGACTAGTTCACACGATTAATGAGAGCCGTATCTTCTAAGCTACTCTTATTTTAAATTCAGCACAATTTTTTACCACTTTCGAAAAGAAAAGAATAGAATAGAATATTTTTTTCAAGTGGTATTTTTGACAAATTGGGCCCCAGATTCATAGTCGGGAGTTAAAAATTCAGGTGGCTAATTCATTACACAAAAAAAACGAATATAATTAAATATAACTAAATTATCAAAGGAATCAAATAGGCACCTACCAAAACTAAAACTAAACTTAAAATAAAACAATTAAAAAAGGCCCCTCGGCATACTACCGCAGATGCTGGCATTTCCGCATTTTTGATTCTATTGTAACTAATTCCGATATTAATGTAACCAATTCAAATTACGCCATGTTCCATTTCAATAATGTATAGTGTCGTGGAAAAGACTTTCGAAAAACAAATAGCTCACGCAACGGTTTCCCTAAATCGTGGGATACAGCAACAATGATCGCTCAGTCTGTAATCATCGAAATAGTATGATCCGTATCAACTGATCGAATTTACACCAAGCCTATCTCCTCCGAGGTTCGTTTTGGTGGCGTCCCGCTCACACAAATTTTCATTGAAAGAAGAGTGAGAGGGACAGTAAGATACGAATTTCAAATATATCGGAATAGTCTCAGTAGCTTCAGTTTCCACGCTTTCACACGATGTTTTTGGTGTAAATTACATTTTAGAAGCTTTTGTTCTACTGATAGAGCAAATTCCATTGTAATTTTGTTCTGTGAAATTTAGTACTGTACGTCAAAATCATCGTTAGGTAATAGTTATCGTTAAACTGAGTGCAACACACATGACAGAAATATCCATCTCTCGATATTAATATTAAGTCTATCAAAAAGCCATCATTAGGTACTATGAAATAAGTATACAGGATAATTAAATATACAGGCCTTTGATAAAAAGGGTAACTTTCCCTCCGCCATTTTGAAATTGGCAATCGTGGTCACTGGCTCCAGACATTTGGCATTACAAAAGAATTCGGTAATCGGTAGCCAGCGCCGTCACGCGAGCGTTCCAAATTCAAATGCAATTCGAATTCTAATTTGTCTGGAATGTGGCGATCGGTAGCCCAAGTGGCCAGGATTATCAGCAGCGATGGCCTTTTAGGGTCCTCTGGACCATGAGTTGTGGGCAAATTCTTTATTATTTTGATTGTTAATACGTTACGTAACTGCTAAAAATAAAGTGTTAGTTAGAAGCACTTCAGAGCCTCTAGTGTAAGTTTTCACACGAACAAACGTCTAGAACGCGTTCACGTAAACGTCTCAATTACTATGGAAAAAATGGCAGCGCCACCTGTGGATCGAAACGGCAACAAACTGTTCCCATAGTATTTGTCATTTTAACGCAAACGCGTCCGAGACGTGTTCTGTGACCGAAAACTTACACTAAGCATACAGAAAGCAAAATAAATATGTGTTGACATAATCTAGAAGAACAAATATCTAACGAAGAAATATGGTTATCATTGTTATGAGAGAGTTATTTTTGATAACTTTTTCAAAGTTTTGTGGTTCATTCATGCACGTAAAAAATGCTTTATGTTTTTATCATTGGGACTCAATTAAATATAATTAACTCAAAAAGTTAGCCACGTGTTGAAAACATCCTCAAACAGTTAACACCACACGGAACCATGACTCAAAATCTCAACACCATAATAAGTCAGCTACACACGATCGTGTTGTCTTCGGGGCTGACCATCTGCACGGCGTGTGAACGCGCCGCAGGCAGCATTCCGCCTGGGCTGCTCACCTGGGAATTTAAAAAGTGCTCGATTTTTGAATTTGAACTGATGCTAAGTCCGTTCTGGGGTTCGATTTTTGAAAGCACATCGTTCGGAAACACTATTCGAAAGTGGTGGAAATTGTGCTGAAGTTGAAACACGGTAGGTAGACGACAATTTTATTAAAGTTCTAGTTAATTTAGTTAAGGCTCCTGGTTACAGCTCAACGCGCGTATTTCGCTAAATTCTTTTTTTTTTTTTTTAATCTAAAATTTTTACGAGGCTTAAGTGCACCTGTGTGACTATGCCAGCCTCATTGGATGTCTCTTGGGTCAGATTCATCAAACACTCCCCCGCCCACTACCAGATTCTCGGGCAGCAAAGGAGTGTTTCACGAACCTATATATTCGTACTGCACTTTCTGATGTCGGAAAACTCAATATTGTGTTAACTGCTCCATTAAACAGGCTCACATCAGTCAAGTACCTTTCTCTATTATCCTTTGTGATTTCACATTCCATCAAAAAATGTATTAAATCCTCAACCTTTCCGCAATGCGTGCACGTTGGGGATTGAGCAATTCTCATCATGTTTAAAAATTTATTTAATGGCACATGACCTGACCTCACCTAAATTCTTAATTTTTCTTAAGACTATGGCGTATGTGTTCATAATTTCAGTAATATTATTAATGTACAAGATAGTTCACTTCTAAAACTACGATACTGATGTGCTAAATTATTGATTTTTTGGCGTGAAATCTAAAAAAAAGTGTTTCCTTGGTTGGGAGGGCTTTTCAAATTTAGCGTATATACGTTTAGGGTCAGTTTCACCACTCTCTGTTAAGTTCCAGTTATCTTAAGTGTCAGTTAGAAATGAAATGAAATGAAATGTTTTTATTTGTCAAAGCGGGTGTACAAAATTGATCTTAAATTATGATAGGTTAACATTGGATCTCCACATTGTGCCTTTGGACAGGCGTACAAATATCTGATTTAGGTAAGTATTTAATGCATTACGGGTTTGATAATCTCAGAATACCGATACTAATACCAAGCACCTTTGTATTATATGGTTTACTCATTTAGAAACTCACTTATACTGTAAAAACATTTGTCATATAGCCATGTCAGCAACATTTTTCTAAATATTTTTAAATTCTTGCTTTTGAACACATCCGGTAGCTTATTGTAAACAGTAATACACATCATGTAGGTGTTCTTGGACGACAGTGCGAGTTTTGCTGGTGGCTTATACAATTTATATTTATATTGGGGTCTAACATTGCGAGAGTACATCTCTTGTGTTTCCGTAAAAAGATTAGTTACTCCGTCTCCATTTATTACTACGAAACAGACAGAGACGTCATCATAGATAACGGATCCTTTATCTAAGCGAACCTGCATACCACCAGGCCATTAAAAGTAAACTCCGTGTGGGCATGCCATTCGCAAGTTAATTTTTTCTTTATAACAAACAAAATAAATTTAAACGGAGCTCCATATGAGGCTCATCTGCATGTGCAGGACTATTAAAACCGTTATATTAATATTATAAAGCAGGTGTTTTAATTAAGGCGAAGGGATAGGCAAAAGCTCATAAATTGGTTGTTTTTGTGCATGTTTTATGGCGATAATACACAATTTGGAGTTTTGAAAACTGCACATTCTATAAAACATGTCTTGAATTAGAATTCACCGGTGAAAACATATTCCTTAATGTCGTAGTTAGTACAAAAATTCGTTTGCTCTAAGAGTCTCGCAAATATTTTGTACACGGTTTGCTCGGGTGAAACCAATCTGTTTGCTACCAATCTCGACGAGGTCACTCTAGTAACTCATAATTAAAATTCCGCGGTGCGTTTGCTTCAATTAGCCAACAAATAAGGCTTTAGAGAGTAGTACTGCCCTGATCCTATGAAAAGGGCGAACGCAATATTTGCCCGCACATTCAATCAGGCGCTTTTCAATGTACAAAAAAATTCGGAAACCAAAAAAATGTTAAAAAGATAATACAATGAAATAAATTATTAAGATAAAACCAAAAATGTTCATAAAAAAAAAATAAAAAAATAATAGATAAATAAATAAAAAAATAATTTGGATAAGACGTATGAAAATAATAAGGAAAAAGCAACGTTGCATGTTCGCTCGGTGGCGGCAGTGTGTAAGCGACGCGACGTTGCCAATATTCGCTTTGCGTTTTTTCATATTGGTTTGGCTAAGCATGTTGTTTGAGTCACAGAATAGGCGCAAAACAGTGCTTCAAAAAGTCGTACTTGTTCGCTTCGCACGTATAATACCTATATTAAGTTAAAAGTTATTATTTTCAATCCGTTTTTTGGGAACTTAGTGGCAGGTTGGTTTGATACTTACTTGCTGTTTAGCGAACAAGCATGGGAAATAGGATTTTGGTTGGAATTACTGCATGAAAATTTTTGATATTTAGGCAAGTAGTACTCCAATGTATAGTCTATCATTAGAAAGAAAAAAAAAGATATCTGAAGGTCCAAGTGGTCCCCAAACATGGATCCGTTATCAAAATAAAAAAGACCGCCATATTGAAATCTTTAATTTTTCGACCGATTAATTTCAAAATCAATATCTGAGGATCTGAGTTGTCTTCAAACACGTGTCGTATCCGTTATCAAAAATGACAAATTAAAGTGGCCGCCATTTTGAAATCTTTAAGTTATGGGCCGATTATTTTCAAAATCGATATCTGAGGGTCCGAGTGGTCGTCAAACACAAATCTGCTACCGAAAATGAAAAAACTGGCCGCCATTTTGAATTCTTTACTTTCTGGACCAATTGTTTTCAAAATCGATATCTGAGGATCCGAGTGGTCCCCAAACATGAATCCGTTTTTAAAAATGAAAAAAGTGGCCGCCATTTTGAAATCTTTAAGTTTTGGACCGAATATTTTCAAAATCGATATGTGAGGGTCCGAGTGGTCGTCAAACACAAATTTGCTATCGAAAATGAAAAAAATGGCCGCCATTTTGAAATCTTTAGTTTTCCGACCGATTGATTTCAAAATCGATATCTGAGAGTCCGAGAGGTCCCCAAACATAAATCCGTTATCAAAAATGAAAAAAGTGGCCGCCATTTTGAAATCTTTAAGTTTTGGGCCGATTATTTTCAAAATCGATATCTGAGGGTCCGAGTGGTTGTCAAACACAAATCTGCTACCGAAAATGAAAAAACTGGCCGCCATTTTGAATTCTTTACTTTCTGGACCAATTGTTTTCAAAATCGATATCTGAGGATCCGAGTGGTCCCCAAACACGAATCCGTTTTTAAAAATGAAAAAAGTGGCCGCCATTTTGAAATTTTTAAGTTTTGGACCGAATATTTTCAAAATTGATATGTGAGGGTCCGAGTGGTCGTGAAACACAAATTTGCTATCGAAAATGAAAAAAATGGCCGCCATTTTGAAATCTTTAGTTTTCCGACCGATTGATTTCAAAATTGATATCTGAGAATCCGAGTTGTCTCCAAACACGTATCCGTTATCAAAAATGAAAAAAATGGCCGCCATTTTGAAATCTTTAGTTTTCCGACCGATTGATTTCAAAATTGATATCTGAGAATCCGAGTTGTCTCCAAACACGTATCCGTTATCAAAAATGACAAAAGTGGCCGCCATTTTGAAATCTTTAGTTTTTGGACCGATTATTTTCAAAACCGATATCTGAGGGTCCGAGAGGTCCCCAAACATAAATCCGTTATCAAAAATGAAAAAAGTGGCCGCCATTTTGAACTCTTTATGTTTTGGGCCAATTATTTTCAAAATCGATATCTGTGGGTCCGAGAGGTCCCCAAACATAAATCCGTTATCAAAAATGAAAAAAGTGGCCGCCATTTTGAAATGTTTAAGTTTTGGACCGAATATTTCCAAAATCGATAAGTGAGGGTCCGAGTGGTCGTGAAACACAAATTTGCTATCGAAAATGAAAAAAATGGCCGCCATTTTGAAATCTTTAGTTTTCCGACCGATTGATTTCAAAATTGATATCTGAGAATCCGAGTTGTCTCCAAACACGTATCCGTTATCAAAAATGACAAAAGTGGCCGCCATTTTGAAATCTTTAGTTTTTGGACCGATTATTTTCAAAACCGATATCTGAGGGTCCGAGAGGTCCCCAAACATAAATCCGTTATCAAAAATGAAAAAAGTGGCCGCCATTTTGAACTCTTTATGTTTTGGGCCAATTATTTTCAAAATCGATATCTGAGGGTCCGAGAGGTCCCCAAACATAAATCCGTTATCAAAAATGAAAAAAGTGGCCGCCATTTTGAAATCTTTAAGTTTTGGGCCGATTATTTACAAAATCGATATCTGAGGGTCCGATTGGTTGTCAAACACAAATCTGCTACCGAAAATGAAAAACTGGCCGCCATTTTGAATTCTTTACTTTTTGGACCGATTATTTTCAAAACCGATATCTGAGGGTCCGAGAGGTCCCCAAACATAAATCCGTTATCAAAAATGAAAAAAGTGGCCGCCATTTTGAACTTTATGTTTTGGGCCAATTATTTTCAAAATCGATATCTGTGGGTCCGGGAGGTCCCCAAACATAAATCCGTTATCAAAAATGAAAAAAGTGGCCGCCATTTTGAAATCTTTAAGTTTTGGGCCGATTATTTACAAAATCGATATCTGAAGGTCCGATTGGTTGTCAAACACAATCCTGCTACCGAAAATGAAAAACTGGCCGCCATTTTGAATTCTTTACTTTCTGGACCAATTGTTTTCAAAATCGATATCTGAGGATCCGTGTGGTCCCCAAACATGAATCCGTTTTTAAAAATGAAAAAAGTGGCCGCCATTTTGAAATTTTTAAGTTTTGGACCGAATATTTCCAAAATCGATATGTGAGGGTCCGAGTGGTCGTGAAACACAAATTTGCTATCGAAAATGAAAAAAATGGCCGCCATTTTGAAATCTTTAGTTTTCCGACCGATTGATTTCAAAATTGATATCTGAGAATCCGAGTTGTCTCCAAACACGTATCCGTTATCAAAAATGACAAAAGTGGCCGCCATTTTGAAATTTTTAGTTTTTGGACCGATTATTTTCAAAACCGATATCTGAGGGTCCGAGAGGTCCCCAAACATAAATCCGTTATCAAAAATGAAAAAAGTGGCCGCCATTTTGAACTCTTTATGTTTTGGGCCAATTATTTTCAAAATCGATATCTGAGGATCCGAGTGGTCCTCAAACATGAATCCGTTTTTAAAAATGAAAAAAGTGGCCGCCATTCTGAAATCTTTAAGTTTTGGACCGATTATTTTTAAAATCGATATCTGAGGGTCCGAGTGGTCGTCAAATACAAATCTGCTATAGAAAATAAAAAAAACTGGCCGCCATTCTGAATTCTTTACTTTTTGGACCGATTGTTTTCAAAATCGATATCTTACGATCCGAGTGGTTCCCAAACACGTATCCGTTATACAAAATAGAAAAGTGACCACCATTTTGAAATGTTTAGTTTTTGAACAGATTGTTTTCAAAATCGATATCTGAGCTGGCGGCCACTTTTTCCATTTTTGATAACGGGTTTGTGTTTGGGGACTACTCGGATCCTCCGATATCGATTTTGAAAGCTATCAATCTAAAAACTAAAGATTTCAAAATGGCGGGCACTTTTTTCATTTTTGATAACGGATTTATGTTTGAGGACCACTCGAACCCCCAGATATCGATTTTGAAAACAATCAGTTCAAAAACTACAGATTTCAAAATGGCGGTGACTTTTTCCATTTTATATAACGGATACGTGTTTGGGAACCACTCGGATCATCAGATATCGATTTTGAAAACAATCGGTCCAAAAACAAAAGTTTTCAAAATGGCGGCCACTTTTTTCATTTTTAAAAACGGATTCATGTTTGGAGACCACTTGGATCCTCAGATATCGAATTTGGAAACAATCGGTTCAAAAAGTAAAGAATTCAAAATGGCGGCCAGTTTTTTTTATTTTCGATAGCAGATTTGTGTTTGACGACCACTCGGACCCTCAGATATCGATTTTGAAAATAGTCGTTTCAAAACTTAAAGAATTCAAAATGGCGGCCACCTTTTTCATTTTTATAACGGATTTATGTTTGGGGACCTCTCGGACCCTCAGATATCGGTTTTGAAAATAATCATTGGAAAAACTATACCTTATTCTGTACCTTTCCGCACACGTTCAAGTTTTACTTTATTCTGCAATAATAATTTACGTTGCGACTCTAGACAGACCCTGGACTGGACACCGCAATTTTCTGGGATAATAAGTAGCCTGTTTTAATCTAGGGTACCAACTGTCTTCGTTCCAAATTTCATGCAGAAGCATTTCATCTAAGTCCTCTAGGTTGGCATGGCAACGCATCTGCAATCCCTCCGGGGTTGCGGGTGTCTATGGACAGTGGTGATCGCTTACCATCAGGTGACCCACTTGCTCGTTTACCTTCCTATTCACATATAAAAAAGAAAAAAAAAAGAAGAAACAAACATACTTACACACTCACTCACATCGTCACAAACTTTCTCATGTATAATATCACATACATACATACATAAATAACGTCTCTATCCCTTGCGGAGCAGACAGAGCCCAAGGTAACAAGACTTTAAGGCCACGTTACGAATGCCGAAATGTTACAATTTTTATTATTTTTGCGAAATCTGATTTGAACATTATGCTGTGTGTGTAAGGCAATCGGAAAACTGAAACAAGCGCCATCTACTAACATCACAGTGCAATATTTCAATCCATCAGCCCGCGCCCATTCGCATCGAGTTCACACGTCGATTATTTAACAGATGTCGCGTTGATCGGACTGCTTGCCACGTCACAAACGGGCAAGGTCATTTGCCTATCCCTTCGCCTTAAAAGAAAAAATGGAATAGACACAAACGGTAGTTCTTTACACTGTTTCTTTCCCCTTCTTATATCCCCTTTTGTAAATATCTGCACCTTTAGTTAAGTTTTCTATCGCGATAAACGTTAATAACGCGTTAAAATGTCAAATACCATTAGAATAGTTTGCTGCCTTTGTTTGCTCCTTTCCGTCGAAAAGTACAATGAAACTTGGCAACTGGTACCAGGTTCAATGAACACAAAATATTTACCTTGCTACTCCGCTACTTACGTGCAAGATAACCAAGCTTGTGCGAAATATATACGTTTTGCATGCAAGCCCTCCCTCCACTACTGCCACACAAAACGCACACAAATCCCACAAACTTAATGAATCCTAACACCACACAAACACTGACGCGCGTTTCGATCCCTCTACGGGATCATTATCAAAGTTAGAGCACAACCGATGTACATGCGAACCAACGTCGTACTCCTGATTCAATAAAATATTTGGTACCAGGTTATAAACATCTGAGGAACAGAACACCCCTCCAAAACTCTCTAGGTACTTCAAATTATTCTAAGAATCACATTTCGTTTGATAGATTTAGATTTATTTATACATCAACAAAAACTACATTATAATAAAAACATGCATGATGTCACAAATATTAATTTTGAGATCGTCAAAATTAATAATAACAAGAGCATAATAAAAAGCAGTGGTAGCCTAGTGGCCTGTCAAGCTGAGGGTCGTGGGTTCGAATCCCGAACTCGCACCTCTGAGTTTTTCGGCGTTTATGTGCGATATCTTATTTGAAATTTACCATGAGCTTTTCGGTGAAGGAAAACATCGCGAGGAAACCTGCACACAACTGCGAAGCAATTGGTGTGTGTGAAGTTCCCAATCCGCACTGGGCCCGCGTGGGAACTAATAGCCCAAGCCCTCTCATTCTGAGAGGAGTTTTGTGCCCAACAGTGGGGCTTATATAGGCTGGAGATGAAGAGCATAATAAATTATGAACAATGACATAAAAATACAATGTCAAGTGTAAAAAATTATGTCAATTATCCGGTATATCCGGTATTCCTTAGTTGGTTGTACCTAGTCCAACGTTACAGCGTGTGAACTTGCCCGCGGCCCGTTCGGTACAGCGCCCCACGCGAGCATTCCAAGGCATTATCCTGTACCATGCTCGTAGATTTGTACTCAATTACCACTAAGTCAGATTAAATGTGGTAGCTGCTAGCTACAATCAATGGTTTTAAGATTGCAGTGACGGTAGAAACTAGGCCGATATCATCGCTAAATAGACGTCAATATCGGATTACAAAGTATCACAATCACGTTTATTAATAGCGTTTCCATTTATTAGCACTGATGTGGTTGGTTAAATCCATCGTTTTTAATTTAGTATCGCTGTTCGATTTGCCTTTCTAATTAGTGATTGATGTCCGATTGAGCATGACAACTTAAGGTGTCTAATATTTGTTTGGGAAGTTCCTTGCAGCAGGGGGCAGTAGCGGGTGTTAGGCTATATCACAAGGGTGGGTAGACTCACTAAACATTTACCATTCGTGGGATGTTACGGGAGTGGATGCGGCGACACCCATTGGTCGTCCCGGGTTGAAGTTGCTCTCTGCGGTAGTAAATGACAGGTTTAGGATTGCCTGCTGACCCCAATTGACCCCAAAATGACCACCAACATTCGCTCAATAAATAAACACTTAATAACGACTTACCTCCTCGTAATAAGCACCCGAGTGCCACACAAAACGGTAGCGGAAACACAAATCACGACCTATCGATTATCGATACATTATCGATAAAAACCGATAGTTAATAGTTTAAACTCGGTAGTTATAGTTACAGCTTACGCGTAACTCGCGTAGAGACGGTTGCTTGTTAGATTGTAATCGTTAAGAACGTTATGAGAAAACTGACTTACGTCGTTATTGGTTGTTTTTTTTTTGTGGAATATTGATAGATACTTTTCTAGTTATTAGGTCGGTATAAGATTAGTTATTATGTAGAGGTATGATGTAGAGCTATTTTTGATCGCGGTGTTTTTACGTTTGTTAAAGCTGAGAAGCGACCAAAGCGAGGGTTCGCTGTGTTTGCATATTTTTAGGGTTCCACGCTTCAAAAGGACATATGGAACTCTTACAAATGTAGAATCACTTAGTTTTCTGGTGGTTTTTGTCTGTGCGTGGGGGTGTCACGAACGAGTAAAGGTATCAAGTTGAAAAGAATATGAATTAATACTTAGTTCTAAGCTTTTTTATGGAGTTGGTCGTATTCGTGTATTCGTGGTGGTATTCGCAATAAAAAATAATTGATCAAAAAAATTCAATCTTTTAACAGGGGTTTGGTAGGCTTAAGACACTGATCCGTGCCATATACAAGTCTATCTTTTTTTGTAGTCAGCAAGATTGATATTATTTCAGAAAAACAACACTAGAAGTCTAGAACACCATTTTTTTCACTTCCCGCTTACAAGGGGTTAAAAAAGTGTTTTTTTAAAGCAGTAGGCATTAAATAGCTCTGCCTTTTTTATAAAGCTGATAAAAAAATCGGCTCACTCGCTTTCCCAAGCATTCCCAAGCCCTTAACTACAACGAATACTTAATAAGATAACCCATACTCCATACTTCAAAGATTGACCAATATACGCGGGTACATTATGCCCTTTCACGTACGTAATCGCAACGTACAAATTATCCACACGTGATGACTTAAAAAAACTAAGTACAGACTGTATGCGTGTAAATGTCGCCACGGGCCGTTCTCACAGACATCTACTCTCTACTGTGGAAAAATAGAAAGAAAAAAACGTATTTTACCAACTGGAACACGTACATTGCTGCTTAGTATATTAATTTAAATGTCACTATATCTAACTACCAATACATATAGGAGGCCTATGCCATGAGGCACGCCGAATTACGCGCGATAATTGACAACGTGTACCTACTGAAATTGTAGCGAATTCGGAATAAAATGGGCTATATTATATTATTATTATACTCGTATCTAATTACCAGACGCCATTAGAATGACTAAACACGGTCAAAAATCGTACCCGAGAACATTACCATTCGAAAACGGAAATAATAAAAAGCTACCGTTCAAATATTGTTTACATACTTGCTGATACGATTATTGAGTTGAAATTTTGTACCTACTCTGTTTATTTTACAAATTCATTACAATTTTTTACCGCTTTTAAGTAGCATTTTGACAGAATTTCCCTTTAAAAAAGGTATTTGTGTGAATAACTACGTAACTACGTAACTACTACGGCGTGATACGAACTTCGAAAATCGAATTTCGGAGTAGCCCCCCAGGATCAGATGAGGGCTGATGACATTGTTAAAAATATACAGACAGTGCGCTCTCTTTAGGTTCTTTTCTGAGACGCCAAACTAAATAGAAATAAAAGCTAACGCTACCTAAAACACGACAGACAGAAGTTTCGAACTTTTGATACCATAACGCAGCAATGGATCACCGACACTTCATAATTGTTCCAGAGTTCACTCATAGGTCACTCGCTTACGATGATTACATGTTACGTTGGACAATATTTTAGGTGTTATGATATTGATTTCTCCAAGTAAATTTACTGCGTGACTGCGCCTACAGGCTATAAAGACGTAAAGGCATTAGAAAGGCTATTAATGAAATAATGACACGAAAGTAACGGGCTAAAATGGACGAAATCGTAGGTGCAATTAGCGTTTAGCAGTGTTTGGGTGGTTATTATCGATGGCCATAAGTAGCTGTTTGTCTGACTTGTATGGGAGTTGCTGTTAACACTGTCTACAGCTTTATTAAACTAAACTAAACATATACTTAGCCATAGTATTGCGCGCCCAACTAAGAGCCTGAAAATTACGTCATTTCGTTTGTTTTATGGGATAGGGTGGCTGTGAGCACTACAACACATGCACCCATGGGATGCCAGCCTGGAGGGCTAAGAGACAAAGAAGAAGGAACAAACATACACTCACATCGTCGTAGGATAGGATTAATTACTATTTTGCACCACTCCCGAATAGTGCTTTCGAGTGATGTGCTTACAGAAAGCCGTGACGCTTACGGTTACCCTCAGAGGGAGCACCACCTAACTTTCCATAGGCAAAAGTTGCCAGCGGAGTCTAAACAATATAATTGGTGTAGACCGATACGAGTCCTCGCCCGCGTGGCACAGGGGCGCGGGGTAGGACGACAAAGGGGACTGAGCGAGGTGCGGGCGGGGAGTGCGCCTGATGCCCGCACCTCTCTCGGCCTCCGCGGTCGTCCCACCCCGCACCCCAGCACCGCGCGGTCGGTCTATAGATTACTACATTTTAGACACTTCTTCTGAGTAATAGGTATGCCCTGGAAGAATTGTAATGCAAGTATTAACTCCGATTAGAATTTATTTGTAAACTCATTGTTCTATTTTGTGATTTTGTACACGAAAAATATTTATTTTGTATTGTAATGCATTCTAATATTACAAATAGGACAGTGTGTCTAACTGTCTGTTGAACTTAAGCCGCTAATCCGCGGAATTTAGTTTATTTCCAGCAACGCGGGGAAGAACATAGGACAGTTTTATCCCGAAAAATTACAGTTCAATGCGAATATCAAATTCTGCGCAGACGCAGTCACGGGCAGCAGCTGGTTTTTTAAGTACATAAAATGTAGGTATATTTCGACTGTAGGTAAGTACACAAAAAGTGCAAAATTGCGGACATAACACCACAATTTGGTGTCGCGTGCGGCATGCGTGCCATCCAAATTAGGACATTATTTTGACCATTGTGATTTGACGGCTGTCAGAACAGTAGATCGCCTAGCTGTTGTTCGGGCGCACGCAATGCGCAAGCGCAATTAGTAGACAAGTCAGCGAGCAAAGAAAGCCGGACAGCGCCGCGGGGCAAAGCAAGGCGCGACGCAAGTTACAAGAGACGCTCTATGGTGTCTCTTGACCTATCATGTGGTCCGCGGACCAGCAGGCTTATTACGTAACTCGCTCGCAATAGTCGCAATCGCCATCGTGTTCATTTTGACAGTTCTTGTATGAATGTGACAGCTAGCTGATTCCGATGCCAATTGTCAGCCCATATATGAACTGTCAAAATGAAGGCGATGGTGATTGCGAGCGAGTTAGACAATAAGTCTACTGGCCCCTATTTCACCAACTTGACATATGTCGGCGACATGGTGACAATTCAAAATGTAAGGCGTACTCAATATGTACAACTGGCGTAGATTTTGGTCGAGTTTGCAATGTAATCAGAATTGTCGCTTGTCACCGACATTTGTCATGTTGGCGAAATAGGTGCCTGGGTACGTGAGTGTATGTGAGGGTGTCCGCAGTCTCATCGCTGGACTACTAATTAACAAAATAAATAAATGTCACGAAAATTCTCGTAATCGCTATGGTTTTATTTCTTCTTTATTAGAGGGGGGGGGGTCCTTGAAAATTGTGCTTGATTTCCTAGGAGTCCGTGACTGAAAAAGGCTAAAAAACACTAATTTATTTATTTATTTATTAAACCGCAATGAGAATATGCTATACTAATATTATAAAGAGGTAATTTTTTTGAGTTCGTGAGGCTCCTTGTAGAAGGTAGTATAATCTCAGGATCTACAGAATTGATTTTGAAAATTCCTTTAACAATAGAAAGCCACATTATTCATTAGTACCATAGAGTATATTTAATTCTGCGCGGACGAAGTCGCGAGCAACAGCTAGTTGTATACAGGGTGTATTAGATAGCCCCTAACAATAATCAACTGGGGTATATAACCATAGCTACAGAAGCTAAAAAAATATTTTAAAAAAATTGGAGTAATTTTTTTTTACGTTTTCAATAGGAATGATTACAGTTAATACTACCATTCCTATAGAAAAAAAAAATACTCCAATTTTTTTTTAAATATTTTTTTTTAGCTTCTGTAGCTATGGTTATATGTATACCCCAGTTGATTATTGTTAGGGGCTATCTGATACACCCTGTATGATATGAAAGATTCTCCAATCCCCTTCTGTTTAAAAGTATCTCATCGGTCAAAAGTAATTCCAGCTGATTATAACCTCGTTTTAACTGAATTATTTACTGAATTATATCATAATTTTAGAAATAAATACCTACGCTCGCATCTTGCGCCCTCCTAAGCGATTCCATCGGTACGGTCGGCAAAAAAATGCAAATTGTCATAAGCCACGGGCGATTCACGAGCAGACATTCCCACAGTGGAGCCGACACGCCTCGGTACCGACAGCAGAAACACGATTTTGTTGCTAATTAAATAGAATTCGCAATCTTACACCACCCCAACCTCAATCTCAACCTCAACCTCTACCTCAGCGTAATGCTGAGCCAGCGACCGTTTCACTTTTGCGGAGACACAACGCTGATGATCTAATTTTCATGTCTGTGTTTTTTTTTTGTTTTTGTTGTTTCTTTTCTATAAAATTGTTTGTAGGCTCTTATATTTGTGTGTCTTGCAAAATGAATAAATGTCTTCTTTCCGTGTCGTAGACGTCACGTTTTCTCACCGTTTCTTCATACATTTTGTTGCGATTCCGTAACGTCACCGTTTTTTAAGCGGCGGTGTGGTCGCACCTTTACTCGCCTGTGTCAGTCTAAGTACGCGAACTTACTAGCCCGTCTGTCTGTCTTTACACTAAATATTTAATTAAACTATAAATTTTACATTACAAGCTGGAAAGTTTTTATGAGTTCGAGAATTAATGATGAAATTTTGAATTTTTAGTAATTATGCGAAAGGCTGATGCTGACGGTATCAAAACGTGACCGAATCCAGCGCTCCAAATAGATGGTATCCAGTACGAATCTCTATCGTACACTACAATTGTGTCTGAATGTGTTAACTGCCTCTTAGCCAGCTTGGGAAGAGGTTCTGAGTTCACACAAAATCAAAATCAAAGTGTTTTTTCCTCGAGCAGGCCGCAAAAAGCTCTTTTACATGGATGGGTTTAAAAGTACGTAGCTCAAAAGAAAAATAGTTGCCCTTATAGAATCACTACGTTATCCGTATGTCTGTCTGTGTTAAGAGAAACTTTTTCCTAGGATCGCGTGGGTGGATCTAGTTGCAATTTTAAAGAAAGTCTCTTCCAAATAGTTTCTAAGTTCGCGCTATACAACCTTGTTTATATGTGGGAATTAAGATCTATAATGCCAATGCTTCCTGCTGACATAGAAATGTGAATTTGACATTTATTTATGAATTTGTATTCTCTGTGACTCTAAGAAACGGTAAATTTTGTGTCATAAAAGCATTTTTACGCAATCACTGCCAACTGAATGCACTAGAAGAGATTCTCAGCAGTAGGTAAGCGTTATCTTTTTCTATCCAGCCAGTACCACAAAAACCTACCGTTACCTCCCATCCTGATACAATGACTGGTAATTTTTATCTTTTAAAAAACACGATGTTCTTAATCTGTTCTAAATTATCGTTTGTCGTGTTCAGTAACGAGAGGAAACCGGGTGATTGCCAAAAAATGGTGACCCCCTGAACTTTCCAGTCGCCATTAGAACGGTGCTTGGCGGATAAAAAACAAGATGGCGGTAATGGCGTATTGTCAAATGTCAGAAATTGTCTGTGGTGTTTTTATTTTTTTTACGCGGCTTTAGCTTTTTGATTCGGTATTAAATAAATGTTCATTTTCTAATTTGTTACTAATAGCGAGAGTTTTTAACGATTCGAGTTGCGTATTTTGATTTGATTTAGTGTATTATTTACAGGAGGAAACGTAAAATTGGCAATCTAATGGCACAGATAGATAAGTAGATGACTTTGTTTATTATTATCAGTATTACAAACGTTTAATATTAATTGATATTTCAGGTTTTTACTCAAAGCACTTCCAGTAGGGCCAATAGTCTTATTCCTCCGAGGGCCAATATACCTACTAAAGTTGATTGTACACCCTACCCTTAGACCCTACCGAATATGCCTGGCTGCCTTACATGCATACACAGACTATCATAGGTACACAATATATGACTGCAGTTACACTGCAAGACGGGTCTTGCAAGTAGTGCCTTAATTAAGGCGCTTTAATAAGCCACAGCAAAAGCGCAAACATATACGAAGTACACACATGAATATCGATGGGGCTATATACATAATAACGCATGCTAAGTAATAGACAAGTTGAGATAAGAAGCACCGACACTGGTCCGGAGGCGGTCAATAATTTTGACATCCTGTCATAGAATAAGGAAGCGGCGAGTAAAAGAAGGGATGACGGTATGCCCTACGGAACCAAGCCATAAAGAAGTCTTAATCTGTTTAATCATAATAATTAATTAATAATAGAAGGGATGTAAGCATTAATTTTGATTGATATTTACTATTTAGTTACTTACAAATAAATTTATTTAATTATGTTTAAAATGATAGGCCACGTTTTTAATCTCTACTATATACTGTCAGCATTTTGAGTCAGTCATTACGCGTATAGTACAATATCAATTCATTTGAAAGAACAGTACTATTTTAACTTGTTTTGTAAAATAACGAATTATACGGCATTATAATACTGGAGATAATTATATGTTTCATTATTATTTTCAGCTGTTTTAAATATTTTCGTAGGTAGTAAGTTCAATATTTAATTATCGAAATAATTGTCTTTAATACTATTCTTGACTACGCATGAAATACTTTTTGCGGCAAATGTCCAAAAATAATTAAATAGGTAGTAGCTTACTCTTATGTAGTGGTGGTCGTTATTACAACAGCAGATAACGTAATGCATTATTTGGACGCAACGAACAACACATTATCGAATCGTCAACTATCCTGTTATCATTATTCGTTGTCTGTTGTCAACGTTGTCATACGCACACTGTTGCCGCACTTGGCATAGAAGCGCAAGCGAGTGCGCAAAAAATCAGTAGGTGTGTGCGAGAGATAGCGCTATACGCTTTACGATTTAATTCAATATCGTTTTGTAAAAAAGCAATATAACAGTATAGCAGACAACAGTTTAGAATAACAGCTATTTAAGAATAACACAACACTGTTATTCATTATTGCAAAACAGCCGTTATTGCCACCACTACTCTTATGGCCTTATTAAAATAATGAAAATAGCCATGTTTTTTGTTTACTACAATTATAAAAATGTCTAATAACGATATACGGCTTAAGTTTGCGGGTGGTAGGGCCTTGCGCAAGGTCCGTCCGGATCGCTACCACCATCTTACTCGCTAATCCTGCCGCAAAGCAGCAGTGCTTGCACTGCTGTGTTCCGGTGTGGAGAGTAAGACAGCCGGGGAAATTACGGGCACAAGAGGCATTTCATCTAAGTCCTCTAGGTTGGCAACGCATCTGCAATCCCTCCGGGGTTGCGGGTGTCTATGGGCAGTGGTGATCGCTTACCATCAGGTGACCCACTTGCCCGTTTGCCTTCCTATTAACATAAAAAAAAAAAAAAAAAAAATTAAGTGTTTTTTTTTTACAAAATAAACGTATCTCTATTGGCCGTTATACTTTTTAAGGGTGTGATTATACACCGACCGCTTAACTGACTCCTCGCCCGCGCGGCACAGGGGCGCGGGGTAGGCGACAAAGGGGGCCGAGAGAGGTGCGGGCGGCAGGCGCACTACCCGCCCGCACCGCTCTCGGTTCCCTTTGTCGTCCTACCCTGCGCCCTGTACCCGCGCGGGCGAGGACTCAGTTAAGCGGTCGGTCTATAGTTACTGTTAGAAAACCCACTCGCTCGTTTACTCTCGTTTCATAAAAAAGTAATTTCAACGCGTGTTAAATATATTAGAAACAGACTTCAATAAAATCCATGTTTTTTTTATTTAATGTTGGTTCTTTTCGGCATGTAGCCGTCGCGGAGGAAGTGACGGACTGACAAACCAACTAATTGATGCTAATAGATTAATAAGAGTGTACGAGACTGTCATTTGTGATCTCTTCTAAGTATAGGTAAACTGAGAATGTTAATTATGTGAACATAACACATTTAAAAATTCAAAAAGGATAAAAATCGTGTTGGGGGAGATGAGTTCTCGAGTGGCGACCACGAACCGGAAGACGCAGTGTTGGCAGGCCTCCCACTAGGTGAACCGACGACATCATGAAAGTTGGTGAAGAGTTGTTGTTTATTGTGGTTTGTGGTATTCTAAGGGCCTGTTTTACCACTCTCTATTAAGTTCCGGTAATCTTAAATGTCAGTTATCTATGACTAGCTGTTTCCAGCGACTTCGTCTGCAAATAATTTGTTTATCGCTATCCCGCGGAAACTACGCAATTTTCCGGGATAAAAAGTAGCCTATGTGCTATTCCAGACTTTTCTCTATCTATGTGCCGAATTTCATCCAGATCCGTTGGGGCGTTCTGGCTTGATTGAGTAACAAACAAACATCCATCCATACTTTCGCATTTATAATATTAGTTAGATGACGTCTCTGTCTGTTTCGTAGTAATAAATAGATTGTTCAACAGTGGACGACTTCAGACTGATGATGATGATGATGATGAAAAATCATATTATTAAAACTATCCTATGTTAGACGTCATAGTAAGGCCCCTGTATCCATTACGGTAAAATTTAACTGTCATTTTACAGTTGGTAAACTTGTCAACGCATGGCCATTGTCCACAATGCCCACTTATTCGGTGGTCGGTTACAGGATAGGTTCACACGGGTCCCACGGCTGGGATCCGCCCACTCGATCACTTCTGTTTGCCCGTCGTAAAGTAGAAAGATGTAAGTCATGAATATGAAAATTACAAATTAGTAGTGTGTTGTAAAATAACTGTTTGTTGTCTAAACACCCATCTTGAACCATACGCTACATAACTTTTAAATACTTCTTTTTTAAGTAAATAAGTATATATGTGTTTTATTGTACAAATATAAAGAAACAAACACAATTCACAAAAAAGATAATTACATGCACAAAGGCGACTTACCCTTATTAGAAATCTCTACCAGTTAACCTTTGAGTAGATGAGAGGATCATTAAACTAAGGATCGACAGTGTGGTTGGTTTTTGTCTCACAAAAACGTGCATGTGAAGAAAGAAAGAAAGAAAAAACAATTTATAAAAAAAAACAAACAAAACAATTACACGAACAATTTATTAAAAATTATACCTATTAATATTCAATTTTTTTATATATAAATACTTACTTTTTTATACTTTTTTTGTATTTATTTATAACTCTTTATTACCTACCTACATACCTACCTAAGACACAAAAAAATACAACAACTAAATAGGTATATATATATATTTATACATACAGCATACAGATCAATGTTTTACACATACCTTCACTAAACTAAGTCCTTATAAAATAAGCAAAAGTATTTTTTAAGTTGAGCCACAATCAAGTGTTTTGTATAACCAATTTGAAGTCCTGTATATATAAATTTACATGTACATTACATACATATTTTTATCTTGGACAGATGTTTTATCATATCTGTTAACTTAAGTACCGAGCACTCTTTCAAGTAGTACGTTATTACCAGCTATTAAATATAATAGCTTGATAAAACCATGAATTCCACAAGTGTGTCACTAGTTTACCTACTTAAATAAGGTCTTTAGTAATTTAACACTGTGTCCTGGAACTCTACCATTTAACACCCCAAGGGAAGGTATAACGGAATTTCTTACTTACCTAGTTCTCGCATCGCGCCGAGGTCAGTTAAGTACTTGCTGTTAAAAATGTAACAGGTATATCTTATGCCAGATCAATTTCCCATGGACGAGATTAGTTGGGATTAACGTTCTTGATACTTATCACGTGTACCTAATTATTTTATAGTCTGAGGAACTCTTTGACCTCATTCCAGCTGCGGGGTTCCATTACAAATCCACCCGTCGTAAACGTTAATTTCATCGACATCATGTTGATGAATGGCAGTCTTCGACGGTGCGGTTTAATCGGTCTTTTTTGCCACGAACTTGCAAAATCTGGAACGAGCTTCCCGCTGGGGTCTTCCCATCGAGTTACGACCTGTAGGCTTATTGTCTAACTCGCTCGCAATCGCCATCGTGTTCATTTTGACAGTTCTTGTATGGATGTGACAGCTAGCTGATTCCGATGCCAATTGTCAGCCCATACATGAACTGTCAAAATGAAAACGATGGCGATTGCGAGCGAGTTAGACAATAAGCCTGCTTGGTGCCTTTAAGAGACGAGTGTACAATTTTCTGCAGGGCCGTCAACGCACTGGCATCGCATAAAGCGCTGCGGGTGTCTATGGACAGTGGTGATCATTTAACATCAGGTGACCCACTAGTTCGTTTGTCTGGCCTCTCTAACATAAAAAAAAAAGTCGCCCCGGGCCGTAAGTAGCAACTTACCGCACGCTACATGGGCGGAAATTTCCACTTCTTGGACAGGGGAAGACGCAAAATTGTGTACTAACACAAGTGAGGTGTATAATTAGTCAAGATTTTGTGTACCTACATACATACCGTCACGCCTCTTTCCCACGGGGGTACGCAGAGACTACTTTGCTCCACTTGCTACGATCCTGCTAGCTTATTACGTAACTCGCTCGCAATCGCCATCGTGTTCATTTTGACAGTTCTTGTATGAATGTGACAGCTAGCTGATTCCGATGCCAATTGTCAGCCCATACATGAACTGTCAAAATGAAGACGATGGTGATCGCGAGCGAGTTACGTAATAAGCATGCTGATCTCTTTCGCTTCATCCACATTCATCAATCTCTTCATACATGCTCGCAAGGTTTTGTGTAAATTGGTGGAAATGTAACGATAATTGCTGGAAGTGTCGGGAATATTCAAACTGCGCGGGATACAAATTTTAATTCTACGTGGATGAAGTCGCGGCAACAACTACTTTATAATATTTATACAAAGGCTCAAGAAGCTTCGGTCCCAGTACGCGCCCACGCGCTACGATCACATTGCGCTTGCGCACACGCTACCTTCCCCAAACAAACTACACGCTCCATGATCCTACTCGTAATGTCATTCAAATAAAATTGATTTTTCAGTCGCTTTGGGGCTAATTAGTCGAGATGAGTTATGAGTGTTCAAACTGTATCAGTAGGGTTAGAGTTCAATACGAGTATTGATACGCACCTTGGTTAAATATAGGTCATTTAGTTATTTTTCCATTTATTTTTAACGCATTCGCTGCCACCTGCTAAACCCGAGACTTCTTCAGGTGCCACTGACGCACATGTGCGTTCAATTGCGTGTAAAATTGTGACAGCGGCACCGAGCGAAAGTCACGAAAACGCATATATGCGTTGGTGGCAGTGAATGCGTTAATACTTCTTACAATGTGTCACATTAGCATTAGATCATAGAGCAAGGAAAGTTTATTGCAGAGAATCTTTGCACAAGGAGCCTCGCAAAAGCGAAGGTCGCCGCTGCAGCACTGTTAAACGCTGTTTCAACCTCCAGCCTGAGAAATGCTGACTCAAGAGGCATTTGGTCTTCTTCATCATCATCATCATCATCAACATCTCTAGCCTATATATGTCCCACTGCACTGCTAGGCACAGGCCTCCTCTCACAGTGAGGCGGTTCGGGCTCTAGTTCGAGTAGGTATCCATAACCACTATGCTATTGAGCACGTCTATGGGCAACAAGATTCTCCTCAACTCTTTTCTGAAGCTAAATCCACGAAGTAACAGACTATAAAGCCGCTCGTGCTCGTTTAGACGTCTTACTGTGTAAAGAAATCTAATTCTGTGACGTTACCAATGCTCCAAGTTTACCCCAACCCACCATATTTGCTTGTTCAAAATTCTACCACTAAGTTCTATTTCACGTGGGCAGGTCCTGGGAATATTTTGGTGTGTTTACCGCTCACACACCAACGTGTTACCGGTTGGTTGTTTGTGTGTTTGTCCACTTCTGTTTGGCTCCGACCAATTTGAGAGCTGAGAGCGTCAACAGAAGGTGAGGGGTCACGACCCTTTCGGGAGCAGAACACCTTAAATCTCGACATAGCTCGGTGAATTCCAGACTGTGTTCCGTTGGGGTTGTGTTGAAATTGCAATGGTTGGACTTTTGAGTTTGATGTTTTCGTTTCGCGTCTAGTTTGGAGGCGTGGGATATTTGGGAGTCTGATTTTTGAAGAAATAGCACCTCGGCTTTTAACCTTCGATAAAAAAGGGGTGGTGTGGGTTACGAGGCTTGGTCTTTCTTTTTATACATTTGGTACTCATAATTTCGTGTTTGAACTATACTAAATAGCAAATATACATAACACGCAAAATGTAAAAATCGATGTACGATTAGATGCATCTTTGCGTCATGTTTATATTGCGATATGTACATTTTGCGTTTTGTACATTATGCTCCGAAGGGATCTAAGTGTTTTAACCAAGTATACTGTAAATATTGCTACAAATGACTACATTATATTTTTTAAATTTTTGAGCACATTTGTAAATTGGTTCTGCCAATAAATATGTTTAACTAGCACTCGTCCAAACCAACCAAACCAAAATTAAAAAAAAATACAATTGTTTTTGTTTCTTTATTTTTGTATAATACTTACTGACTAGTAGACAAATAAACGGATACAACAGAAATAACTAGATTAGGCTGGCATCTCACCTCATCTCCACCAAATGCGGTCCACTGCTGGGCACGTAAGTCGGCATCATAAATAATAATAAATGTGATAAAAATTACAAAAGGAATCTAATAAATAAGTCCTCTGCCTCAATGGAGCATTTATAAAACGCCACAGGTGCACGGGATGATGCATTAACAATCGGAGGTGAGACGAGCTATAAAGGGTGCTCCGGGTCGGCCACTTAATCATCAGTCAAACTCGCGGCGCCTGCGCCGGCCAAGCGTTGCTTTACACTTTACAGGGATAAGGTGTGTCTAACTAAGCCCCAGTATTCTTAAGAAACAAAACTCTTGTGGGAAATGCCCTCATACCCGACTCGTAGTATACTATGAGAATAGTTTGTTGTCGATACGTGCTACTAAGACGGCGCTAATTATTAGAACGAAGTGCAGATAGATATTGGGTCTCATTGCAATGCTCTAAAAATACATACCGTGTCTTATAATCCGACATACTCCAGGTACTTGATTTAGTTTAAGTTAACACACTGCACTCAGTAAATGATTTTATTTTACACTTTTACTGTGATTGTCAAAAATACATATTTCGAAACCATTGAGTCAATGATCAAATTGCAACTAGGTAGGTACAGCATCAATCTTTTGACTCATTTTGGAATCAAATTTTTCAGTAAAAAACCTACGTACGTACGTATTGGAGACGTTTTGAAAAAAGGTCAGGGGCCGTACCATGACGTCTTAATGCGTTTCAGTTTAGGTTCGCTCGCTGTCAGTTTCATACTAAAAGTGACAGCTAAAACTTGAACTGCGCCGGAATTAGGACGTCATGGTAAGGCCCCAGGTCAGGAGTAACCGAAACCAACGAGCATGTATGAAGAGATTAATGAATGTGGATGAAGCGAAAGAGGTATATCAGGATCTTAACAAGTGGAACAAAGTCACTGCCTACCCCTATGGGAAAGAAGCGTGACGGTATGTATGTATGTAAAAACCTACAAGTACGGGAGTATTAAATGCAAGTAACCGTTGATAAGTACCCCAAACCACCTCCAGAAATATTCCAGGCCAATTTAAAGACGGCTTCTATAGTATATTTTATTTATTTTAATCTCACTATTAAAACTACAATAAATATAAGCCACCATAAAACACCTTCTAGATATTAATGTAATAGTTGGCCGTTAAAAAAATACAATCCCCACAAATCTTTCTTCCCCGGCTGAGCAATAAATACGCCGCGACAGCGGAATCAATCGGCGCCCGCGCCGCCGTAATTAGAGGCCGGGCCGTACCGTGCGTGTTATTATGTGCTTATGGTTTTTTTTAATGTAAAATGGCGTGTCTTTTTGTATAAAACTCGTCTATGTGGTCGTATAACGTTATTTAAAGCTGTATACTCTTCCAATCCACTATAATGCTTTTGTAAAAAAAACATAGCATAATCTAATTTTACTATAAGATTCTAAGTAATATTATAAATGCGAAAGTATGGATTGGATGGATGGATGGATGTTTGTTACTCAATCACGCTAGAACGGCCCAACGAATCTGGATGAAATTCGGCACATAGATAGAGAAAAGTCTGGCAAAGCACATAGGCTACTTTTTATCTCGGAAAATTCTCGCGGATAGCGATACACGAATTCTTTGCAGACGAAGTCGCAGGCAACAGCTAGTTTGTTATAAAGTGTAGTGAGATATCAAGTATAATCCTTCAACATTCCGGTGGATGTGACCGTAGAGGGAATGACAGATAACTGACACTTAAAATATCAGGGTACTGAGAGTGGCGTAACAGGAACTTAACTAAAGAAAGTCAACGCATTCGAAACCATTTTTGTATCAAAAACATCTAAAGTCAATGAACACAAAATATTTACCTTTGTGTGGCAGTAGTGGAGGGAGGGCTTGCATGCAAAACGTATTTATTTCGCATAAGTTTGGTTATCTTGCACGTAAGTAGCGGAGTAGCAAGGTAAATATTTTGTGTTCATTGAAATGGACCTCCGCAAAGTAACGCCTGATTCAATAAAACATATAAAGTCCATGAGCTCTTAGAATGGCATTCGGGTTTGTATTGCTGTCTCACCCACTCTTATGGGTTTGATATTTCAATCGGCCAATGGTAACCGACACCCAAATCTCTCAACTCATATCAGACGGACTAGAGACTAGAACGGAAGGTGTCCCTAAAAATGTAGAGTTGAAAACTCTACTTTCCATCCGTCGGCCCGTTCCGTCGTATACCTACGGATTTTGTCGCAACCATGCACCCTTTGTAGTAAGTGCGTGCGAAAGGGACGGATGCTATGTCCGTGACAAAGGCTGTGTGCTACCGGTGCAAGTTATTAATAGGCGACACGTGCTACACAGGTGACAACGTAAGGTGCGCAAACCTGTCGCATATTGTCCGTTATGCTTTAAAGTGAACGTTCCATTTTTAAAAAAGTTCAGAAATAAGAAAAGGTTCTCAATTCAAATTGTGTTTTATGTTTGACTTTGATGGCTGTGTGTGTGTTGTCTGTGGCATCATAGCTCTCTAGCGAATTGACTGATTTCGATGCGGTTTTTTCATTCCAAAACCATTTCTTTGTAGTCCTTAGCTATGTTTGGTAAACGTCGGGTCAGCAGTTTCTGCGTGGGGTTTTTTTAATTTTTAATTTATGATTATAAGGTTGTGAACAATGATGTTTTCTATCATAATTTTTTATCCACACTCCTTTGACATACAGGTTAGTAGGTTACATACAGTATGAACTTCTTTTAAATACAACAAGGAAGGCATACGAGCAAGTGGGTCGCCTGATGGTAAGCTAGTACCACCATCCATGAACCAGCATCACTGGATTGAAGATGCGTTGCCAGCCTATAGAGCTAGGATAGAATACCTCTTGTGCCAGTAATTTCACCAGCTGCCTTACTCTCCACGCCGCAACACAGCAGTGCTAGCACTGTTACTTGGCGACAGGATTATGGAGTAAGATAGATTTTAGGAGATAATAATTACAACAAACCGGATAACTTAAGTACAAAAACCGAAGGAATGCTCCGACAATTGACAACATTTCATTTTTATAACACCTGAAAGGTTCTCTATCGTTTGCCCGAATTTCATATGCCATAAATGTATTGTTTGCCATAATGATCATTTGCCATAACTCTTTTTTCTCTTTAACTGTTAATTGTTCAGGATTGTTATGAAACAAACCTAACCTATAGAGTTCTACAGGATTGCGATTTCAATGCTCCTGAAAATTTACGGTTTCAAAGAAAAATAGAATTATGGCAAATGATAATTATGGCAAACATTACATTATGGCATATGAAATTCGGGCAAACGAAAGACTCCGCACCTGAAAATGTATATATGGTTCGAAAGCATTTTGCCTCCTGATCACTGCAATATGTTTGTATAATTTTAATATCGCTTATTATAAAAAATAAAATATAATTAAAAATATGTCCTAATTTTACCAATACTACCACAGGATAGGTGAAACGCCTTTGCTTTTTTCACGAGAAAAAATAAGCGATTATGATTTTGTATTTTTGACAACTTCAAAATACAAGGGGGGCAACTCTGAAATTCTATTTTCGAAGTTCCTTGCATACCGTCGTGCGGAACAGCACGAAGCGAACCTCGAAAAATCGAATATTGGAGAATAGGACCTGACATTAACAATTTGAAATTAACGTCAGTTTTTTTTCTATAGAGAAAAGACAAAGGGATAAGTGTGTAGTCTGTGATAGTACCGGAGTTACGCCCTTTTAGAATAAGCTCAAATTAATAAATTAATTATGTTTGAGTCTCACGGATGTTGATTTTAGGAGATCTACAAAACGTAGGTCGCAATACTCGCAATAAGTTCGGCTCACCTTTGCAAACAGATGTTTCCGCCAATCGGACTGTAATTACTAACAGCTGATCAAAACGATCGCCGGTTGTTCTGTGTAACGGGTGTTTTACCACCAATTTAAAACTTAGGTAGGTATACCTACTACGTTACATTTTAAACTCTAGTTATGGTAAAACTGACGAGCAAAAATAAGGGGTCACTTTTTAGGGTTCCATACCACAAAAGGAAAAAACGGAACCCTTATAGGATCACTTTGTTGTCCGTTTGTCCGTCCGTCCGTCTGTCAAGACGAGAAATTTATATCAAACTAGCTGTTGCCAGCGACTTCGTCTGCAAAGAATTCGTTTATCGCTATCCCGCGGGAACTACGCAATGTTCCGGGATAAAAAGTAGCCTATGTGCTATTCCAGACTTTTCTCTATCTATGTGCCGAATTTCATCCAGATCCGTTGGGCCGTTCTGGCGTGATTGAGTAACAAACAAACATCCATCCATCCATCCATACTTTCGCATTTATAATATTAGTTAGATACTAGGTCTGTTGCCTCTTGGAGCTGTAAAAAAATCAAACTTATACGCCAACACAATCAAAAAATACAGCCGTTTATGCCGCAAATGTTCGAAACTCGCAAGGGAATCAAAACCTACAGGGTAGGGTACTTCCCGTGAACGCAGAATCTTGAAATTTGGTATGAAGGTAGGTCTTATAGCACAGATTAAGGAATAATTGCGAAAACCGTAAATATGTGTATGTATGTCTGTATATATCAGTGACCAATGTAAAGTGACCCCACACTGTGTAAAATACATTCTGCTTTGGAGCAGGGCTCTGCTTACACTGGTTAATAGATATTTATAGATAATGGTACGGAACCCTCGGTGCGCGAGTCCGACTCGCACTTGGCCGGTTTTTTATACATCATCTAGGCCTTTACATCTATGATGTAGATGATTTAAGCATTGTCCGCGGCACTATCGCTGATGACTAAAGTCGGAATTACATTACGAAATTAGTGGCGTGAAATTAATTTCGCGACATTAGTAAAGCCGAATTTACATTATGCAACTAATTTCGTGCAACTAGCATTACACTGCGGCGTTTGATTGATCACTTTTGAAGCGTTAGGTTATCGGCCGAGCAATGTAATGCACAAAATTAGTGGCATTATGTAAATTCGTCTTAACACCACGCTGGTGAAGTGCCCTCCCCATCGAATTTCTGGGACGTCCCGGGACTTGTATCGCGTAGGCTGTCTCGTGTCCCGGGACTTAAAAGTTGTCGAGAATTCCCAAACCCTCAATATGGTTTTTCTTCGCTCTCAGAACAGCAGGCTTATTATCTAACTCGCTCGTAATCGCCATAGTGTTCATTTTGACAGTTCTTGTATGAATGTGACAGCTAGCTGATTCCGATGCCAATTGTCAGCCCATACATGAACTGTCAGAATGAAGACGATGGCGATTGCGAGCGAGTTAGACAATAAGCCTACAGCATGGAAAGAAAAGCGGAAAAAGCATTAAGAGTTAAGCCTGTGAAAACTGCTCAGAGAATATTAAAAAAGAGTAAGTAGTAGTTAAAAAATCGAATACGACCTCTTAACTACTACTTACTGTTTTTTAAGCCGGTAGTGAAAAGGAAATAAAAACTGACCAAGTGCGAGTCAGACTCGCTCGCCGTCGGTTCCGTATAAATTCAGCAAGTGTATATAAGCAGTGTCAGGTCAGTTCATATTGGTTACTTACATAGATAGAGAGACATAAAAAAGTTAGATTTTTAGTACTTGTTGTTATAATTAAATAGCAGCAACTGAAACACATCATCTGTGAAAATTTCAATTATCTATCTACCACGGTTCATGAGATTACAGCCTGGTGAGTGACAGACAGAAAGACAGAGGAGTCTTAGTAATAGGGTCCCGTGTTTACCCTTTGGGTATGGAACCCTAAAAAACATAATAACTTATTAAATATTTTATGCGTTTGCGTCCCCCGGGCGGCGGCACATGCCGCAACGAACTTTGGCAAATGGCGCGGGCTGCGCGAGCGCAGGCCTCGCGACTGGTCTGAAGATATACTGGTTTTTATTGTTTTATTTTTGTATGCCATCTATTGATAAAAGAACACAGAAAACATAACACGGTCCATGGTTTAGGGGGGCTCTTCCGAAATTCGATTTTCGATGTTCGTGTCATTTATTTATCCATTTATTCGTAAAGTTTACGCTTTACATTTCTTATAGCTAAATTTGACGACGCGAATTAATAGGCGACACGCGCTACATAAGTGACAACGTTAGGTGCGCAATGCCATCCGTTTCACTCTCAAACTAATATAGTTAGTACTTAGTAGTACGGCACAAAACGAACTTCGAAAGTCGAAGTTTTGAATTTAATTAATAGATGGATTAATTTATCTTTATTATTATTGTTATATTAGCCTAATTGAGTGTCCCAGTGCTAGGCAAAGACCTCACCTTTTTCCCGCCACTCGTCCCGGTCGAGGGCATGCTCCTGCCACTTTGCTAGATATGCGTCCAAGTCATCCCGCCATCTTCTTCTGGGTCTGCCAACGCTTCTATCCCGATCCGATCCAATTTTATGTTGTACATTATAATATTTATTAATCGTTTTTGAAGTGTCATGTTATTGCTTTTATTTGTAAATATTTTGTATTTTGTATAAAGTGTACTAAATTTCTCATAAAAAATACTAAGTACATAAAGCAATTCAAAGGTGTGTGTGAAAATTCCAATCCGCAGTGGACCCGCATGGGAACTATAGCCCAAGCCCTCTTTGAGAGGAGGCCTGTGCCCACCAGTGGTACGTATATAGGCTGGAGAAGAATATATACTCAAAGATCTCGAGACTTATCCTTTGATAATAGTTACCCGCAGCAACAAATAACCGATATACACCTGTGCAACCGATCAGGTGTCCAGAAAATACCCTTTGCCTTTACCCAGTTTCTAACGACAACTCTCAATAGCCACAATACTCATCAGTCGGCATACATTGCGGAGTTTGTTACGCTTTAACGAAAACGTCTTACAAAACCATCAATGGTTCATGTTTTAACAAAGTTCACAGTTGTTAAGTTTGTATTGTCACTAGGTCTATTTATTCTTATGCTTTATATTCCAATTTAAAAAAAGATAAATTAAGGAAGATATCTAAAAATATAAATTGTTAAACATGCCATTAACTTGTCACTTGTATCGTACTTTTAAGTTTTTATTAATTATCGCTTTGCAACTTTACTTAGCAATATAAATTGACACATACACTGACAAGCAAAAATATCGGGTTACTCTCCATACAAATTTGTATGAAAAGCAGCCCATTATTTTTGCTAGTGTGTATATTTTATGTTATGTGCTCAGCATTTTGTTCTATGGCAATCTTTTTTAACCCCAAACGCAAAAAGAGGGATTTTATAAGTTTGACGACGTTTTTTTTTGTGTGTGTGTGTGTGTGTGTGTGTATCTGTCTGTAGCATCGTAGCTCTCAAGCGGATGGACCGATTTCGATGCAGTTTTTAAAGGATAAGCAATGTACTTTTAACATGAAACTACCGTGAGACTCAAACATAATTACAACAAAACGAGCAGAGCGTTGGCGCGCAGTGTTCGTTTCGCTGCCGGGGCGAGCGCTCTCTGATGAAGGACTACGGATTAGTCCGAAACAAATGTCGGATACATTCTTCCGGCTTTTTATACGTGAGTTATCCGTTTTGTTGTAATTATGATAAGCATTGTATCGTCATAATGGTAGTGGAATCACTCTATCTATTAAAATAACCGAATAAAAATCCGTTGCGTAGTTTTTAAGATCTAAGCATACATAGTTACAGACAGACAGACAGCTTAAAGCGACTTTGTTTTATACTATGTAGTGATGATACCATCAGGTGACCTACTTGTTTGCCTTTGTCATATAATGAAAAAAGACGGAAAGTACAGAAGCAAAAGTGTCTCACTGGTTCAGGGTAGCAGTGGTTTAGACCACATCCACCCGCAGAGCCGTCTAGCCCTAGAACTGTGTCAGACGCGCGCACCTGGCCGCAAGGTGCGCGCGCGCGTGCGCGAACCAGCTAGTGAATTAGTGCGGGATGCAAGATATAAAAATGGTAAATAGGACAAAATTTACATCATCGATCTTTATTCTTAACTGTCCTATTTGGTAAACAAAATTCTAACCTCAATGTACAGTTTTTTGTAAGTAATTAAGGTGTATTGTGTTATCAAATAAACCTGAGGCAATATTTTGGACATAATTTTGCTGGTATTTTATCTCCAGACCTTTATTTACGATGAAATAGTTAAAAAATAATAAATATGAGACGTTTTGAGGTTAGAATTTTGTTTACCAAATAGAACAGTTAAGAATGAAAAATACCTTAAAACTTAAATAGTCGCATCGATTTTATTCATTGAACAAATATTACATCATAAATCCCTACTAATTATAAACGCGAAAGTAATTGTCTGCCTGTCTGTCTACCTTTTCACGCTTAAACCGCTGAACAGAATTAGTTGAAATTTGGTGTACAGATAGATTAAGACGTCATGGTAACCTCCCAGATATTGATTGCACTTCGCTCTGCACTTTGTTACAATAATTAGCGCCATCTAGCAGCACTTATCGAAAACAAACTGTTCTCATTAGAGTTAGAGAATCACGCCTCTGAGCGGCTTCTACAAAATTCGATTTTTAAAGTTCGTATCATACCCTCGTTCTCACTCTCAAATTATTTACTGTTTGTCAGCGGAACAACACGAAACGGATTTCGAAAATCGAATTTGAGAATACAGGGACTGTTATAAATCTGGCATCAGCCCTTTGTTACCTCTAGGTGTCGTGACCTGAGGAGACCTTTGACGGCATTAAACTTACACGCACCTTTGCCTGGACTTACCAACTGACAATGAAAAAGTTTCAGACGGTTTCAAAAGGTGCGTCCACACCCTGAAGGGGTCGCGCCACCAATTAACTAACAAAAACTGGTGACCTATACACGTCGTTATTATTGTAATACGCATTACCTAAGACTAATGTATCAAGGTGTGATGCAACTGTCATACAGGTGGATCCAAACAGGTGTATACACGCCCTAAACACCGCGAACTCCCCGCTACAGCCACCCACACACACTATGACCCTTATTGTTTAGTGTTAACTACTAGTTTGGTGTGCCATGCAATTTTAGAGGCGCAATTTTAAGTTGGTTTCAGTATTTGTCTGCGTAAGAACACCTTTGAAGCATTCGCCACAATTTAAGTCATGAAACAGTTGATTTGAAATGGAATAACGTATATCAACAGGCGAATAAGTTATGGCTGCGGGTTGCTATTGTGTGCTTAGGAAGGCATAATTCAGACGTGAGCATTATGAGGCTTTACTCGTATTATACCAGATGTAACGCGATGTCTTCAAGTGAAACTTAACTTTTTATCCCCTATTCATAAACGCTCTGTAGGCCTCTGCTAACTTAGCAATCGTTTGTCCTTATCTGTGAAAGGTAAACGTCAAAGTGACAGATAAGGACAAACGATTGCTAAGTTAGTAGAAGCCTACAAAGAGTTTATGAATAAGGGGGTTAGTCAGTTTTATTCGAAATATTATAAACGGGATGTGAACCGCGATTACCTTTATTGAGCTCCCGATATTTCGATACAGTTGCATGCATCATGATCACGGGTAGACTGAAGAAATTGCGGGTGGATGTTATTGTTGGGTAGACCGAGCTCTGTCTACCCTCATTCTTGCGCGTCGACTGCGTGCACTCTCGTTACCACTGGAACCGTTCTCACTCGAAACTCGATTCAAACACACTACACTCATGGCGGAACCACATTATTAACACCCGACGCGACGCGTGTTGAGTCGAATCAAATTGTATTATTTTCTACTAGCTTCTGCCCGCGACTTCGTCCGCGTAGAATTAGATTAAATAATTGATGTTGATAGTTATTTCCGCAATAATTATTTACGTTGCAACTCTAGGCAGCTACGTTTCACATACTACCTTTTACATGTTTATCGCTATCCCGCGGGAAGTATTCAATTATCCGGAAAAAAGTAGCCTATGTGTTAATCTAGGATGCCAGCTATCTCCGTTCCAAATTTTATGTAAATCTGTCCAGCCGTTTTCGCGTGAAGAAGTAACAAACAAACAAACACACACACACACACACACTTACAAACTTTCGCCTAATATTAGTGTGATAGCTTTTTCCCGCGGCTTCGTTTATTTCCCGTTCCCGTAAGAATTTCGGTAAATGCTCTCTTAATGCGCTCCCATACACTCCCCAAGGAATCCACATGCCAAATTTCAGCTTTCTACGACCAGTAAAACGAAAAATCCCATTTACGTATTTCCGTTCCCGTGGGAATTTTGCAAAGTCCTCTCTTAATATTCCTCTACACTCTCCAAGCAATCTACATGCCGAATTTCAGCTTTTTACAACCAGTAAAACGAAAAGTCCCGTTTTTCCCGTTCCCGTGGGAATTTTGGGAAATTATCTTTAATAGCTTCCCTACACTCTTCAAGCAACCCACTTGCCTAATTTCAGCTTTCTACGGCCAGTAAAACGAAAAATCCCGTTTTTTCCTGTTCCCGTGGGAATGTTGGAAAGGGTGTGTAATGTTCGTCATAACAACGATTAGCGAATTTTCATTTCTCAAAACACGAATATCATAATTTCAATTTGTCGAAGTATTGAGATCATATAAAAACAATATGCATACAAACAAAATGCCGAATTTCTCAAATCATAATATCAATTTGCATAATTGTCTTATGCAAAATTAAGGTACTGCATAATAATCATGCAGCATAATAATCAAAGTTCATAATAAACAATGTTTATACAAACATCGAGGATAATGATCGAAGAGTATAAGCGCCTGGCAAAAATCAAACAGCAATACTAATATAATTATTGAATATAGCAGTTTGTTTTTGTTGGAAAAACTGCAACAGCAATATTATCCGGGCTGCTATAAAAAAAAAACCTAACATCGAAGGCTAAGGCGGAAGCTACGCTCCGCTTCGCTCCCGCCTTAGCCTTCTGAACCTAACCTATCCGACTCGCTTCTGCTCCGAACCGTCTTGCTCGCTCGCTTCGCTCGCTCGCACAAATGAAATGTTTTTTGCATTTGGCACCAGCCAAGTATACGACAAAAAATAGTACGCTTACGTATTAAGTATAATTATGTTGCATGATGTTATACCCTCTAATCGTTATTCTAAATGTTGTTATGGATTTTAATCATTTAATTATTCAATAGAATAACCGAATATTAAAATGAAATTATTAAATATAAGCATTATTGCAATTGTTGTTATGACTAATGAATGTTATTTTATTTAAAGCTTATGCTCGGTAAAAATCTGAAATCCGTTGTTATGCTAAATGAATATTATGATTTTTGAGCGTAGTGAAATAAAATTATGCTAAAAGTTTGTATGACGATTGAACGGCACCCATTTGGAAAGTCTTCTCTTAATGCTCCTCTACACTTCCCAAGCAACCTACATGCCGAATTTCAGTTTTCTACAACCAGTAAAACGAAAAGTCCCGTTTTTCCCGTTCCCGTGGGAATTTCGGGAAATTGTCCCTTAATGCTTCCCTACACTCATCAAGCAACCTACATGCCGAATTTCAGCTTTCTACGATTGGTAAGATGAAAAATCCCGTTTTGTCTCGTTCCCATGGAATTTCTGAAAATCCTTAAAACTGTTTTTTACTATTATTATCACCTACTTCTATGCCAAATTTGAAAAGTCTAGTATTTATAGTTCATAGGATTTCGTTGAACTAAATAATATACTTATCCCGTGGGAATTTCCAAAAATCCTGAAATTAACTTCTTAGTTTTCTAATCACCTACTTGTGTATCAAATTTGAAGAGTCTAGTTATTATAGTTACTGAGATAGGGTCACTCGGAATCGAATTATATAAATCCCGTTTTTTCCTTATCCCGTGGGAATTTAGAAAAATCCTTCCTTAGTGGATGCCTACACTGTATAAGGTATCTATGTGCAAAATTTCAAGTCTCTAGGTCCAGTGGTTTGGGCTGTGCGTTGATATATAGTTAAGTCAGTCAGTCAGTCAGTCAGTCAGTCAGTCAGTCAGTCAGGACTTTGAATTTTATATATTATTTTCTATGACCAGAGCCACACTGTCAACACCCGACGCGACGCCACGCGCACACACGCCACCCGACCCAGACGGGCCAGATCGACGTGTCGTCGATGGTGGGGGTAAACACCCCACCCGACGCAGCACGCGCAGTGCAGTGTGGTTCAGGACAACACCCGATGCCACGCGTCAGTTGTTCGAGAACATTCGCAAAATGTATGCATGTGTTTGTGAACTACACACTTCCACAGCTGTCAGCTAAAGAAATTGCTAGCGTGTCGTGGCATCGGGTGTTGGTTATGTGCACGGTGCACGTCGGGTGTCGACACGTCGGGTCGCGTCGCGTGTTAATAATGTGGTTCCGCCTTCACAGTGTCACTTCGCCCACCCGAAATTGATTTCGGACGAGAATTATATAAGGAAAACACCGGATTCCAGATATTCGACAATTTAAACCCATCCTCACGATTAAAATTTTTATGTTTATGGATTTCAACCGCTTCCCTCACCAGTCTCGGTATATAGTGGCGTTCTGTCGAAATGATCTTAGGGCTGTTAGGATCCGGCGGTTCACATCCCGTTTATAATATTTCGAATGGACTTAACCGTGAATCATTAAAAACTCTTAGTCAGTTTTAATCAAGTAGCACTCTTATTAGATACCTATTTTTAAACCCCGGCGCAAAAAGAGGGGTGTTATAAGTTTGACGTTAATTTCTATGTGTGTCTGTCTGTGGCATCGTAGCTCACAAGCGCATGGATCGATTTAGGGCCTGTCTCACTGCTCCTTAACTGTCAGTTATCTATGACGACGTCTCTGTCTGGGGGGCTACTCCGAAATTCGATTTTCGAAGTTCGTGTCATATCGTCCCTCTCGCTCTAAAATGAATGACTATTATAGTCTGGCAGCTAAACCACTGCAGCCAAATGACACTTCCAAAAGTCATTTTACGAAATAATGATACCACATTTATTTCACTAGTGCTCGACTAAGGTCACGTAATGAATGATTTGATTATTGAACGAACGAAATATTTTATGAATGTCACATTCGTAGTTTAGTATATATATTTCAAAATAAGCGCGATACTTTTGAGGCATTCAAGGTTCATATTAACATAGTAGATAAAATGTGCGATGACTTTGTAATACACGTAAATAGTGACAGCAACTGATTCGGAATAATTTAAGTTTTTAAGTAAAAGTACAAAGGTAGAAAAAAATATTAATGTGATAATTGTTGTTTTATTTATGGCAAAATGGGGAATGAGTTGAAAACTGGTAACTGATTTGACATGCTTCTGCACATTTCCATATCGCGCTCTTACACTACTGACTAGAAAACATCCAAAAAACCTTATTGAACAAACCATTTTATTAAATACGCTTTGAAAATTCTCATTTATGACGCTAATTAATTTCATTACATCGTTCATTCTTTCATTCACTCACTAAGTCACATCACTATTTAATATTTGCCAAAAACTGACAACACTGAAAGTGTCATCTGGCTGCAGTGGTTTATCTGCCAGACTTTAGTGTGAGCGGAACGGCACGAAACAAACTTCGAAAATCGAATTTCGGAGTATAAGACCTGTTTCGTAGTAATAAATAGAGACGGAATCATAGATAAGGAGTGGTGAGACAGCTAGGCCCTTAGATGTGGTTTCCTTGCGGTGATTCTTATAGCAACGTTTGGTACCTAAAAATCGGTCCAGTGGTTTGAAGAGTATTAATTAGCTCTTTTCAAAAATGATGTAAGGCATTTTTGGCATTTTTTTATTCATGTATGATTACTCCATTCATGCATGGGAAGGCGGGGTTAAATTTTAATTTAATGTTATATTGGTTATGGCATAATTGATTGTATCAAGTGACAAAATTTTGCTATCAGGTACCTATCATTCGTATTTCAAAATAAGCTCTTAGAGGATCTGATATCGTGGTACTTAAACTCTCCCTCCGTCTTACGCTTGACGCGAGTTTAACATTTTTTACCCATCCCAAAAAGTGCTCAAAGCCGCTAAAGAAGTTTCTACTTCAAAAAATTACAATAAAATGAGATCCTTCTTAATGTAACATTATTAATAATCAGCCTAATTAAAATACCGCGGCGCTAATGCGCTCATAATATAGTATAGACAGTAAACTTCAGTGTTGCCAGTAGATTCATTTTTTGTCCTCCAGCGAAACTGGCAAATAATTCACGAGCTCGTCAATTACTAGTATTACTACTGCGCAAACCATATTTAGCAAACCGAGAGGTATTATTGTTTAAATTAATGTCACTACTTTAAATTTAAATTGTACACCGTATCATAAATTCAACATGCCCCTAAATCGATTAAGGCTCGTGTGCCTTTGCCTTTTTCCTCATTCACATTTTTTTTTAATTACTTCGGATGGACATTCTTTTGCCGGGTGTCCCGAACGGCCCATAAAGGTGCCTAGGCAAATTGGCCAGGTGTCGCTTACGAAAAAGTTTTAAAAAAGTTCGTCCGGCTAAAAAATCTCTGCAGGTGCGGCCGGCACTCAGGCGCAAAGACAGCTGATGAGAGCGGACGAAACTAATGAACCATTAGCTTTTGATTTTTATCAAATTTCGCACACGTCAAATGCCTTTACCTCAAAACGACTTAAAAAGTTTTCTTTTTTGTATTCAATTTTGGTACCTACCTACTTATTGTTTGCGATATCATTGATGCTCTATCTATTATGTTCCAAATTGTAATGTATGTACCTATGTATGTATGTACTCTTTGTGCAAAATAAACATAAAACAAATACAATTGACAAACACTGAGATCCATGCGCAAAACGAACTTGTCCCTTTAAGGGGTCTCTTCCAGTCAACCTTTGAGTGGAAGGCTTTGTGTAGAAGGCTCATTTTCTATGCAGTAAAAAATCCACCTGAGAAAAGCCTGCACCTATTTAAAATATTTCTTTGAAACATAATTTATTAACACTTGTGCCATAAAACCATTTTGTATTGTAATATTCCAAAAGGAGTCACCCTTTAAAAAAACCTACGCTATAGTACTGAAACTTTTAAATTTAAGTCACTATTTTTAGTTTGATGGACATGATAGCTTTCAACAATAAACGAAGCAGTCATTACACGAACATTCCTCTCTCATTTCGCGAAAGCCTGTAAAAGGCATAATAAAACATTTAGGCAAAACAGCTGCGCTGAGTTGTCGTATAAAATAACAATCATTGTGCGTCTAGGCCGCATCTGCTTTCCATCACACGTTTAACTGCAACTTTGGCCTTGTCCTTACATGCCAGTGCCAATTTACAAGAACAATTTAAAAAGTTATCGTTTTAAAAATGGCCGCCTAGCTTAATGTAAGGTGCTACGGCACCGGGCTTTTTAAATTTCGAAAACGTCGCCGCGCGCAATTTGTCACTCATGTCGGTCATTCATCAATCTTGAGTGACTGTTGAGTGACAAAGTGAATGATATTGGAGATGAATGAATTAAAGTTCAATGTGATAAGTTTTTAAAGATTAATGTATTTTCGTTGCATTTTTAAATGAGTTAATAATACAAGTGTTAATGCTAATTATCTTTTTTCCTCTCTTTAGTTCGATTGTACAGGCTAATAATTTTTCCCTGAATATTTCAGCTGGTATTTGGGTAAATTGACTATCATAATAAAATATAGTTATACATATGTCAACTATGATTCAACGTTTACATACATACATAAATCAAGTCTTTATCCCTTATGTAGACAGAGCCTAAGACAACACGACCTAAAGGCCACTTTTAGCATTGGTAATTGTGGGCATATAGGTGGAACGGGAAATCAAAATCGCATCGCCTAAAACAAGATTCCTAAGATTTTCGCCCATTCCCTCGATGGGTTTTTACCATCTGCGTGGGAAGAGAAGCAACTGGTGCATTCTATGTTTTTCTACAAATTGCAAAACATTTACAAGGCTATTTAGTCACACTATCCCAACCAACTGCAGAAATATTCCCGATTTTTTTTTTAAAGATAAAGATAAAGATAAAAGATTATTTATTGCCACAAACAACAATTACAAAACAGTTATATTAAGTACTAGCTGTTGCCCGCGACTTCGTCTGCGAAAAATTCGTTTATTGCTATCCCGCGGGTACTATGGAATTTTCCGGGATAAAAAGTGGCCTAATGTGTTAATCTAGAGTACCAGCTATCTGCGTTCCCAATCCGTCCAGTCATTTCAGCGTGAAGAAGGAACAAACATACACACTCACATCGTCACATCCATCCATCCATCCTCACAAACTTTCACATTTATAATATTAGTAGGACAACTTTAACCTTATTTTTTAGAGACCCTGTATATAGCATTGGCGATAGTGTGACGTCACTGGCAAAAGCTACAAACGATCTATCTACGCTAAGGCTAAGTGCACACGTAGGTAAGTAAGTTGGGAACACACAGAGCGCTCGAGATGCATTCGCGGCGCCAGCTCGACGCCACTGCGTGTCGCTGCAGTTGCGCCAGCGGAGATTGACCACTGCGCTTATATTAAAGCGCTGTCAACAGCAAATGACCTGGAGCAGCGCCACTCTTCACACAAACGGTTCACGTGCCTGTTAGTGAAAGAGAAGAAACTATTCCGGCAGCTTGGCGCGCGTCTAAAATCTTGCAAATAAGACACAAATCATAAGAAATAAACAAAAGTATGGATTATTTGTGAAATATGACTCGTTAGCCGTTTAGGTATGAATATGTCGACTTCATGTTTTTAATTGCAGACCCATACGTCGAAAAAATAAAGACATAGAACCGTTTAATGATGATTTTAAGACCAATCTTTGCAACTATTTTCTATCGAGCCGATTTTGTTCAATTATGTATCGAGCCCGTCTAGCGTGTTTGAAATATGATGAAAATTAATTTTTTTTTTTTTTTGTGTGCAGTTTTTCTTAAAAAAGTGTTTAAATAACATCAATTTCAACAAAATTAGGTGTTGTCAGCCTCTTAAGTACAATACATACATATGTACATACATAGGTACACAAATCACGTCTATATTCCTTACGGGGTAGCACTAGCAGGGCATGAGGTAACAAGACCTAAAGACCACGAGCATGATTGTAGGCGTATGGAAGGGTATTCGAAATATTGATGGGTTGCTAGCCGCATCGCCTATAACATGATTCCTAATATTTTCGCCCATTCCCTCGATGGGATTTTACTTTTTACCATCAGCGCCAATCTTACCATAGGCTGGAGATGATAATGATGTGGGACGAAAAGCATCTGGTACATTACATGTTTTTCCTTTGCTCCCAGACCAGTATAGGACCTGTAGGCTTATTGTCTAACTCGCTCGCAATCGCCATCGTGTTAATTTTGACAGTTCTTGTATGAATGTGACAGCTAGCTGATTCCGATGCCAATTGTCAGCCCATACATGAACTGTCAAAATGAACACGATGGCGATTGCGAGCGAGTTAGACAATAAGCCTACAGACCAGTAGTATTAAGTACTAGTGTAGACTTTCATACATCCATCGATTGATTAAAATAATGGTCTACTAGAAATAACCTGTATAACACAGAACTGTACTGTCGTCTACGCAGAATTCACTTATTTAACCCAATTATCCCGGAATCACTCTTTTCTATTTAAAAAACCGCATCAAAATCCGTTGCGTACCTAGTTTTAAAGATCTAAGCTTGCATAGGGACAGACAGCGGAAAGCGACTTTGCTTTATAATATGTAGTGACAAGCATTGTTTATCTCTTTCCTTTCATCTAATATGAAAAAAAAAACCAGAAAACAGCTTCTGCATTGAGCCAATGCTACGCAGGCGCACTGGCTGACGCGTGCTAATCGGTGACGAATCTGTGAAATTGGCCGGTCGCGGCCGCGAGCGGGCCGCGGGCCGAGTCACAGGACGAGTGACTTCCCTTACACTTCGAAATTCCATTTTCGAAGTTTGTTGCGTGCCGTTCCGCTCACACTTATACCCCCTTTAATAAACTCTCTATAGGCTTCTGCTAACTTAACAATCGTTTGTTCTTATCTGTGAAAGGTAAATGTCAAAGTGACAGATAAGGACAAACGATTAGTAAATAAGTTAGCAGAGGCCTATGGAGCGTTTGTGAATAAGGGGGATAGTCATTAACTTGAGAGTGAGACTACGTCTTTTCTTTGCTCCTAGAGCAGCATAGAAGCTTGTAAGCAATAAAAAATGTTTTTTTTACAGATACTTATTTGAGTGGCATTTTCACTTGCGTGCTTTCAAAAATGGCTGCCCCGACACAATGCGTTCAATCGCCAATCGCTAGCGTTACACACCAAACGTAACCCAGCGCAGTTCCAAGCGCCATCTTTAAAAAAATAGTGTTTCAAAGTTTCAAAGTCCAAAGTTCCATCTTCCCTGTATTCTAAATTAGACCCAATCAAAGTGAATACAAAGTTGAATTCTTTATACATTGAAGTCTACATAATAAACTTTTGTATTTTTACAGATTAATGAAGCCTAATCAATGCACGCGGGTGGGTTTGTTCTAATAAACTTTTTAACACCATGTCCGATTTGTTAATCAAACTTAACTACGTTTTTCTGTGCTAAAGAAGTAAGGTTTATGGTGAAGATTCGTTGTTTCTTACCAATTGTTTCAACAGCGTTGGGTTATTTTTGGAGATTGAATGGTCTGTTTTGTCTGTTCAGCCTTCTTAATCCACATTTTTACTACAGACGAGCAAAACATTTAGATATTTTTATAATCTAACTTAATATATTGTAATAGATGGATGTTTGTTTGTTACTCAATCACCCAAGAACGGCCCAACGAATCTGGATGAAATTCGGCACATAGATAGAGAAAAGTCTGGAATAGCACATAGGTTACTTTTTATCCCGGAAAAATCCCACGGGATAGCAATAAACGAATTCTTTGCAGACGAAGTCGCTGGCAACATCTAGTACGAATATAACAAAGTTGTAAACTTTGTTTGTGTGTTGGGAATTCAGTCTTTGAAACAAATTACACTATCCATAACTGACGTATGTATTCACTTTTTAACCATTTTATTCTCCGATAAGGCGCATAATATCACGCGGGAGTGGGACGCAGTTGAAATTACTAGCAAAAAATGATTTATTTTGTCTGGTGACTACTTAACATTCAACTCTTTCTGACTTAAAGTTATTGCCACTGGCATAGAGGGAGAATTCATTAGCCAAAATAAAAGTATAATTCGTCGATTAAATACATTACTGCCAACCCGACGCAAACAAGTTCCCTAAACGTTTGTGTCCACATTTCTCGCCAAAAATGGCGACAGTCTCCATTTAGCGCCACGACGCTTCCGCGAAAATTTAATGACACCATAAACAATTAAAATAACCGTTACATTTTACATACTGGCCACTTGGACAAACTGTGACGAATTCCTTTTATAAAATGCAAGAAGAAGAACACGCAGGATTTTATGAGATTTTAATGAAAAAAACATTATTGCAGCAAGCAACAACAATGTAATAAACAAAGTAGGCAGTACCTACAAATGACCTACAAGAAGTAACGTACACTTTTAATGACGAATATTGACTTAACATTTTAACAATTCTAGCCTGCTCCTTAAAAGACCATACACGAATAGTTTACCAAGAAATACACCCGTCTACTTAAAATACTGGCTGCCATCTGTGTCATTTGTTGACACAATGTCTGCAAGATGAGAATAAAAAGTAAAACTAACGACTTGCGGCAGACTGCACATGTGTGATCCGTGCCTCAAGAAAACAAGACTACTGAAAAAAAAGTTCTGAAACTTTTTAAATTTGCGACTGACAGTCTACAGTTTTGAGTTCAAATTGAAATGGAGTACGTCAAGTATTTTTTGCAGCAAATTCTAAGCTGTTAACTGTAAATTTAACCTAAATATTTCGTGTCATTAGGTGAAGTCGTCTTTTTGCTGTTGGTGAAACAAAATTTACTTCATTTGAGACCCTCACTTTGCAGAAATAAGAGTCATTAACTAATCTTTGTTATAGTTTTAAGTTTGCCGAATGCGCGGTAACATTTTGACCTCACAAACATTAGTCTTAAATTATTGGGCGAAATGTCAACATTTCTTTTGTCGGGTACTATTTTACTTAACTAACCTCCTTATTAATTAATTTTACAACAATCAGCTGTAGCGGTAACTAATTAAGTTTTATTTCCTTGACTTACACAAAACATTTTTTGTTTCAAAGTAACGGCGAAAATGTTCATATTGAACAAGTGCTATAACAAATAATTAAGTACATATTTTCAACATAAAACTATTTTAGTTAGGTAGTTACCTATTTGTTTGAGACCATCTCAATATTATGATGTTTATGTCACAGGGGTCCAATTTTCAAACTTAAACTGTTAAAACATTGTGCTAACTTGAAATAAGAGTGGGTTACAAGAAAATTAAAGTTCTATTTAATCTAGTCAGTTAGTCGGCAATTACCTACCTACCCAATTTGATCTATAGTTTTGTAACAATCAGTATGTACACAGATTTATACCACTTTTGAGTAGTACTTTCAAAAATCGAACCGGAAAATGTATTCATGTACCTGCCACAGTAGAAACCTGTCGCAATAAGGTGACGTGTGACGTGTCACTCGAGTTTGGGTTTTACGGTGGTAGGTACGTGAATACATTTCCCTCACTATACATGACAAAAATGCGTAATGCCTAAAAAATTTTAACTTAATCTATTTAGTAGATTTGGCAGGAACCCTCAGTACGCCAATCCGACTCGCACTTGACCGGTATAACTTTCACATTTATAGTAGGTACCTATTAGTGATAGATTCTTTAAAAGCGTTACGGCCACCCTAATTCGGGAACCTCCAACGTCTTGGCCACCTGATGCCCACGCGTGGCCTAGCCCACAGGTGGTGCGCGCGCCACCTTGCGCGCGCGCAGCTGAGACAGCTTCCTGGGGGGCGATTTTTGAGATCGAGCGCGCGAAAATATCGCTCGAAAATTGTGTCATCTGTTAAATTGCTACAAAGTTTGTACACAAATTTTGACAATTAAAAAGACAAGTCCTGACTGACTGTCATCTCACTATCGACTGCTCCGGAAAATAAATTTAGACTCTAATCTAGAAAAAGGTACATACCTATAGGTTAAAATTAAAATCCTTTTTTTTGTGTGTTATAACCGATATAACCGATTTAAGGAATAATTTTGTTCGCTGGCGTAGGTATAGTTCAGAAATGGTCCCAAAAGTCGATTAATGAAAAAAGTTATCGAATATCATTTTCGAGCACTCTATCTCGATAATCGACCCCTGGCAATTATGTCATCGCTATTGTCCGAAAATTGGGAGGAAATGTTTGCCATTTGATGTTTTTGTTTTGTGGTTATTTGGTTCACCAGCTTTGGTGTAATTTGCGGATGTGAAAATTAGTAAAAAAAAAACCGGGCAAGTGCGAGTCGGACTCGCGCACCGAGGGTTCCGTATCATTATCTATAAAATATCTATAAATATAAGTGTAAGCAGAGCCCTGCTCCAAAGCAAAATGTACGCAATGTGGGGTCACTTTATATATAGACGTACATACATATTTACGATTTTCCCAATTATTCCCTAATCTGTGCTATAAGACCTACCTTCATACCAAATTTCAAGATTCTGCGTTCACGGGAAGTACCCTGTAGGTTTTGATTCCCTTGAGAGTCGAAAATTTGCGGAAATTTGCGGCATAAACGGCTGTATCTTTTGATTGCGTTGGCTTAGAAGTTTGATTTTTTCACAGCTCCAAGGGGCAGTAGACCTGAGTATTTGATATAAATTTCAACTTGATACCTCCACGCGTTCCTGAGAAAAAGGGTCTTGACAGACGGACGGACGGACAAAGTGATCCTATAAGGGTTCCGTTTTTTCCTTTTGAGGTAAACTGAATCGGAATTGAATCGCATTAAGAAGTCATTAAGCCCCCTGATCAATGTTCAAGGTCAAACGCGTCAAACGTGGGACTAAATAAATCAAAAAATTTAATGAATCTTTGCAAAGGTAAAGTCAAAATTCACTGACCAAACCATCTGCTGAAATATTATTGAACAATTTTGAGACATTGTATATCTCCGTCCATAATCTTGGAAGAAGGTACCATTATTGTCTATCTGTATATCTATCCATAGACTCGGGATAAGGTTGTGTATATATTGCCAAAAACTATCGCTAGAGGCACTGAGTACGACTCCGCCAGAGTGGCGCCGCGAGCGGTCGATACTAGTGTTGTTCCGACTTCGATTACCCATAGACAATAATATTATCGTAATTTGATGGCATCCGGGAGTTACTCCGAAATTCGGACTTCATATTATACCGTCCCTCTCACTCTCCTATAAATGACTGCTAGAGTCTGTCTAACCAAAGCTGAACCCACTAGTTATTTGATTGGCAACATTTTGTCTTTTAGTGTGTCTATCTGAGGTGTCATGTTGTATGTCAAATTGACATTTCTTTAAGAAAATTGCAGCTGTGTGAGTGATCCTGTGTTACCTGGTCATGATTTTTTGAAATTGCCGCGCTTTTACAGGTTCAGCTTTGGTTAGACAGACTTTTCTCACAGTGAGCGTAATGGCCAAGTAACGGCACGAATTTATAACCTCGGAGTAGTCCTTTAGAAGTAAGCAGAAACTAGAGAAGCCAGATGTGCTGGGCCACAGGGGTAGGCAGAGACTACTTTGTTCCACTTGCTTGCTTGTTTTGAAAACAAAATATGTGAAAGTAAAGTACCACTCGAAACTTTGAAAGTGGCGAAAAGTTGTGCTCAATTTAAAATACGAGTAGATTAGAAGAAAAATGCAGCTCTAGGTTTATTAATATTGTCAAATAGGTAGTCAAAATTTTTATTAGAGCTGTAGTTTCTAGCGATAGGTATAAAAAAATTTCCACTTTCGAAATGTGAGTAAACACAGTCACGTTAATCATTTTAGCCGCAGCTTTATAAAAGTCATCGAATTAACCAAAAATTTTCTTACAAAGTTAGGCATTTTAATTTCCAACATCCGACATCCAAGTATAAATAAAACATCCACATCCGCCATCCGACATCCCTAGCGTTTGATCGATGCCGGAACCCTCTGCCAACTGTAGCTACCTTATCTCGGACCCGACCTTCTGCACAAGCCTTGTCATCTGGGTTTGCTCGCAATTTTTTTAACGACAAGGAAGGTAAAAGAGCAAGTGAGTCACCTGATGATAAGTGATCACAACCCATGGACACCCACAACACTATAGATTGCAGATACGTTGCCAGCCTGGAAGGCTAAGATCTCATGTGCCAGTAATTTCGTTCTATTCAAAGGTTAACTGGTAAAGATCCCTTATAGGGATAAGTTCGCCTTTGTGCATATATTTAATGTCTTTTCTTGTGATTTAGAATAGAATAGAATAGAATATATTTATTTGCAAAGAATAAGTAGATATAACAATGTCATTGGGTGGCACTGAGACAATAGGTTGCTTATTGATGGTTGGTTGATTTGTGTCTGTTTCTTTATACACCCCCTTGCAAAAAAACGGGCACCCATGGTTTTTGTATTTTATGGGCATAAAAGCTTGCTTTCTAAGCATTAATACATAAAAATCTGAAAAACCATAGGTGCCCGATTTTTTTGCAAGGGGGTATATTTATGCAATAAAGCATTTACTTACTTGCTTACTTAATTTCACCGGCTGTCTTACTTACTCTCTACACTAGAACACATGATCGTAAGCACTGCTGCTTGGCGGCAGGATTAGCGAGTAAGATAGTGTTAATTTCTATTTTCCTTTGCTACTGAAAGGGCATGTTTACTTACGTATTATTTACCGCCTTATTGCTATTACCTATTTTATGAGATGGGGTGGCAAATCGTTGGCCACCGTTCGAACGAGTTAGTACCATATGCGTCCATAAGATAAATAAATAAATAACTTGGGACAAATTACACCAATTATTGACCCGGTCCCAAACTAAGCAAAGCTTGTACTATGGGTACCAGGCAACGGATAAACATCACTTCACTACATAGTATAAAACAAAGTCTCTTTCTCTGTCCCTATGTCCCTATGTCCCTATGTATGCTTAAATCTTTAAAACTACGCAACGGATTTTGATGCGGTTTTTTTTAATAGATAGAGTGAATCAAGAGGAAGGTTTATATGTATAATACATGCATAATATACCGTGCGAAGCCGGGGCGGGTCGCTAGTACAAAAATAAATACATGGGTACATAAAATACATACAACATCCATGACTCGGGCACGAACATTCGTATTCATCATACAAATGTCTGCCCCTACCGGGATTCGAACCCGGGTCCTCTAGCTTCATAGTCAGGGTCACTAACCACCTCCTAACCACTAGGCTATCCGGTCGTCATAAGTTTGCATCTATGAACACCCGCCCGCAGCAACGTGTGCGTGTTTGTGTCCCCCTCAGGCTGAACTTAGTCGTCACCACGGCGGAAGCTGATATTGGTGGGTTAGTGGCGCGGCTGTACACTATTTTTATTCTTACCTGTCCTATTTGGTAAACAAAATTCTAACCTCAAAACATCTCATTTTTGTTATTTTTTAACTATTTCATCATAAATAAAGGAACTGGAGATAAAATATCAGCAAAATTATGTACAAAATATTACCTCAGGTTTATTTAATAACATAATACACCTTATTCTTTACAAAAATTTGCACATTGAGGTTAGAATTTTGTTTACCAAATAGGACAGTTAAGAATGAAAATGGTATAGGTAGATAGTGTTAAATGTTTTAAGCCACAGAACTATATCAAGATAGAATGAAAGAGTTCGGCAATTTGTAGGGAGACCAAGCGTGTAACATTTTGCGTTTGACATTTGACGTCACGAGCGTAATTTAGTGATGGGAAGCATCCGCCGCGCGAAAACAATTCAAAAGCATCGATTCACAAATCGATTATTTTCGACAGAGGAAAATGAGAAAGCTCAGAATTTTAAATCGAAAAATATAAACCTAACCTACCCTAACCAATAAATTGCGTTACATTTGTACATACTGTAGCGAAATATGCTAACATTAATGTATGTGTCGAAGACAAAGGCTGGATAAACTGTCAGGTTGGTCGGTTAGAATTCAAACGAGCTTTATGCATATCCGAGCTTAGGTCACCGTCTTGTCCCTCTTCAAGGTACATTAATGAGATAGAAATAACAGCACACATCATGTTTCACTTGTACAGACAGTCTTTATTGAAATAGCGCTTACACAAAGGACTGTGGACTATTACACACTCTAATAATGAAACGTGGAGAGTTCAGTGCTTGCGCCCACGAACTACCTTATCAATGTTCTCAATACCGCTTAGCACCGAAATAAGGCTCGATACTTAGTGCAATCGCACTTAACAATCCGAATCACTAACAATTCACCATTAAACATAAAACGGTACGTCGAAGCAAACGGATCACTTTCGACGTCTGAACTCAGTCAAGTCACGATCAAGGAATGCCTCTCGCTTCTCACTCTCAGCAGATGCCATTCTGTCATTCTAACTAACATTGCAGGTAGTTGCAACTGAGCCAAACACAGACCACCCCCAAGCGATACCGCAATACCGCTTGACGTTTCATAAAAGCAATAACTTATGTTATGAGGGTACATTCAACAAAGTACAATTAACGAATGTTCGCAACTACAAAGTACATCTCCTTAGCTATCAAAAGTCTAGTCATTGTGACGACGCTCCGACATATGTATTACTCTTTACTAATTCTCTCTTGTTTATTAATTCTATTACTTCCTTTTTTCAAACCTTTTTGCTTTAATCGTACAAACTGGCACTAACGCGTATTAGGCTAAAGAATATTTCAATTTTAGAATTTGGGTTTCGCCTGACATTCTGCGACTGACTGGTCGTTGGTTGTAGACCATGGAAAAATCAAAGAATTCCCGCAAAGAAATATTAGAAGCTAAGAGGAAATCGAGCAAAGAGCGTTATGAGCGAGATGCGAAAGAAAAAAGACAAAAAAAATAATATAAAAAAGAAAAATAACAAAAAATATTTAAAAGTAAACGAAAGAAGTGTACAGGAGCAAAAAAATCAGAGAGAAAAATGGCGCTTATATTCTAGTAAATATTATGCGAAGAACAAGAAGGAAAACACGTTCTGGAAGTCAATGTAGATGAAAATATTAAAGAGCCTGAAGCTGCTGAAGCTGAGGAAACTTTAAGAGAAGCTGACCCCTTAGAGCTGGAGTCCAAAGAAAAAAACCAAAAGTGAAAGTATTGCCTAATGTTAAGGTTAATGTTATATGGTTATAATTTTAAAGCCTAATACACCCCCTTACAAAAAAAATGGGCACCCATGGTTTTAATAATTTATTCGCGTAAAAGCTTACTTTCTAGGCCTTTAATGCCTAAAAATCTGAAAAACCATGGGTGCCCGATTTTTTTGCAAGGGGTTATATTATATGAGTAGTAGACGTAGATACATTAAAAATCTGAAAGTGAGATCTAATCATTTATTATAAAAAGTATGAATGATAGCTTAGGTTACCAGATTCATTACATTTAAATTAGACGTAGATACATTAAGTCTGAAAGTGAGATCTAATCATTAATTATAAAAAGTATTAATTAGCTTAAGTTACCAGATTTTTCACATTTAAATTAGACGTAGGTAGATACATTAAAAGTCTGAAAGTGAGATCTAATCATTTATTATAAAAAAATATGAATGATAGGTACTTAGCTTAGTTTACCAGGTTCTTTAATAGCTTGTTTTGTTTGAAAAGTATTGTTATTTTGTTTTGTGAAAACATGATTATCTAAACTTTCAATATACACTGTTTTATTCAATCAAAATACATATTTACAAGATTTAAAACCTTAAACTACTTTAATCTAAACCTAAATACCTATATTTGACATGATTATTGATTTGATTTGTTAATTAAAATGTTGATTTGATCAGATAATATAGATAGGGCACCCTTATTAGAGGGACTGTGATTTCTAATTAAACCAATAAATTTCTGTATAGTCCATCAATGATTAGTTGTACTTGTAGGCCTTTTGATTATCTTATTTTTTGCTTCATCATCTAAACGGCAAATGGTGGCCACTTTTCTCCATTTAGGTGATGAAGCCAAAGTAAGGAATATAAACCTATATCACATAAATCAATAATTGGAGAATGACTAGCCCCCTTATTCATAAACGCACTATAGGCCTCTGTTAACTTAGTAATCGTTTGTCCTTATCTGTCACTTTGACATTTACCTTTCACAGATAAGGACAAACGATTACTAACTTAGCTGAGGCCTATAGTGCGTTTATGAATAAGGGGGTAGGACTACAACTATCCCTGGTGGATTATAAAGTAAAAGTAAAAAGTAAAAGTATTTATTTGCTAGAACCATAACTATTTAACAGTGTTACATTAAAAAAATTCTATGAACAATTACAGTTCACCATAACAGTGGTATGCAAAAATTCAAACTAAATATCCAATAATAACAATATTAATAATAAATGTCTGATTGATGATTTTAAACATTAAATTATACATTATACCAGAATACAGAATAAATCATTTGTCAAAAAATTACGACGATTATGTCTTGTTATCTTAACCTACCAAACTCGGTTAAAATTTTAATATTTAAGACAGCCATTTTTGTTTAATTTCTGAGCAAGGATCGAGTAGTATTGATATTTAATTTATGTCAAATTTGTTTATAAGTTTGAGTTAGGTACATTTTTATTGTGTTAATTTGTAGAGGGAACGCAGACCCCGTTTATAATTAAAACTTAAATGGCAGCCACGGCAGCCAAAGAGCGATTTTTCACGATATTTTCTAATTATTCCTAATAATACCAAAATTAAAGGATTGAATTTTTTTCTATGGCATTGTACACGTTTTTTTAATAATGACTTTAGAGTCGTCTCGTTAATTCAAACTACCTACATATTTACTAAAAAGAATGTACAATGCTATAAGTACAATTTAAATACTCAATTTCAGCCTAATATAAAATGAAAAATGCTCTTTGATGATTGCCTTTTAGATATTTTTTTGTAATTTTGGCCGCCATTTTTTCTAAAATAAATAATATGATAAAAAAGTGGTTTCTTTTCCATAGCCAAATCTTGTTGTGTTTTGAACTAAACTATTTTTTGCGAGCCGTCGCTTCAATCCACTTATTTTTAGTATCATTTCAACCAACTAAGCACATGCAATCATGTGTTATTGTCCCTCGAACAGAATTAACTTGTTTAAATCTGTCTTTTTGTTGATACAAATTTGATATGCTTGGTTAAATATCGAAGACGTAAGTCAACGTACGTGTTTGCGATTGCTTTCATTAGGTTGACTAAATGGTTTTCTGTCGGCGATTGGTCAAATTGATGTATAGCAATAGAGCTGAAAATATTGCTGTTGATGAAATAACGTAACACCTTATTTGTTATTTGGGACTTGCTTACTGATGGATTAGTGCAATTTTTTTTTGAATTGTTAATTATTTCTCTGATTTCTAATTCGGCCACTTTACATATTTGAATGGTATCTTTAGAAGGATATGCTAGCCCACCTTTATCCTTTTTAGTTATAAAATCATATGTATGACAAGTTCGAGGTTCTTGTAATGACAAAGCATTGTTACATTCATTGCATTTAATTGTTTTGCCAAGTGCTCGTGCCACATATCCAGCGATGTATGTTCTAATTTGCTCGGTAAACTCTGTCATTTTGGGCATCGCGGAACAAAAATCATCAAAATCTCGTAAATTACTCATATTTAGTTCTATGTCTTTGACGTCATCACTGAGGGTGCCACGTGTTGTAGTACTATTGATTGTTTTTACTGCTGAAGAACAGTTAAGTACCGAAATGTGGTTTAAGTCTACGCAATTTCCAGTGTCACTGTATTTTATTTCAAAATGACACAGGAGTTTTTTATAAAAAAATTGAAACTGTTTTGATGTGGGATTATTGTTACATCCGCCATGGGCCCGAATATTACAAAAAAATAACTCTAGGTGATCTTGACTAAATCGGTACATAGACATGAACCTAATTTTTTCTTGTTCAACCAAGTTGTTAAATATTATTTTCGTACTTTTAATACACACTAAGAGGCCAAGAAATCCAGTTTTTCTACCACTTTTGAGCAAAGAATCTTTTTGTAATGTTTGCAGTTTCTTTATGTAATTTTCCGCTTTCGTTAAAAGTTCCATTACTTGAGTTTTGTTTTTTAAATTTAATGGCTGCTTATAACCTTGTTGTTTTAAATTTCTTGAGTTGAGGACATCAAATAAGTCGTTGAAAATGCGTATGAATTCTGCTGTAGCCGATGACTTTTCGAAATCTGCAATCTTCAATTTCTCCCTACAAAAATCCAAGGAAATGGCAACACTTTTACTCAGAAGTTGAGTTGCCAACTTTACTTTCATTTTCTGATTATGGAAACTGATATTATGATGCTTTCGTAATTTGTTTGCTAGATGAAAATGTTCTGAATCTTGAAGTTTGTGTAAATTTGCAAGATGCGACCAAGAGATCACATCACCATTTCCATCAACAATATTACCATAGGCCTGAAGACAGTTCCTTACTAATTTTATCATATGACAGGCGTCTAAGAAAATTGCAATTGGTTCTTTTGTCACTGGATGGTCAAAGGTGGTTTTCATGCCGTCACTAGGTTCTAAATTGCATCCCAAAATTTTAGCCATTGACAAATTTGATGGGCATTCGTCGAATGTCAAGCCAACTACTGTAATGGCCGATTCGTTTAAATGTCTCAGACATTGTAATACTAATTCTGCTTTTTGTTTTCCGTTTGCTCCATCAATTAAAAAATATCCGACAGGAACCTGAAAAAAAACCGGCTAAGATGAGCACCTAACATCTATATTTGTAAAATTATAAACTGATTAATATATGTATCAACGCACAGCCCAAACCACTGGGCCTAGCGTCATGGTTTTTTTAACTTGAAAAAAGGTTATTCAGTATCATTATAAGAACACAGTAAAGTAAGGTAAGGTATTCTATAAATAAACAATGTAATAGAAAGGCAAGATAGAAAGTAAAAAATAAAGTAAGACGAAGGAAGACAAAGTTATGTTACCTTCCAATTTGCGTTTATACCAGTGACCATAAATACTAAAGCCTCTTTTGCTTCGGGAACTTCATCCGTGTCCAAGCCTCCCCCAAAATCTAAGTAGCCTTGAAATTTTTTGCCGTCCCATTCAATTTTCCTTCGTATGGCCATTTCGTCCATCGTTAGACAGCAATACAGAGGACTTTTTTTTTTTTTTGCCATTAATTTCAAAGCTTCTAATGATTCAGTTGTGAAGCCAGGATTACCGCCAGTCACTTTGTACCAATTCCGGATAGTGACAGGATGAGGCAAGCTTAAATTGAAAACCTTTCTGACATAGTTATATGCTTTGCTCGAATAATAGTGTAACGTTAATGCAAAACTCCGAAGTGCTGGTGAGTATTTTGATGTTGTGACTGATCCTTTTGCATTCTTCATCTGTCTAGAATAAAGTTCTTTAATCGTAACATTTGTTGATTTTAAAGTGTCAGCTTGTTCGTCACTGATAAAATTCTTTTTTAAGCACCCCAGTAATGTCACTAGGGTAAGTATTTTTTTTACTTTGCGACGGTTTTGTTCCTTCAGGCGTTTAATTTGTTTGTCTTTCTGTTTTATCATTTTCCTTGCAATGTTCAGTTGGTTAAATATTTTTTTCCTTTTTGGCGTATGTAATGGAAGCTCGTCTGATGTGGATGGTTCCTGTAATACATGTTGAAATATAATATCCAATATAAAAGTGAAGATAACAGAAACACAATTTTAAAAACAAAAAACTTTTGATAATGTAGGCTAATACTGACCATTTCGAGCTTTCTCTTCCTGGGCGTGTTGTTCTTAGAGTCCTTTTCTGACGAAGATTGACCTTTTGTCTATTGCACAAATCGTAATATTAATAAGACAATATACCACACATAGTTATGCACGCACGCACATTTTTTAAAATAATATTTAGCCCTATGTAAATGAGAGAGAGAGAGAGAGAAACATTTATTTACACACATTCGATACACTGAGATATAAAACAAGGAGAAATACAATATACTAAGGAAGTACCGATATGGTGTAAAATGGATCCCACTCAGCATAATGTTGCGGCAAGCCGCAACGCTGTTTTTCAGTGGGACCCAGATAAAACTATAAAACTAAACACAAAAAACACATGTGTACCTTTTCATCATTTGACATCATCACTACATCAATAGTCGGATAAGCTGTACTGATTAGTCGTCGGTACTTTGATGGGCCAGTAAAGGTGTCTTCGTGGAAATGTTTAGAACAAATCTTGCTGTTTTTTGTAGGAAACCATTTTTTACGACCAGTTGCTTCAATCCATTTATTTTTAACATCAGGATTACTCGGAAAACTGAAATAAAATCGCAATAATAGAAGTAACCATAACTTGTTGGTTAATAATATTCGCTATGCACAACGTACCTACATTATATAGCTGCATAATAATATAAAAACGTATTTATCATTTCCTCTGTTTTCATAATCGATTTTAATCGAGTAAGAAAATCGCAGTGTTCAGCACTGTGGTACAGCATTATTCTTACTTTTGACAGAAAAAATGAGAAATCGACCGTGAACGTGACTCGAGACTTTGAATACATACATATTGTTACATTGCTGGTTTTGAACGCACGCCAAGTCAGGCTCGTCAAATTAAAGCCGCAATGGAAAACTAGGGTTGGGTCACAATCGCCCGCTGTTGTTTTGATGTAAATAATAAAATAAATCGTTTTTTAATTAATAACAGGTATTTAAGGACAAATAGTACTTACCGATGAAAGGAAATACCTCGATTAACAGCTCCAACTTTTTTGGAATTGTTTAAACAATTGATTATTGAGCAACAAACCATTTTGTGTTTACAATCTGACGCCACACACAGACCGCGGTCGAAAGCAGACTGAAGTTTGCGGCGAGCAAGTGAGCCCACGGGACAACTTTTCGCCACGCGAGGCACATACACTCTTTCATTCTATCTTGATATAGTTCTGTGTTTTAAGCTGTTAGTGTCGTAGTCGTGAATTAATAAAATGCATAGAGAAAATAAAATAACTATCATAAACTCCGTTAATTTTATTCTTCTTTGATCAAATGTAAGCACAAGCGACATCTAGTCGTGACAATAAAAAACAAACTATCAAAAGCCTCAAACTCGTACGAGATGGTATCGCTACTCGCCGCTAGATGGTGTAACCTGTACATATTTATAACATTACTATTTAAGGTGTCTCAAAATTCTTCCACTGTCCGTCTGCCTGTCTGTCTGTCACCAGGCTGTATCTCAGAAACAGCGATAGCTACACAGTTGAAATTTCCACACATGATTGTATACCTACTTAAAATTTATATTTTTTGTGACTGTTTGTCTATGTAAGTACACACTGCCCACATTTTGCTTAGGAGCTGAGTTTTGCTAACAGCTAACACTGGGTTTCTGTTCACCTCTCAATTGGGTGGTTTTTTTATTACCTATTCCGTGATCATTATCATATCACATGAACATCATTCAATGATGCCGCGATGTCATCTGCTACTTGAGATTTCTCATTTTTATCAACTGTGTAAATATTGTGCAATATCAGTAGTTCATTAATTAAATCAGGTAATGGAGTAGTAAAAACCTGTTTTTTATTCATCAATATCAGTCGGTAGATACTTATTATCTGTATTGCCTTGGAGATTATTGAGATTATTAATATTGTATTTGCTGGCGCAACAATGACAAATAAGTATCAATTTGCGTTGATAATTGAATTTTCCGGTGAAATAATTAAAAGCCGTCAGTTTTTGTAAATGCAACGTTTCCAATAGTTTCATTTCAAACTGGTCACCTACAATCAGGTAATCAAAAATCGCAATTTCTAAAACTCGAATGAAATTTTCAATTAATGACTATATTAATCAGAGCTGTAATTTTCTTCTAATCTAAGTACTCTTTTTCAAATTCAATGCAATTTTTCTCCACTTTCGAGTTGTATTTTCACATTATGCGCTTTCTAAAATCGCCTCCTTTGGCTTTTAGTCTACGCAGCTATTGAATGAGTGAAAGAATTATTTTCACGCTATCGCTATCCGCGGATGATTTTCAAGGACACGTCCATGTGACCAACTTAAAATATTCTCACGTTGGAGCCCTTAATGCACTGGTATAAAGTAAGATTTCTCTTAACTGACAGAACCAGCTATCATAGTTTTCGCACAACTACAGCGTTACCAATTTACTCGCAGGGCACTGGTGGCGCTATTGTCAACCGATAAAGCTTCATCAGTATGCGGTGAAGTTAGTTCCGATATCGCCCATCAGTCGCGATAAGTTTGTTTTCGGCGACTGATATTTAAGCGTGTGTTACGACATCATTTCAGAACACCGGCGTTTGTTGCTTGTTTGTTATCTCGACAATTCAAAGATAATTTCGGTATTTATATTGCCACAAAAATAACAGGCATTTAGTTCAATACTTTAGTGGAACCATCGCGAAATTTTTTTTTTGAGATGGCAATGAAGCGAGTTTTGATTGTTAATAAAACTTTTCCCGCGGCTGGATTGGAATTGTTGCAAAACAAGTAAGTTATTTATGTATTTATTTAATTTGCATGCACATATAACCGAACTAACAACGGTTGTCTTTGAGAAAACCTTCTACTTCCTATCCTACTAATGGTCTTTCCGGATGGTCGAATAACTGTGTGCCTGTATAAAATGTTTTGAGTTACCGCTGCAGAGATTTTAGACCAAACTATCATTGGACCAAAAAATGATTCGACTGTACGACGGGCTCCCGTTCTCACAGAATCTTGATTCTCGTAATCTCAAAGGAATTAGTATTATCTAGCGATATTATATTCTGTACTTACGTATGTTCTACATGTGAGATGAGGTTTCTAGGAATTCGTTAGAATTTATGTAAACCGCGTGAGGATTTAGTAACATCTCGCAATTTCAACCGCGATCTGATGTTCCCTCGTGTAAAATCTTGGAAATATGCTAGTACGTGCACTTTAAACTATAATTAATGTTGCCAGGGTCCAGTGCACCGTATTGCCGCATTTGGACTACGATCCTGGACACATGCCCGCGATCAAGAAAGAGCTGAAGGACGTTGACGCCATCATTTGGAACACGAAACACAAATTGACGGGACCGCTGCTAGACATAGCTGGTTCGTTCCTTACTACTATTAGCTCTTACTACTACATATGTATCATTATTGTTAGGAAGCCGGGATAGTGTAGTGGTTTGAAATATGGCTTCTGAAAGCTCTTACTACACTTTTTTTTATTTTTTTATTCTAAGTATGTACCACTAATATTAAAATATGGCCTCTCATGCAGAGGGTCGTGGGTTGGCATCTGGGCTCGCACGGCTGGATTTTTCGGAGTTACCTTTAAAATTGGCCCGAGCTTGAGGAACCTCACGACGAGGAGATGCTGCTCTTTTTATACGTTATATAATGTTTTCCAAAGAAAAGCAGTTCTATACGCCTGTAGGACACGGACCAGTCCTAGGCTAGAAGGTGTGGAGCGGCCGCTCTAGGCAACAGGTGGCAAGGGGTATTAAAATCAGATTTATCAGATGGAAGGACTAGAAATCTTTGACCAAAGGGCGCTGAAGGACAACCTCGATGGGTTGACATCAAGGGCTAGGGCCAAGACTAGTAGGACGGACACCGACTGTAGGGTAGAACAAGTGGAGCTGGTGTAACAATTCTCAAGTGGCGAGGAGCACCAAAAGCAAGAGGCTAAAAACGAAATCGTGTCGGGTGACTCAGCCATTCACTGTGTAAATGTATGGCGATACGCAAAATTGCATTTCAATGAAGAAGCAGTGTCATTTAAATAATTCAGAATTAAGTAAACTTTATGTGATGTTATACCTAAAAATAAGTAACACCTTTTTTGATTGCAACACGTAACATGATTGATTTAAGACTGACATTATTAGGTAGTATGAATTTTTGACATTGCTGTATTTTTATCTTTGTGTATTAATTATTAATTTAATTATTTTTGAATTATCTAAAACATACTTTATTTTCAATATACTTAGACTTAATTAAATAATCATACTTAGTACCTAACTAAAAGTTTACATGCTAAAGTTAGCTAAGTGTGCGATATCTTTTAATGTCTCAATTTAAAACCTTTGTCACCACACTTAAGGCAAATAAACATTTCATTTCATTTCATTTTCAAATTCTTCGATATTTTCCAGTTTTTTATAGCTGCTGATTAATTTATACACATACATAATTTCCAACTAATGCTTCTTGAAATGCTTTTCTTTTTCTTGTTCTTGACCGCTTAGAACTATTTTTTTCTGGTTGCCGCATATTATTTTTTAAAATGGTTCATTCATATTACACACAGTACCTACCCATGCTGTGTGTTGTGTCGACTGTTGGCTAGCACTTATTGGGTTTTTAAGAATGGACCTTCCCCAAATCTCGCAATCGATCGGTTTAGTGCAACCCACAGACAACAGATTCCACCAATCTACCTGGCCTGGCTCTAAAGTTACAAAATCGAAGTTTGTTTCGTGCTGTTCCGTCCACACTAATGGTTCTTAATAGGAGAGTAAGAGGGACGGGGGTTCGAATTTTGAATTTCGAAGTAGCCCCCCAGATAGTCCGTCTTGCGGCTTACCAACAGTTTCACTTGAAGCATCATGTTCTCATTGCAGGGCCTAACCTAAAATGTGTGTCAACCATGTCGTCCGGAATAGACCACATAGACGTGGAAGCGGTGAAGAACCGGCAGCTGCGTCTCGGCAACACGCCTAAAGTCCTCGACGACGCCGTCGCAGACATCACCGTGGGCTTGCTCATTGCTGCCGCTCGGCAGTTCAAGGAAGGCGTGGCTGAATTAGAGAGGTTTGGCCTACCTTCGGAAATATGTGTGCACCTGTATTTGTTGTTAGAAACTGACCAGGGGCCTTACCATGACGTCTTAATGCGATTCAGTTTAGGTTCGCTTGCGGTCAGATCCATACTAAAAATGACTGCTAAAACCTAAACTGAGTCGGAATTGAGACGTAAGGCCCCAGAACAATAACAATGCAATGACAATGTCACATTATGAGTACGTGTGTGCACTTGCGTTGCTCCAGTGGGATATATACCTACATCCTCGTCGTTTGTAACGCTTACAGTTATGTTTGTATTGCATCCATCTTATTTATTCGAAAAGCAAGTTGTTACATGTCAGATAAAGTATGCATTGTTAAAATCTGTGATGATACAAATTACCTCTTGAAATCACTCTTCGACTTCGAATCGATAACAAGTGAATGAATAGAATGTTTAAATGGGGCGCCACTTTCTACGTAAAAGGCACATTTCGATGTAAAACTTGTCTACAAATATTTTTTAGAATGATAATTTATTACCTTTTTCATCCACTTTCTTCTCTATTGCGTGGGCGTCTAGTTACAGCATATAGGATGTCGTTTCATACTGGCTTTATATGACTTGTATTATGACGTGTAATTTATTGGCAAATCCTTCCAGTGGCGGCTGGAAGTTTGGTGTGCAATGGCGGCTGGGGCAGGACATCGCAGGCAGTACGGTCGGCATTGTTGGCTTTGGGGGCATAGGGCAGGCCGTCCTCCGGAGACTGAGAGGGTTCGACGTGAAGAGATTCGTTTACAGCGGAAGGAGTGACAAGCCGGAGGGTAAGATTAGGCCTTATACTCCGAAATTCGATTTTCGAAATTCGTTTCGTGCCGTTCCACTCTCACTAATAGTTATTAATTTGAGAGTGAGTGGGACGGTGTGATACGAACTTCGAAAATCGAATTTCGGAGTAACCTCTAGGTTTATTGACAGTAATTAGATGAATTCTACAACTGATGGCCGTTAAAGATTAACCCTCGTATTCATAAACGCTCTATATACTTCCGCTAACTTACTAATCGTTTGTCCTTATCTTATCACTTTGACATTTACCTTTCACAGATAAGGACAAACGATTGCTAAGTTAGCAGAAGCCTATAGAGCGTTTATGAATAAGGGGGTAGATTACGTACCGAAACATAGATAGATAGACAGCTACAAACTTTATTCACAACAAACACACACAAAGGTCAAACTAAAAAATAAACTTTAAACCTTCACTAATAAGACAACGAATCTAGTGTCGCTAGTCCTCCTGCAAGAAGGATCTGTTTAATTAATACGCCAAGAACATTAATACGCCAGGAACTTAAATGCAGTTCTTGCTTTTCTAACCTCTAAAGAACAAATCGTTGATCCCGTTTTATCTGGTAGAATTATATGTATTCTTACGCCTTTTTTTAGCTAAGGCCTTGGGAGCGGAGCGTCTTTCCGTTGAAGATCTGCTGAAAGAGAGTGACTACGTGATCTTGTGCTGCCCTCTGACGGAGGAAACACGGTATCTGATCAACGACAAAACACTTGGCATTATGAAGCGGAGTGCTGTTCTAGTCAATATTGCAAGAGGAGGTATTTACAAAATTAAACACAAAACGAATGATTTAAATTTTAAAATTGACATTGTGTGAGTTCCACCAAGTTACTTAAAATAAAGATAACCGATGATTTTAACGTAAAGACAGAAAACTTATGACAGTCAAAATTATCGGTTATAGTTATAGTTAAAGTAACTTGATGTAATTCATACTTACATTGCTATTTATACATAAATGTACCAATACAACGCTCATCTTCGTCATTATAACATACTTCGTGAAATTAAAAAGTGGCAATATACTGTGGTGTCGTCCCTTCCTAATCTATAGGTATATATAATAAAACGGGACGACACTACAGTATTGCCACTTTTTAATTTCACGACTTTATAGACAAACTGTAGCTAATTCAATTTTTTTTTCGAATTTCAGAAATTGTAGACCAAGAGGCTTTATGTCGGGCTTTGAAAGAAAACCGTATATTCGCGGCCGGGCTTGATGTGGTCACACCGGAACCCCTCCCAAAGGATCATCCGCTCGTCTCTTTGCCTAATTGCTGTAAGTATGTAATGTGTCAAACACGCCGCATTCAAAAAACTGCAAAAATAAGTAAAAAAAAAACGAAAAATCAGTATAAAAACGTTTTATTGATGATAGGTAATACTAAAGTATATCTTTTTTTCTTTTTTTTTAGATATTTTACCACACGTGGGCAGTTCTACAATCGAAACGAGGAATGCAATGGCAAAAATTTCTGCGAGAAACGTGCTGTTGGCGCTTGAGAATAAGCCCATGTTGAATCCTGTGATCTAGTGTATTATTTTAAGCGTGAAAACTGTGATTACCTAGAGTATTACATAATGTATTAAACTTCAATGTCAGAGAAATATTGTTACCATTACGAATTAGATGCTGTATCGCAAGATATAATTTAAATTGCCTAATAAAAAAATTAAGTGATCGACAGTAAAATTTGAGTGTTTCCATTAGAGATGTGTTGTGAAATGGTGCAATGCAACTCTAAACTATTATACACAACTTTTGTAGTTCTTGTAACGACATCTGTTGATGAGTAGATGAATTAATTAAAAGTACAGTTCGAGTAGCTCACACAAAATGTTGTGAATGTCAAAATATCAGTTGGTTGATTACTTTGTTATCTTTATTACGATTGCCTGCTTTCACACAATACAACTTATTCCGTTGCAATAAAGTTGTATTTATTTGACCTCGTCACGCACAGGGTTATCAAAAGCAATTCGCAATTTTTGCGTCAATACGAACAAACTCAAGTCATAACATAACCTATAACCTATGCGAAAAGTTTACTTATTGTTCGTTTTCCTTATAAAATTAATAGTTATATTAGTTATAGAGGAGTATATCCGTAAAGACGGGTTCCGAGAACCAGTTACTGTTCCACTGGTTTTATTTTGCTAGTTCGCTATTAAAAGGACCGGGCAAGCGATTTAACCGGTGTCGTATAGCCAAGTGTAGGTGACTTGATTTGCGCGACTGACTTGAGTCTTTGTTATCTGATAGTGATAAGTTTGTTATCAAAACACGATACAATGATAATTTACTTTTCTATATTGTGCGCACTATCAGGATTTGTTCCGCAGGCGAACAGTGCCGTAACTGCAAAAATGACCAAGGATTTGAAAGTTTTGATTTCGTCAAACGACTTCCCGGAGTCGGGGACCAAAATTCTTCAGGAACAGTAAGTAATTGTGATTTTTACCAGTAACAAAATAAACACTACAAAATTGCCTAAATGAACAAGCATGCTCGAAAAGACGGATGAATGATGATGAAACAGAGTAAGAACATTACAAAACTACAAGTTTCTTATCAGAAGTTTTTTTTCATGGACGAGTATGTGCGTTAACGTCAACGGAAACAATGAATTAAACCATTTATTTTATAGTTTTTGTAAATCATGTCCCACAATAATCATAACCCTGAATTCAAATTTGCGAAAGAATGTGTTATTCAATTAAATATAATGAAATTCAATACCACATTTTGACATATAACTGTAAACAAGTAGTTCAATTGATATAAACCACAATTACAAAGTATCTTTTTATCGGGTATGGAACTATCCTATTTTTATTCTTCCACATGGGTTTTCATAATGTAAAATTACCATGCTCAAATCCCATTCTGGTTGTTCCCAAAATTCTAGAGTTTCCTCACCAACAGACTATCACACTGCTACTGAAATACCTACTATAAGTTTTTAACTATAGTTTCACAGTTGTGCAAAGTCGCTTCAACCATTTTGGCGAGGAGGGTGCAACCACAAACAAGGAGGAGCTGCTGAAACTGGCTCCTGGGATATCGGCCCTTGTTTGGGTCTCCCACCACCCCATCACCAAGGAACTACTGGATAAGGCAGGTGAGTGCATAAATTCAGTAAATCTACTTAGATGTAACCTTAATTTACATTTGACTACAGAAATTCGGGTAACTTAAAAAAAAAAAGAATAGTAACCATAGAGAAGGTACACACTCCTAAACACAAATGGAAATGGTGATGCATTTATCCCTATACCTAACATACTTTGTGTGATAAACACCATTATATCTTTTTTTTAGTGTGTCTGCAATTGGTCTTAGGGTGTCACAAAAACGAATAGAAAATGAATGAAACACAAATTTAACATTTATGTCAAAAAAAATACAATGAAATTGAGAACCTCCGCTTTTTATTGAAGTTGGTTAAAAAGTGACAATTACATAAGTTTGCACAGTGTCAGTCTACATGACATGCAAATCTGCTGTAATATCTTATCTATTTATCTATCATGCTACTTATGTTATTTAATCAAGTCTGTCTTAACATTGTACATATGTAGGAAGTTATGTAACTTTTATAGCTATCTTATCTCCCTTTTTTGTTCAAGGTTTGCAAGGTTATCTGTCTGACCTAATTCTAAGAAGATTGTTAGTTATTTATTACCTTTAAAAGTAAAGTTAGTGTTACCATATTATTAAAAAACAAAATTTAAGCCATTATAAAGCCACCGGAAAAGCCAGATTTTTGGATCTTGGCTAGAATAGAAGTGTTTTAAGTAACAATAATGGGAATTAATAATCATTTCTGCCAGTTTATCAGTCTTTATCCAGTCAGATGAAATTGCTGTCATCATGTTTTTAGTTAAAAACCTCTACTCTTACACCAAAACTGCTGGACAAATTTTAACGAATATGGCACATAGATATTTCATAACTTAGTTTAATACATTTGTTACTTATTATCCTAGAAAATGGCTTGTCTCCCGCAAGACATCGATTAACAAAATGTAATTAAATTGTATATTAAACTCTCGTAAAAATTACGATCGTAACTAGTCAGTGTCCTCAATCATGAGTAAACCCGTACATTTTGTAGTCAGTAGTTTTAAAATTTAAATATCCCGTTTTTCCAGGCCCTTCCCTCAAGATAGTGGCGACCGCCTCAGCGGGCTACAACCACTGCAATGTGGACGAGTTGAAGGCCCGCAGCATCAAGCTGTCCAACACGCCTAACGTTCTGAGCTCGGCGGTCGCGGAAATTGCCGTCGCTCTAATGCTAGGCGCTGGCAGACGGTTCACTGAAAACCTGGAACAAGTTCACAGGTGAGTTTCTGCTATGAGAATTTTTGTAGGCGTTTACTTTGATATAATATGATATATCTATCTAATCTATCTATTTTCTAATACCTTTAAACGAGCAATTCTTGTATATGGTATTTGTATATACATAATGTGAATCACGTAAACGGCTCCAACGATTTTCATGAAATTTGGTATCCAGGGAGTTTCGGGGACGATAAATCGATCTAGTTAGGTTTCAGTTTTAGAAAACGTACCAACAAAAATACCGGTCATCCGGGTTATTAGTGTGAGCGAGACGATACGATTCGAACTTTGAATTTGGGACAGATTACAGAGCAAACAAGATGAAAGCAAACAGCCCGCGATAATAGCATAATTAGATAATTAATATTTAGCTAACAACGTTGTCTACCGATATCAACCGCATGACGCCATTTCTTTCTGTCAATGGGTATAGAATAAGGGCAGAAAGGGATGGTAAATATTTTTGAGAGTTCAGGATTGTTAGACAATAGGTACAATACAATATAACCTTCAGTAGGTACGCGTTGTGTGACCAATTGCAATTTAATATGCTTACAAAACATACAACCATTGAGGTTTTCCCACTAATCGCTGAGTCGCATAACGTCGGGAAAACAACATGACACATGAATGAAACACGTCTAGTTACAGATTATATTTATTAACTAGCTGTTGCCCGCGACTTCGTCTGCAAAGAATTCGTTTATCGCTATCCCGCGGGAACTACGCAATTTTCCGGGATAAAAAGTAGCTTATGTGTTATTCCAAATCATAAACTATGTCTGTTCCAAATTTTATCCAGATCCGTTAAGCCGTACTGGCGTGAAAGAGTAACAAACATCCATACATCCATACATCCATACTTACAAACTTTCGCCTTTATAATAGTAGTAGGAAGTAGCTTCTATACAATTTTTAATCTAATCATGCTTATAGTACCTAGTTACCTATACGGCCATAAACAATGTTTTTTTTCGTAAGTTTTAAGGTTTTAGCCGGGTTTTTTTAATACTTTTTTCAGCGCAGTCTATTTAGTTAGAGGAACTTCGACATCAAGCCATCTTTTCATGACTTTATAAATATGTATATTCTTTACACAATATGTTAGTGCTTGTGTTTTGCAACTGTAGTATACCTAATGGAAATACAATTACACAATTGTATTAAGGCCAGCTAATATTTTAATGTCTTACTTTATCCTATCCTATCTTATTTTACTATTCATGCATTAGCGTTAGTTTTCAGCGCAAAAATTACGGAACTAAATTTGATGACATTTGGTACGCAGATAACGCACTTTGTTTCATCACTTTCATCAAATTGCATAGTTCCCTCGGGATAAACATATTCTTCATAGAAATAGCATTTAGCTTAAATAAATCTATAAGGCACACAGCACTTAGATATTTTTAAAACTATAAACTTATTCTAATTTTAATATTAATCAGTACTGCAGCGAGATCAGTATGTCCGCCTGAATTTAAACAAATTAGGTATGTAATGTACTCTTAATTTATGCCTTTTCATTTCCTTTTATTTCTTTTTCCTTTTTTTCGTCTTGTAAACCGTCTTTGTCCTGGTTGTCTTTTTTGTCCTCGCCCATAGCTTCCCAGTAAGATGGTGGCGCGCCGCTATCATGTCCGGCCGCTGTAGCATTGTCCTCCCCATAATTCTTGGCCATTCTGTCAATCACTTGAAAGGGAACTTCCAAATCCAAATTTATATGAGGTATTGGAAGTACAACTGTACTCAAAACAGCATAATCTCTTCCAAATATCTTTGAGTGATCGAAGGAAGCACATAAATCGGGTACAACGATTTCAGTTGAAAATTTCGCAGTTTCGCCTCCCTTTATGGCCCCGTAAGTAAATCCCGTGTTTTCGACTTCAGATTTTGCGTTCACTTTGCGCCCTCCAGCAGAAGTGTATGTGTCGACTTCCAGTAATTTGACTTCAACTCGCTTTATGTCAGTGTTAGTGTTGTTGTCAACTTCATAGTCAACCTTAACACTTTCTCCGGGCTTTAGAACTGAGTTTGCGATGGTAGCAGTTATATGAACGAGGCTTTTTTCGCCTGAGAAGAGCGATGTTAACTGTAACAAACTTTTCTGCTCGCCGTATATTAACGGTTCCATTGTCATTCTTGGAGTTTGAACAGACAGGATTTGTATCTCTTTCTTGAAGTGCCTGTTCATGTTCAAGAAACCTGCCCTCTCGAATTTAATGCGCACGTAGTATTTTATGTTGCACCGACAGTAGTAGCTCGACGTGCTTTTAGAATAGTCGAGAGACGCGGGGATGTCATAAGGAAGCTCAAAACTGAAAGGCGTCTCATATTCTCCCGCGATCGAAGGTTTGCCCGCTTCATTCTTGTGTACAATACTATCTACATCCACATAAACCTCTTTGTTGCTGTACGTGTGCATGCGTTCATTCCGTTTCTCGTGTTTATCCTCAAAATAAAGTCTACCCTGACCTTTTAGTGACACAACAATCGATGTAAACACGTATTCTTCATCTAAGTTGTATTTTATTACTCCAAACACTGTGCTTCCTGCTTGGTATTCGTATTTTTCGTCAGCCGATGCGCACAAACTGATATCACAGGAAATACCCATTTTATTTTATTAATTTTTGGTATACACTGTCAATTGGCATTGTTTTGCAACAAAGCGTCGTGAAACACTTGTTTTGTTTGTTATCTTCGGTTAACTGGAGTGATAGTGACGTCCGCTGCCCTGCCTCAGTCGCACTGACTCACTACATACACTGCCACAGGCTAACTAAAAGTGCGGAACAATAACCATAACCACAGACCTTAATGCTACGGCCACATTAGCGGGATTCGGCGAAGGTTCACCCTATCGCGGCATGTGTGGACAGACAGTTCGCTTTATCGCGAATCATTCGGGCGAACTTGAACTATGTTCGGGCTCCTGTCGGTATCTATCTAGCGCAGATCAAACGATTTTATCGCGACAGAGTTCGTGTTCGTGCAAGTGTCTACACTTCGTACTTTGAAATTTCTGAAATGTACGTCAATTTTCACAAGTGACATTTCAATAATTATTTACAGTCATACGATACAAAGCAAACGCTGCCTCCATCTTTTTGTTTCTTTGAGCAATTGGTTCATTTTCCCGCCAAATTAAGAGTTGCGCGACATAGTTCGCCCGAAGTTTTTATCGCGATAATTTGGTCTAAGTGTGGCCACATAGTTCGTGTCTACACGAACTCGAACTTTTTAACGCGACAAGGCGACACGAACCTTCGCCCGCTAATGTGGCCCGGGGGTAAGCGACATTCACAAAGAGGAACAAAACAATGCTACATTCCGTTCCACGCTCTCAGGCGTTGGCTAACCCAAACAAAAGAAATGCGCCGCGGAGCGACGACTTACAAATCTGCCACATCTCCTATGTACAAAAAAAGTATGGTATAATAGTAGGTAGGTATAGATAAAATATCGAGAACTCGGAATTGCATGTGAATATAATCGTTCTTTTGTTAACTGTAACTGTACTAGAGAAAAAAAAAACAAGTGAAGAGAAAATTCAATTTTAGGATTTCTATAAACACAATACTTACTAATTGGTACATAATGTTATCGATAATTTATCTATACCTAGACAATACCTAACCATAGTATTATGGTTATGTATTATTAGTTCATAAATGATTAAGTATATGTATACACAGCAAAGCTATTCGGTAAGCAGGTTTAAAGCGGCGCGTGCATGCAAAGGTGCTTACCGAATAGCTTTGCTGTGTGTACATTACGAGTATGATTTACCTAAACATAATTTGTGTCAGTTAGTCAAGTTCTTAAAGTTTAATTATTGTTACAGCCACCGTCTGGCATTATACTCTGAAGTCTGAAGTTACGTGATGTGCTACTCCGAAATTAGATTTTCGAAGTTCTTGGTCATACTGTCCCTTTTACTCTTAAATTACTGACTATTAGTGTGAGCGGGATGGCACAAAACGAACTACGAAAATTTCTTCGATTTTCGAAATCTGTTTCGTATATCCTGTCCCTCGCGCTGCCGCGATGTTGCCCTTTCTTGTTTCTCATAACAATAATTGTTGTCTTATCAATTAACTAGCGACCCGCCCCGGCTTCGCACGGTATATTATGCATTTATTATACATATAAACCTTCCTCTTGATTCACTCTATCTATTAAAAAAACCGCACCAAAATCCGTTGCGTAGTTTTAAAGATTTAAGCATACAAAGGGACTTAGGGACATAGGGACAGATAAAGCGACTTTGTTTTATACTATGTAGTGATAGTGATATCCGTGGTTCGTCTAAATAATACAATTTATATTTATTAATTTCAGATAATAATTATCATCAGATATGAGATAACTAAGTCAGATAAATTTAAATTAAAACACAAATAAAGGCTTTAAGCTGGTAACAGGTTGGTAATTCACGGATACGATATAATATCTCATACCAGCTCCAAACTTTGTTGGATAGGCCTTGCACCCGTATCAACTTTACGATAACGACAAACATCGGTTGATTTGTTTAAAACTGCTCTCCTCTGTAAAATCCAAACCGGGGAACGTGTTCCATATCACAGCTTACCATTCCTTTTTAACTTCATTAGCACTGTACTCGACGTCTTTATCAAACCCTTTTTTCTCCTCGCCCATTGCTTCCCAGTAAGTTGGCAGCTCGTCGCTATGGTATCCAGCGGTAGAAGAACTGGCACTGAACTCACCAAAACTACTTGACAGTCTAGCGATGACCTGAAACGGAATTTCTAACGGCATGTTTATATGAGGCAACGGTAGCACGACCAAAGTTAGTACCGAATAATCTCTTTGTATGATCTTTGCATGATCTATAGAAGCACATGAACTGGGCACCGGAATTTCAGCATTGAATTTAGCTGTGTCTCCACTCTGAATAGCACCATAAGTGAATAGCGTGCCTTCAACTTCAGATCGTACTTTAACTTCATGCCCTCCGTTTAAAATGTATCGGTCTACTGTTAGCAATTTTACTTCAACTCGTTTTATGTTAGTGTTGGTTTTGTTTTCAATCTCATAATCTACACTTACACTTTCTTCAGGTCGGAGAATCGAGTTGGCGATTGTAGCCTTTACTTTGACGACACTCTTGTCGCCTAAGAGTGTACTCAGTTCTAGCAAGTGTTTCTGGTCCCCGTATATTAATGGTTTCGTTGTCATTCGTGGGATCTGACCAGATATGACGTTCACCTCCTTCTTGTAGTGTTTGTTTATGTAGAACCGTCCCAGCATCTCGAATTTGATGCGCACGTAGTATTTTATAATGCATTGAGCGAGGTGTTGGCCCGTGTCTTTTGTGTAGTCTAGAGATGCGGGGATGTCATAAGGAAGTTGGAAACTGAATTGGGTCTCGTATTGTCCTGCAGGCAATGATTGTTCTTTCTCATTTTTGTAGACAATGTTGTCAATATCGACGTAACTTTCTCCATTGCTGTAATATGTTTTCGCAGCCCGGTCTTCAAGCAATAGCTTGCCAATTCCCTTTAATGATACTGTAATTGAAGCAAATTCGTATTCTTGATCCAGATAGTATCTTATTGCTCCAGATACAGTGCTTCCTGGTTGAAATATGTATCTGCCGTCGGCCGGTTTGCACAAATTAATCTCACAGAATATTCCCATTTTTACTAACTTAAATAATAATACGTGTATTAATTTGTTTACTGCGTGCGTCTTGTTTCGCTTGCTATCGTTTAGTGTTTAAAGAAGATAAGAATTTATACTTTGTTTTTCAGGACTTGGTTTATTGCTAATCGATGGTATAGCATATTTTTACTACATTATCAAGATTTGTAACACACCTGTTATCGCGTAACTTAATACCTATTCTAATCTACCTGGATATTATTCTTACCATACCCCTATTGTTGTCGTTCATTTCACTGACTATTTAGCTCTTGTTAAAGATAGCGTTATTATCTTTAACCATATTATATTCCTGAGAAACAATGTGCTATCTTGCGGGTCTCTGGGCAGCAGTAATTACTGAACAAGAGGTGACTTTGTTGTGTAAAATAAGGAATAGGAAGTTAAAATCAAAATACGTGTTTTGATTAAGTTATATATAATCAGACTCAGGCTTTTTTTACACATTCTTACATTCCTCAAATTTAAAAAAAAAAACAAATGTTTCCTTAAATAATACCTACTACATATGTATAATTTTTTTTAACTACATATTTGAACTATAAAAATAGATTAGGATAGAGGTTCCAACATTATTGTGACAATCGACAATTCTGTCTCTCAAATCATCTTTCGCGTCAAAGCCGTGATTCACATCCAAACTTACACTACTCTTTAGAATCCACATGCTCTATCTTTAGAGTCTAGCACACTCAGAGACTAACACTGTAACTAGAATGAAATAGATAACATATAGGTAATCGTAAATCAGTGAGGCACTGCGCATTGCTCATCATGTTATGGTTTTCTACTTCCTTTTACAATTATTCAGAAGACACCTTTTTTTCGTTAAAATATTCTTTGCCATCCTCGCCCATAGCTTCCCAGTAAGTTGGCAGCGCGTCAGAATATCCAGCCGTGGAACAACTGGCACTACTCTCTTCAAAGGTGATTGACAATCTAGCTATAACTTGGAAGGGAATCTCTAACATCATATTAATATGTGGCATCGGTAGCACAAGAATAGTTAGAATAGAATAATTTCTTGATATCATCTTCGAATGATCTATCGAACCACATAAATTTGGTATCACAATTTCAGCTGTAAAATTTGCAGTTTCTTCTCTCTGAATCACTCCATATGTGAATTCTGTGCCTTCAACTTCTGAACGTTCATACGCTTCGTCTCCATCACATGATTTGTAACTGTCAACTTCTAAAAGTTTCACTTCAACTCGTTTTATATCAATTCTTGTATTGTTTTCGATCTCGTAGTCAACTTTTACACTTTCTCCAGGTCTGACAACAGAGCTGGCGATAGTAGCCTTTAAGTTTAGGACACCCTTCTTGCTTGAAAACAGGGAACTTAGCTGTGTTAATTTTTTCTGATCGCCGTATGTTAATGGATTTGTCGACATCCGTGGAGTCTGTCCAGAAATTACGTTAATCTCCTTCTTGTAGTGTTTGTTTACGTTGAAACGGCCGGGCCTTTCGAATTTTATGCGCACATAATACTGAATTTTGCACTCGACGTAGTAGTCCAAACTGTCTTTTACATACACGAGAGAAGCTGGAATGTCATATGGAAGTTGAAAACTGAATTGGGTATCATATTGTCCCACAGACAACGATGCTTCTTTCTCGTTTGGATAAATAATGTGATCAATATCGACATACGTCTCTTCATTGTCGTATCGGTACATACGGTCTCTTCTTTTCGCAGTCAGGTCTTCATAATACAGCTTACCTATTCCTTTTAAGGATACTGTGATCGATTTAAATTTATATTCCTGATCCAGGCAGTATCTTATTCCTCCAGACACGATGCTTCCTGGCTGGAACACGTATATTCCATCGGCCGGTCTGCACAAACTTATGTCGCATGAAATACCCATTTTGTTTCCACTCACGCTGCAATTTCACAATACACACATTATGTTTCGCTAACTACACATTATTGTCTAAAAATGATAAGAGCCAACTCTCTGTTTTATCAAATTATCGCAAATTCCATCGAAGCGGATTTAACAATACATTTGAGTGGATTGATTAGTGACGGTCTGACGGTTTCCCGTAAATACGATCGTAGGTTATCCATCTTAACAGAGGAAACAACAGTTTTATGACGTCACTTCTCCCCTTTATTATCTACTTCTTCGTATTCGAGCACTAATTCTTCTCCGTCTGATTCCTTTTTTACTTCACCCATAGCTTCCCAGTAAGTAGGTGGCGCGTCACCAGGAGGATACTCTGCCGTGGAAGTAATGGCACTGCACTCCCTAAAACTGAGTGACAGTCTGTCGATAACTTGGATTGGCATTTCTAATGTAATGTTAATATGAGGCATAGGCATCACAACAATCGACATTAAACAATAATCTCTGGCTATTATCTTTGAGTGATCTATGGAAGCACATAACTCAGGAATGACGATTTCAGCAGTAAATTTGGCTGTAACTCCACTTTGAATTAACGCATGGGTGAATTTTGTTCCATCGACTTCGGATGGCACTTTTACTTCAAGCCCCCCTTGTGACGTGTATTTGTCAACTTCCATCAACCTGACTGTAACTTTTTTTATATCAACGTTTGTGTCGTTTTCAATCTCATAATCAATACTAACAGTTTCTCCTGGTCGAAGAACAGAATTAGCGATAGTAGCTTTACAGTTCACGATTCCCTTTTTGCTTGAAAAGAGGGAACCCAGTTGTAGTAACTTTTTCTGATCGCCGTATATTAACGGTTCCATAGTCATTCGCGGGATCTGTCCTGAAATGACGTTTATTTCTTTCTTGTAATGCTTGTTGAAATTAAACATGCCAGGCCTCACAAATTTAATGCGCACGTAGTACTGTATGCTGCACCGAGCGTAATAACTCACAGTGTGCTTTGTATATTCTAGGGACGCAGGAATATCAAATGGAAGTTGGAAACTGAATTGTGTCTCATATTCCCCTGCTGGCCAAAGTTCTGCTGTGTCTTTTTGCTGTATAATGTGGTCTATATCGATATACGTCTCATTGTTGTTGTATTTGTACGTACGGTCTCTTCTTTTCTTCGCTTTGTCTTCAAAGTACAGTTTACCGAGGCCTTTTAATGACACAGTAATCGAGGTAAACTCATACTCTTCATGTAAGTAGTACTTTATTGCACCTGACACAATGCTTCCTGGATGGAATACGTATCTGCCGTCAGCCGGTTGGCATAAACTTATTTGACAAGAAATACCCATTTTTCTTTACGAAAGATATACAATAATATACAACACGCGTGGTAGCTCACTTGCTATCGAGTATCGTTTAGATATGATAAGAGCGTCACTATGTTTTTATGTTATCTATTTATCACAAACCAGTATCAGTCTTATGACTAATTGTTCACAAATGTACGTGAAATAATCTGTTGCAGCCATATTTATATCCAAGGACCCTAGCGTCTATTACAACTCTCTAATAGACGCTAGGATCCTTGGATATCTACTAGGGACTAAATAACTAAATTACATTAATAAAACTGCGAGGATTAAAATATTTTAACAAAGAAAAAGAAGACATTGCCTTGTTTTTCATCTTTATTTTCGACTTCTTCTCAATCGTAGACTGTGTTTCATGTATAATGTATTATGTATTTTATGTGTATTAGTATGTATGTATTTTCACTACTTAGGTATATTAATATGTATTCTAAATTGCACCACCTGCTCAGATCTGTTCTTTTCTCCAGTCCGTTATGGTTGCCTGGTAGAGATCGCTCTGTAGCGATAAGGCCGCCTATTGTTACCTTATTACTTCTGTGTACCTTTTTCTGTTTTGATTGTTATATGTGGTGTTCAATAAAGAGTTATTATATTGTATTATAGACAACTTCTGTTGATTCATTATCCTCTCCCATTGCTTCGCAGTACATAGGTGGTGTATCATCGTGTTATATGTTGTTAATGACTATTAATTAGAGGCACTTGTGATTGATCAATTTTATTAAGTTGTATAGTAATCTATTACAAAATACAATCATGCGTCCATTGTGTCTGTCTGTAGAGCAGGGCTGCTAGTCTAAAAACAATACTTAAAAACTAATAAAGATTGACATACACTATAACACATCGTAAGGATAAACAGCCATAGAAGAGCTGCTATTGCATCAACATCCTTATAAAAGTTAAATCACTGTAACTCAGTTGTTTTATATATTCCAGTGGGCAATGGGAGATAGGTTTCCAAAAAGTACTCGGCCAAGAGATCCGGGGTAGTACTGTTGGCGTCATAGGCTTCGGAGGCATCGGGCAGGCCGTCGTCAAGAGGCTGGCCGGGTTCGAAGTAGACAAGTTCCTGTACACAGGACATAAGGAGAAGCCTGAAGGTAAGAATATGCTGAACATAATACATGTATCATGTCTGTATCCCGGGGTAAGAGCATAAGGTAACAAGACTTAAGAAGGTGGAAAGGGGATGCTTTTGCATTGAAGTAATGGACGTATATAGGTCATTGTCGTTGAACCTGCAATGCTGATATATATGTCGTTGGCGTCGAAAAGGTAATGATACTAATGATTTCGCTTTCGTGTTTAGGTAAGGCCCTGGGCGCTGAATTCGTGAGTCGAGACCAGCTGCTGGCTCAGAGCGATTTTGTACTGCTATCCGTGCCGCTCACCAACGAAACCAAACACATGGTGAACAAAGAACTGCTCGGCAAGATGAAGAAGAACGCCATACTCATCAATGTTGGAAGGGGAGGTAAGATGTTCCGCTATAGACTTGTGGTCCCACTGTTATAAACAGCTTATTGTCTAAGTCGCTCGCAATCGCCATCGTGTTGATTTCGACAGTTCATGTATGAATGTGACAGCTAGCTGAATCCGATGCCAATTGTCAGCCCATACATGAACTATCAAAATGAAAACGATGGCGATTTCAAGTAAGTTAAACAATAAGCCTACAGGTCACACACTACACTCCACCATAATAATAAGGTCGACGGCATCCCGCTTTCGCGGGGCTCCTATTTATATTGCCCTGGCATTTGAAGATACCTAACGAACATAACCTAATTTTATTATCTCTAGTGAGCACTTTTGTAACAGTGACGCTAGATGTTCCCTACATCCAGCTTAGGCTTAGGTGAAAAATATCGATGTTTGTACGGCGATTGTCAGTCCTGTCCAATGTCCTGTCTTATTTCGTGATTTAAGTGATTGTAGCTTTGTAGCGACACTAGCGCCACCTAGTTGGCCTCTACACAACTACTACGACGCACGAGTAGCTAGCGCCAGTTCTAATGACAGCTGTCACATCGTTCTACATCCCGCTACTGAAGTCCGAAGGAAGAGAGTTGGAAGTTGTATTTATGCATCCGTGTGCAACTTCGTTAGCGCGGTGTAGAACGATGTGACAGCTGTCATTAGAACTGGCGCTAGCTACTCGTGCGTCGTAGTAGTTGTGTAGAGGCCAACTATGTGGCGCTAGTGTCGCTACATCATCATCACCATTTTTATGGCAATGTTAAACTAAACCTGGAGGGGTTCTCTCTGGCTCTCTCTGGCTATTAGTAGATCCACTGGCCACATAAAGATACACTGCTTTAGAACCTTGCTAACCGTTTCAGACTTGGTGGACCAAGATGCTCTTTACGATGCGCTAAAGAATAACGTTATCTACGGAGTGGGCCTCGACGTGACCACCCCTGAGCCGCTCCCCAAGGACCACAAGCTGCTCACACTGCCCAACCTTTGTAAGTTAACTTAATTACATACTATTTCAGTCTAATAGTGCACTTAAATGTATGAGCGAAATTAAATTTATTTATTTACCTATTGGTACTTATATTTGAAATTTGAGTATAACTCCAATTTCAAATATTTATACTTAAATATAGGTAAATAAATAAATTTAATTTCGCTCATAAATTCCGACAAACTCAGAGCTGGCTTCGAACTCATGAACTTTTCCTTTGGTAGGATATAGGTCACATCACGATGTCCGCTAGGCTTTTTGGGACTAGACATATGCCTAGATGTGTCCTGGATTACTACTAAGGCGAAAAATCGCGTAGTTCTTTATTTTCTGAGAATACTATTATCTCTATAATAATCTACATTTTGATAAACAATGACAGCCTATATCTTCCCAAAGCGATAACCACAATCACTATCACTGCCATCATTGTGTTGTGCAATTTTAATGTTATTTACGAAAACACAGCAAACGCTTGCAGTTCATTCTGTACATTATGGGAATATTCTGTGAAATTAATCTGTATTCCGACGACGGCACATACACATTCCAAGCAGGGAGTACCATATCTGGAACAATAAGGTATTTCCTAGACGCAGAATACGATTTCTCAACAATAACTGTGTCGTTAAAAGGACGCGGTGAGCTCTACTTCGTAGACAAAAAGGCTAAAAGAAGAGACCGCAAGTACAAATACTACAATGATGAGGAGTACGTCGATATAGATCAGGTTATACACACCAATATTGGAAAAGGACCGTTGCCAGTCGGACAATATGAATCGAAATTCAATTTCGAACTGCCGCTAGAAATACCTCCCACCCTATCTTACAGCAAAGAAACTGTGGATCTTTACGTTGAGTGCAAAATAAAATACTATATACGCATAAAATTCGAGAAACCGGGATTGTTTAATTTGAACAAACATTTTAAGAAGAAGATAAACGTCGTCCCTGGACAGACTCCGCTGTTGTCCACAGAACCGTTAATATACGGCGACCAGAAAACTTTGATGCAACTGAGTTCAATATTCTCTAAAAAGAAGAGCGTCGTGAATTTGAAGGCTACTGTCACGAACTCAGTCCTCAGACCAGGGGAAACGGTTCAGGTTGACTACGAAGTTGAAAACGATACAAAAGTTGACATCAAAGGTGTTAAAGTCAAGCTGTACGAGACTGATAAATTTGACACTGATTTTGGACCTGAAGAAGAAGTGTCTACCGCAGTGGAAGGCACAAAATTTATGTATGATGCTATAGCAGCTGGTGAGACTGCGAACTTTAGTGCTTTGATCGAGATCCCCGCAATGTGTGCTTCCATAGAGCATTCTGCTATGATCGCTAGAAAATATACAATAAATACCGTCGTGGTTCTACCATTGCCTCACATAAATATGTCTTTAGAAATTCCTTTGCAAATATTACCTGCCAGTTGGAGCGGGATTGAGGAGGACGTTCAAGGTGTAGACGCTTGTTTTGGTGTTGGTGTCGCGATGGCTGGAATGAGTGGCAGCGCTGTCGATGCTCCTCCTACTTACTGGGAAGCGATGGGCATGGACGACATGGAAACAGTTGATAAGAGGAAAAAAGACGCTGAAGAAAAGCAATCAATATCTTCCACGAGCTCTTAAAAAACATTTATTTATTTATTTATAAGCCTTTTTATTCCGAATTCGCTACAATTTCAGTAAGTACATGTGTTGTTGTTGTTGTTATTGTCGTTTTTTTAATTTATTTATTAAATTGTCGCGTAATTCGGCGTGCCTCATGGCATAGGCCTCCTCCGTGTAGTGGAGGGTTTGGGCTATAGTTCCCACGCGGGCCCAGTGCGGATTGGGAACTTAACACACACTATTGAATTCCTTCGCAGATGTGTGCAGGTTTCCTCACGATGTTTTTCCTTCACCGAAAAGCTCATGGCAAATTACAAATGTAATTTTCGCACATAAATTCCGAAAAACTCAGAGGTGCGAGCCCGGGATTTGAACCCACGACGTTCTGCTAGTGAGGCCACAGGTCAAACCACTAGGCTACCACGGCTTTTTTTAATATTTCCTAATATTACAATTTGGGGATTTTAAAACCTTCTTCCCTCTTACCATAATAATAATAATATAGCCTTTATTTCCATGCCTTACAAATATATTAAAAAACAGTAAAATAAATGATTAAAGTATTCAGGAAGACGTGGCCCCTTCTCGGGTATAGGCCTCCTCCAGCTGTCTCCATCCTTTCCTATTTTTTGCCCTTTGGAGTCCATTCTGTGCTGGCAGTTTTATGTAACTCGTCGACCCAGCGGTCTTTAGGTTTTCCTACCCTTCTGTTTCCGCTTGGACCTGTCCATGTGGTGACGTGTTTGGTCCATCTGTTGTCTGTGGTCCGGGCATTGGCCCAGCCCATTTCCATTTTAATCTTTTGGTGTGTTGTATTACGTCTATTATTTTAGTTTTTCTTCTTATGTTCCCTCTTACCATACTTACCTATAATTTGTTATGGAAAACATCTTTCAGGGGTTTAATTATTGAAAGCACTCAATATCGTCATTTCGAAGCACATCACTCAATCACATTTACGACTAGTACTTAGACTAAGGGCCGGTTTCAGCATTCTCTGTTGAGTTCCAAATATCTTACGTGTTGGTTATCTATGATGTCGTCCCTCTTTGTTTCGTAGTAAGAAATAGAGAGGGAATCATAGATAACTGATACTTAAGATAACATATACTTTACAGAGAGTGAGGCCCTTAGTTTACTACATTAATTAGATCTGTTTTTTTGTTTTTTTTTTTTTGTTTTGAATTCAGCACAATTTTTCAACTCTTTCTAGTGATGTGCTTTCAAAAATTGGACCCTGTATCATAAAACCACCAGACATCCCCTCTCATTTAACTGTAACGTAATTCGTCTACTAATCTAGTATTATATCCATGCTGGTCTGGGCTGAGAGCAAAAAAAAAAAGAAACAAAATGTTCAGCTATTTCTCTTTACTCCCGCGCAGACCATAATAGCCTATTGGTATGGATTAGACGGTCAATATTATCGTGATACTAGTATGTCAATATTGGCTCGTAGATTTCAAAACAACTGGATTCGCTGCGATACGCATCTATAATTCGTGATGTGGATCGCGATATGCGTGGATCTCACAATAATATTGACCGTCTAATCCATGCTATTGATCATTGGAATCATGTTACAGGCAATGCGGTTAGCAATCCATCACTATTTTGTTACCAAATATACCGCCCACCAAATAAAAGTCCATCTAATATACCGCCAACAGTCACGCTAAACGTGGCCTTTAGGTCTTATTGCCCTGGGGCCTTACCATGACGTCTCAATGCGATTCAGTTTAGGTTCACTCGCTGTCAGATTCATACTAAAAGTGACAGCTAAAACTTGAACTGAGTCGGAATTAGGACGTCATGGTAAGGCCCCTGTACTCTCTACCCCGTAAGGGATAAAGACTTAATAAATAAGTATGTATTTGCATTTTCTCAGTCCTGCTCCCGCACATCGGCAGCGCTACGGTGCGCACGCGCCGCGACATGGCGGAGCTCGCAGCCAACAATGTCATCAACGCACTCAACGGGAAGGCGCTCATCACTCCGGTGTTGCAATAGACACCAATATTGTGAACTACAGATACGTGCTACAACGGAACGCATTCAAGAGCATGACTTAGTAGTCTATTTAGGACTAAAAATATACTCACGAAACAAAGATACATTAGTAAATTTAAACTTTATCGACTATACTTAGCTTGTTTTGAAAACCCTTCAAATGTCACTTGTTTCAAAAATGTCTAGGCATAGTCGTAGCTTATCTTATGTCACAATTATATTGATGAAATTTACAAAACTCTAGTACTTAAGAGGCTCAAATTAAATTATTAAATTTGCTCAGTAAGATTATTTATTATATAAAAATTCTTGCTGGTTAAATAAAATTTATGAAATTTAGATATAAAAGTATTTTTTTTTTGCTTTCTAACTACCTACGTAAAAAAAATACGAACATTTACAGGACTGACCAGAATTACTATACATACTGCAGTGTTGTATGTATGTATGTAAAACTCTTTATTGTACATAAAACACATGAAAAAGATGAATACAGGAAAACACGAATGCACAAAGGCGAACTTATCCCTAAAGGGATCTCTTCCAGTTAACCTTTGAACGATTGACAGGACATAGGTATTAAGCAAGAGTGTTCATTGTATTCTATATCTTAGTCTTTTTAAGATCAACAAATTAATTGTGTCAAACGAAACTTCGACTGGGTTACTTGTGTAACTTACAGGGTTGAGGCCTACTTTTGCAATGCAGCACCAGTATACATTAAGCCAGCGCGGCGCGCGGCCTGGAGCAAATTCTGTCATGGGGCCCTTCGGCTCCGCGTTTAAGGCATGCAAGATATTTTACGCTCCTATCTAAATTGATATTTTTTATTACGGTCAGACAGGCGTTGGAGCGCGGGGCCCGAATCATTTGCTACTCTTGCTACGTGGCTAATCCGGTACTGTGCAGCATCCAATAAGTACAAACATGCAGCAATCATTGTTCTTGAAATATCCCAGTTTTAACAGTAATGATAAATTAAAGACTTAATTGAAAATACAGCCGAAAATAGTGTTAGAATCAGCGCTGGTTTGTTTAAACCATTACAATAACAACAAAAAATATCCACTGCATTTACAACTCATGTTATGCCTTAGCATTAATTTGCAAAAATAATATAATATATTTTTAACTTATCTCTTTCACACTAAACAAGTTGAAAAGAGATAAGTTCTCTTATCTAATTACAATAATATGCTTATGCTAAAGAGCTTTCGTTAATGTACCATGTTGATACAGACAGGTGAGTAAGGTAACAAAGTATGACCAGTGAAGGCTTGAAAGATAGATGACCATCTCACTGGTTACAGGATTCTCCTTGTTTGGTGGGTAATACAGGCTTTAATGAATGGTCTGGAAGAATCTCATTCAATTTCAATGTCGAGGCCTCATACTCCAGAATTCGATTTTCGAAGTTTGTTTTGTGAAATTCCGCTCGCACTAATTCCCAGTTATTAATGAGAGGGAAGGTATGATACGAACTTGACGAATTTCGGATTAGTCCCCCCCAGGTTTTCTGAAATCTTTGTCAGGCACACAACATACTCACGCCCTTAGCAAACTAGTAAACTCATGGTACATTATTACAAAAACACCTCTTAGTCCATATTTAGTCTTATCCTGACAGGCGGTCCACACAGACACATCTCAATACAAAACAAAATGTATACAATATGCCTTAAAACACTACTCTGGAACACTTCTGCAGGTTGTTGGGTGAACACCACTGTGAATGAAATGTATGAGCGAAATTAAATTTATTTATTTACCTATAGGTAGGTACTTATTCGAAATATTATGGACGGGATATGAACCGCGATTACCTTTATTGAGCTTGATCAAACCCGTCTAACCGATCATGATGCATGCAACTGCGTCTAAATATCGGGAGCTCAATAAAGGTAATCGCGGTTCATATCCCGTCTATAATATTTTGCATGAACTTAACCGTCAATCATTGAAAACTTTTATATGTACTTATATTTGAAATTGAAATATAAGGCTAAATATAGCTCCAATTTCAAATATAAGTATAAATTTAATTTTGCTCATAAATTCCGACAAACACAGACGGCTTCGAACTCATGAACTTTTCCTTTGGTAGGATATAGTAGGTCGATTCACGATGTTAGCTAGGCCTTTTGGGACTAGACATACGCCTAAATGTTTACTGGACTACTACTAAGGCGAATAATCGCGCATTTCTTTATTTACTGAGAATACTGATCTCTATAATCTACATTTTGATAAACAATGACAGCCTATATCTTCCCAAAGCGATAACCACAATCACTACCATCATTGTGTTGTGAAATTTTAATGTTATTTACGAGAACATAGCATACGCTTGCAGTTCATTCTATACATTACCTATGGGGATATTCTGTGAAATTAATCTGTGCTCCGACGACGGCACATACACATTCCAAGCAGGGAGTACCATATCTGGAACAATAAGGTATTTCCTAGATGCAGAATACGATTTCTCAACAATAACTGTGTCGTTAAAAGGACGCGGTGAGCTCTACTACCAACAAAACAAAGATGAGGACTACGTTGATATAGATCAGGTTATACACACCAATGTCGGGCAAAGACCGTTGCCAGTCGGACAATATGAATCGAAATTCAATTTCGAACTGCCGCTAGAAATACCTCCCTCCCTATATTACAGCAAAGAAACTATAGATTTTTACGTTGAGTGCAAAATAAATTACTACATACGCATAAAATTCGAGAAACCGGGATTGTTTAATTTAAACAAACATTTTAAGAAGAAGATAAACGTCGTCCCTTCACAGACTCCTCTGTTGTCCACAGAACCGTTAATATACGGCGACCAGAAAACTTTGATGCAACCGAGTTCAATATTCTCTAAAAAGAAGAGCGTCGTGAATTTGAAGGCTACTGTCACGAACTCAGTCCTCAGACCAGGGGAAACGGTTCAGGTTGACTACGAAGTTGAAAACGATACAAAATTTGACATTAAAAGTGTTCAAGTAAAGTTGTACGAAACTTACAAATTTTACACTGATTTTGGACCAGAAGAAATGACTACCGCATTGGAAGGCACAAAATTCATGTATGACGCTATACCAGCTGGTGAGACGGCGAACTTTAGTGCTTTGATCGAGATTCCTGCAATGTGTGCTTCCATAGATCATTCTGCTATGATTGCTAGAAAATATACTGTAAAAACCGTCGTAGTTCTACCACTGCCTCACACAAATTTGCCTTTAGAAATTCCTTTGCAAATAGTACCTGTGAGTTGGAGCGGGATTGACAAGGATTTAGACGCTTGTTTCGGTGTTGGTGTCGCGATGGCTGGAATGAGTGGCAGCGCTGTCGATGCACCCCCTACTTACTGGGACGCGATGGGCATGGACGACATGGAAACATTTGATAGAAGGAAAGAAGACGCTGAAGAAAAGCAACCAATATCTTCCACAAGCTCTTAAAAACCAATTATTACTGCCTATTTTTAATGAGCGCAAGACGAATTCCTTAAAAAATTGTGTAGTGATTTGTGACCGATTAGATCGTAATTGTGACTGGACTAATAAAGTAACGTTTGAAACGTTTTCCTTTCTCAATAAAGTTAGAAATAATGTGTTTCTTTTTTCCGTTACTTTTTGCACAATATTGCGTTAAAATTCCTTTTCTAAAGCCAAAATTCCTTCGAAAATAATCCGTGACGTAAAAACAGTGTTACAGTGTCTCAAATTTAAATAAATAACCGTTGAGTTTTTAATGATTCACGGTTAAGTTCATTCGAAATATCAATAAAGCTCAATAAAGGTAATCGCGGTTCACATCCCGTTTATAATATTTCGAAATAACCGTTGATCTAAATTAGAAATATCAGAGTATCCTACACTAAACTTAAGTTCACCAAAAGCAACGCCGTCACTGGGTCAAATGAGTTCGTAGAACAGTAAATTTAGTCGTAATTTTCTACAATTTTGTATTCACGTCACGGATTTTATTTGCTATGCTACGCCACAGAGATTATCTAATTTATTCATTTAGTTAACTCGACTACTGTAATCTGACTCATCAATAACACTCGTCGGGGATAGTGCAATACCGCGTAACTAACACTCGTAAATGCTGCGTATCTACACTACACCACGAAGCAAAACGACATAACTACCGGTATTAACCAATGCCGGTTACGTCGTTTTGCTTACGTGGTGTTGTGTAGATACGCAGTATTTACCAGTTACGCGGTATTGCACTATAGGTGTTGTGTAGATACACAGTATTTACCAGTGCTATACTTCATTTAATTTAGAATGAGAAACCACGACAACATTATATTGCGGCTCGTGGACTGTAATCTCTTTACAATTTTACTAGAGTAACAATTGACGACACGCAAATAAAGTGACACTTAATGCAATTTTATTTTGCGGCTGCCAAACTATTGCACTGTACTATTTGCTAGGTAAGAAATAGTTGACCAGACGCAATATAATGTTATTGTGGTTTCTCATTCTAAATTAAATGAAGTATAGTTACGCGGTATTGCACTATCCCTGACGCACTGCAAAGTTAAAGAACTTCCAAAGTGGTCTAACAATTAATATATTGCCTCCAGGCAGATTTACTGCTGATATAAAAATTTATATTTGGCTAAAACACAAACAGGCATCTCCTACTATTACAATTTTGGGATTTTAAAACCTTCTTCCCTCTTACCATACTTATCTATATTTTGTTATGATAATCGCAAATAACTTCTTTCAGGGGTTCAATTATTGAAAGCACTCAAAATCATCATTTGAAAGCACATCATTCAACTAAGGGCCGGTTTCACCATTCTCTGTTAAGTTCCAGTTATCTTAAGTGTCGGTTATCTATGATGTCCTTGTCTGTTTCGTAGTAAGAAATAGAGAGGGATTCACTAAACTATCTGTTGAAATATTCCAGAGCAATTAGAAGACTCCCTGTATATTGGTTTATAAGCAACTGAAATGGGTACCTGGGGCCACCACTAACTATCAGTACAAGACTAAAGACTGCCTTAATCTCTTGAAGCCGAACATAAAATTTATATTTTCGCAATTTGAACCCGAATGGCAATGAAATTAAAATAAAATTTTCTTTGCCATATATATTTTATGCCAGGCCCCATGAGGTTAAACCTGAGATTACGTTAGATTACTCAAGGTGCGTCTGCTACAACAGCTGCTAACTCCTTTAGACAAGGCTCAATTTGGCTCTCCAGAGACAGAATGTGTCCCGTGTTGCAGTTGTCACTGCCAATGAAGGTGATCACCAGTGGTAGCTTGTTCATTTGTATCACCTGGAAAAATTATTAGTGATGAGTAACAAAAATTGTTGGAAATTGAGGTTTGTATTGTTACAGCCAAGTAAGGTAAACAGTAACATGCTAAGAACACCATGCACCATGACTAAGAATCGCGAATGATTCGAAACTGTCAGACCTTTTCCGACGTAATAAAACGTGAGTTATCCGGTTGTTTACATTAATAGTAACATGCTTAGGTTAAAAACAATGAACATAAAAGTAGGTATAAATCATTAAAGGAAAATGTTGGATAAGTCACCTGATAACTAGAATACATGGATATAATAGTTTTGTTTCTTCCTAGCCCCAATTTGCTGGCTTGGTCAGTCGCCATCCCGAAGGTCGATATAAAGTTAGGCCGCAGAGCTAGCTCAGGAGCCCTCTCGGTTACCGCTCGGACAAGGGGCACTCCGTCTCTGTCCGTAATTATTATACTGAAAAGGCCATTGACTCTGAAAGGAAACGAAAACAGTCCCATAGTTTACATTAGGTTAAAAATCTGGCTTACATTTTACTTAAACACTCGACATACTTTTCTAGTAAATGGTTCAAGAATTTACGCAAATCGTCAACCATTTTAGGGCGTTTTCAATTTATTTTTATGAGGAAATACAATAAAAACAAATTGTGATAAATTAAATTTGACAGTTATGACAGCAAACGGGCTGACGGTGACATCTGTAATACATAACGTTCAAGTAAAATTTTTAAACGCTTCGCTTTGAAAAACTCTAAATAAATGTACATACATATATTGAAAAATGAAACCTGTATTTAAAATATATGTTTCCAACTGGTATATTTAATAAAGTATTCGATTTAGATTGTGCAAGTGTAATAATCTACAATAAAATAAAATCAATATATATAATCAAATTCAATATAATCAAATTTTTATTTAGTGAGGTAAGTTCTTTATTAGCGTTTATATCTTTTGCTCAAACAGATTATTTAATTCATAGACAATCGTTCCTTATTTAATTCTTTTTAGTTTATGCGAATTCTGGTTTTTCTGTCTTTATTATTACATTACATACAGCTGTTTTAATGAATTATAATCAATCAAAATTAACTTATTTTATTTTTCAATTATCCGATTAGCGTATTTTTGTTTTGCATACGCAATCATAATAAATTCATAATGTAGCAATATCGCTCTAGAATCCAAGTCAAAAAGAAAGTTTGCGCAAAAAAATATTTTTTGTCTACTGCTGAAATGAAAATGGCAGAAACCGATTGACAAGTCTGCGATTTTCTCGTAGTTTATTTTTGGGTACAATAATTACTGCCTTTGTACTTTTTTGGAGTGCGAATGTGTTTGTTTATAAAGCTTTTCATTTATTTATTGCGCGTGTAATTGTTACAATATAGAGCCGTGTCTGACGAAGTATGTTGCAATTTTCTGTAGAAAAATAACTTTGGCATAATGATAACAAAAGATGTAAAAAATCAACTTCGTATCAGTATGCATTCGTTTTCGTCACATGTGTACCGTGAGGATTAACGAGTCATGATCGTTAGCGGTCACGAAATAGCGTGCAAGCATACGTAACTTGTGTAAAAGTGGTTTCAGGAGTTGTGACGTCACGGACTCGAAAATACGCTATTTGGTGTGTAAATAAGTGTCGTTCGGATGCGCGGGTGTGAGTGCGCGCTATCCGGTGTCCTGGGCAGGGCGCAGTTCGCGGCGTGAGGCGTCCGCGAGGATGGGCGGCGATGTCTGCCCCGTCCCACACCGCCTCCACTCCGCAAGCCTGTGCATGCACTAACATCTCGCTTATGCAATTGTTCCACGAGCTGAAGCAGAAATTCCCCAGCGTTCCCGATCATGTTGTGTCCAGCACGATCGAGCTCTACTGCCACGACAAGCAAGCCTGCGAGACGCGACTGCACAGCGAAGTCAAGGCCTCCCTAACGCACGCTTACCACGCCTCCTCGTCAGCCGCCGCGCGCCACCACGAGCACAAGATCAGTGGCCCCGCCAAGTGCCGGAACCAGCCCATCTTCAATCACGAAGCACCAAAATTAACACCAATCAAAGCTGTCGCTTGCCAGGAGCCTCAGACCGCAGTTTTAAGTTTAAATTCTATCACAGACGAGTATGAAAACAACAAAGTAAACACTGATGCCAATCAGAATGTTGTTGAACTCAAACCCTTTAACAAAGCGGAGCTAACCAACAATGCATCTCCTGTCACGGTCATAAACATCGACAACTGCATTGCTAAATACAGCATTGAATCACCAAGTGACTTGGAATTGACTAACGAAACTCCAAGAGATCAAATTAGCACAACAAATACAAATCCACCAGAACCAGAGAGCACAAATTACAGAATACTTAAAAGTAATAAAATAAGATACAATTTACATGAAAAGTTAGAAAAGGGGAAGGAAAAGAAAACCATCAAAAAGGAGGAGCAGATAACAAAAGAGGAATCACCAAAAACCGAGTTGCCACCGAAAGAACCGATACATGAAAAGCCCAAAAGGCCAAACACACTTGACTTTATAAAACCTAATCCAGATATTGCATTTAAACCACAGAGAGTCACCGAAGCTGAACCCTGCAGATCGGTTTCCCCGGCTCCTCCGAAACAGGAACCTCAGACTGTAAAAGAAACAACACCTGGAGGTACTTATAGACCGGAAAGAGGATTCCCAGTAAATGTATCGGTCAATGTTAATTGTCACATGGACTATGGGTACGACCCTTGGCTAGAAGACTACAGCAGTCCAAGACCGATAACGTCTGTAAATTTGACCGTTTGTACTCCTACATCAAACATGGCGAGCCCTATAAGGGAGTCGCGGGAGGATGACGGGTTTGAAGGGCACGTGCTGGTGACGGTCAGCCCGAGCACGACGCGAGGCCCGCCGAGACGCCGCGCGCCGCCGCCGCCGCCGTCTAGGCTAGAGGCCGGACAAAGGCCCACAAGATCTGCGCCAGAGCCCCCGGATACAGCTCAGGGTGAGTGTTATATCAATTTTTATCTTATTTGTGGCACACAAGCATGATTGATTTAATTTTGCTGCCCTATAATATGCAGTGCAATTACAATCAACAAAGAAAATAATCAGTAACAAAGTTTTCATTCAAAATGTAATGATTATACAAGTAAGTAATAAAATACAAATACCTAATTCTGTTAGTTTGAACATAAATCTTGTCTTTCAAATATGTCTATTGTTGCTCAGTCCTTTGTTTACCAGAGTAAAGTGAGGAATGCAGAAACCATTCTTGTTATTTAATTGAATGAAGACTTCTACATGTCTCTTTCCTTCATAAATTAACTATCTATGAATTGAACATTATGCTAGACCTTGCAGAATGGAATGTGGTATTATGTACCTTATTAGGGTTGTCTGAATCATTAACCTGTCTGTTGCTTATTGTGAGATATGTCAGTAATCAAAATGATCCATCTGTCCGACAATCTGTCTTGAACATTACAATTTGGCTGTATACAATTCTAGACTAAATAGGTATTGCTAGGCAAGCATCCTCTTAGAACACATCTTTGCTCATACTTGATTGTTATCCAATTGGTTTCAACTGGTAGGTATATTCTAATCAGGATTTTACCTTCGTTGGCGGAAATCTTAATTACTACAGGCGGATTTCACGCGGATTTTCCCTATGGATGCTGTGCAGATACGCAATATTTACCACATTTGCACTATCCTCGACGATTTGCCTATCTGTACCAATGCCTCGTCGCTTCCAGAACGTTCCCTGATCGAGCGCCAGAAGGAGCGGTTGGGGCGGCTCGCGCACGCTCTCGCGCAGGAGCGCGGTCGGCTCGCGCAGATATCCCGCGAGACGCACATCCTCGCCGCGCCGCTGCCCTCCCCCGCGGCTGCGCAGAAACTGCGCGACGATGTCGAGAGGCTCAGGGACCAGTGCGACACCCTGGCCAAGCGGCTCGAGATGGGTGGTAACACTAACTACGGTGAGTTCATCTAGGACCTGGGTTCCTAGCCTGGGGGTAATTACCGCCTCGGGGGTAAAATTGGTCTTTCGCGGAAGTCATGTGAAACTTCAAACTTTTTTTTACTTTTACCAAAATTACTCAATCACTTAACTGCCTTAAACTGCTCTGAGCTTTTTTTATTTTGTCCTGCAACTAATCGCAATACTGCACCTGCAATGATGATTTAACGTAAGATCCCCTATCTATACTTAACTTACCTACACAGCTTGAAAAATTGTATGTTTTCAACATGTTTGGTCATTTTATAGTTAAGAAACATTGAACATTTCATCCTCACAATGATAAGGAACACCATACTCTAATTTATATTTCCTTCTTAGTTAAGAACATGCTCGCATCAATAAGGATTTGAACCATGAATTTAAAGGTGGGCCGCCCGTTCCAGTGGCGTAGCTATAGGGTAGCGGGGCTGGACATGGGGAGTCCTGGCTGCTTACGGCATTACTAATAATACTTAGGTAATATAACTGATTACTAACCTTATTTAATAATATCTACCCTAGCATTTAGGGTTGAGTTGAGACGCTGGACAAAGCAAAGCTACTGACGATCGCGGACAAACTACAAACCATGAATACAAACAAAAACAATGTGAACAAACACAAGCTGTGACTAATAAACAATGGCATAAAATGAAGCTATGAAGTTGTGGCAATATTTTTAAAATCACAACATATTATTATGATGGGATGCTCAATTCAGTAAATGAAAGGCAAAAGAGTGGCTCATTAAGTTGACTCACAGATCGCAACATTGCAGAAAAATTATAATTTTTCAAATATTAATAGCGCCTTTCTTGAATGTTTAGAAAAAGCGTGAGAAGTTCTATTGTTGGTCGTTTTGCTTTGGCGTCGTATACATCCACCTACAATATCAAGTTCTGTGGCACATTTCAGAGCAAGAAGACACGGACAATTTCTACAACAACATATACACGGGCCAGCGGCCGCCTGCGTCGTGGCAGTGCCACATGTGCACCTTCCGCAACCACCCCCTGCTGGATAAGTGCGAGCAGTGCGACATGCCCCGCGTGTTCGTAGGTACGTCCCCCGCCCGGACTTATGATTCGGGCTTCGGCTCGTTCCGTGACAAAACAAAAACAAACCGAGACAAGAACTCAGTGACGCTATGACAAACCTACACTGTTGAGTGTACCGGAGTGTTATTTAACTGCTTTTTTTATTGAGGCTTTGTTATGGTGTGATAAACAGATCTGTGATTCGTAACTTTGAAGCATGTGGCGGCATGTGTACCCCTATTAACTCGTTTTTACTTAGAGAGTACCAACTGGATTTTATAAAGTGAGTTGGTATTTTCTTTTTCTGTGACTTTGAAGTGAAGTGTTGAGACGTACCGACGTGATTGGAACTATATTGCATGTGTGTTGGTCTATTTTTTTACGTTTTGACTGGATTAACCACTTAATTCCTATTTTATGTGTAAATAGTTAGGTTTAATGTATTGGCAGTTTTTTTGCGAAAAGTTATTATACTTATGATAATTGGGCCAAATGTCAGAATGGAATAAGAGTATTGCATAATTGGTAAAAATGGGTAGTTGGAACTTGGATTTTAAAATATTACTATGGAGTTCGTCGTTCGTTTGCACAATTTGACTTCACTGTATCGCGGAGATAGCAAAGTAGTTATTCAAAAAAACAATATACAATAACTACTTTGCAGTCTCCGCGATATAGGGAAGTCAAGTCGTGTGTTAAAATTGATATAGGGCAATATATTTAAATAAAGTTAGTTCATACAATTTGTGGCCTTTGAACTCTGCGATGTCGAATTTTCTGATCTCTTTGAGGCTCAGATTTATTGGAATTACATAACTATCCAAAATAATCCAAAATTCTAAAATTGTTGAGAAATTTTATAATTTTAATGGTGCAAGTATAAAGATGCCTTATTTCTTGATAAGAAAAAATATATACACTTTGATTGCTTAGCACACTGCCTGTTAGGAAATGAAACAATGTACATTATGGTTACTATCAAGTTATTAGACTAAGTTTAAGTAGGTATATAAATTATTTGATTTGTTAGAAATGAAATTAATTATATATTTATTGTTTTTGTGTAATTAAGTTGACTGAAACATCACTTCTTAACTTGTCATTACGAGAAATCACAAGATCTCACTTTAAGACTATTTGCCTTGCCAAAAATGTCTCCTAAAAATATTTAAATGCCTGTTACAAGTTATTATTGCATTGCTCAAACCTGTTGCTCAGTTTGCACAAACAATGATAAATAATAATATAAGTTAGAATTCAAAACCATTTTGGCTAATTTACCCAATTGGGTAAAACCGCGCATATTTTCACTAAGAATAATTAACAAAATCGACTTAAATTCGATGACCGATTACTTCGGTAATGAGAATTGGATAATATTTATGTGGTAGTATTGAATACATACATTTTCCTTAAAGTATTTCTATTGTGATAGACACAGGGCTTTAAGATAACAATGTTTGACTTATCACTTCTTAAAATTGCCTTTAAGTCACGTATGTGCTCTATATACAATCGTTTGGGATGAATAATTATACGATAATAATTCCAAGAAAACGGAGAGTTAAACACGTTCGAAAAAATATAGGAAATGTGTGATATATACTAAGGGTGTTATAATAAATGAATATCTTATGAAACTGTTATAGGTATGCATAGGTATGTGCTAAATTTACATGCATGTGATACGATTTTCGAACGAATTTCAGTTTTAAGAAGTCACACACCCTGATAGTTGGTAAAACCTCAGCACTTGAATTTAAAAAATAAATGAATTTCATATTTTCATTTACATATTTAAAAAATATATATATGGCACCATACAAACCATGTCGAGGTTGAAGAAAACTATCAGTTTTAAATCAGCTGTTGTTTGGTAGAAGGACATAATTTATTGTGGTTGGTTAAGCTCGAAAGTGTTACTTAAATTAGTTAACTGTTGCGTAGTTGTTGCCCGGGGTGCATGGGTCTAATCTAAATGCTACTCGAGCACACGAGAAGCTAATCCGATCCATATTTCACATTAATTTGGTAAAATTAAAAAATTGTGCGCAAATCTTCTAAGAAACAAATAAGTGCCTAGCCTTTTTTTTATTATGTAGGTCTTAGTATAGGTGCGTTGGACTTAACATATCGTAGATATAGATATATCTCCACTGTTATCAGCATATTTGTATCGCATTCACGGAATTCACAGTTAACATTATCTTAGGGGCCAAACAAAATTTTAGATTCATCATAAAAATAATAAATATAATGACTTTAATCTCAGATATAGCTTAGACAAGACATTCCGCGTAAAGTTTTAAAAATAATGCAATATTGTTATCCGGCAACCTATTACACGAAATTAATGTTTTTAATGTTAAAATTAAAGTTAAATCTAATTTGAAATTAAAAAATGCCAATGAAATAAAGAATAGTCGTAATCAAAATCATAATATTAGACCGACAGATAAGTTCGATTGTTCTTTCTTATCTTGGAATTCAGACGTGTGTACCAACAGTATTGCTATGCAGGAAGTTTTTAATACGACTCGATTGATATATTCTTCATTTCTCACATCAAATCTAATAGGTATTGACCCTCGCTATTGACAGCCGCGCGAATGGAGACAGACAACTTAATGTAGACTTGCATACATACATACCGTCACGCCTCTTTCCCACAGGGGCAGACAGAGACTACTTTGTTCCACTTGCTACGATCTTGACATACCTCTTTCGCTTCATCCACATTCATCAATCTCTTCATACATGCTCGTCGGTTTCGGGTACTCTTGACCTGACCTTTTTCCAAAACGTCCCCAATTTGATCATGGAACGACCGTCTAGGCCTTCCCCTCCCAACGCACCCATTCACACTCCCCATATAAATCTGTTTATTTAATCTTCTTTCATCCATCCTCTCTACGTGACCAAACCAACTAAGCATACCTTTTTCTACCCTAGTCACTATCTTCTTTCACTCCAGCACATTCCCTTATCACACTATTCCTTATACTATCTTTCAGTGATACACCTTCCATACTTCTTAACGTTCTCATTTCATACCCAACTTTCGCTACCGTACATTAGTGTTGGAACGAGCACCCTCTGTGAACAATTTAGACTTAATTTTCTCAAAAACAGCCTTTCCAAACAGTGCCTCTATTATCTTATCATGTAACATTAAAATGTCTAGACTCAACATCTGTGGCTAATAAATAATTGTAATATCAGTAACAGCACAACCAATTTTGACGAATAAAAGACATTTTCTTTACATTAATATGGACCTCCGACGAGTAACGATTTTTCAATCAACCAATTTTGGGTTAAACTTGAGGTGAAATATCGAAATAAAAGGAACACTAGGCATTTCCTAGTAAGTGTCTAAGCGAAGTATTGCTTCTCTTATAGAGATTTGAAAGGAGATTTGCCTTTTGCTCTAGAATTTAAATATTACAAGTCACATATACTTAAAATCACAATAGTTTTTATTTTAAAGATATATAAGGTAGCTTTTCTACTTAGTAGTTTTACAGGATTTCAAATATTTAGCACAAACATAGCTAGGTAGGCTAGGTCGTTGATTTGTTATTAAATGTTAGACTTATTGAAAGGTGATGTTATATTTTACACTTTAGTTATTTATAGGTACTTATTTAGTCAGGTGTAATTTTATTTGTGATCAATGAATTTATGTATATTGAGAAATGAGAATAAATGTTTACCTATAATCAAATTTTGTTTTTGAATCTAACTTATTAAGTATGTTAGAAGTTAAAAAGAAGTTTTCGTTTTGAAATAATAAATAATTGAGCAAGGTAAGTTGTGTTTTGCTCCTAACTCCTGTAACGAGTGTTGTCAGTGGAATGCTTTTACGTTATAACATATTATTGTTGACTTGTACGCTATGTTAAGTTAATAGTTATGTTTTCTGCAGTTCGGGCCTCTGATGGAATAACAGTGCGGTTGATGCCTGGTCGACGGAGTAAGTTCATACATATTACTTAGCTAAAATAACGATCTATTCGTAAGTCGCTCTTATCACTGCTACAAGAAGGTTCAGTTTTTGCGGTCTATTGTCTACCCTCGAAGTGGCTGAGAAACCTCCTGTCCGATTTTATATCTACCAAATTGTAATCGGACAATAAGTTTCTCCTGCACTGAAAATTAGGTAGAAGAGACTGCACAAATGAATGTTTAATTGGCTTTTATTGAGATATGAAAATTTAATTTCAGAAATTGTTCGTTCCTGGGTTTTATGAGTGACTGGCGCCACGCGGATCTGAATTCTCTTGAGTGCAGTAGTATTTAGTCGAAATGTCTGTGATATTCGCATTTGGTTAAGTTAATTGCAAAGTCTGATTTTTTTTAAGTTCTGTTACGCGCAATTGCGTTTGGAGAAAAGTTCTGAAATTGTGCTGTCTTATAAATACCATATAATAACAATAACATATGGTTACCTATGTACAATATCTTGCGTTTTTGAATTATAATCTAATGTATAAGTACATGAAAAAATTATAGATACCGGCTGGGTTACGTACATTTTGTTTGCCCACAAACTATGGTATCTAATTTTTTTAATTAAAATACATTTACTATTTAATAAAGAAAGACTGTAATATTGCGAGATGAGTGAAATGCCATGTTTTATGTGCTTGAATTTTATTTAGTCTACATTTGTTATTCTCATCGCTATTTCAGTGGCTTGCAAAAATCTAATAAATACTTAAACAAACCACATACATAGACCTACCCATAGTTCATGCAAAGAAAGGTCTACAGAAAAAAAATAGTGGTTAGTTTATACAGGCACTTCACTTTCTACCCTTTATCTTCCAACGCTATTGCCAAAGCAACGACAAATTTTGAGTTCACATTCCAAATTGTAACGTTTAATTTTCCTATTCCCGCTAAGTGCCGTGCCAAATGCGAATAACTGAATGTTATCGTTGACTGCTGCACTTGAGGTGAATAGGGAATCTAGGTTATTGAAGAGACCTGGCAACACTGCCGGATTATCTAGAATTCTAGACTCTTAAGGCTTGACTTGATGTATTTTAAAACATGTAACAACTTAGTCTTACAGAAATACGGGGTCAATTTCAGAAATCAAGTGAAAAACATCAAAGAATTATAGACAAAAATCAGTGGCGTAACTATAGAGTAGCAAGGCTTTCAAAATGCCCCCTAAAGCAAAATGGCCACTAGCTCTACGGAGCCCCAAACGATGATGACGATGATCTTGTTGAACTTCTTTATATTGAGGAAGGACCACACCTGATAAATTTGCCACGAGCCTACGGTATAGTTACGCCACTGACGAAAAAATATTTAAAAAAAAATCGTTTTAAATAGTTGAGTTTCATGAAATTGGCTCCTGTAGACCAAATTATTCTACTTGGGCATGTACAGAGTGTTTCCTAGATTGACAACTACTTACATATCGACTATGTAAATAATAAATTACAATGGGGGTTTACATTTGGTCCTAGCTGTAAGATTGTGCATTTCTGTATGAAAACGAGTAGCAAAACGTAGGTAGGTACTATGTACATAATGTTTATAGGGTAGGTATCTGAGTCTTCGTTTTGAATTCGGGGATGTGTTTGATTTAACTTCTGGGCTAATGTATATGCTTAATAACTCGTTTTATACTTATCCTTATTACACGAGCATAAGGCAAAAGTGTTCTTCGATTTTCATGGATTTATTTTATTACTCCGTTAATAAAATAATTAAAGCTTTTCCCACACTGCGGGTGCAGTGCAAATAGAACTAGCCACAGAAGCGTGACGAGACAATCATCAATGAAGATCACATGGTCTGTAATATGCATTCATATCAATGTGTTCATTGTTTGAAACCCACCCCGTGCCCACCGTGTGGTAAAGCCTTCAGAAATAAGCACACCATGTATTTAATGTTTAGAAAACACTCTGTAATTCCCATAAATTGATTGGTAATGTTTGATAGTGGAAAACATTTCTTCGTCAACCTAAATTTCTACTTTAAAAAGTCCTGACCTGTTCATTTGAGTACAGGGGGCTATACCGAAATTCGTATCATATCGTCCCTTTTACTCTTATAATAATGACTATTTTGTAAGCGGGAAGGCACGATACGAAGTTCGAATTTCGAAATATATAGCAACACCACAGTGCTCCTTGCCCAGCTAGCAAGTCAGTGATTGTTTATGGACATGGTATTATGTAATAACATAGAAGAATTAACCAATATAATGGTAACGCGTTCTGTTCAATGCTGCCGTCTGTGGAACGTAATTTTCGCAATTTTTTTCTTTTGTTCTCTATATGGAACTCTACCTATTTGAGTTATTAGAATTCCTTGACTAAACATTTGCTTACTCAACTCTTATATCCTGCTTGGCCTTCGGAATCAGAACGTGGCAATGGTTTGGCATTTTTTTTTTCAATACCGACTTGTATGACATTTCCACTCTATTGGTTAGTTCTTCTGTGTAGTATTTATGTTTATGATCGCGTTCCATAGTGGCTCAATTAATCTTTGCGAGTCTGCGATCGTAGCTATAAATTACTAGATTCCAATAACAAACGGTAGAGAATGGAAAAAAGGAACTAATAATTTTCATACAAAATTGTTACCATTACGGCAAAAATGTGACAATTGCGAAAAAAGTGGAGCCCTCGTGTAATTTCTACTCTTTATCGTCTTGAGTTTTTAAAACTCTATATCGTCATCTTTTTTCATCAGTTCTCTTCAATTTGACGTTCAAAATTTAATAAAAAAAAACTGTTCACAAGTTACGGTGCTGCAATCTATAATTTGTAATGGACGTCAATGGAAAATATAAGGAAACTGTTCTACTGCTGGAAGATATATTTATTATTAAAATTAAACTAAATTGTATTTGTTTGGCCGTTTCGAACAAGTCACTGTGATTTCTAGTCGATGCTCCGAATTTCTTTTACTGTGGATATGTATTGTATAATTATTATCTATATTTTAAGTTTGTAAGCATTTCTTAAACTGCTCATTTTACTTTTCCTGACGAGTGTAAAAACGTGCAGTTAAATTAAGAAGATTATCTTCGTACCATGGCACAATAGGTACGTTAGTCTTAACTTCACTACATGTTTAAAAAAATACAACCGAATTTGTAAGTTCCTTCTTTTTAAAGTCGGTTAAAACCAAACCATGTTAATGTAGTGTAGGTGATGGATCAATAATAACTACCTCTGACACTATTGTTGTTGCTATATCCGTATATTAATCAAATAACAATTTAAAAGCGCCTGCCGCTAAAAAGCAGGCAACTAACTAATTTCACATTAATTTGTATTACGGAAACATTTATTAGGCGTTTTACGTTACTCCAAATCCTAGGTACCTATTCCTGGCTAGAAGAAATTATATACCCTCGCTTTCGGCTGGTACGACAAATTTCTACGTTTTGAAGCATTCGTTTTTTTCTGCTCTATGTTTATCAAGTGCGTACAATGTACTTATTGTGTCATGTTGATAAAGACGATCTCTTACAGTATTAATTAGTAATTATGTATGTGTGTACCACTGTGCCAGGGTACATATTCGTAAACTGATGTAAAAAGCTCTACCACGGACCTATATTGAAGTGAGTGACATAAGAATCCCATCTCATTTCTCAATATATGCGACAGGGGAATGAGAGGTTGAACCGCTCGAATGTTCTCTTCATTATAGCTTCGTGATCTCTTTACGCCGAACTCATTAGGTACCCATCGTTAGCAGCTTTTATGTGTAAAATTTAAGCCGTGTACAGAGCAGAGTTCTTGCATTGGTTCCGAAACTTAGGGGTAAATTACCACCAAAGGGGTAAAACCGTGTTCCATGAGGGTGACGAACGAGATACCACCAGTTAACTTTGTGGGTACGGTACAAGCAGCAGAAAAGTTCACTGCGCTTGTTTCTTAAGGGGTAAATATCAATTTTCAAAAAGGGAAATTCCAAAAAAAGGTATAATGTAAACCGCACTTTAGTCATTTATTAAAATAACTCGCTTTGTTCTGTAAATGACACCATTATTCAATTGTCATAACACTATTACCCAATATTGTGGGTTAAATGGGCCTTAACGTCATAATTTTCTGCTATCGGAAAATGTGTTCCGAAAACTTGGTTTTCACAACTCATTTTGAGTTAGTACTAGTAGTCAATTCTCAGTTTGTCCCATTGTAAACGCACAAACGATAACTGTAGAGCTGATGCAGGTTGTCCACTTGAAATGCTTAAGTAAACTAACCATTTGACCAAATTTTCCTGACCACTCAAGAGTTGCTTGTTAAGTGTGGCCAACATGTGAGCTGTGGAATTAAATTCAGCCAACATATAATAAGCTCTGGAAACGATAATGTTAAAATAATATTATTATTACTAGGTTCCTATATCTAAATAAATTTTATGAGTTTGTGTTCATAAGCTCTGGAAATGTCTTTGAGGCAAGAAAAAATTAAGTTTCTTCATTTTCCCAACTGCCTTCCCTGATTCCCTTGACTTTCCCTCACTACTGAGTTTCCTGTAAGACTGTATTGTACCTGACTTTCCCGATAGTGGACATCCTGTGATCTTTCTTGAGTGGGTAAAATAAGATACAAAGCCAGTTTCAGTATGTTGCATTATATCATTGGACATGTTCTCAAATAATGGCACTTTTATCAATCTTTCTTATTAAAGAAACCTTTCCAGAAATCTATGAGTGGTGATACTTTCATACATTTCTAGTCAGGCTTGAAGTCAACTTTGTATTTATTATAATTAAACTCGTCATTGGAAATATTAGAGCTTTTAGATACTTAGATTATGTACACTTGTATGTATTTAATATGTAATTTACTCAGCACATTTATCAGAATAAACTTGTTACTGAATTTTGTTTAATTTATTTGTTTTAATTACTGGTCGGAAAATAAAGGATCCGGTGCAATAGGAATTTGGCACCTGGGACATGCACTCATTAGATATGGCCTAGTTAAATTATAGACATAAATCAGACAACAAAAACGACAATGTACTTACTTACAAGGCCAAATTAATATATTTCCAGTTCCAAGATAAAGTTAAGTAGTACTAGTAAGACAAACTTAAGGGAGATAGCTTGGTAGGTAATCTACCAAATACAGAGAAATAGCTTTAATAAGTTAAGCCTCACCAAGTTTTAGTTTAGGGAAAATTAAAATAGAAAATGGATATATCTCAAAAACAGCAAGGGTTTTTGTAAGGCTACTTTTCTACATTTGTTAGGATACCTGCCCACCTATCTCCTCCTTGAGTTAATCTACCACTTATGGGACACCCATACAATTCACAAATATTTACAATATTACACCTTTTTTAAAACTTATATGGCAGTACCACGCTCCAGATTCTGTTTTATTTCCGCGGTATGCTCTCCATAGAAGCGTTCCAACTTCTTGTTGAACTTGGCATTCCTTTCATTAATGTAGTCAATATCCGCGTCATCATTATGGATGCGTCTGCGTGAATACTTGGTCCGTTTGGCGATCTGTCCTTCCAAGTCGTCAACCATTTTGTCAATAGCGTCCTTCCTATCCTCGTGCATGCCATGGATAATCACATTTGGTCCACCGTAAAAGGCGTCACCATACTTTTGTTTTTGTTTCTCATACTGTTCCATGTCCGCTGCAGGCATTTGTTTGACAAGCCTGTTGTATTGCCGCACAGTGGCTTGCTCGTATGTGGAAAATCCCTGATCTGGGTTCTTCTTTTTCTTTTTACGCTCTAAGCGTTCAGCTTCTACGGCAGAGATGTTAAGAAGCTTGACTCTGTCGTAATTTTTACCCTCGCTAGTCGCCTCTTCTCTCTTCTTCTGGTCTTCGACTAGCCACTCCGCCTGCCGCCGCTTGGCTTCATAGTTTGCAGGTAGCTTGTGTCTTGCCTCCTCAGCTACGACTTCCTGGTGATTGTGCGTCCGGGCCTCGTTTCTGGCAGATTGTAGGGAACGAAGTCTTTTCATACGTTCGGCTTGTTTATCTGCAAAACTCATCTCTTTCGAAGATGAAGACGCTTCAGACGTTTCTGTTGCACTCATTTTGGGATCAATTGTAACTCGCGGTCATTAATTTATAGTAAGATATGCAAAATACCACGAGAGAAAGTAAACAAACTCAATACGACGCGTGACAGTAAGGAAATGAAATGAATGGTGAATGAATGAGTATTATGAGTGAACTCTATGACTCAGACTGAAATTCCTTCCTTCAATGCCGTTTCAATGCAGTGCCAGTGTTGCCAGAGCACTCGCATCCAGAAGCACGGTCGAATGGCTAAAAAAGCACGGTTTTAAATAAAAAGGCACGCATTTTTCCAAGCTCTAAAACAATTACAAAAAAAAAAAACATTGAGTAAGAAAAAAAATACACGAGATTATTAAGACACTGTTATTCCACACCCTATACCAATAGGCCAAACGCACATACGTTAAAGTGACGAAATCAACGTACACTTCAAAAATCGAACACGACTCTAGCTTCATTCGTATTTCAAAATAAGCTCTTAGAGGATCCTGATATACTGGTACTTAAAGTCTCCCTCCGTCTTACATCTGACGCGAGTTTAACATTTCTTTACCCATCCCAAAAAGCGCTCAGCAGCGCTAAAGAAGTTTTCACTTCAAAAACTACTTACTAGATCTCATTCAAACCAATTTTCAGCAGAAGTTTGCATGATAATGTAAAGCCCGACCAGGAAAATAAGAACACGCAGTAGAACCATATTACAATACACGTCACAGTGGTTTCCTTGAAAAGTACAGCGGTGGCTCACTGCGACAGAGTGGTACAGCGGGTTCTTATTTACCTGGTCGGGCTTTACATCATATATTTTTTTTAGTTTTATCATTCTCTTACTTTAGAAGTTACAGGGGGGGGACACATTTTATCACTTTGTGTCTCTCGCGCAAACTATTCAGTTTACAAAAAAAATATACTAGAAACCTCAATATCAATTTTGAAGAACTATTCACAGATACCCAACTCGTATAGGTTTGATGAATTTTTTTTTCGAGTTTCAGTTCTAAGTATGGGGAACCCCCAAAATTAATTGTTTCTTTTACTTTCTATTTCTGTGTGAAAATATTAATGCGGTACACAGAATACACCAACTTACCAAGTTTCAACAGTATTAGCTCTTATAGTTTCGGAAAAAGTGGCTGTGACATACGGCCGGACGGACAAACAGACATGACGAATCTGCGGGTACCGTTTTTTGCCATTTGGCTACGGAAAACTAAAAAAAGCACCGTTTTAGCACGCTTTTGGTCTACGCACGTAAAAAGCACGCGTACCGCCCAAAAAGCACGCAAAACCGTGCTAAATAGCACGATCTGGCAACACTGTGCAGTGCAGTGACAGTGACAGTGAGGTGAGAGAATGAATCCGTGGTGACTGGCAGTGTTGCCACACCATTTTTACAGATATGCCAAAACTGGTGAAATTTTATTTGGGAATTTGGCTCCAATTGTAGCTAAATGTATAAAATAGACTAGAAAAGCTGTTAAATCCTATGAAACTCTCGGAAATATACTTGCGAAGCGAACGTAGTCCCACAAGTACAAGTAGCCCTCTTTAGGCTGACGTAATCCCGAAAGTCGCCTCACTTAGCTTTAATCGCTAAGTTGGTAAACAATCAGTCTGACATCTTGTCAAAATGGTTTTTCGTTTAGAAATTGAAAGCAATGCAACTCGTAAATGAAAGTATGTTATATCAAACAAGTAATTATTATATGGAAATTAAAAGAAACTGAATTAAATAATTGTCTTAAACTTGAAATGAATTTATTAACAAATCAATTTAGTAAAATAATAAATAAACGAGAAAAAACTTGCAATACGATACGGTGAAGTTAGCCGCAACCAACACGACATTTTGCTGCTGCCCGACCGGGCCGGACCGAGCCGAACAACCGAAGTCACGACCGAAGTGAAGTGAGTCAGTCAAGCAGTGTTTTGATAAGGTAGCGGTTGTGTGAAAAAGTTTAAAATCGTTCATTTAATAACGTCCCAAGTGTTTCTTGTCTTGAGTTCAGGATGTCGGATGAAATCGCAGAGAATGGGACAGCCAACGGCGACGTGCCGGAGATCGAGCTGATTATCAAGGTATCGTAATTTTTCTGCACGTGTTATGATACTTACTATGCGGCGCGCGAGATCATCCAGGCGCCGTCTCCTTCTCCGCGCACGCCTACCGGACCGCCTTCGCGAACATTTGAAGAGTTGGCAGACGTGAGGCACATTAAACAGTCCATTTCTAAGACTTACGTTTGTTTCATGGCACTTCAAGGCTACGTTTATCGGCAGAGGAGCGTTTGTATTTTGCTGTCGAGTGTAGTGCGCACTCGAGTGCAAGAAAGTATATTATTACTGCACTTATAATGCGCGTAATGTAGGTCAGGCGCGACTTTGTTTTGTTTCCCGGCCATCTGGCGAGCTCTGTTGCAATTGTTATGCGATTTAGCATTTAAGCATATTCTCGGATAAACTGCCTCAATTTGGTTAATTCTTAAGACCTTAACCTTTGGAGTAGCTTCCTATTTAGTTTTAAAGTTCATAATAACATATCTTAATCTAAGGTTGGGTTTAGTCATTATGAGCTTGAGTCATGCCCTCTTCATTGAAAATTAGTAGGTACATATTTTTATCACTAAATCAATAAGGACTGGTGATGAATAAGTATGCAGTTTAAATACTGCTTATCATATGTTACTTGGAAGCAGCATTTCTGCTGAGACAATACAAAACAAACAAAATCTTTACAAGTAGAACTTGTTTCATGAGTCAGTATATCGAATAAAAACTGGACACACCGGTTTTATAGTTTCTTGAATGAAATCTAGGAAATTAGTGGGTAATAGCGGCTTATAAGCCATAGGTGTTATGATAGGTCTTTATTTCTTAACCTTTTTGCGACCAAACATCTTATCACTTGTAACTTCATCTTGTCAATTTGAAGGTGCATTTTACAATGGATTTAGTGACTTCATGTCAAGAAACAAAGACCTATAATAAAACTTACATTGCTACCTATAATTAAATGTAAGGTTTATTTTGTAACCCCTGTCTTAAAAGAAAAGATATGAGTATATCCCTCCACTTACTAAATGGTACATCACCATGTCAGATTAGGTCATTAGGTGCACTCAGAAACATGTTATTAGTACCCAAGTGGAAATAATCATCTGCTCTAACAATGTACTTTCTTATGCAAGATTTATTTTAAAGTTTTGCTTGACCATCTGTCATCGCCTATTTGGGAAATGTTGGCTATAGCTGGATAATGAGTACTACATAGGAAAATAAATTAATTTACAATGTTGTAAGTAGGATTATAATTATTTTCATCTCTCATTTTAGGTAGAATTTGCAAAAATGCATGAACATATATTGATAAGCTTTACCTATCTGTGAATTGAAAGATAAGAAAAGTTTCCAGTATAAACAACAATTCAATTTACGTCATTGATCAATTCCAAGTATCATGATAATTGCTCATATATAAACTAAATAGCAAGCCACATTACGCAAAACCTGTGACACATAAACTGCCAACAATTAGGTACCTATTTATAATTATATTTTACATTCATGTCCCAGCCCTTTCCTTCCTTGTATGCTAATGTATTAAATAACATTCAAACAATTAAAGGTGTTATTACTGTCAGTAACATCTATAAAAACTTAAGTACCTATTTATAAATAACTGATGTGTTGATTATATTTTTTATTCAACTTGCCTTCTTTGACCTAAGGGTAAATTGAAAAAGGAAATACCTATTACATGTTTGTAGTAATAAATATGTCAGAGAAAACACTAACATTACAAAAAATTTACAACAGCATGGTATACTACCAACATGAAGATGTAATTAAGTTTTTGTTTATTTATTTTTACTATTAGATAGATACTTGCATTATTTTTCCATGAAAAGAAAAATGCTCTATCGTAAGTCAAATATAGTTTATGTTATAGACCAAAACTAAATGAGAACTGTGAATTTTCTTGCACAACTGAAAATAAATTTATGCCAACAATTTTATCAACCCATTTTTAAATTATCAACAGAACATCTTATCTTAGTGATTACCTAGTTTTTAAGAAATTGACATTATATTTTTACCTTAACTTATCTATTAATACACTGGACAAGAATTTTATAAAAGGCTTAAAAATGTTTAGTGCTCACTGAACTATTAAATATTTATCATGTTATTAAGTTGAAATTAATTATTATTCCATAAGCCATTATTAATTGTGTTAATCATTATTAAACTTCAAATATCTGAAAATTAGACAAGTGGAACAGATCTGATAGTGATGTTATTATTAAATTTGAGTGTTCGGTCCATAGCCAATGATGTTCACATTTTGCTAGAAGCAGCATAATTAAGCATCCAACTATAATAAAACTCAACAGCAACAGAAATAAATGTTCATGTTCCCAGCAAACTAATATTTTGTCTGGATATAGGTAGTATCCATCTTTTTTGTACACACTAGCCGTTTGAAACGGGATACATACTAGGTATTTACCTTAACCTTAGTAGAAATTAGGAATAGGTTGTTGTTTTGTTTAGTACGAAAAAACAAGTTTTAATAGTTTTTAAACAAGGTGTCTCCCTTTGTATGCTTAAGACACGGATCCCTGCCAAATTTAAGGCTATCTTTTTGTATTTTTATTTAAATCAGCAGGATTTGTGCATATAGAAACAGATTAGACTAGAATGCAGTAGTTTTTTAGCTCCCGCATACGAGGGGTTAATTTGTTCTAGAAATCAACGGATTTTCATCGTATTTTTGATTCAAAATGAAGTCACCCCTTTGACCTACACTTGGAAATCCATAGATAGCTGGGGCAATAAGCGATAAAACCTTGCACTTTTGTCTCGGAAGACGCCACTTGGCTCGATTGTTCCTTAGGTCATTCTGAGTAGATTTAGCCCTGGAGGCCTAAAGTTACCCCCTGCTGGTAGCCAGGGGAGGGGGGGGAAGTTTGCATCTCCCGCGTTGCAGTTGGACCTCGTTTACTGTCCACTTATAGCTATTAGGGCAAGTTTGGTATCATTTTCGTATAATTTAAGGATGGGGAATCCTTTTCTGGAACAAAATTTTTACCTTACCATAGAAAAAAAACAAGAAATTGAAAAAAGAAAAAAAAAACTAAAAAAAAATATTTCGAAATTGTTTTCTTACAGGCATACTACGGCGATTTTTGGTAATTAAAAAATATGACGTTATAGTCTATTTATTCTTGAATCTTAAAAGTATTACTTGAATAACCACTTCTCAATAAAAAGTTTGTCAAAAAAAAAAACGTTTATTCGGCAACTTTGGCTTTACCTGTTTGGAGCCCAGTTACTGTCCACTAATAGCTACTAGGGCAAGTTTGGTATCGTTTTCGTGTAATTTAAGGATGGGAAATCCATTTTTGGTACAATTTTTTTACCTTACCATAGAAAAAAAACAAGGGATTCGCAAAAAAATATAATCACAAAAAAAAAAATTGAAATTGTTATCTTACATGCATATTAAACCGAATTTCAGTAATTAAAAAATATGATGATATAGCCTATTTAATTTTAAATCTAAAAAGTATTACTTAAATAAAAATTTTTGAAGAAAAAGTATGTCAAAAAAAATAAAAACGGGTGTTTGGCAATCCTAGTTTCACCTGCTTGGAGCCCGGTTACTGTCCACTTATAGCTACTAGGGCAAATTTGGTATCATTCTCGTGTAATATTAGGATGGGGAATCCATTTCTGGAACAAACTTTTTACCTTACCATAGAAAAAAAACAAGAAATTGGTAAATAAAATCACAAAAAACAATGTTTAGAAATGGTTCTCTTACACGCATATTACACCGATTTTTAGTAATTAAAAATTATGATGATATAGCCTATTTAATCTTGAATCTAAAAAGTATTACTTAAATGACCATTTCTGAAGAAAAAGTATGTCAAAAAAAAAACGGTTGTTTGGCATACCTGGTTTCACCTGTTTGGAGCCCGATTACTTTCCACTTATACTTAGCTACTAGAGCAAGTTGGTATCATTTTCATGTAATTTTAGGATGGGGAATCCATTTCTGGAGCAAACTTTTCACTTTACCATAGAAACACAATCAAGAATTTGTCAAAAAAAATCATAAAAACCATTTTCGGAATTGGTCTCTTGCAGGCATACTACAGTGATTTTTGGAAATTAAAAATATGATGTTATAGCCTATTTAATTGTGAATCTTAAAATACAGTAGTATCGAAAGCTTGCCACCACCTCAAGACGTTCCAAAGCAACATTTTCTTCGAGCTGTATACCAAAGAGGACATGTATGAGATCAAATCTTACAGTCCCATCAAGACCTGCCATACCCTTCTAAATGTGCATGGTACACAGAAAATCAAATGTGAAAACCGGTGTGGACCACGATACCGTCTTCGAGAAAGATATCAATCGTCGAATCCAACTTGAATGGGCAGCGTTTAGGAAACTCCGCATCCGCAATGTCTTTTGATAAATTCCTTAGTTCCTTAAGACGAAAGTCATTAACCAATGTGTGTTGCCAGTGATTACTTATAGATCCGAGATATGGTGCTTCCGGTGCTTCACTATAGGCCTTATAAATAGGCTCAGTTTTTCAGCGAGCTATGGAGTGCTATGCTTGGGGTTTCTCTACAGGATTGAATCAAAAATGAGGAGATACGTAGAAGAACAGCGGTCACCGACATAGCCAAGCGAATTATCTCGTTGAAGTGGCAATGGGCAAGCCATATAGCACGGAGAACAGATGGTCATTGGGGCCGAGAGGTTCTCGATTGGAGACCGCAGATCGACAAGCGCAGCTTACGACGACCACCAACGAGATGAACGGATGACCTGGTTAAAGTCGCGGTTTCACGGTGGATGCAAGCCGCTACCAACCGAGGCTACTGGAGGTCATTGGGGGTGGCTTGTCCAATAGTGGATGTCCTACGGCTGATATGATGATAAAATGCAAATTAACATGTGCAAATAGAAGGCGCAACTGTATCAAAAGACAGTTAAAATTTACAGATCGTAAGAGTTCAGTGCAATAAGAACAATTTTAATGCAGCTTTCAAATTTTTAGTTATAGTGCCCCCCCGTACTTTTTTTCCTGACTATCGTGGGAGTCTAAGTACTTCATGTTTTTAGAAAAAACTTGGTCGGTAAGAACTTGAGCACCCCATATTAAAGCACGAACAAACAGGTGAAATCAGGTATGCCAAATAAAAGTTTTATTTTTTTTGGCAAACTTATAAATTAGAAGTGGTCATTCAAGTAATACTTTTTAGATTTAGAATTAAATAGGCTATAGCATCATATTTTTTAATTACCAAAAATCGCTGTAGTATGTCTATAAGAGACCGATTTTTTAATTTTTTTTTGCGATTTTCATATTTTTTTGCTATTTCATGTTTTTTTTCTATGGTAAGGTAAAAAATTTGTTCCAGAAGTGGATTCCCCATCCTAAAATTACACGACGATGATACCAAACTTGCCCTAGTAGCTATAAGTGGACAATAACCGGGCTCCAAACAGGTGAAATTAGGATTGCCAAACAACCGTTAATTTTTTTGACATACTTTTTCTTCAGAAATGGTCATTTAAGTAATACTTTTTAGATTCAAAATTAAATAGGCTATATCATCATAATTTTTAATAACTAAAAATCGGTGTAATATGCGTGTAAGAGAACAATTTCTAAATATTGTTTTTGTTTTTTTTTTTTACCAATTTCTTGTTTTTTTTTCTATGGTAAGGTAAAAAGTTTGTTCCAGAAATGGATTCCCCATCCTTATATTACACGAAAATGATACCAAATTTGCCCTAGTAGCTATAAGTGGACAGTAACCGGGCTCCAAGCAGGTGAAACTAGGATTGCCAAACACCCGTTTTTATTTTTTTTGACATACTTTTTCTTCAAAAATTGTTATTTAAGTAATACTTTTTAGATTTAAAATTAAATAGGCTATATCATCATATTTTTTAATTACTGAAATTCGGTTTAATATGCATGTAAGATAACAATTTCTAAATATTTTTTTTTGTGATTATGTTTTTTTGCGAATTTCTTGTTTTTTTTTCTATGGTAAGGTAAAAAAATTGTACCAAAAATGGATTTCCCATCCTTAAATTACACGAAAACGATACCAAACTTGCCCTAGTAGCTATTAGTGGACAGTAACTGGGCTCCAAACAGGTAAAGCCAAAGTTGCTGAATAAACGTTTTTTTTTTTAACAAACTTTTTATTGCGAGGTGGTTATTCAAGTAATACTTTTAAGATTTAAGATTAAATAGACTATAACGTCATATTTTTTAATTACCAAAAATCGCCGTAGTATGCCTGTAAGAAAACAATTTCGAAATTTTTTTTTTCGAGTTTTTTTTTCTTTTTTCAATTTCTTGTTTTTTTTCTATGGTAAGGTAAAAATTTTGTTCCAGAAAAGGATTCCCCATCCTTAAATTATACGAAAATGATACCAAACTTGCCCTAGTAGCTATAAGTGGACAGTAAACAAGGTCCAACTGCAACGCGGGAGATGCAAACTTCCCCCCCCTCCCCTGGCTACCAGCAGGGGGTAACTTTAGGCCTCCAGGGCTAAATCTGCTCAGAATGACCTAAGGAACAATCGAGCCAAGTGGCGTCTTCCGAGACAAAAGTGCAAGGTTTCGGGAAAAATAGTCGCTTATTGTCCCAGCTAAGACGAGATGTATTGTGTGCAAACATTTGTAGACCACAATTAAAAATTATGAAAAACATTTTACAGCGGTGTTTTAAAGCTAACGCAACCATCTGCTGATTACGTTAAGACACAATATATTATTAAGCACGTGAGGACAAGGCTTACGTGAGTTGTGAGGTTTTAATGTCTCGTATTTTATTTACTTACTACAAGAATTGGTGAACAATTTGTCAGCGCGCACCAAAATGACTGTCCCGCCAATTAAGGCACACGCGAGCAATTAACCCTTCCTCACCGGGTACACCTGCGGCACCTGGGAATGTCCTAAGTCCATGACTTGTCACTGCTGCCACACAAGACGACACGATAATTGAGCTGAGAGGTTCTTAATGTCATGCGATTGTGTTTAAATATTTTGTTTTATACCTATGACACGCGTGCATTTGTCTTTAATGCCATTAGGTACCTATTGGGTACGACCAATGTACGACTTTACCGCACGGTCTGGACGACCTATAGGTGCACGACCTGATAGTTTGTGTTCTCCATGATTCTACAGTGGACAAAATCTGTGGCCATATCTAACCCTATGGTCCCTACCGACCATACCTAACCATTTTGTCCTAGCTTATATTTATATAGTTTTCCTGAAAATGTAGAAAATCTGTAAAACGGCACACTTCTAGGGGGAGAGGGGTGAAGCGGCTTGTGACAGGGCGGGAGAGTCGTGTATTGTATTGTACTCGCTCGTATATAGGTATAAGTGGTATAACACCAGCAGCTGTTTGAAAAAAAATTATAAATTTTGCCGCTTAAAAAATCTACAGTGAATTTACTATTAGTAAATACTGGGTTTCGTGCTTAGCGATCGTGAAACGGCTTGTTTTGGTCGTCCATCAAATGCGATCAGCGACGATGCGTTGTATAATTTTAATTGGCATTGCACCGATTGCAGGCGCCACGCTGTCTTCATGTTTTCATGGTAGCAAACACTCGAGCGATCTCTATGAAATTTGTTTGTAAACAAGAAATACAACGTGGTTAAATAAGCATTATGTCCTCCACAGTATCAGTATCGTCTAGAGTAAATGTTTTGCTCCAAAGGATTCATGAGAAACAGCGGAAGTTCATCGTTGATTATAGACCTTTGCAAGCTAGCTTCATCCTTGTTAAACTTAACTTCTAAGGAATGGAGTGCGCTCCCGTCATTGTAATTCCGGACAGATAAAACCTAGGGCTATTCCAGGCTAGAGTGAAGACTATTACTGAACCATCAAGTGAATTAGAGGCCCATCGCCGGTCAGTCTACTATAAAAAACCGACAAGCTACCAATATCTAACATGCTAATTAAAAAAGCACACCAAATCGAAGCAAAAGCATGTAATGTAACTATCCGTTCTTCAGTACTGACCAAAAGAGCCCCTTTAAAAGAGGTCTTCATCATGATTTCAGCACTTACTCCCTCTAATCGTGACGCATTGCAGTGTGTTAATAAGTAATAAGTCACTCATGCGACGAAGCTTATCTTAAGTCTCGCTCGATAAAAAGTTCTGGAAAATTCGAGAATTTTCCTTGATCAATCGCATCCCCGGTGGGGCGGGAATGCGCGAGAGAGCGGGCTCGCGTTTGAAACAGAAACCGGCGCGGGCGCCGGGGAAAGTGACGACGCACGCGACAGCTCGTGCCCTCCCCGGGGACACTCACCACCCATTAGCATGTCCAATATAGACGTTTAATTATCATTTATGCTAAGATATATTCGGCTCAGTCACGAGGAACGGGTTTCTAGATTGCTATCAATTGATTGATTTGCTACAGAATGACACTTTCGTTTTCAAACACAACTCATGTCCAGTCCTTTGCAAATGCAGAGAGCTATTATGATTGAAATTTCTCTTTGTACCGCAGAACAGGAAGCTATACATCATGCATTTACTCCTAACAGTCCTAACTTATTTATTAACTATTTAATACGGCATCCGGCTTTCGTCTTGACGTTTACATGCTTCATTCAGTTTTTAACGTCGTAAATATTACATAACCATGTCTTCCAAATCAGAATTAAAAAATAATCCAATTGTTTGATTGGGCTTCATGTAGCACAATTTTCTTCCCTGGTTCCGTCTGGGACATCGTCTGATGGACATAACTAATAATTAATGTAATGAAACGTTTGAAAATGTTCAATTTCAGTCACATGTTGTTCTCTCCAATCATTGGACACGCCAACCGCTCGTTAACAGCTTTTATTTTTACTTTTTACCGTAAGCCGATGCTGTGTTTATGGATGACGATATCTTGCGTGTAATTCCTATTTATTAAGATTGGCGGCCTTTGAGCCAGATGCTGAATCTTATTCAACTAGTAACGAGTATGCATTCGAGATGCTGGTATACGGTTACTTATTTTCAATAGATATTGCGAGAAATATTGATAATAACGTCGAGAGGCTCAATAGCTTTTAGAACTGATCAAAGGCGAATATCTAGTTTTGCAGTAAGAAAAAGCGGCGCAAGTAAAGCTTTTGTCACGACCCGTCCGCCCACAAACCATCTACTTTTTGTACGTAGTACAGAACGTCGTGCAAAACTAGACATTACCACTGTTGCATAAGGGTCTACTTCTCATTGCCGGGTTTATCTATATTGTTATTTGTGGAGTTATTTGCTTCAAACATTTCCAATAAAGCATGTACATATTCCTTTTCCAATAGAACACGAAGATTTCTCATGAAATAACTTACATTAATTAACGTAACAACTCACAGTTTACACAGACTTTCTTTACTTTATTGAGAGTTATGAAATCCATAAAAGTCTCAGTGACTTCCTTAATATAAAACCACTACCACTTTACTTTCTTTACACGTTAAGTTAAGTGGTTGTTGTTGAATAGTTTATATTGTAATCTGACACTAAATAAATTTTCAACGGTGTTTTGCCACGGCTTGTGTCTGTCGAAGGACACTCCACCACACCTTCTTGAGACGTGTTTTGCGCAACGCACGCTTTGCGTGTTGCAAGCTACCTGTCTACCGAGCTTAGATATGTTTTATGACTGGAATACTTTAGAAAAAGTGTTTGGCAACTTTATAAAGTCAAACTTGCAACATTTAAAAAATAATTGTATGTTGCAAAAAGATAGCTTTTGCATTGTTGACATGGCTGAGGCTTTGCTAAGTTTAGTATCACAAGATTTTAGATCTACACAAGCTAGCATGTCGGTTTGAGTAGAACATTTGCTACCCCTCTAAAAATACCATCGATACAAAACTAATTATCGTTGTCGAGACGAATAACATTATTTGGCCAATGCACTCACAACAACCAAGCCTTATCATAATTCATGTTCTCATGTTACACATCAAACATCAGATTTACTACCTTCATTTACGCAACTGTTGCTGTTGCATTTTTAAACCAATATATCTTGACGATGTCATCACTTGAAATTGCTTCAAGCCGACAAGTCTGCTTGAACAGCAATTTACTGGGTTTCTGGTTAGCAACGTTATACATTGCAGAATTAGCAAGGTGCTAATGACGTACAATCAGTACATATGCGTCGTTGCACATCACGCTTTTCTTTTCAGTTGTTTTATTTCAGTGTGAACGTAATAGTTTTTCTTAACGATGGATTCGTAAGCCAATTACCGCTTGTATTTTGTAAATGCTCTCGTAGTAATTGCGATAATTTACGCGATTTGGGCGATGTAACGTGACGAAGGCCTATTATAAAATTGCACTTAAAGAATTCCTGATCTATCTCGATTTGATATCTTCTTAAGCTTAGTTATTTTCCGTTTTGTTACACTCGCTTATTATTTTGTCCCTCATTAGACTGTTCATTATAAGTCGTCCTTGCATTGTCTTCCGTTAATGTCATGTTTGCTTTCATAAAATAATTTTTAATATTAATACCTTTGTCGGTATTAATTACCTACCTAAAGTCTTTTTGTTCTGTAATAATCTTAATGAAATCTATTTCTTTATCTATTTCCATTAAAGTAAGTCCAATTTGCGATGTTATAAACTTCCGCTTTTACGGATACATTTCTTCGATCGTTTCCCATAAAATAACACGTAGGTATACATATCTTATACAGTATGTGTTACGTTTAAATTAACCCGTTTATTATTGCAAAATGTATGTTTTGTCTGTGGCTGGCATAATAACTTTATCAAGCCTTTATGATTAAGGGAGGTAATTCTTTCAATTCATAAGTAATAAAATAATGAATGTGATTAAAATATAATGTCGTACAATTAACTTGCCGCCAAGCCAGTTATTTATTCCAAGACGTAAATGCTGAGCGTGTTTCTATTTTTTTTTTATGTTATAGAAGAATTAACTATCAGGTGTAAAATATCAGTTAGGTATCTACTGTGGCGACTGCTACTCTACTCTCGTACCTATAAGCTGGCCTAAGGTCAAGCATGGCACTAGTTGGGCAAACACATATTACGATACGATCGAGATCGAGTGTTTTTTTTTTAAATAACACAGTACTAATTCAGTAGTATGTAATTCTATTAATAAAAAAAGATTTTGTTCCATATAGGGGATGAGGAACTGTTGAGTGAATCCTTGTATTACCACTTGAAGGTAAATCGCTAATGTGATGTTAAAATTGATATAAATATGAATAGAGCGCTATTGCTATAACATCAGAACTGTTATTGAAGACTGTGATCACTCCACTTCAAGGCTTTGATGTAATGCGTCCCGCAGTTTTATCCGCTATTGTTCAGAAGTAAATGCAGATTACAGTGGTTCGAAGTTAGGTTACGTTACGAGTTATTGTCATGCATTGTTCTAACAAAGGTTGTAATCTTTAGTAGTTAGTGTGATTGTGTACTCTTTTCCAAAACGTAATAGTCGATAACAACTGCTTTTACATTCACTTACTGTCTTAAAAAATAAACTCTGTATTGTTCTGGCACAAATGCGGTGTAATCTGTGAATTTATAGATCTAACAATGAAACCATTTATTTTTGCCCTGACAACCTTCTTAGGTGTTATAATTAATGTAGGGAACATATCACAAATAACATCGCAGAATCATAATTATTTTTGGCTGCCATATCCTCAAGCGGTCGTATTGCGCAATCAATCTTACAGCGGTAATATAATGTTCTATTGAATGTATGAAATAAACTACCGATAAACATACGTTGCGGAGAAGAAAGTCGCATTAACGAATTAAATTGTGATTTGTTAGCTATTTGGATACCGTCAAATGGGTTTTTTTATTACTTACAGAATCACTTGGTATATTACTTTCATGATTTTCTACCAGATCTTTACAAATATTAGCATCATTAAATTTGAACATGCAAATTTCTATTTCATTAAAACTAATCGCTAAAGGTCGTGAACTTTTACCTGTACCCGTTATTATCATCATCACTCCGAGTGATCAACCAAAAGTTTAAAAAATAGGTTAATTGTAATGAGTGAGAGAGAAACTCGGTCTGTGTCGGTCCATCACAGTTTTGTTCGTGAATGTCGAATCGGTGTTCGTCACGCCGCGTCTAAACGTGGCGGATCGAGTGATTCGAAATATCATTTCGAAATCCGAACTAATCACGAAATTGAATTTGCATAAAGTGCAATGGAGACCCATCATTTTGAAATTGGTGCTAAACTAAGACTACGCTGATACAGAGGAGTGAAGGAGTAAAAGGAGGAAAAAAAAGGCGAAACAAAAATTAACAGTCAGGTATCGGTTTTTCCTAATTGATGAACCTGTCAACGCCTCACAACACAACAGCTTTTATAATTATAGTTTCTGATCTTGGCTGTTAGGAAAAGCAAATGTAATACAAACGAATTCGGATATCACTATTTAGTACTTCGTTTTTAAATTATGTATACTTTCGGATGATAATTCCATTCTCCATCCATATTATTCGTATTGAAGCCATTGGAGGGTCTATTCCATAACCTAACCTAATAAATAGTAGATAAGACACTAGTCGTTATTATATAGAATGTCGTTAACTGTTTTATGTTCCTTTGCTGGTAAGTTATGAATCTATTTTGTTATTTTCTTAATTATGTAGTCGTAATTATGTCAATATTATATTTTTCAATTATTCCATAGAGGTTGTAAAAAGTGAATTGCATCCATTCGTTCGTTTACAGTCGCGTAATTATACTTATCAAATTTGCTGGCTTTGAAACATTTTATTAAAATGCACTGATGTGTTCACGATGTTGATTTTTTTAATCCCTTACTATAAATTGGGTTATTTTCTTGTTTATATGGTTAGGTTTAATGGAAGTCGTTTTTGCGCTTACTTTTTTTAAAAGACAGGTGTCGTGTCGCAAGGGAGGGCTGCAGCGTAAGGGGAGGAGTCAAGAGTCAGCGCACGCGCTGGTTTTTGTACCTTTTTTCAACAGCCTGCCATAGCATCGTTAGTTTTTGTAGCATCGTATTCTTATATTTTTCTCATAAGACCTTTTTCAAATGGTAATACTAATACAAGCAATGGTTCTTGGAAGTGACACTTTGTTTTGTGTGAATTTTATCAGCAATTCAGTTAAGAGTTATAAATTGAGCTCATAAGACGCGATAATATGTAGTTCCAAGCCTTTTAATTTATAGTGGCAAGGTTTATACAATGACAATGACCATGACCATTTAATTAAACATTACCATTAATGTGTAATTTTGACATTTTATTTTATTTTATTTTATTGTTTCTATTGTTTATCACAATCATACATTTTAAATTTTAAATCGTTCCATATAATAAAATTCTCATGTTCATTTGTATAACTTCAAATGTCCTGTTGTAATTTATCACAATACATAACTATAGGTATATAAGAAAAACACCTGTCTCCAGTCGACCGCGGTTTATAGGATTGCCAAGTTCAACGCAAGGTTTCAAAGTCGCGTTCGCTCCATCATTTATTGCATTAAGCTGGCTATTATGCTGTGAAGGCGCACGTGACAACTTGCAGGGGCTATCTTTTAAATTTGATGAGTGAATTACAGACACCCTGTAGATATATTTTAGCGATATAGATAATTTTAACTTGTCTTGGGGTCTGTCCCCACGGCAGCATATGGCGTGCCTGCCGGCGTTTGAGCAGCTGCCAACCGTTACGCTGGCTAGTTGCACATTCAAATTTGATATGTTAAAAACTGTAATATTTTGTTCATAAAGTACCTACGCGTTAGGCCAGTTTGTTACTGACGTAAATTGCGGCTTTAATACGTTTTACTAAACGTTTGAAAGCCGTGATGTTGTCGCTATTTAACTTAATGATTTTAGTTACAAATGCGTGGTCTTCACGGAATATTAGATAAGTACCACGGCCTGTTCTATTTTCAGTAATAGTTTTACTAATGTTATGCCGATAATCCCGCTCGGATTGTTGCTTAACGTCGCCAGAAACGTCCAACTCATTATTGGAGCATAACCCATCTTTTCACTATCTTCTCTGATCTCTTTGTCTCACGTTGCCTTGTAAGCTTGTTTATTAGGAACACCTTTTTCTTGTACCTTTCACGTATTGTACAACTCCATTAAACAATTGCGTGTTGATGCAGTCCCGCCCACGGGTATCCATGTTGCATTCATTGATTCCGTTTGAAAGCTATTTTGAGATCCCCACAACAGATATATCGATGAGAGTTGAGCCTTAATTATAGACTACGTGTTCATAAGCCAATAAAGTAGTAAACTGGCACAATTTACACATTTATTGCCATTGCCAGATGCAAGAGAAAGACTGTACTTGGAAAATTGCAGCCAACGTGCCAATCTTATCTTGGGTGTCATTTAAATAACGATATAAATTGGAAACATGAAAAACTTGATAACTTTAACAGACTTTAATCATATCATTACAAAGGCCGTGTCACAATTTCTAGAGAAATCGTACGTTTACTACAGCTTGACGTTTACAAGTTAGACCTTTGTTTCGGTTGCTATGTACAATGAATGTTTGTTAAACTAACCCGTGTATTTGCAATGAGACTGGATTAGATCATCGGCATTCATCACTTGGGTAAATATTGTGTTAGTTGTGGGGTTTCACTGTCTAATGGCTCAATTTATCAAAAATATAATATTCTTGTATTCTGACATTTTTGGCATCTTAAAGTAAAGAAATAGAAACTGTATGTTGACGACGTTTTGCAATTACTAACCAAGAAAATGAACGGGCTGTGAAAAGGAAAACAAACAACAGGCACTGCAGGTGACGTAGGTAGAGTCTGACATTAGAATGATCAATTACATCGTTACTAAGAATCGATTCCCGTGTTTAACGTGTTTAGTATAAGCAAATTGTATCATTGTGTTTCTAAAAATGAGATTTCTGCAACGTATGAAGTAAGTTTAAAACATGAAAATGTAGAATAGAGAAAATGATTTTTTGTACCACGCTTGGTTAAATTTGATTAGTCAGTTGTAAAAACTGCACTGAAGGATAATATCAGAATATTATAATAACGCGGGAATCAAATAGAGCTTAGCTTCGTCGGGGTGCTGAAGTGGAGGTCGGCGTGAGGTCGCGCGTGACTCATCTCAGAACCGGATCCGAGCCACGCCAACTACGCCAAATATTGGCGGAGTTTGCGAAACAAATGTTGGAGCCAATGCATAGACCTATATAAGCATCTTGAAGCGAAACAATGGATACAATTTTGGATAAACTTAACCAAGTGTTTCAAATTATGGATCATATGGTTCTCTTTCATATTTCCTTCGTATTTGTGTCAAAAACTGTTCTTTATACTTTCAATAAAAGACTTACCACACCTACGTCGGATTTAGGATTTAATTCGACCGCTGACATCAATGTCTATAAAGCATGATCTGGCTTCCTGTCTCGTATTGATTATTGCATTAAGCCACGTCTAAAACGACGCTTAATACACATTTTATTCGACGCAACACCTTCGATAAGACTTACGTAATTGTTTTATGATCTATTGATAAACGTCTTAACAATCGATTCCAAAATTTGCCGGTCTGTTTCCTGTGAAGGTTGCATCACAAATATCACAATGTTCCGCCATGTTCCAAACCAGGGTTTTGAAGATAAAACGATAACTTGGCTGATAAGATATCATCTGTTTACATACTCCACGAGCACATGCTACGTTATATTTAGAAAGAAAAAAATTATGATGCAAATGCTAACGATTTTAATTAATGTTTCAAAATTATAGGTGCAGTGATATTTGTCGGATTTCTATTCATATTTTTTTTTTTGATTAGAGATTATTTATTCTCATTAAGAATCTTACAATTCACTTATTATGAGAACTTAAAATTAAATATGTTTGTAATGAGCGTACATAAGGACTAAGACATAAAAAGAGGGTAGATGTATACAATTTTTCGACAGCGTTTTGTGGGTATATTAAACATCAACTGCACGGGTTAGATTCATGCGCCCGCGCCGGATTGCAAAACAAGATATTCAACACAATAATATGCTTTAATACGATAAGCTGGGCTATCTACGCTATCGTATATCGATAGTACCTACTTATGCAAGATACGATGAAGTATTGTTCCTTTTCAATCGATTACTTGTAACACATCACTTTCCACGTATTAGATCCATTTATAATTAGTTACTTGTGGCACTTGAAATCCTCCGCGTCAGCCAATGCACGGTGAATTAGCGATATTTCCAAGTCGAGTTGTAATGTCGCCACTGCCCCACTTTGCAGGATGATTGTCTCGCTTATATGTCGCTCAGTTGTTCACAGGGTCAACGCGCTCGAGTTTTTGTCTTGCGTTTACACCACAACTTGTGCAATGCTATCGCTTACTATGACAGCAGCAGTTATTAGAACTTATCTTGCCTAAATCCATTATTTGGATCACTTGCAACTCTGTTGTTTTCATTTATAGCAATGAAAGCCATCATTTTGACATCTTTACTGCGGTAGATATTTTGAAAGTTAATACTTAATGTATCATCAGACGCATAATTTATGCGCCATTCCATCGCGTTTTACTTACAGCTCATTACCATCACCGATATTCAAAATAAACGCGGACTGACCGCAAATGACCGTTGCTCTTTGCGGTTATGGATTCGCTACAGATTTCTCTTAGTTTTGTTCTTTGAATATTTTTGTCTCTTTATTCCCTCAATTATATCTGGCCAGCGCCCTGGGTAATTGCGTTGATCGCCTTAAGTGGTCAACGACGAAGCTTCACGGTTTAAGGTTTGTTTTTACAAGGAAACCGGTTGTTATATTTGATGGTAGCGTGCTGTTGCTATTATATGTAAGTAATTTTAGAATGAGTTTCTGTGGGAAGTTGGTTGTAGAAAACTAATCTCCTAATTTTGGCAAAAACAGATAGTTCCCTCATAACTTTGAGGATTCTTGTGTGAAGTAAAGTGTTTAATGGTGTATTTCTGTCACGTATCCCCTTATGTCAATAGCCTTCTATTTAATCGGCATTCTATAATGCCTCCGATTAAATAATATGCATACTTTCCATCTCGAGAACGCAAGTCCCGGTCATCAAGGCTGACTCAATTAGCACCGACATGCGGCCAAGTGCTAAACTTATGGTCATGACGTTACGTGACTAACGTCGTAAATCGTCATCGTGTGAATATTTTGACTTTGAAACTTGGCGTCGTGCGAATTGTACTTCCTAAATGCATAATCATCATATTTTTAGAAACTTTGCATCTTACACTCATAATAAAAGTTTTTTCAATTTCTATATTTACATAAATTTGTGAGCGTTCGTGTGTGGGAGTTGTAGGGTGTAGATTTTTTTAATTATTTATATTTGTTGTAGTTTTTGAAAGCTAAAAAAAAATCATGTTCTTTTCCTTTTTCAAACACAAACAAGTAGTGTTTCTCATTGAAAATACATTCTCATTGCTCATCAAAACAGTAAACAACTCATTCTTATTTATTGTGCTTTTGCCAGAGATGGCGCTACACGATGATATTTCATAGTATAGATATGTTACGTTCCTAGTAAATTGCGTTTGAAAAACGTTCCCTCTGTCAACTGTCACATTGACTGTCACGGACTACTCATACTGTGGCTTGTTTGAGGTAAATGAGACAATTGGGTCATTTATGAATCTTCAACTTGGGCGCGGTAGTGACATGTCTACTCCCAGTTCATATGTAATATCATTGGCGCTACACGTAATATCGGAAATCGGAACCTCAAAACTGTTCCAAACGTTTTATTTACAAACGCACGGCCGTTCCAAATTTAAAGTTTCTGCTTATCAGTCGTTGGTTGTTTTGCGAAATGTCGGTTGATGACGTCACCGCGTCTCGGTCGAGGACGAGGCAGAGGCAGATAGCACGCTTAATGCCTTTGCCTTATAAATAAGTAACGGGCAATGGGCGTTAATTTTAGTGTTAACATGTTTTTTGTTTTTACATAAAATTTTAAATTACGTTTTATTACCCATATTACTAGGTCTTTAGTGCAGTGTGTTTTTATTGTTATTAGATTACGGCTGGCCCTTCTACATAAATAAAAATACTCAATTACCACTTTAATTCTAGTGACCGCATAAAAACTGTTCGTTTTGACAATTGGTTGAATACCTACTTTGTGATATGAATATTCCTTTAGCTAAAAATACTTAAATATACGATATGATCATTATGATCACGCCAAATTGCGATAAACGTAGACTACAAACTTAATGTCTTTCCTTTGTTCTTAAAGCACAAACTACTGGCACCCTTGTAGCCTTTGATGATTTTCGTCAGGTTAACATTTTATAAGTTTTCCACTTTTTACGTTATTGTTTGAAGAGACAGAAAAGTGGAGTCACGAAAACTTAGACAATCTGAACACACGTTCCATAGAAAACTGCAGTTAGACAGACGTGTCTAAGACGTATTCATGGTTGTTGTTGGGAGATCGTTAATGATTTTATTCGATTGTAAACTGGGTTAAGTTCAATCGATGAATCGTTTAAATAAACATCAATATTCGATCAAATTGACCGCTATGCCTAATCGTATCTCACCAAACCAATAACCGTGAAATTTATAAACTACCCAACCCACAGTACCCACGGAAAGTAAAACAGTCAAATTGAAGAACCGCTTCATTTAACCAAGGGGAAAGTAGTCGGCTAATTAGACGCGTCCGCGAATGAGTAGATAGAGGTACTGCGATAACAAGGGTTTGAAAGAAAAAGGTGCGGAGTTGCGTATGGAGAAAAAAAATGATATTAATTCGACTAATTGATGATAATTCTTTTGTTTCAGGTAAGAAGTGCGAACAAGGAACCTGTTGAGTCATAGGGTAACCTGTCCATAAAAGGACGTGCTATGTATGCAATTTTAATACATCTGTTGCATCATGATGTTGGTAAGGTAAGAGGACTATGAAATGATGATTCAAGCTTATGGCTGTGTGGATAAGTTCTGGAAAATTTTCGACAAATATGTGGAACTGTAGTGCCATGAAGACTTGATATTAGTTAAACAATAACGTTACGGACACACTTATATTATAATACTAATATACGTCCAATATGAATATGACGTAAAGGTCATAATCATAACATAACGTATCTACTTAGCTTAGCATGGCGTCATTTTTAAAACAATAAAAAATATACCTAATCAAATAAAAATCTAGGCGAGGACTGTACACAATCTATTCTGTAGGCTTATTGTCTAACTCGCTCGCAATCGCCATCGTGTTCATATTGACAGTTCTTGTATGAATGTGACAGCTAGCTGATTCCGATGCCAATTGTCAGCCCATACATGAACTGTCAAAACGAACACGATGGCGATTGCGAACGAGTTAGACAACAAGCGTACTGGAAATGAAATGAAATGAAATGAAATGAAATGAAATGAAATGAAATTTTTTATTTGTCAAAGCGGGTGTACAAAATTGTTCTTAAGTTATGATAGGTTAACATTGGATCTCCACATTGTGCCTTTGGACAGGCGTACAAATATCTGATTTAGGTAGGTATTTAATGCATTACGGTCCTTTATCATATGCAATTTGATGCGAACCATGAGCCTACCCATTTATTTTTTAACCATTGAAAACTAAGAACAACACCAACTACAGTCAACTAACTAGCTATGGTGGTTTAAAATTCATAATATCAACCTAAGCCTAGGGGGATTCGAAGTGACTGGCAACGGAGACCTTTAACCACCTTTGAACACTTGCATTATTGTCTAAACGCATACGTGAGCAATTACCGATGCGCACGCGGCGGCACTGGCAGCTTTGCATGCCATTAACTTAATTAAATGGGTACGAGTATGTGCACTTTTTTAGTTTTTTTTTACCCTTAAAACAATATTAACCATTGGTAATAACGTTTTCCTATAGCAGTGAGCAGAAAAGATACGATTGTGAATTTTATAACCATGTCATTTATAACTATTACTTATTAAAGTCGCTATGAATCGTGCTTAATACTTATTTACAATCTATAGGTACACCCCAGGTCTGCAATTATTATTATAACATCTCATGTATTTCCTTTCATCTTATTTATTTTCACCTCCTTTATTCCTAATTCCAACTTGAAAGATAGGATAGTTTTTGACCCGATATGTGATCCCGTTTGCGAGGCTGATTCCAGTATGAAATACAATACAATACAATACAAATACTCTTTATTGAACACCACAAATCAGTACAGTCACCAGCATAAATATATGACGGTGAACAGGGCTGCAAAAATAAATGATTATCTATTGGGCTTAATAGCTTATGACGACACTACCGCGGTAAAAATAAGTGATGCTCTATAGGCGGAAAAAACATCGTCGCACCCTTATCAGCAAAAATATCAATTTGCAGTGAAAGCATATCGTCGGATGATAGGTGGGCCGCATAAATATCAATTTGCTGTGAAAGTATAATCATCGGATGATACGCGGGCCGCATATATATCTGACACGTAAAAGTCAACTCTTTGTTGTTGATTTGCAAAACCGAACCATCCCTGGCTAACATAGAGACGTAAATTGAATGAAATGATTTGACAATTCACGAGAACAGTGCAGACTTGTCATTGCATACGTCTGTCTCACATTGTTCCAATCGCGAATATGTCAATAATATAATTTTAAAATCTTTATGATGTGTGAATAATTAGTGGCCAGTATCATTTTAGGTTAACTAAAAAGTTTTTATATTACGAACAATATTATAAACTTCCATACATAGTGTTATAAAAAATGTGGTATATTAACGTTATCAGCACCTTACAAAAAATGGCCTAATTATTTTATGCGGAGTTAGAATTTAGTTTATTAATTCGGACATGCTTTAATCAAAAATCATTCTGGCGTTCAGGACAAAATAAAAACAACTATCAACTTCGTCTTATCAACTTAGCAAGAAAACAAGCTAAATTTATACCAATAGCTGTTGCCCGTGGCTTTGCGCCTATTCCAGATTTTTCTTTTTTTTTCCATTTTTGTTTTAAGAACCTTCTCCCAATAAATAGCAAACTCATAAAAAGAGAACGAGAAATCGGTGATGCCGTGAAATGAACAAACATTTCTATTTGGCATTCACTATTTTATTGAATCCGCCGCCGTTACTTTTCGAAGGTCCATTTCAATGAACAAAAACCATTTTCTTTGCTACTCCGCTACTACACGAGTAAGACAGCCAAAACCTGTGCGAAATATATACGTTTTGACAGGAAACCCCAAAAGACGTATATTTCGCACAAGCTTGGCTTACTTGCACGTGTAGTAACGGAGTAGCAAGGAAAATGTCTTTGTTCACTGACATTTGCTGTTTAGGATCCAAATGCTGGACATAATTTGACATAATTGACACGAAAATATTTTTTTGGATCCAACATGGCGAATGACATTTTAACGCAAAATATAAATATGAGCGTAACTGCGCGTTAATAAGGCGATGTTGGCTCATGATCGCTACCCAACCAATTCGCACATTGTCATAAAGATTCACTTAGAATAGCAGTTGCATAAAATACTATTAAAGTTCACACCCCTTTCCAGGTCATCGATTCCTATATAGGTAATTTTGTAATTTAGGAATTTGAATCCGTCAAATATGTGATAGAATAAAATGTGAGACAGACGTATGCAATGACAAGTCTGCACTGTTCTCGTGAATTGTCAAATCATTTCATACAATTTACGTCTCTATGTTAGACAGGGATGGTTCGGTTTTGCAAATCAACAACAAAGAGTTGACTTTTACGTGTCAGATATATATGCGGCCCGCGTATCATCCGATGATTATACTTTCACAGCAAATTGATATTTATGCGGCCCACCTATCATCCGATGATATGCTTTCACTGCAAATTGATATTTTTGCTGATAAGGGTGCGACGATGTTTTTTCCGCCTATAGAGCATCACTTATTTTTACCGCGGTAGTGTCGTCATAAGCTATTGAGCCCAATAGACAATCATTTATTTTTGCAGCCCTGTTCACCGTCATATATTTATGCTGGTGACTGTACAAAACAATACAGAAACATAGAACAAAGAAATATAAAGAAATATAGGACATAGAAATATAGGATAGTTTGTGGCCCGATAGTTGACATCGCTTCGCTTGTGAATGTACATGGCTGAGTCCAGTTTGAAATATAGGATAGTTTGCGACCCGATAGGTGACACCGTTTGTGAGAATGTACGTGGCTGGTTCCAGTTTGTAGGACGCGATAGTTTTGGATCCGATAGGTAAGTCATATGTAAATGTATAAATCGGGTGTATAGTATGAAATATATCAAATATAGGATAGTTTCGGACCCGATAAGTGACGCCGATTGTAAATGTGAATATTATGATTGGTTCCAGTTTTAAAGATAGGATAGTTTCCAACTCTATATGTGACGCAGTTTGTGATTATACATGGTTTTTTCCAGATTAAAAGATATACTATTCAAGATAGAGTTATTTATACAAATCGAAGTTGCGAGAAATAGTATTAATATACTATTTCTCGAAATATATATTTCGAAATAGTATTAGTATATAATTATACTGACAAGTATCCTTGTCGTGGTATTGCGAAACAATCGTGATCTCTCACTCAGAAACCATATCCATCAAACAGTATTGCCTAATTATTTAAACTACTATATTTGACATTGAGAATGGCATCTTTTACAATTCATATTAGGAGATCGATCGGTGTGCAACGTGAGTGGAATTCGTGAAGTCTCACAACACAACGTACAGCTATGATCATTATAGCAATTACCCTGTGCTGTGCCAACAACTGCGACAAATTGCTCTTTTATTCTCGGAAAACGTTGAAATTTGTTAATTTACTCTAAGAAAGTTGCATATTTCAAAATCCTGTCCTCGGACTACAGACTTTGAAAAATAATTTTCAGAAAACTGTTGAACCTGCGATTCTGCCTGGGCTTGAAACCGTTACTTAAAATAGCGCTTCTAATACCGGTATTTTTGGTACCAGTATCAAAGGTCGAAGCTACAAGTATAATACCGGTATTTCAAGCCCTGCGAAAACATGCTTCTGTCTGGGGAAATATTGCTATCGCCATTTCTATCAGACAAATGGTATGAGATGGCGGTAGAAAGCAATGGCAAAAGTGTTAGACAATATGGCGTCTGGTCTGCCTCTCCCTAATATTTATAATTAGATCAATCTTCCTTTAAATATGATTCACTATAAACGTAATTTGTGATTCAAGCAAGCCAAACACAGATGACTCAAACTCTATTTAAGTAGCCCCACACACAAGCTTACTCGTAGAACTTACTATGTTAGAAGTCACGGTATCACGACGATACGTCGATAAATTAAATGAATTGACATTTATTCAAGGAACAGCCGGTTCTGAAGCAATCAATAGAACCTATTTGCATAAACCTGTTTAGTGGTTTCATATGTATAGAAACGGTGCCCTCTAATGAACGGGATGAATGGCTCTCCATTTCACAACACGATCCAGATAACTTCGTAAACTGTTGTGACTGAAACCTGGGTGAGAAATTTCTAGTTCTACAGACAAGAAACGAAACCTAGCTAGATCGATTTTGAGTATCTAAAAACCCTTACATAGAACAGTTCATTGTAATAGAGCCGCTTCGGAGAACTCTGAAACAAATAAAGATGATAAGATTTGTAATGAAGGAGTAAATTAAAATAATGCAGTGGTCGAACCGACACCATGCAATGCACTGTTGTCTATAGGAATAATGAAATTCTGAAACCAACCGGTGCTCGACGTTAATTGTCAATAATTATGCAGTTGTCGTTCCATCTAAGGCAAGTCATCTTTATGCCTCCCTGCAGAACGCTCTAACTGCATATCGGTCCTTGCATCGAAAATATGGAATGTTTTGTCATACCGGTTATTATAAGTGCCATACTCAGTATACACACACATATTGTTAAAGGTAACACGACATCACCAGCTGTCCATGAATACATTTTTATTTTATTAGACTAACAATCATTTTAACAACTGTAAATTAAAGAAAACAAAAATATTTTACTTGAAGATGACAAAATAAAATAAATAAATAATAATAATTTCTCTAGAAAAGGAGGATGTCGAAACGAGTAGAAAAGACAATATGAAAAATACAGAAATCTTCATAGGCGATCTATTGAAATACCGAAATAAAATGGAACTGTTGATACCGCGTAACGAGTAACTCTTCTCTTGCTAAACATTTGCGGACTTTTACAAGCAATGATATTATCAAGCTACCATACTAATAAATTATCTATTAAATATCTCTGAAATATCTGAAGCTCTAGCCGCTCAAACTTGCAACAATGATCAACGTTCATTTCTGTAACAACACCAAGCCCCTTCTCTTGAGCTTGAGACGCCAGCCGCTACGTGAGGTCGCTTCGTTGCCCTTTCTAATCCAAACGGCTACTCGGAAATATCTTCTGTCGTGCCGCTTGACTGAATTAGTGTTAGTAGATTTAGGTAAACTTATCAAGCGCTACTAAATCAGTTTTATTGCTTTCGCCGCTCAACAGCCAAGTTCTAATCCAAGTTCCTAGCGATCAGACTACAAATAATCATGAAATATGCTGATCAAAGTTACGATCAGTTGGTATCGTTGTAATAACCCATGTACCTAGTAAAGATTTCACTCTCAAAGATAATGTTAAATTCATAACCTTAGTCGAAGGTAAAAAACCGAGAGCGCAAGACGAGGCCATGATGTCATTGTCATCACTAATGCATGACTATATCTATATAGTCACTGAGATCATCACAATTTAATACTTGAGCGGTAATATCACAAAGCAAACACGATTCCCGCTGGCAGGTGGAGGAAGGAAAATAGAGGCGTAAAAATTTAAAATAAAAAGCGCTTCTTCGATAGATATTTTATTATTGTATATATTGCCATTTAATTATCGAATGAATACGTATACGTACGCATTTATATGGATGATACTTACTTTCCATTTGTTCTTGATTTAATCCTATATCCTATAGAAGGTTACGAGTTACGACTACGAGATAATGACTACGACATCGGCTAACAATTAAGACGTCTATTATCTATTAATGGATCTCGGTAGTAGTAAGTTCAATTTATCGTCACTTTAAGACAGCCGCAATCGCAATTCGTCTCTGAGTAACAGTATCATTACTGCATCTAGGAACTTAACTGCTTCTCCTATAAGGTCTGTGACAACACTAAAGCATCGATACGGCCGTGTCTTTCTTTAGATACACTGCGAAGTATTCCTGGATAAAGCCATTAAAAATTCCTTCGAAGAAACTTTAAAGTGGCTCTTCGCACAAAGGTACCTTAACCGCTAGGTATATGGCATGCACGATGCACGTAATGTGCATATTCGTATGAATTAAATCTTGTATCGAACTATATATGGACTTGGACCTTCTGCCTGCTTGTGTTAGTCAATAGGTACATTAAAGAGTTTCTAAATAAATTGTCGTCTTTTTATCAAGAAACTTGGTTTCAACGTAAATTTTACGTCGTAAAAGGTGAAAATTCCCTTTACTTATCTACCTACATTTCCTTGTCTTGTATTTTAAGTATTCATTCCTTTTATGGAAGGAATCCTTAACATACACAATCTTTACCACATACCGTTAGACAAAGAAGTGCCTGGCTGCGCCTGATCGGAATTTAAACTGCCTTGTTGTGCCTTATTTTAACTCGTACAGCCTTTAATTGTTTAGTTAAGTCTCCAGTTGCAAGATTCCGGCCATTTCATTTAAAAAAAGTTAAATTGTCTGCATTCTTTTAACTTACTTAAATACTTTTATCTTCATATTGGAAATCATCTTATCAAGTGTGACCGTGTTGTCCCGAGACCCGTGACAACCGAAGCCGTTAATCGTGCAGTAAATGATAATCAGGTATTATTAAGTGACGTAATTGATTTATCGCAACCGGAAATACTTTTTTCATTATAAGACTTCGGCAACTTAAAGATATTTAGCGCCGTTCACGGATGCAGTATCTCTGGTCTGGCCATTTAGTATTGGTGTTGGTTTGCAATTTTTTTCTATACCTTCTAGTTGTTGCATGCAACATTCTCCTATATTATGTCCCTACCCATTCTGGTTGTATGCAGTCACCGGATGGCGGCAGATTGTGCAAGCCGCGCCTCCTGGTTTCCGGAGTTACATCGTTTTTGCCCTCATTACTCTTGCCTTTTTAGCACCGGACCTAATAAAGCTGTACTTCCTGAATCGTTATTAGTATTGAATAGTATTGATTACGTAGTCACTCTGTACTTCATGGTATATTTATTTTGGGACAGCTGAATGAACGCTATACAGTTAAGAATGTTCTGAATGCATTCCTCGTCTCATCGAATTGTCCAATGATCTCATTAACGACCGCAAGCATCACTGGTTTATTTTCAGACAACACATTTGAGAGCGCACTTAAACTTGTCAACACCATAGAGATTACATTTTCAGTTGGTACAGAATTATTTTTAAACCCAATGCATAAGTATACCTTTTCACACCTTTTTGTATCAGATTCGCCTTAGATTTGCTTATCACACGAGTTTTATACCAAGCGAAGCAATGGAGTAGCGTGTGGTTATGCGAGAGGCATCTTTACGATTGTGTACACATAGTTAATTGACAACGACGCTTGCTTTCATCTAATCTCCCGTCCATATCGACTCGATCCAAATCAGACTGTTCCTGCAGCTATAAGAAAAACCTAGGAACAGTAAGAAATGGTTAAACGTTCTTTTCCGATAAACAGGAAACGTTTTGCTTTTCATCAAATTGAGATTTTCAAAGAAACTCAAGCCTCCGTAAGGCGAGCCGAGTTTCGTTAGAGAGGGGCGGAACTTTCACGGTCGCCAGAAGGCCGGTCCGCGCCGGTTGCATTTCACTGTCGCGGGTCACTGCACTTCCACAACCGTTGTTCATGAGTGATTGATTTTGTTAACTTACATTGTTGCAATAATTAATTCTATTTCTCCGGAAATATGTTAGAAGTAATTGTTTCTAAGAGCTAGGCTAATGATTTAAAGATTGTTTCTGTTGTACATCCGAATGGTCTGCCGCAGCTATGCAAGCGGAACGCTTTGTCGAATTACCGCCGCGTGGTTGCGCCGGCGGCGTGACGGATTATCGGCTGCGGCCAATCCGCCATCTTGGCGAAAATCGCGATCCGAAGGAGATGAATGTACTTTCGATTTCACGAAACTGAAAGTAGCTGTATGTTCGGGTGGTGTCGGTGTCATTGACTCCGATGTTTGTTTGCTACGCCTGGTTGGCTCTACATATAATGCACTGGATGGCTTATCCTATCGTGTTAACTGGAATGCCTTAGTTGGCACAGTAATTTATTGTGTTTTCAACCTGTCTTCATTACAGCGCCACGCTCCGGCGGTCTTACTATTACTACGCATTCGTTCTTGAATTTTTTCTCAGTGTTGTTTTAAGATTTGTCTGATTTGCTATTTAATTTACCATAACTTAGTAAGATAAAATATCTTATTTCCAATTAAATCCATTTCATCATCATAAAGGGTTAGGTAAACGCACATGCTACATAATCATATGGAGTTATGAGAGAAATAACTATAATTCACACTTCCTGTTCTCTTACTGTGTGTACTTGGTTGTATAATTTTGAAATAATGGCTTAAACACGACTTCGCTGATCACACTTATTATTGTTGTTCATTTTTGTTTAATAAGTTTGATTGACAGGCCAGGCCAGAATAAACTTAATGCGAGTAGGTAAGTAAATTTTGTCTCTGTCAGTCATGCCACCCATCTTTAAATGTGTAGGCATGAAGAAGCTAACAAACTTTGTAAGGGTTGTTATGTAAGCAGGCCTTCGTCTAGGTAACAGCAATTATGCAAGGTTTATTTAATATTTTCACTCGGCAACGTACTGATGTTTTATTCATTTTACTATTTATTAATTGGCGTTGTTGCTGTAGGAGATAAGTTTTACTCTTATTTATTTTAATTGTGTGACACTGACATCGATACGGCCCGGCCACTTTGTTTCAAACCAGTTTGTGGATGAAAATGTAAACAAACGTGGCTTTTTTTTTTGTTGCAAAATAACCACTTGACATGGAATGTCACCCCAAAAACACATGAACAACATACGTAATAGACAATAATATAAGAGCTGAATCAAAATAATGTAACAAGTGAACTTGTTGTTATGAATATCTATTTGGAATAAAATAAAGTAAAATAACAGATAGCTTTTTAAGACGTTAGTGGGCATCTCTTCACAACCGAGGTTATGGGGCTTAATTACAGCTGAATTTGAATCTTTTATTTTTTTAACGAAAAGTTGTGATTAAGCCGCTTGCTTATAGCTAAACGTGCGCATACCATGACGCATAAAAGGAAGGACCAATATCTTGCGACAAAGCTGTAAGTTTTAACCATTATTTAGGCGCGGATCCAGCTCAAAAAGGTTATGGTCCCGGCTCACGTCACGGCCACCCGAAAATCGGCTAAGTGCGAGTTCGACCACGGTTTCGCTTACGTACGATACATTTTATTCCTTAATATGGGGGTTGTGAGCATGCCCACCGTACCACCAACGGTAGATCCAAACTTGCCATTATTTCAGTCTAGCTTTCCAGTTGAAGTAATTGTAACTGAAGTGGTTTAATCCAGTGTTAGTAGATGGTAGTGGTACTAGTGGTGTCCCTAATTGTGTAGTTCAGACGACTGATTCTGTTGTGATACGCACCATCGCGTCACCTAGTTTCTGCAGCGTGCACTGGAGACACCATGCTCTTTGAAAACGGACGGACAATCGACCTTTTATTGCTTTAAATCAAAACTTGGACATGAGATTCTGCAATTTTGAGACGTCTTACGCTATCGCAACTTGATTGAATCAATAACTAAGTCGAGGTAGTGTTTTGTTTAGCTGTGAATAGAATATACCTGGGTGTACGTATTTGTTACCATTTCACGCTTAACCGGTTGGGCGGATTTTTACGAAATTTATGTGCGTTTGATATGTAGTTTTATGGGTTTAATAGGTAGAAAAAGCGACACAAAACTTAATCAATTTACTGACCTTAAGCTACGTTTAGACTACGACAGAAATTCCGACATAAATGTCTGTACTGTTTACACTTGAACGTATTTTTGGTGTCGGAGTAGTGTCTATTCGCAAGTGTACGGAAGTAGTGTCCGAGCTGTTCACACGCCAACCAGTTAGTGATTACTCGGTCATCATGGATAAACGTCGTGCAGTTTTTTTTTCTTATTTCTCTTATTTTAAATTCTTAGTAATAGTAGTTTTAAATTCTTCTGCTAAACTTTCCAACGCCGCCTGCTTTTTTACTCTATTTTTATAATCACTAGATAAAACATTCCAAAGCTCTGGTAGCCCTTCTACAAAAATTATAAGGTTTTTGTGGCCTCCTTGCTCCACGTAAAACTCATTTTGTGTACACCAACACGGTGCGGTGTATTGAAAATATCAAACCTGTTCGAAAACTTTTCGAGTACACTAGACACTTGGACACAACGTGTTTACACAGCGACTGATGCGACACTAATTAACGTGTCACAATAAATTTTGCAATTGGAGACACTCGCGTTCATACAGAGACACTCGATGTATACATTGAGTGTTCGGTGTATAGTGTCTTAGTCTAAACGTACCTTTACACGGTACGTTTTTAGGTTGCATTCATAGAAAACTTATTTTTTATGTGAATTTTTACCTGCTGGTGTGGTCGGTTTGATACGAGCGATATGATCTAAGTGATCACTCTATAGCGTGCAGGGGACCTGCCTTACTGGTAGACATAAGGCTGGTTAAATATTTATCTAGGATATAATCTATCGCATTGCTGACCACCTTTCCCGTTGCACGCCCTCTCTCTGTAATGCATTGTCGCAAAAACCTTTGTGTTCATATCGAAAATATCGACCGGGTAGCTTATTACGTAACTCGCTCGCGATCACAATCGTGTTCATTTTGACAGTTCATGTATGGGCTGACACTCGGCATTGGAATCAGCTAGCTGTCACATTCATACAAGAACTGTCAAAATGAACACGATGGCGATTGCGAGCGAGTTACGTAATAAGCTAGCAGATTTCGATTTCGACCGTTCACTTGCCTGTCAGAAAATTCTGTTCATTAATCTAATGTATCTAATGATTTGCTTTAATATAAAACCCGTAATTCGTAACACTGACACGTCATGAGGGGACAGTTGCATGTATGCCTTGAAGGCATGGTCGCCCTTCACTATTTAGTATCGCATGCAAATATCGTCTTCTGTTACCGGCACAGTATATCATTACATGTCACACTGTTCTATGTTTATCGCAGGACCGGACATGTCATTCGTCTTGGTGCACGGAAAGGTATTGTTTATGCTCCATTTCCGACCCGTGACGCCGCCATTGAGAATCGTTGGATCGGAAAACCATTATCAAATGGAAACTTTTATTTGCTTGCTGCGTTTCGCAATCCACTATGCCTTAAACGCAAATATTCCGTTTAAGGACCGTTTATGTGTAAATATGTTATACTGTCACCACGGCTTGGAACCGGTGCCGAAAGTACCGGTTCAACACCGATATTTATAGGTTCTCTTCGTTTCGAATCCAAAGAACCGGTAAAAAACTATTCCTGTACTGGAACCCAAAAATACAGGTTCTCGATAAAGGTATCCGCTAAGAGTCGCTACCGTTTGGTGCCTTATCGGAACCTTGTAGGATACAGGTTCTCAATATACCTACCTTAGTACAAGCTTGGTACCGGTTCCGAAAAATACCGGTATTTCAAGAGCTGCTGTTAACATTAGCATCCTCCATGCGTTTAAGCTAATTCTAAAAACTAAATCTTGACTACAGCACAAAAATCTAACGATGCAAAAACCAATAATACCTCGTTAATCAGTCTAAATTGTTCAAGCTATTTACGCTGTTAGTATGGGAATGGGAACACAGAACTACAAATTCAGAACCCAAATTTTGGGCTTCGCCTCAGTCTACTAGGAATCACTGTAAAACTGTAACCTTTGCACGTAGCATTTTCTTCTAAGTTGAATCTATCACATCTGGGTACAAATGGAATACTAACTTCTCTAACTGTCTACAGTCACTGCGCATGTCGCCGCATCAATTGATACTTTGTTCTTGTTAAGATCTCTACAAAATAGCTTGTCAGAGAACAACAGATCATAATTTCAATTCCACAGCCTCCATTCGTCATTTAAACCGTTTAGCTGTTAACTAACTCGTGTACTTGTGAAAGTTCAATAATTGATAGACATGGAAAGCTCTCCGACCTCGAATACTGACTAGCAATGACTCATGACCGTTTCACAAAGAGCTTTCAAACATGCGACCGTTGGTTACAAGTTGCAACATTTGGGCCGAGTGCACTGAACAATAGTCAAGAGTTCAAAATTCGACGTTTTGGTTAGGTTGCTGCAAGATTTAACACATTTAAGGTTGCGACTGGTGTGAACAATGAAGATTGTTTCTGTATAGTGTTAGAATGTCGACTGCGGATGCTGCAATGCCTTCATAATTTCGTTTGTGGTATCTTTTAAAACGACGATTTTATTGTATGCAATGCATGATTGAAGAGAAAGTTTGAGTGATCAAGGGAATAGAGTTCAGCCATAAGCTAGGAACTAAAGAAGTAAGAAGTTAAGAAGAGTATGCCCAATTTTGGGTTACACTTAAACAAGCACTAATTTTGGGTTACTATAAAGCAAGTTATTTAAAAGAGGCCGTAGTTGTTGAATGAGTTGGTTCCTACGATTCTCCCATAGCAATTTTCACCGAAGTACTGTCTGACATATAAATCGAGTAGGAATTTTAGTATCAGTAGTAGAGCCGCCGCTCTAGGCGCAACAGTAACGAGTGTCAAAATCGGGTAACGAGGGGCGCGAAAAACAAATGTTAAAGGCGGCAGCGGTCAATCAAATGCAAAGAACGTGGCTTTGCAAGATGGAGATTGAGGATATAATGTCTCGATGATAAAGACACGTCCTTGCTGTATACAAGAGTTGTATAAACACCGCAAACGATCCGTCACAGTCGGATATGTACGCGACAATAGCACTAATGAATATTCAGCAAAGGTTTTCACCTTGTCTCCGTTCGTGAAGTGACAGACCCGTTGGTTTCTCATTCATAGTCTATGGTGTTGTGGACAGTCATGATAGATCTTATTGGAGTTTAATTGTGTTATTGTACTAATGTTTTAGTTAAGTAGTATTACGTGAGCAATGGTATATATAGATATATCAAAATTGTGATAGACAAATATTTCAGATAAAGATTTATCAATTAGGACACGCTGTTTTTCACTATCGACAGTATTGTCGTTCGTTACAATGAAACAATTAGATAGTGTTGAAAATATAGTAAATAAATTTAAGTTCAGGTAGCAGTAGGTTTGGGCGACGTTAATATGACTTTTAATGTTTATGTATGTAAGATGCATCCTAGCTTTACACGAGAATCATAGTGCTTGACATTTTATTACCTAAATGAAGAACCGGTTATGTTGCCATAAATTCCGTTCTCTTTATGTATGGACAGAACGTTTACGCGGAGGCTGCAGAATATTCTTGTGTACAATTTTGCTAACTTTTAATTAACATTGCTAATGAGTGTTACAGCAAAATATTATAATCTGCTGAATTAATTTCGCGCTTGACCTCTTTCGCGCTTGGTAAATTTTTAATTTATGTCCAAAAACTAGTTTTGATCGAAAATTAAGAGTTGCGGATAAATTTAATTATATTTGGATTATTCTAAGAATGTGGGTCATGTTGCTAATGATTTATTTAATTACATAATGCGGTTCGAGATGCTCGAAACGTTTTGTGGTTGTTATCGCAAGTTTAGTTTTAAATATTTTTGTTTATTATTTTAGGCTTCGACGATCGACGGCCGGCGGAAGGGGGCGTGTCTGTTCTGCCAGGAATACTTCATGGACCTGTACCTCCTCGCTGAGCTGAAAACGATCAGCTTAAAGGTATGCTATTTTTGAAGACCTCAGTAGTTTTAAAGATAATAATATCTAGTGTGGCCAAAGTCCATAAGTACTTAAATAGTAAATACTTAACCTAACGTCTTCTACTCGAAGATGCTTAACGAAACAGAACGAGTTGATTAAGAATAGTTGTTACCACATCTTTCTCAAGTTGCGAAGTCGATTGCTAGCATTGCTGCAAAACATTTCTGTCTCAAAGGTTATTAGTTCAGAAAACGTGTCCTACGCATGCCTTACTTACGTTACTACGTTTTGGATATGATATTCTTCGTCTAGTTTACCCACTACTACCACAGTACCTACTTAAATACGTGGAATAAACCCAGGTTGGGTTTCGGACATAGGGGACTGAGGTCCTATAGTTAGAATTAGAAACCGTCAGTTAAGTTAAGCGTCAGGTCAGGAGTCACCTTGCTACAGCATTGAAATCTGCAAAACCAATATGGTCTAGGAAACATTATTTCACACACACACGCGCGCTGTTGTTGTTGTTGTTGCTGTTGATGATGATGATGATGGTGGTGGTGGTGTTCCAGGTGACAACGGTGGACATGCAGAAGCCGCCGCCGGACTTCCGCACGAACTTTGAAGCTACGCATCCGCCCATCCTCATCGACAACGGGCTCGCCATACTCGAGAACGAGAAGATCGAACGGCACATCATGAAGTCGGTGCCCGGAGGACACAACCTATTTGTACAGGTGAGTGTAAGCGGTCGCAGTCAGTGGGTTCTGTGTCAGGTCAGGAAGTTCAACAGGTTAGGTACATTTCAAACAGCGCCGAGACTACAGTACAAGTGCACCCGTGAGGGCCTAAAGCAGAGGTTCCCAAACTCTTTTGTTCCATAGACCACTTTCAAAATTTTGCTGGATCCGGTGGACCCCCTGCAGCTACATTACCACTAATTTCTAAACTAAATCTCGAAAAAAAATTAAGATTAGCTCTATAATCTATGGAAACTGGCGTTGTTGCTGAGTTTCAACGATAAATTAACAGTTTTCGAAAAAATTGGTTAGAATTGAATGCTTGATAGGGTTAATTATTTGAAAATAAAGTCGACTAAACAAATTTTCAATTATATTATATTTTTGTGCTGCGAGTAACTCCATCCTACTTTACTTTCTTGAAATCTACAATGACTCACAGCACAAGAACCAATCAATTCTCACAAATTTTATTCAATTTTCATGCACCCCCGCTTGCGATTGTGGACCCCCATTTTTGGTCACGCCCAACGTAGACCCCCGTCGAGTCTTCCGTGGACCCCTGGGGGTCCACCTGGACCACTTTGGGAACTACTGGCCTAAAGTGACCTGACATCCTGAGTGGGCACTATGCTATTGTTTGGTAGCTAGACCCAATGAGACAATGGAGGAGAGTCTTTCAAAAGGGTTTATTTTTCTATGTTTTTATTTTTTAATCAGCCCTTTTGAAAAGACACTCTTCAATCATAACAGCGTACATCGAAAAGAAACTAGCGGCACTACCAAAAATCCTGGGTGGAATACAAAATTTACCGCAGCTAACGCATCGTCATGTAATGACTTTTGCAGGACAAAGAGGTGGCGTCGCTGATCGAGAACCTGTACTCGAAGCTGAAGCTAGTGCTGGTGCGCAAGGACGAGCAGAAGTCGGCCTCGCTGCGCGCGCACCTCGCACGCATCGACGCGCTGCTGGAGCGTCGGGGCACGAGGTTAGTGGACACGGAGGTGGCGGCGCTGATCTAGAACTTCGCTTAGAAGCTGTTTAGATTCTATGATTAGTTATTATCATGGGTGTCAATATTCATACGGAATATTGCAGGGCGTTGGGTTGGTGGAACTGAACACTCATGTAAATGTTTTTTTGGGTTACTTTATAGAATAGAATAGAATAGAATAGAATAGAATAGAATAGTTTATTTGCTAGAATACATACATGCTTTATTGTGATTACTACGCACCTATGTCGATGTTCAAATTGTGACTTCTAAAAATTACAATGGAAAACCTTTTTAGGGATTTTCTAATAAACTAACCCATCTGCTCTAGCTGAAGTATTCAGGGTTGATTTTAAGACAATTGTATTTAATTAATTACCATACTGGAGTAGGTACTTGTCAACTAGGTCCATTTCATCGATTAACTTTAAATAAAGTAGGCGGCAAATAAGTAAAACATGGAGGGGATATGCGCAGTATGAAAATGATGTTGATTTTCATCCCATCCCATCGTATTATCTCAGAAATGTTCGTATTCGTCATGCTACTTCAGCTTCTATGAGTCTGACTGCAGTCAGACTCATAGACACTTCGGCATCATTCGGAAGCAATCGTGTGTTCACGATGGGAAAGGATTATTTACTACGTCTGTAATAAGCTTTTAACGATATAACAATGGTGTCTGCAGGTTCCTAACGGGCGACACGATGTGCTGCTTCGACTGCGAGCTGATGCCGCGGCTGCAACACATCCGCGTCGCCGGGAAATACTTCGTCGACTTCGAGATACCGGTCAGTACTAGTTGTAACCAGTTCAATACTATAGACCGACCGCTTTAATGAGTCCTCGCCCGCGCAAAGCATGGGCGCGGGGTAGGACGACAAAGGCCAATAAACAACTGGACGCAACTGGAAATCGCAAACAAAAGTCAACACATCAACTTAAACAGTAGGCTTATTTGTCTAACTCACTCGCAATCGCCATCGTGTTAATTTTGACAGTTGGCATCGGAATCAGCTAGCTGTCACATTCATACAAGAACTGTCAAAATGAACACGATGGCGATTGCGAGCGAGTTAGACAATAAGCCTACAGACTACAGATAACATTAACATATTCGTTCAAATTAACATCTTATTTCGTGTCCGTAATGTAAATTTTTATAGTCAATTGCAAACGATCGTGAGAAGCAATGTCTGTCTCTTTTGTTCTCAAGCGTTTGCGATTACGGTGCGAAAGAGACATATTTGTTATCAAAGCGCGGTCGAAACACGACTGAACCAAAACTCTGCACAATAGACGCGTCGTGCAGACTTTTGCTTCCGACAGTTTTTGAGCGTGATTGGGGGTCTAGTTGTTTGTTGTACGTCGATGATAATGTGTTATTATTGTTCGGTTGCAGACGAGCCTAGTGTCGCTGTGGCGCTACATGTACCACATGTATCAACTGGACGCGTTCACGCAAAGCTGCCCCGCCGACCAGGACATCATCAACCACTACAAGCTGCAACAGGTAACACGCACACACACTCACACCCTACCGCATCTAGTGCCCTGCCTCGCTCACAATCAAACAGATACCACCGGACCTCTATTTCATAAACAAGTGACTGTCTGAAGTGTATGGACCCCGCAAAGTAATGCCTGATCCAATCCATTCGGATCCGGATAGCCTAGTGGTCAGTGACCCTGACTATGAAGCTTGAGGTCCCGGGTTCGAATCCCGGTAGGGGCAGACATTTGTATGATGAATACAAATGTTTGTGTCCGAGTCATGGATGTTGTATGTATTTAAGTATGTATTTATCTACATTATATAAGTATGTTTATCTGTTGCCTGGTACCCATAGTACAAGCTCTGCTTAGTTTGGGACTGGGTCAATTGGTGTAATTTGTCCCATGATATTTATGGGGTTGTAAATCTCTCGTGTTAAGTATATAAATGTTTTAGTGTGAGCCGAGGTGGCGGCATTGTTAAGACTTGTTTCTACACTATCTTTAAGCTCTAGTTACAGATAGTTTGGGTTCTGATAAACGGCTGTAACCGGCGAAAACAGAGCTAGCTTAGCTAGCACAAGTGGTTGCATCTCGTTTTGTCACTGTTAATTCATAACTATTAAGCGAAATGGTGTAGTGTAAAGCGAGACAATGATTGATGTGCTAGTGCTTCATCTGTTAAAATTATATAAAATCATTCTAAATATACCTTTCTCCGATATCTTCAAACTGTCCGGTGATATTGTTATACTATATTCTGGGATCGGATCTAGGGTGTAAACCAGTGGCGGACTATACTCATTTGGGTATCGAAGCAATATTTACGACTAACTCGAGGCTAATTAAAAAGCAAAGACGGTACGAACAGCAAAGTGAGACCTGGGGCCCGATTTTGTAAAGCACATATGTGAAAATACCATTCGAAAGTGGTGAAAAATTGTGCTGAATTTGAAATTCGAGTAGCTTAGAAGATACTTACGGCCTTCTTACGGCTCTCATTAATATTGTGAACTAGTCAAACATTTGATAAGAGCTGTACTTTTGGTACTTTTGAAGACAAACAGATTTATACCACTAGTACAACTAAATTCGCCGTGCTGTTGTTCGGTTACCTAGTCCAAACTAGCCTCACTTGGCCGTTGTAGAATCCACATCCATAGATTTGATCCTACTACTTTTATAATAAAGTTGAAAAAATAGGTGTTTTGCAACAGTTCTGGAACATTTTAACAGGTGAGTTACTTTGTTTAAACACTTTCGTTTGTTTTCACTGCGATTTTTGATTCGATATAACTCACTCCTTTGAAGCCGTACCTTTGATTTTGAACATCACCGAACATTTACACCGGTGTTCAAACAAACTAATCCGACCACCTGCTAATGTATTCCGGATTGATTTTAAGACACTACAATACCAAGATGTTGCTTAGACCATTTTTCTTAAATATTTCATCAGACCAATCGAAGAGCAAAAACATGGAAGTCGGTATTCCTACACCCCAGAAATGGTTCAATCCAACCCCCTTATTCATAAACTCTATAGGCTTCTGCTAACTTAACAACCGTTTATCCTTATCTGTCACTTTGACATTTACTCACAGAGAAGGACAAACGATTACTAAGTTAGCAGAAGTCTATAGAACGTTTATGAATAAGGGGGCAAGCCTTTACAAAGATACTTTTGAATAAGCCAAGGGCTTAGTCCGCCGCTGGTTGTTTAGTGGTGTATGTTGCTTACCGGATTGTGTGGTGTGCAGCGGTCTACCGCCGGGCTGCTGTCGCCCACGCTGCCGCGGCAGCGCGCCGCGCCCGCGGTGAGGCATTGTGTGTCGTCAGCCATCACCATCACACGCCTGCCTCATTAAAAAAAAAAAACTCGCATCTGATTTAAAATTGGAAATTTAATAACGGACATTTGCGGTGACAGACGCGGGACGCCATATTGTCTAAAACGAGCGGAAACAGTCGTATCCACCATTTTTATTACCAAGAAGTAGAAAGATATGGTGAATATGATTGCGAGCGCTCGCCCTTTATGCAATGAGGTCTCTTTGTCTTATACTCCGAAATTCGAAATTCGAACGGTTTGATATGAACTTCTAATTTAGAACTCAGTGGTAAAGCTGCTGCGTTTCTTAGATTTTTGATTTTGAATTTCAGATGCGAGTACGGCCCTGTATTTGGAATGTTGACTTTTTTAAAATATGATTTAATTATTTTTAAATTAGTCAACTACCGAATGAAAAAAAAATGTTGTCTTTTAATACTCACTGAAATGGTTAGGCTGTTAAGGTTTTAAAAATTGAATAGTCTATGAAAGTCCAATACATGCAGTCAAAAGCAGATGGTGTCAGACCATCATGGACAAATTAACTCAAAAAATAAATTTACATCACACCCCATTGTTTTTATACCTAAGCACCTGTTAACTTGACGTTCGGTGGCCGAAAAAAGCATAGTTTCCGCGGGATAGCGATAAACAAATTCTTTGCAGACGAAGTCGCGGGCAACAGCTAGTATTTAATACCGTTACTCTGTTCAAATTTTAAAATCAGACAGATATTTTTAGTCATATATTTTGCCACCAGGCCACCACACATATCACTTGCATATACATAATTATATGGTATCATGTAAATGTTGTGTTTAAACTTAGTCTTTGCTCAACGTCCAATCTAAATAGCCTTAATTTTCATATACATTGGGGAAAAATAACAATCACAAAGAAATTTTAGAGAACAAAGAATACTTAGAGCTTCATTGTATCCTTATCCTTAACATCCTGTCATACTTTGTGTTTTCTGTGGTTTTGTTTGTCTTCTGCGTTAACCCCTTAATATAAATAAGCTTTATCCAGTTATCAGTATCTGTTTATGCTTTATTTGTTAGTTTCAACGTCTTAACAATGGGAAATTGGTACCTAATGTAAATGATGCTAACAACTGGAAATTGCATATTCAACTTGGTAAATACTTGTACATATTTTGTACGGGTGAAGGTGGCAACCGCTAGTTTTTATGTGATAAGATAAAATACTGCCTCGATATCAATTTATCTTGATATTGCACATTTCATGGTCAACAATGAAATGTTGAATAATCAAATAGATATAAAACTGAAAAATATTTAAAAGTATTGGTATCCAATCCGAAATGTTGGTAACATATGAGTAGGTACATAACTTGTGAACATACATAATGGCTAACATGTATTGTCATAGGTACATATTCATTAGTCCTTAAATTTTCAATCATTATAATTTTTTGACGTACAGTCAAGTTCAAAAATATGGATTTGCGAAAAGATGCTAAAATATGTAAACATCAGCCTTAACGCTTTGGGGTGTATACATGTTGGTGACGTTGACTGTACAATTAAATTAAATTTTAGAAATACCCATCACTACCCATTTCGTAACGGTCTGTAAAGAAATCTATACTGCTTCAGTAGACCAATTCAATAATATAATTACCATTTCCAGGCATTGAAAATGAAGAAACACGAAGAGTTGGAAACGCCGACATTTACCACCTCGATCCCCGTAGACGTGAGCCCGGGCCGCGAGCAGTAGCCGCCGCCGCCGCGCCGACCATATCCACCGTTACTAGTAAGAATCGCGTAGATGGTGGCCGTCTCTAGTCCGGCTAGCGGAAAACGGCGGCAAATTGGATAAAAAAAAATACACGAGCTGGCAACCCTTTGTTTTACTTAAGACTTTTTATACTGGCAACCTTTTCATTAGGAGACGCTGCTGTAGAAGTGTTACCAAGTTTTCATTTTGATGTGGCCAAATCCAAATAAATTTGATTTATTGGTGTTCACGAGGCTTTAGTGTTGCCAGAACTTGTGTTATATTGCCGCTGAACCGATTCGCTGCCTCTAGAAACGTCACTGCCCACTTCAAGATATCGCGTCCTTCTTGGACACCAAGAAGAACCGCGGGAGCGGGCGGAGCTGCCAACATTTCAAATAATTTATTCACTTTTTCATAAGCCATTGACTACCCGCTCCCCGGTTCCGATTTGCCCGCCTTTTATACAAATTGGGAAAGAGCATTTTTAATTTTGTTTAGTGTTGCTATGTTGGTAGTAATTGAAATGTATGACATTGAATTTATGATGGTGCAATCGAAAGTATCGGATATGTGTTGCGAATAGGTCTCGTTTGGGATGTAGCGGGTGGTTGTTACTGCCGACCTGGCATTTATGAGGAACGGTGATCCGTTCGAGATTTAAAAATAATTGTGGCCATTAGTACTTGGTTTAACGTAGCATTGAGAATGTTCAGTATATTTGTGAATCAATCAAAATTGGTTGAATTAGATTCGGCTAAGGTGCTGAATGTTATCCCATTTGACTGTTTAGTGGCTTAAAAGTAAATAATAGGTGTAGCGGGGAGTGAGTTGGCAGGCACAGCTGCTTCCCTCCACATTTATTGCTTCACTTGTTTATAGTTTGTTAAATTCTTAGTGTTCAAACACAACGAATAGGCGTTCTGACATATTTTTGTATTATATTCATAATTTATGTAGGATTGGTTTACAGTATTTTGTTCGTTCTTTTTGGACTCCCCTAGTGTAGAGTTAGATTAGACAGAGATCCTACAACTACCCTCATCGCGGCTAAGCCTGTTTACTGTGACAAGTTCCATTTTATAAAACCGCATGCGAGCGCTCTTGCCTTGTTCATGTTACCTTATCCAAGGTATGTTATTTAATCTTAACGCCGAATCATGTCTGTAATGTTTTATAAGCAGAGCCTAAATAGGTTGTTAAAAAGCGAGGCTTTAAGTCGACCCCTGATTAAAATAGTAGATGTTTTTGAATCCTCAGTGAATAATGTGATTTGCAGGTATATTTTTTCTATGTTGATTATATTTTTTTGTTAAAACTGGGTGTAGAAAAAATATATGATGCAGAGTATTCAATACATATAAATATAGTACACAAGCCACACAAGGGTGAGACGCGATCAACATGTCAATTGGACAATGTATAAAATATTAATTCTAGATTATAATTAAGTGTTAAGGAATAAATCTGGATAAATATTATTTTTTTCATTTGCGTTTTATTTTATTTATATTTTCCGTTTCATTTCCTGCTTTTATGATAAATTCTGTTCCAGTATAATCTCTACATGTAACAAACCTATTTTATAAAAGCTTTTTCGTAGTCAATTGATGTGCCTTGCTCAATATTTACAATGTATACAGCGACAAGAAATAAATGACAACTTGTGGGTAGATATGATTATGCTGTTTCATCAACAGCTTAAATAAAACTACAAAATGTTTATAACTACACATGCTAGTTATAGTAATCAAGAAAGATGATGATGATGAAAAAAAAAATGCTACATGCTCAGCATACATAATATTGTACAGTTGCAAACTAGGATTGTTAAGAGTTCAATGTTTGTAACTTAGCCGTGTCGCGTAAATCGAATAGCTGTCAGCTAGTTTGTAACATTGGTCATTCTTAGGTGAAAAACGTAAGTAAATGCCCTGTTGTATGTGTGAGTTATGTGTGTGAATAGACAAATTGACATTCCAAATTAGAAAAATGACTCAAGTCCCATATCAGTTCTGTACACTACTACATACAAGAGATCATTTACTTAAGTTTTTCACCTATACATGGCTAAATTATGGACAGTGGTAAGTGGCACAAGAATCCCGGTTCTTCTGTACCTACAGACTACAGAGTAAAAAGTGCAGAAAAGGAGCATAATGAAGACATTCAAAAATCATGAAAATAAACTTTTTATTTTGTATATATTATTTACAAAATTCAGTAATTTAAAAAAAAGATGCCCATGGTTAACAAAGAACAGATCAACAAAACTTGTAAAAAGCGGAGTAGCAAGGTAAATGTTTTTTGTTCATTGAAATGGGCCTCCACAAAGTAACACTTGATTCAATAAAATATGCCCACATTAGTTGTCTATTATTTCAGGTTGCTGTATAAGCCTTACAATTATAATGCAATGCAATGTGATATGTATGTAATAGCTTTTGTACTTTAATAAACATTGAAATAAAGTATTTACAAATCATTTAAAAATTATCCTAAAAAAAATTGATAGGTACTCCTAACATAGAATAGATAATAACAGGGTAGAACGGAATCTCTTTTGACCGCGTTCAAAACGCCGCCATTTATATACCTACTTCCCCCTTCACGTCGTTACGCCCCTCTGTCGTCCAGGCGTATTGCTAGGGTTGCTTACCGTTAAATATTATACTTACGTCTAAAGATAATATCGCTAAAATATAAGTTTTTATTTACTTTGAAATCATTATTTTATTCTAGTTTTACAAAATATGAAATTCATAAATCATTAGGTACGTTCCTACATATTATAGATAGGTACTTCTAAGTAAGAAGTTATTACAAGTGCCATACCAAATGAAGCCATTTAAGAGGATTTAAGTATTACTTACCGACAAATATAAAATAAAATACATACAGACTCACGTAAAACTAGTAGTAGTTTAAGTGCCAAACGCGCGTGCGGCGACGCCGGCCGTGGCAGCCTGACTGAGTCGCTCGCTTAGCGAGTACTGTAATATCGTAACCTTGAGTCCGGCCGGAGCGGGAGATTCCGTTCTACTATGTTCTTACTTATTCTATGCTCCTAATACAAATAATTTCACTTTAAACAGTCCAAAGTGCAGTTGTCAGCCTTAAATTACTATTTTTCTTTTCATCCAATCATTTCTATAAACATCTTTGGCTAGCAATGAACTGAGGAATGCGTGGGTCAGAAAAGCTGTTAGTCCCCATATTTTTTTGTCAGCAACCTTAAACACTGGCAAGATAAATCCATTGCTGAACTGTGTGTAGTGATGGTTGTTTTTATCACATAACGTTTCCAAAGGGACAGTGAAGACTTCTGCTACCTCTTTAGTGTTAATTTTAAAGTCTTCTGGTTTTAGTTTGGATATCGTTCCGACAACAGGAGTGATCATAATGCTGTTGTCGCGGCCGGGCACGGCGGGTCCATGACCCCACACGTCCACCCGCGCCGGCAGCAGCCCTATCTCCTCCTCGTTCTCCCTTAGCGCGGTCTCTATCGGAGACTCGTTGTTGTCTGTCTTGCCGCCAGGAAAAGAGATCTGTCCGCTGTGGCTCCTCAAATTACCCGACCGTACGGTGTAAAGCAACGAAGCTGTGTCGTTCACATCACATAAAGGTATCAACACAGCCGCTGTGGCCGAAGGTACTTTACCGCGCCGTTGAGGCAAAGGCATTTTCTTCAAATTCGACACGCATCGTTCTCGAGATGCTAGCGAAAATAAATTCTCTAGAGCAAAAGCCGCCTTCGACATATTTGATGTTTCTGTTACTTGGATTTCCTACCATAACTTTATGAGTCCAATGTACAACAAATACGGATTTTCATTTACGAAAAGGATTACGCACACAATCTGTCAGCGGTCATATCACACGTGACACTGACACTGACATTTGTTTTACAACTTTGACAAGCGATATGCTCATATGCTATGCGATACATACTATATCTTTCTAATCTGTGATGCGATAGCCTGAAAAACTACAAGTAAATCAGGTCGTCTAAGCGTGAAAAAGGAAAAAACTAATACCCTCGCGCAAAAAAACCTGTCAATGTCAGTGTGACAATGACAATCTCGTTTTGAATTTGACGTGTTTTTATCGGAAGCTAAGCTAGTGCCGTTTGCAAAATATTACACTATTAAAATTAATCTAATGTCCAATCCAATCTTTGTTGCTAAGAGACATTATTTGTGTAGACTTTGGACCACGATGTTCTAGTGTAATGATGCTAATTAAAGGTAGTGTTCACGTCAGTCACTATGTCTCTGTCTCCTCAAATGTTGCTCGCGACCGTGGCACGACAACGTTGTGTGTCTAAACTCAAGGAACTTCCGACATTGGAATTTGGAGATGAGAAATCTACGAGAAATGCTGCTGTACTGGTGCCGCTGTGTATCCACGAAGGAGAAGTATGTCTACTCTACACTCTCAGGTCTTCGAAATTAAAAAATCATAGTGGACAAGTGTCTTTTCCAGGCGGAATGATGGAGCTAAACGAAACCCACATCGAAACAGCTTTGCGGGAAACTGAGGAAGAGATCGGTGTTCCCCGCGAAAATGTAGATGTTTGGTGCCCCATGCCACAGGTACGTGGCAGAAATAGTCTTCCCATCACCCCAGTTGTCGGAGAAATAAAAAATTTTGACTTTAAAGAACTAAAGAAAAATCCTGATGAAGTGGAAGAAATATTTTTGGTGCCAATGAAGGCATTTTGTGATGTGAGGAACCATGCCCACTGGGAGTACATGGGGGCTGCTCTGCCCCTGTTTATTTATGGAAAGCATAAATTATGGGGTATTTCTGGTGCTATAACAAATTTGTTTTTAAATTGTTTCCTGCCTGAAAGTGAGTTCAAGGATGATTTTTTAAGAAAAAAGTTTGAACATGATGAGTTGATGCCAGCTAAACTTTAGACTGCTGGCTAATTCAAGTTATGTCTTAGAATAAATTTCTGTTTAATTTTATTGTTATAATTTCAAAGAAAAGGGGCTTCATAGTTACTGAAATGGAAAGTTTTTAGATACTTATGAATGCAGATATTTTTATTGGCACAAGTAACATTTCATTAATGAAATAATGTTTAAAAATAAATTATTCTTTACCTTATAATATTTCTAGTACATACAACTAAAATGTTTATGTATGCCTCCCCAACTATATTTTGAAAACTTTAGCATGTAATTAGAAGTGATGCAAGCTATGTAATAGCTGAGCAAAACAAGCATGTAATGCAATTTTTGTACAAATAGAATAAATATAAATATTTTCAATAATTTGGATGTTCTTCATTTTTAGTCTAGCCAATTGAGTTACATTAGGTAATTATTATAATAATACCTCACTATAGGTATTACAGTAGTTTAGGCTCTGGCCTTGTCATGTTTTGCCAAAAATAGGTAATACAAGCTATAAAATTTTCAAAATCTTGTCAAAATCACTGTCTCGTGTTCCTATGTTCAAACAAAATCTGTGACATTCCCACTATTGGGTATTTCTCTATGATATGTATGTGTGTACGTCGCCTATACTGAGTGAAATGCACTCTTTTTCTTGGCATAACCGTTTATAATCCGTTAAATCCAATAATCAGACAGAATAACAGCACTCTTTTTAAGACTTGTAACTCTAGAGCTGAATTTACATTATGCAACTAATTTCGTGCAACTAGCATTAATTACACTGCGGCGTTTGATTAATAACTTTTGAAGCGTTAGGTTATCGGCCGAGCAATGTAATGCTAGTTGCACAAAATTAGTTGCATAATGTAAATTCAGCTTAATACTTCAGCATAGGAAAGTATTTTATTGCAGTCACACAGTAAATTTTCACCTAATATCATAATTTGTCTTACTCCACTGCAGTGTTGAAAGCAAGGGAAAACCACCGTGCCATTTTCCCAAGAAAATCATTGAAAAAATTCGACCAGGGGCCTTACCATGACGTCTTAATGCGATTCAGTTTAGGTTCACTCAAAGTGACAGCTAAAACTTGAACTGAGTCGAATTAGGATTAGGACGTCATGGTAAGGCCCCAGGACCACACCGTCGAGATTGTAACAGCTTGAAGGATTTGGGTAGGTAGGTATGGTAGTTACCAGCGGCGTAACTATAGGGCATGACTAGCAAAATGCCACGGGCCCCTAGATCTACGGGCCTCCGAACTGGCTTGGCCTAGAGCACAGAAGGGACGATGATGAACTTCTTTGTAAAGAAGTTTCAATAGCATCAATAGAATCGTCTCAATTCATTGAGGAAGGAACCGCTGATGAATTTGCCACAGGCCTCTTTTAGTTACGGCACTGGTATTTATGAAAGAAAGCCATGATAAGTAGTTTCTTAGTTCCATTTTTAATAATTTTACGTCGTTGGAGCCGCCGGTGGCAATGTTGTACAGTTCACCCTGTCTATCATGTTCAAGTAATTCTTCCGTATATAGTCGAGTCGGCAGTTGAATGTGCAAATGTTGTGGTAGCGGCGCAAGTCGGTCGCGCAGATGGGGTCGTATTCTGATGTGCATACGCAGTCTTTCTCGGCGAAACCCGACCATTTGGGGAGCGGGGTACACAGTGACAGCAGACAGAGGAGGGTTACTGGAAAAGTTATGGAAATTGCGGTTTAGACTAGACTAACAGTAAACTCTCGAGTACCTACAAGCGTCTTACGACCAGTGATGGATGGTCCACTAGGTAAAAGCAAATATTGAAATATTAACTAAACCTCCGTGAACGTCCTCCTAAAAAAGCACAGCTTAGCACGGTAGCCTAGTGGTTTGACCTGTGGCCTCTTAAGCAGAGGGTCGTGGGTTCGAATCCCGGGCTCGCACCTCTGAAGGAAAACATAGTGAGGAAACCTGCACACAACTGCGAAGCAATTCAGTGGTGTGTAAGAAGTTCCCAATCTGCACTGGGCCCGCGTGGGAACCATAGCCCAAGCCCTCTTATTCTGAGAGGAGGCCTGTGCCCAGCAGTGGGACGTATATAGTCTCGAGATAGATAGGTAGAACTAAACTTCTTTCGAGTAAGTAGAAAGGCGAAATTATTCCTTTTCTATATGATATTGATGAGAGGTACCTTTAACCGACAAAGAGTAGTTAAGTAGAAATAATAAATAGATAAAATACCTATCTACTTAAGTATAAACCGACCGACTGCTTAAATGAGTCCTCGCCAGCGCGGTGCAGGGGTGCGGGGTGGGGCGACAAAGGGTGCCGCGCGGGTGAGGACTCAATTACCTAAGAGGTTGGTCTAGGTCAAACTCAAACGCAGTCGCCCGCGGGGACGAGAGCTGCGGACTTTTATACACTCCGAGAACTCCCGACATTAAGCTACGTTTAGACTTCGACAGAAATTCCGACATAAATGTCAGACATAAATGTTTGTACTGTTTACACTTGAACGTATTTTTGGTGTCTGAGTAGTGTCTATTCGCAAGTGTACGGAAGTAGTGTCCGAGCTGTTCACACGCCAACCAGTTAGTGATTACTCGGTCATCATGGATAAACGTCGTGCAGTTTTTTTTTCTTATTTTTCTTATTTCATTATTGAGTTGTGTCCTTAAGTTATGAATTTTTCTGCTTATTTCTGTGGAGGTAGTTTTAAATTCTTCTGCTAAACTTTCCAACGCCGTCTGCTTTTTTACTCTATTTTTATAATCACTAGATAAAACATTCCAAAGCTCTGGTAGCCCTTCTACAAAAATTATAAGGTTTTTGTGGCCTCCTTGCTCCACGTAAAACTCATTTTGTGTACTCCAACACGGTGCGGTGTATTGAAAATATCAAACCTGTTCGAAAACTTTTCGAGTACACTAGACACTTGGACACAACGTGTTTACACAGCGACTGATGCGACACTAATTAACGTGTCACAATAAATTTTGCAATTGGAGACACTCGTGTTCATACAGAGACACTCGATGTATAGTGTCTTAGTCTAAACGTACCTTTAGGCTTTGGATGCCATCGGCCGATTCAAGTACCTATCAAATCCAAGATTGAGACTGCAAGACAGACCCGAAGGTCTTTTTAAATACTATCGCACTGTACTTGTAGGTACTTAAGTAAATTTGAATTCCAAAACCTAGCCGCTAGATTTATCAGTATACAATAATAAAATAAGGGTGCGACCAAACCGCCGCGTATACGCAGTGACGTGTCGTATGCGTCACGTTTTCTCACCGTTTCTTCATACATTTTGTTGCGATTCCGTAACGTCACCGTTTTTTAAGCGGCGGTGTGGTCGCACTCGCACCCTAATAGTACTGTGCGTGGAGTGGAGCTCTGCAATTCGTATGTTTTGCTGTTTCGCTCTCTCTTACGGGTTCGATATTTGAATCGCCCGAGTGAGGGACACAGGACAAACCCAAATGGCATTCATGGCATTGTAATAGCTCACGATACACGTACACGACACCTACCTATTTATAAAGATCTAGTCAACAGCCGCATCCTTGTCGCATCGTCCAGTTTCTGCCACGCTAATGTTTATCCCGAGATTCTTTCGCAACTGCTCCGCCCAGCATTTGAACTCGCAGAAATTGTTGTAAGTATTCCCGTCGGAGGCGCATAGCGGGGTATAAATGCGGAAACAGGGGCACGAGGAAGCCCAGGGCACTTCCTTGTATGCTGATGCCAGTACTAGCAGTGATAGCACTGTGGGAGACGGGGAACTCGATTGTAACGGAGCTGGCTTGGAGGAACTCAGTGGTGGACCTAGTCCGTCTACGCAGTACTCGCTTACCCGCGGGAACTATTCGATTTTCCGAGATAATACTATCCTTCTTCGGAACTGAAACTATATATAAGCTTCTTGGAAACTATAGGTACAACCTAATTCCAACTAAATCGGTTCAGCGGTTTACGTGAAAAGGTAATAGACAGACAGACACATTTTCCCATTTAGATAGTAACTAGGTATTTAAATTAATATAGGGCTCTGTGAATGTAAAAGATCTTCAACAATTTAAGACTTATCTACGTCTACGACTAGCACAAAGTACACTACTCGTAGAGACTTGAAATTTGGGAGATATACCTAATGTTCTTAGGATTATAGAGAAGTGCATAAGAAAAGGATTTTACAAAATTCCGACCGGGAGGAAACAGAATGTTTATATTTTCTATCTTGTAATTTTCAAATGTGGCATGCACAAAGCAAGTACTTAGGTAACTAGCTAGTATTTTCAAATTAGTTAACGGGACCAAACACCACAGGCTAAGAAATAACAAGCAGACTAGGCGACTTAGAAATTTTGTATTTATCAGAGTGTGATGCACCAAGAACAGGGGCCTTACCATTACGTCCTGATTCCTACGCAGTTCAAGTTTTAGCTGTCACTTTTAGTATAAATCTTAAAGCGAGCGAACCTAAACTGAATCGCATTAAGACGTCATGGTAAGTCCCCTGATTTCCCTAAATTGCCACTACCTATAGGGAACAGGGTAGATACTACGCAATACTCTGTAGCACAGTTCTTTGTACTCACCCAAAAACAACTTCATTGTTCCACGCTTCCCGAGTGTCCTCGGCAACCTCAATTACCTACTTTCACTCTTCACCTACCTTTATACGCTCACTTTTATCAATTTCCTCCAAATTGAGGCAGATATCTCAATCTTAATAGCGTTGTATCGAGGCGTCTTCCGTTACTTTGCGATACGAGCTAATTAATCGACTGCGTTGTTTTTTGCATGCTTTGCTTGCTATGCTGCGCGTGCCATACGTTCCGTAGAAGTCGACACCCAAGTTGAATTAATTTAATAGGTGTAGGTCGTGTGTTTAGTATGGAGTACGCCTCTTGCTATAGCAAAAGCCATAGCTTACGTAGACGACGTAATCTTAGTACCTACATAACAGAGTAAAAAAATCGATGTGATAAAGGAACTAAATATTTAACGTCAAAAATGTATTAGTTAGGTACGTAAAGTGGCGCCCTCATTTTGGTATACTGTTTGTGTTAGGTTACGCACTGAGCGCACTGACAAAAGTTGACTGACAGAAGTTTCTGAAAGATACAGTTTGCTATTTAAAGTTTTTAGGGGTGAAAAATTGATCTGTCTAGCTAGGATATGTAGCTATGTATAATTAAATCTCGTCTCGATTATGATTACGAAGCGTTTTAAATAGAGTGAATACTTTAATTTCATGCGTGCTGGGTAGCACGCGCCATCTTTTGAGAGACGCCGTGTAACTGTCAGCCGTTAGTAAAAAGTAATTTTGCATAAGTAAAAATAATATTTTTATCTCCAGACGCAACAAGAGGGTTTTTATAAGTTTGACGTCGATGTCTATGTGTACATACCGATATTTCGATACGGTTTTCATTTATACATATACCTAGGTAGGTAAGCCAGTTTCCTTGCGGTGGTTCTTAAACATGTTAGGTAATAAATTGGTCTAGTAGTTTAAAGAAAGTATTAGCTCTTTTCCAAAATGATGTAGGTACCTAAGGCATTAGGCATAAATTTGGATTATTTTTTATTCACGTATGATTACTCGATTAATGCGTGGGGGTTTTAAAATTTTTAAATTTTATGTTATTTCATCCATTTTCTACCTTGTCTTTATTATCGGAGTCCACCAGGAAGTAGACCTCGTATTGACCTACAGCTGGCCATACGCGTGCGGATTTATGTCCGTCGGATCTGCCTGGTAGATGTGTCTGGCGGGTGTCTGGCGGACGCATCCGTCTGTGTGTAGCGGGAATTGGACACGGATTTGTCCGCCGGGTGTCTGTCCGCTGACCGTTGGGTTTCAGCAAGGTCAGCGGACGGATGTCTGCCGGACGCATCTGTCCGGATCCGTGCGTGTATGGCTAGCTTTTCACATGTCGTTACGTTACGTCCGTAGCAACAAGTAAAGAACACTTAGCTGCATAATAATATATTTACATATTGGTGGAGGATAAAATAACAAAGACGACATTCGAGTTTACACAGAACCAGTTAAACTGGTGTACTGCAGATAAATTCAGTTCAGTGGGTTCTTGCTACATTATGATAAATATTGAAGCACCCAGGTGTAAGTATACACGGGTTCATATTTATTTTCCACTTATGCTCATAACGTTTGTAAGTATTTATTCTGGATGAAGGCTGGATTAAACGATTTTTATGCTCTTGTGCATGGTTAAAACTTCTAAGACCAAGGCAACCAAGCGCCAATAGCTACGAACACTAGAACTTTAGAAGTTCGAAGTACCTAAGTTTCTTTTGTCATTATTATTATCCGTGGTTTCATCCCGCCCGTTTATTTTTTTTTTTAATTTTTTTTTATCCTTACACCTTGTTACACCTTGCCCACAAATAACAAATCCAATTTAAAAATACACTGTTATTAGTTTAATCAGTACCTACGTAGAAAAAAAATAGGTTACATGCATTGGCGGGAAGTTTGCGTCAAAAACTTACCCTTACCCAAATGTTGCAAGCTTAAAAAAGTGTAAGTAATGAACACCTATTAAGTAGTTACCCTTTTTTAAAATTTTGCAATTCTGTCGTTCCAATATACGTAAAACACGCTAATGATGCGGGAAAATGACATGTTTTCAGCGCGACAATTAAAACAAGTAGCCGGTTTCCTGTTGTAGTCGTGTCACAACCGACACCGATGTGCTGATTACGGTTATTAAGTGTTTCCCAGCTCACTAAACCTGTACAATCAATAGGTTTTCAACTTTGTCACACTAATGCGTTTTTTCATATTTTCAAACTTAAAAGGACCACTCGTCTCAATATGAAACTACCCTCTGACCAAATATAAAGTTTAAGGCAGAATTCTGCGAAGAACCGTTAGCCTGGGGAATTTTTGAAAGCAGAACGCAAGTGGCACTGCCCGTGAGTTCTTAGAATGCCGTTCGGGTTTGTCTTGCTGTCCCTCTCATTCAGCCGATTCAGGTATCAAACCCATAAGAGTGAGTGAGAAAGCAAGACATATCCTAACTATAAGTGCCGGCACGTAAGTCTAGCGATAACCTTGTATGCGCAGAAGTATTAATCCCCTCCATGTTACTCGTCATCGCTAGACTTACGTGCCGGCACGTATGAAGTTCACGAACTGTATAAATCTGTCTATTTCTACAATACTATACAGCTGAAATTACATTTTTGACTAGTTGACTAGATTAATTAATGATTAGAGCTGTAATTTTCTTCTTATCTTAGATAGGTAGGTACTAGGTACTCTAATTTCAAATTCAGCACAATTTTTCACCACTTTCGAAAGTGGTAGTATTTCAGATGTGCTTTCAAAAATCAGACCCCTGACACACAGAATAACATAGAACTAAGTACGATGACGCTTGCGCCTGCCTAGGTTAGTGTAATTAATTGAATTATCTAACTAATCTCAAACCATGACGGAAGCATACAACCGCAAGGGCGATCCAGGTTTATTTTCTGAGGGGGGGGGGGCACAAGGGGCGAACGGGCAAAAAACCGGCCAAGTGCAAGTGGGACTCGCGCACCGAGGGTTCCGTATCATTATCTATAAATATCTATAAACCAGTGTAAGCAGAGCCCTGCTCCAAAGCAAAATGTACGCAGTGTGGGGTCACTTTATATTGGTCACTGATATATACAGACATACATACATATTTACGGTTTTCGCAATTATTCCTTAATCTGTGCTATAAGACCTACCTTCATACCAAATTTCAAGATTCTGCGTTCACGGGAAGTACCCTGTAGGTTTTGATTCCCTTGAGAGTTGCGGAAATTTGCGGCATAAACGGCTGTATCTTTTGATTTCGTTGGCTAGAAGTTTGATTTTTTCACAGCTCCAAGGGGCAGTGGACCTGAGTATTTGATATAAATTTCAGCTTGATACCTCCACGCGTTCCTGAGAAAAAGGGTCTTGACAGACGAACGGACGGACGGCCCACAAATTCATCCTATAAGGGTTCCGTTTTTTCCTTTTGAGGTACGGAACCCTAAAAACAACAATAATTGTAAGAAATAAATTGGAACAAAAATACTTTCTGGTTGCACGTTCCCCACTCCTTAATCCGCCCCTGCCTACAACGTTCAAGGGCCCAAGAAAAAGTAGGTCACCAAGTTATCTTCATCGGATACAAATAAAAACAACGATTACTTATAAATACTCGAACGGTACGTGTGTTACTGCGAAGTAAACATCGTGTGTTTACTTTCTGTCACAACTCGGGTTTACCGGCTGTGATTCCTTATTTCCATTTATTTCGTTTATTCTTGACTGACGTCATTATGAATGAAGAAAGGGACAAAAGCTGTTTGTCGTTTCGCGTTTCCGTTTTAACGAATCAACTTGTACTAAAGAATTATGATAAATGATTGAACTAAGCTGACCCAAAGAATGCACTGAAAATGAACGGATTAATATACCTATCTACCCACGTGAATTAATCAATTATGTTTATGATACTTACCTAAATAAGTAAGAATATGATAATTATTAAATAACTGCATGGCTGTGACAGTTGTAATTGATCACAAATTGAACATATATTGTTAATCAATTTACATTTTTTTTACAAATATTAAAAGTCTAATTTTATTGTCAATGAAATTGTGTACCTACTAACTAAATGCTAAATGTCAATCATGAAAAAAAAACTACTTATAATTATTTTGTAACTACCTAAGTACTAAGTGTAAGTACTATGGTAGTGGTACACGAATTCTCTAGAATTTTAAAATACCCACACAAGTTAACAACAGGAAACAGATTGATTCAACAATACCACACAATTAATAGTAACTCGTCCGCTATAATAAGACAATATTTACGTCCCAAGTCTCTGCATAGGATTCGTCGAAACCCCGAGATTACACGGAAGTGTGGACACGTAACGTGTTGACAAGTTCTATACTCACGAGCAAAATTAAAGGATCACTTTTCATACAACTTTGTATGGAAGGCGACCCTTTATTTTTGCCCGTCAGTGCATTTACTAGTCTGCTTGCGCTTGGTAGGGACTTGAGGCGTAGGGACACCCCCTCTGCTTTTGGGTCACTTTATCCTCTTAGATTCCAATTGTTCCAATGTACAGTCAGCGTCACATTGATGACTAAAGGTCTTAAAATATACCGCATCTCAAATTACCATTAATATTAAGTCATCCACCGTCTACAAATACGAGTAGGTATGTACTGTGTAGAAAAAACATAGAATGTAGCAGTTGCTTCTCTTCCCGCGCAAATGGTAAAAGCCCATCGAGGGAATGGTTGAAAATCTTAGGAATCATTTTATAGGTTGGTTATAGGCGATGCGGTTAGCAACCCATCACTATTTTGATTCCCTTTTGCAATCATGCTGAACGTGGCCATTAGGTGTTGTTACATTAGGCTACTGTCTACCCCGTAAGGGATAAAGACGTGATTTATGTATGTGTGTTGTGTACTTTGTAACTTCTAATTAATAATTATTCTAATTCTTATTCTTCTGTATACCGAAGCACACACAACACCAGATAGATAAGATAGTACTTGGTAAGAAAAAAAACGCCTTACTTCAAACCGCAGAAAGCACTGGGGACCCACTTCATTTTCCGCCCGTGTCATATAAAAACGCGTCTTCAAGTAAAATAAAAGATTGCAACAAATTCGAACATTGCGTCTGTAATATTGAAAACAGCCTTTCGAAAAGACAGCTCAAGGAGTCAATAAGACAAACGTTTAGCACGCTAGTTTAGACGCGGAAGTCGCGGAACTAGCGTTTCTCTCTTTCTAACTAGCGAGTGCGAAAGGGGTAGATGCTTTGTGGACGCAATGAGCGCTAGCGTGCTAAGCCTTTGAGGTGGCACGCCTAATTAAAACTATTCATGTTTGGGACTAAATAGCGGACTTTAATGATGTGATTGTTGTGACTCAGAACCTCTGCGTTGACCTCGTTCACTGTTGTACTCCGTTTGTTACAGAATTGTCATTCACGTAAAAATTGTAACCAAAAACAAAAATACCGCTATCCCCGTAGTGTTACATATGGCGCCATCTATTGCAGGGTAGGTAAATTAAGTTCTTCCGTGCTTACGTTTGACTTCAATCTCGCTTCAATTTCAGAGTGGAGAGCGGGACAGCATTCTGAGAGGAGGCCTGTGCCCAGAAGTGGCTGGAGATGATGATCCCTACTAATCCTATAAATGCTCAAGTCTATAACGTTCACGCTAAAACTGTTGACGCGATTAAAAATAAATTTGATATGAAGATGGTTTCAGTCCCGAGGAAGGATGTTCATCATCATCATCATAGCAGCCATAGGACGTCCACTGTTGGACATAGGCCTCCCCCAGACCTCAAGTTGTCTCGGTTGGAATTGGATTGCATGGTCGTGAACGTGACTTTAACCAGATCATCCGTCCACCTCGTTGGTGGCCGTCTGGCCGTCCTATCCTGTGGAAGGAGGTTGGTTAGTTTTTGTCCTGAAAAATTGCAGTTTCGACGGGATGGCGACAAATTCTTCGCAGTCGAAGTCGCGGGCAACAGCTATGCAATAGGAATAAACTCTAAAGGAACCGCTCGTAGATCTTAATATAAGGTTATCCTAATTATTAATTCAGTCGGTACCTACTCCAACTCCATCCATATTCAGAAGTAGCTGAACACTTTAGTACCTTGGGAGACACATTTCAATTGTTGTTATTGCGACAAAGTACTAAAGTGTGACAACTTCTGTGCACTTGTAAAAGTGTGCGTGTAGTGGAAAGCCGACTAGCGAACCAGAAAATACCACCCAATCGTCGCCGCAGCCGAATACTATAGTCAGTATATACTGAGTCTTTAATTTGTCCCATAAAATTAAAGTTCGCCAATGTATAAGTTTGTCATCATAATTTTCGTTAATCGTTTTATATCTGAAACAGTAAGTTTTTTTTTAATTGATAGTAAATTAATCTAACCTAACCGTTAACATTCTGAAGACTTTCCAAAATTCCTGTTAAATGCACGTTTCATGTGTCATGATGAAAAAAAGACTAACGAATAATAACCAATGTAAATCATGGGACAAAAGGGACTGACGGTACCGGTACAGATAGTTCAGAGATCTAGTTCTGTGTACCTGTGTACTAATTAAGGTCGTCAAGACAGGTAATGTTCTTACTAAATAGATACCTTCGGTAAATCCGTGAGTGTCGCTTCTTACCTGATCCAGCCTACCAAGCTCTGACACACGACGGGAGTACCGTAATACCTAGAAGAAAACACCTGTGGGTTTTCACTAACCGCGACGAGAGTAGGTACACTGTAACCCTCACGCTTCGTAACGAACGGGAATGAGACACATTTTTGAAGCACTAGAAAGTATAAGTAAAGTGAGTATTGCTACAAAACTATACAGCTCAAAATTAATTTAACTTCAGCTAAGCAGTCGACAAGACTAAATTCAACTAAGTTTTTCACCATTTTTCACTTTCAAAAGTCGAGACCCAGTTCTATTCGAAAGTACTGAAAAATTGAGCAGAATTTTAAATACGAGTACCGCTAGGATAGGAGAACCTGGAAGGAAATTACAGCTGTAAAAACCTTGTCATCTTGTCGAAATTTTGAAATTTAATCTGTATAGTTCTGCAGCAATAGGTACACGGGTAATTTCCTCGGAAGAGATTTTAAAAATCGACCTCGGTCAACCCACCGTTAAAAAAGGCAGTCAAGTTAAATAACCCGCGGCATTTCAGTAAGCTTTATTTCAAAGTTAGCCTTCGTTACCGATGACGCAGCGGGGATTCACGTCCAAGTAATATTACTCTAGTATATAAAGTCGTTTGCCGGCTCGCTGCCATCATTGCGCTTGCGCAGGTCCAGCATTGTGTTTACAATAAGTACAGTGAGAAAAATATAGAACCTATCAAGATGATTAAGTTCGGTAAGGATCAGTTGGATCGTTTATTTTTACGTGTTCTAATATATTCAATAAAAGTGGGACTGGATACTTGATTATAATATGGAGACGGTTCTAATTTAGGAGTGAATTAAGACCAAAAATTTGAACGGTATTAGAAAAAAAAAACTCAAAAATCCGCGCTGGTTGTGGTTATTTCGTACCTAAATAAATTATCATTTCTAATTAAAGTATTAGGATTTCTTGATCTTTTCTAGAAAATAACTTTGTGAATGCTAACTACCCGCAAAAATATTTTCTATTCTTGCATTAACTACCTATTTATTGTTCTGGATTTGCCACTAAGTTAAATAAGTGTAAAATATGAAAATAAATTAAACACCGTGACTATTGCATCCTTTAACACTTGCTCTCACGCGTGTTAATGAGTACTTACCTACAAGTTCTAAGTACCTACTTTGATTGTTCACGATATCGCTTCTAATTGCAGTTTGCAATGAACAGGAAAATGTTCGATCTTATCGTTTAATGAACTTAATAACACCTAAGGCACACATTAGGTACTTACTTTTTTGTACTTACTCGCAACAACTCTTGTAGCATAAGCATGTTAACGGATGGAATGCACTATAATAAATTCAGTTACCTATTTGTGAAAAACCACAAAATAATTTCAAATCGCTTAATTCGGATGATATCTAATAAAATCTATCTGTCAGGTAACATCTCATCTAGAGGGTGGACATTTAACTTACCTATATACAGTATATAGGGACATGGCAATTACCTAGGTACCCTTCACTTCTAATCGTTCTGTTCTTTCCAGGTTTATTCCTGTTAATGGCAACATACACATGCAGCGCCTCCTCTCTGCCTGCTTGTATTTGTACACGAGACTACAGGCCAGTCTGCGGCTCCGACGGCCAAACATACTCCAACCTGTGTATGTTAAATTGTGCGCGCTCCACTAAAAAGGACCTGCGCATGGTCCATCCCGGAACCTGCGACCAACCCGCCGCCACCTGTTTATGTACATACGAATACAGACCTGTCTGCGGCTCAGACGGAACCACGTACCCTAACCAATGCTCCCTGAACTGCGAAAGATCAGCTAACCCAATCCTAACGCTCCGATACCACGGGCCTTGCAGAAGCGAGAAACTCGAAGAGATACCTACTTGCGTTTGTACGCGCGACAGGAAACAGGTCTGCGGAACTGACGGCAAAACTTACACCAACGCCTGCGTCCTCAAATGCCACGCGAGTACCAAAACAGATCTAGCTATGAAGAGTGAAGGGCCTTGCGAAGACGTGGTCAGAGTCGCGGAACTGCCGCTGCCCCCTACTTGCGTCTGTACCAAAGAAATGGAGCCGGTTTGTGGTACCGATGGAGAAACTTACAACAACCTTTGTCTATTCAACTGCGCTGCCCAGAAGAAACCTTTAGAACTCCAATCTAAAGGCCCCTGTGATGCTTCTGCAGTTAAAGTAGCGGAACAGCCCCAGACGTCCTGTGCCTGCGGCAGACAGTACATGCCAGTGTGTGGCTCTGATGGGAAGACTTACTCTAACCCTTGCATTTTGAATTGTGCTATAGGGAAGAACGCCAAGTTGAAGTTAACCCATGATGGACCCTGTTACGAGTAAACCTTATCTTCGCCGCCAACATGTTTAATCTAGAAAGTACGCTACTATTTGTATTGTATTGTCTAGTAGTTAAACATAGTGATTGAACCCTTTGAAAGCTTATGGATATTGGCTATTTTGATAGAGGGATTTGAACGTTCAATGATGTATGGAAACGCAATATCGATTTATATTAGTTTTGTTGGATGTTTCAGGTGGTTAAATTGTTGTTGACTTGTTTGTTATTGTTGGTTTCATCCAACAACTTAAATTATTGGTTATACTTAATAATGTACATACCTATTGACAAATTCCACCGTTTCTTAGAGTAGGTAAGTATATCTATTGATATATCACGACACGAAGAAGATATCAACCTTATTTTCGGAAGAATATTACAATATTTTACATTAAATAGTTTTAAATAGTTTTGAAGATTAATAGTTATCTAAAGATGTGCCATTTCATACAATTTTTATAATTATTTTAAGCTGTGTTATAGACGACATGTTTTATTTAATCATCGACTTTACTGGACGTCGTTAGATATTGACTTGTAAATTTGTGGTACGATGTGATTTTCTCAAATCAAGATAAAATATTTTTAAAGATTTTTTTAAAATTAATAATAGTATTTATTAAAACAATAAAATAAGCCTAAGTTCTTTTACTTCATACCTACAATATTTTCACTTATAGTCTTTATATTGCAATATGGTAAGTATATCAACTTTTATGTAAACGCTATTAATCTGATCCATTTTTCCTTCACCTCCCGCAACCTCATGTCTTGATTTAATGTATTCATTCTAGATTTGAATGTATGGGCAAGACGGCAAATTTTATAATTTTAATTTATTGCTGTTGTGTTATACCTTATACCTATATACGAGTATATTAAGAGACACAACTCTCCCGCCCCCTCCGCAAGCCGCTTCACCCCTCCCCCCCTTGAAAAGTGTCCCGTTTTACAGATTTTCTCAATTTTCAGGAAAACTATATAAGCTAGGACAAAATAACCGAAGACTGAATTATTTGTCATTAAATTACCTACAAATAAGTACTTACATTCATTTTGATACGATTTATAGTTTCCAAGCTATGGTGCATTAAAGGTTGTTAAACATGTACGCTTTGGAAGTGTCTCTCGAAAAACTATTCAGTTTAGAAAAAAATTATATTATAAACCTCGGGGCGGGAGAGTTGTTTATTTTAATGTACTCGTATATAGGTATACCACAGCAGCTGTTTGAAAAAATTATAAATTTTGCCGCTAAAAAATCTAGAATGAATATACTAATTAGGTATATCGCCATTTTAGCCTTTTGTACCTACATCTGTTATCCTTTTTATTATTTCAAACTTAATTGACAAAACGTAGGTACCTACCTACCTAAGTGTTGTTTAATAGTTCTTGGTATGAAAAATGCAGGATTACTTTAGCACGGTGTTTTGAATTATGACTTTAGATATGTTTATTTTCTGTTTCAATAAACATGTAGTGAAGTAGGTATTTTATTTTCAAATATTTACACATGCTTATTCACTAGGTACATGAACTAACTAAACTAGGCCCTCTTTCCTACTCAACACAAATAAATCAAGACTGCCTTATAAACAGTAAATAAGGAAGCTAAACGAGGTGATAATGAAGATTTGATAAGAGATTGTTTTGGACGAAAACAACCTACAAATCAAATATTATTGTTATAATAAATGATTATAGTCTGCTTATGAAAAAACTCAAACTACCTATGACTTAAGTAAAATGAGACGCTAGTGGTTAATTTTACCTTTTATTTACAAACGCTATTACATAAAATTTACAAATAACACAAAGCAATATTTTATACAAGTAGGATGAGTTTTATACAAGTAGGATAAGTTTTATCCTAAAGCCGAAGTACGACGATATAAAATTGTATGCGATACATCTATTGTTAATTGTTATATACACGGTGGTTTATTGCGAATCCTAATCACGGTAAGGTTAGCCACATCTACGACTATCATCAGTTTTCGGCTGAATTAACATCAAATCTTGATCTTTTTTTTACAGATTGGGCCAAAGCTAGAGTTGCCTAACATGCCAAAATACTAGAGCACAAGTGTTTTTCGGCGCTTAAATTTTTATATTAATTCAGGGTAACAATCAATAGATTTAGCCGTAGATGTATCATCCTCATTGGACAAAATTCATGAAAAATATATTTAGTATCAATAAAATAAACAAAAGCTGATTTCTTCGAGACCCCTACCCCTACCCCGTAATATCAGTCATATAATATCACAAACTAAATCCAATTTCGAGACAGATAATTGTTATTCTCGTACAAGCATAGTAAGTAGTACCTACTTAGAAAGGAAGATCTAAACTGTTTTATTTTTCATAGTTAGACACACGCACGACTTATGTTTACATTGCTTGACGTGGATTGCATCTAGTTACTTCAAGAGGGTGCATCCGTGCTGAGCTCGCAACGTCGCATTTTTGGTGATTTTTTGCGATTATTTCACAGAAATTGAATGAAAGTATCAAATATCCGTCTGTAGTGCACTCCGTTTTTAGTGTATTAATGTGTCTAATGCAATAATTAATCGTGATGGACTTTTTTTTTCTTATTAAACGAGATATAGTATTTTATCCCTTTAATATGAAAATAAAAGTCCATCGCCATTAATCATTGCATTAGACACAATAATACACTAAAAACGAAGTGCACTACAGACGGATATTTGATACTTTCATTCAATTTCTGTGAAATAATCGCAAAAAATCACCAAAAATGCGACGTTGCGAGCTCAGCACGGATGCACCCTCTTAACAACATATTTAACCATAGCCGACGTTTATTGACAGAAAACCAATAAAATATTATTATGTCGAAATCGTCGGTTAAAGTTACAGTAACTTGTCTAGTCTTCCAACCAGAAAAGTTTGTTGATTATGTAGGTACCAAGGTATATAATCAAAGACGAAGCCATTTTATTAGCAGCTTGCAAAATCTAATTTAGCGCAACTTCAATCGACCACAATTTCCGTTCCAAAATTTATTAAAAAAATGGCACCATTGATGATATAATTGATAAAGATAGAGCCTTCACTAAAGATCAGAACTGCAAGCCAACCAATGTAAGCTTTTGATTGACCCATCCTTGAATAGGTTTATGATTTTGCGAGTCACGCGGACCCATATACGATTATTACAGATATTTACATGAAATATATATCAAAAAATATTTAGATTTATTGATGCCTCATGAAACTTATACGAGTTATACATAGGATTTAGTTAAATAATACTTTTCTTAAAATAACGTATAGACATGATACCACGCCACGCTAAACTAGCGTGTCGTGGATAGAGACCATACAATAAACATCTAAATGAAGTTTATATAATGGTCTAAGACACGACAGTCATACCTAGTGTAGTACATGAGATAATACATATACAAGTACACTCATAAAATCATGATAGTACCATTGGCTGTTCAGTGTCTTAAATGTCTCAATTTCATACTTTCAATTCGAAACTTAACAAGTAAGTTTATCAGTCTTCAGCAAGCTCTAGTAGCCTCGAATCCTGCAAACAGACGTAGTTTCCTTTTAGAATATTAAATCAAAAGTAAATTCATCAACTAAGAGTAAGTATATAGATCAAATAAATATAATAGACGCGGGTTGGAGGCAACAGTATCGAAAAGTGTTACTAATATCGATGATGAAACTTAACCGAAAACCAATTTAGCTAGCTACTTACCTTGATATGTGTTGTTTGTAGACTTTAATTTTAATTTAAATCTGGAATGTGTATTTGTAAATTTGAACGTTAATTAAAATAAATTTTAATACAATGTATATGCTAGAAGTTAAATAAAACAATACAAGCTGGATGTAATTAATGTAAATACAAGCAGAGATCGTCATTGACTTGTTAAAGTTACTAAGATTCTCAACAATGCGTGTAAACGCTCTCGCCTCTAGTAAAATAACTATTTTCAAATTAAACGACTCTAAGGCAGAGGTTACTAGCTGAAAACCGCGTTCAAAATAGATTCAAAGCGACTTTAAGAATTGTTTGCCGGTACATTTTTCAGCGGCTCATGTTTTAACTTACTGAGAACCCTTGCACTGGGATAAATCCACTCATACAAGAAATACCAGAAAATCAGAATGCCTAAATATTTAAATGTATCTGACAAATTTCTGAATATCACTAGCAGGAAAACGAATGTGTACATGTATTTACCTACAATAGGTATATCATCACACTACTCGAATAGATAAATACAGGTAAACCATCGGTACCCACATACATAATGAATTTAATTAAGCTAGTGAAATATCTGAAGAATAACCAACAGACTAATTCTTGTTATTTTTTAAGTTCAGTGACCCTTGGTGATTACAACGATGCAAACATACTATGACAGCGTTCTTTTGTTTGTTTTTGTCGTTTTTGTTCAGGTATGTCAGGATCGTAGCAAGTGGAACCAAGTAGTGTCTGCCTACCTCTGTGGGAAAGAGGTGTGACGGTATGTATGTATGTATAGACATCTTTTAGTGTCGCATTTGGTTTCAACAAGCTCTTCGTATTCATTGCAATTCATCTTCATTTGATCTACATATTGGTATGAGCACTATATGAGTATTGGTATGAGGTAACTCTGTTTTTAAAGGTAACACCATGATATTAGACATATTTTAATTTATATTAAAGTGGCCCAAGATGGGATGAATTAATTAAATTTAATTAACGAAAATCAATTTTGAATTTCATAATAAATCAACACTGAGCTGCTAGCACAACATACCCGTTCTAGTCAGACACTATATTAGTTACATCAACATAAATATGTAATATATGTATACCTAACGTGACCATACGTCCCGCTTTGGGCGGGACAGTCCCGCTTTCAGGCAGTCTGTCCCGGTGTCCCCCGCGAGGCTGAAATTGTCCCGCTTTTGCAAACACACCAAATAATAATTTAAAATCTGAATTTAACAAACTTTTCCACGATTATTGAGTACATTATGTGTCTGCCTGGAAGTAACGCACCTGTGGAAAGAGTTTTTTCTCAAATGAACAAAGTATGGACAAGTGATAAAACACAGTTGTGTCGCAGTAATAAAAGCTATTTTGATTACGAAGATAAATATAAATAAATCATGTACTAAGTTCCACACTTATCTAAAAACAAGACCCGATATTTTAATACAAATTTGTTCAGCCGATAAATATAAAAATACAAACTAGAATTCACGTCACTACTTATTTGCTTTGAATATTTTGAGTTATTCTATGAGAACTATATTTAAAAAACTTGTACAACACTAATACCTAACTTTTTTTATTACTTAATTCCGCAGATGTCCCGCTCTGACAAAAAAAATAAATGGTCACGTTATGTATACCTGCCCTCTGACTTACTAAACTAGGAACAGAAATCGAGACAAGACATCATGCTAGCCGCTGTAACAGTACTAGCATGAGACAGTTTACAGGTGAAATAATAATGTAATATTCTTATATTAGCAAAAAAATTAGGTACATTTAGTAACAACTACGTGGATAACCCGTTTGTTCTATAGATCTATGAAATAAATAAATAAAAATATTGGTTTTTCTACACTAGAATAGAACACATTAAAACAATCAGAAAAATAAAGCCCAGTTCGGGAATCTAGTTCAACTAATAAATAGTTCATGTTAAAAATTATTTCTGTTAAGGTATTTACAAACTTTTTATGCTGACCGTAATTTTTGTTGACTGTACTTGTACAACCTACACGTGCATACCATTTTTAAAAGATTTAACGTAAACAAGTCATCAAGCTTGTAATAATTATCTATTTCAACGGAAAACCTTGTAGAAACTTATTTTTACTATCTTGCAGCTCTATATAATCAAATGTTATCCAGTTCCCATACATTTTCATGTCATGATTATTATTAAAAAAATGTTAGTTATATGTCTATGATACTCCCTAATACTAAGATACTGTTTCAAGAAACATTTAACCACGCACAGCCGCCAAGAAAGTCTAATACAAAGATACCTAGGTACTTACTTCCTACATTTTAGTCAAAATGTTAAATTGACATGTCAAGGCACGCGCACTAATAAAAAAAGAAAAATTCCAAGCGGAAACATAAAAATAACCAATACATATGACATAAGTACTAAATTATTTTGAAAAATAATGATAATTTCGATTAATGTTAAACATAGTAATATACTGAATTCTTACATAGAAAAATATAAAAACCGTGCAGCTTTATAGCAGCTCCTCGTTGCCAAACAACGGAAAAAGCATAGGACGCAGTCATATGTTAGACTAAGCAGAATATATTTCTATCTTATTCTATCATATGACCGCGTCGAGTGCGACTGTCGTTTGCCAAACGTGTATTGCCAGCATTACAGATTAAAATAAAATATAATCAATTAAAAATATGCCTTTCTGTCATCTTACAAAATATCACCCACCTTAAATTTAGTAAGCATCTATGCTGTTTTTTTTTTAATCAATCTACTCCACCACTGCAAAGGCACAGCCTCTTGCAATTTAAATCACAAACCTTACCTCTAGGCACAACACTGATATTTACAGTTAAGCTTTTAGAAACTCCGTAATAAAGAACAGTAGTAACCACTGTTTTATTAAAAACATTTAGAATTCTAGATCACGTTTAAGGGTCCGGTCTGTCGCGCGACCATTTCAGAATCTGTCAACGTCGAAGTTGTAGATGGCACTTTTAGGCGAGCTGGGTCAATGACCTTAGGGCCTCTTAGACGGACTGTTCGAAGCAGTCGAGACATGGCACGAGACCAGTCGTGTTGCTGTTGAAATAGAGTTCAACCCGAATGCTCTGAATTTCGCATTGAAACTGCAGCTAGCTTATTACGTAACCCACTCATCGCCATCGTGTTCATTTTGACAGTTCTTGTATGAATGTGACAGCTAGCTGATTACGATGCTAATTGTCAGCCCATACATGAACTGTCAAAATGAAGACAATGGTGATCGCGAGCGAGTTACGTAATAAGCTTGCAGATCACCCAACAGCGACCGCTTGAAGCTATTGGCATTGACTGCTTTAAGCAGTCTGTTTATGTAAGGCTTGAGTGGACGCTCGAAGCGGAGCGTGCAGCGGGGGCTGGCCTGTGCAGCGTCGACTCGGGACACCAGTATGAGTTTCATTTGTTTAATATCCACGCCGCACGCTCAACTCGAGCGTTTAGACAACGTGGTCATACCGTACTACAGCTAATCATTAGCAGTCCAGTCACCTCAGATGGCTCTAGTGACATCTATTGAGCTATCTACCCTAACAGTCAGTTCAGAGCAGTAATTTACCCAAATTTTGACTAGATGTCACAGTGGATTTACTTCCAAAGCAGAAATTAGAAGTTGGCATTACACCGTCCCTCCCACTCCAATTAGACAATAATATACTTCATTTAATTTAGGATGAGTAACCACAATAATGTTATATTGCGGCTCGTGAACTGTAATCTCTTTACGATTTGTACTACAGTAACAATTGACGCCACGCAAATAAAGTGGCATTAAAACAATTTTATTTTGCGGCTGCCAAAATATTACACTGTACTGTTTGCTAGGTAAGAAATAGTTCTAAATTTCTAATTCTAAATTAAATGAAGTATAGTGTGAGCGAGATACCACGGTACGAACTTCGGATTTCTAATGGGAGTACACCAGGACTAGTTTCGCCGACTATAAGGGTGCGCTTCCATTGGGACGGAGGCAAAACGTGCGGAAATCACAAAAAAAGAATATGACAATACTATTCATACATATTTGTAATTGATGTTGATGTGTTTGGCATGATTTTATTATTTTCTACAAATGTAATTAAAACCAAGGGGAAAACATTCTGCCATGTAAGTAACAGATGGCACAATAGAAGCGCACTCAAGTCTTATATTTTTTTAAATGGGGCCAATCACTCAGGGAAAATGAATAATATTCCGGTAAAATACCCCTTCCCCCTTGTTTATAAAAATTCGTCAAGCAGATGCTTGCTACCTTAACATTCTATTCATAACTTTTAACTTTACCTGTCACTTTGACATTTGTCTATGACATAGATAGCGGCATAGAGGGGGGAACGGGGGTAAAATAGAATGGACGCGAGTGCTCAGCCCGGGTGAGGTGTTTCTTTCTAAAACTGCATCCAAGTTCTGTCCCTAAACAAAACCCTAACCATAAAATAACTTAAATTATAAAATATGATTATACACTATGATTTCAGATTATACGTTAATATCATTTATATTTTTAATATCATCATACCCTACTCTCACGGACTGTGATAATTCTCTAAAATTTTCTTGACCACAAGTGTAACTAGGACAGGGAAACTTTAACAACAATATTTAACCAGCTTTCTCTAACTTTATTTACACTAACATTTTAAAATTTCCTTGCCACAGTACTAATTTTACTATTTTTATAATATTTTTCAGGCATTCGCCTTTCGTCATAATAAAGTATTAACTAATTATAAAGTGGCCTAACAAAAACGTCGTCCTGAAGCGAACCAGCCTAATGTTAATACCTCAACTACTATAGGCGGATTGGCAGCACCTCTAGCGGCGCGGATTGGCAACCATTCTCATAGTATTTGACACTAGGTACAACGCAAACCTGCATGCTTATTACGTAACTCGCTCGCGATCACCATCGTCTTCATTTTGACAGTTCATGTATCGGCTGACAATTGGCATCGGAATCAGCAAGCTGTCACATTCATACAAGAACTGTCAAAATGAATACGATGGCGATTGTGATCGAGTTACGTAATAAGCCTGCTGGGCCCTATTTTATAAAGCTACAAGTTACAATTTACAAGTGGAAGTCTCTTTCTGACCCTATGTGTTAGATAGAGACTTCCGCGTGTAAATTGTTACTTGTAGCTTTATAAAATAGGGCGCTGTTCGAGATGTTTATTGCGACGAAAAACTCGAATCAAAGCTTATGCTTTCCACACGGATTGATACAATGCATGAAGTTACAGCAACTTTTTGTGTGGCCACTTTATTTTTAATAACATTGAGCGTCAGACAGACGTACGAGCAATTACGTGTACACTTGTCTCGGCTGGCCAAAAATAAAATATTAATTTCGAGAAACGTCGTCGAGCGACTGGTACGCATACTAGTCGCACGTCTATCTGATCCTTAAGTATAAGTTTTCGAATTAACAAGCCGTTTCGAATGCGTTAGTGTGTAATCAATGTACGACTTCACCTAATTCGTGCCCTCCATTTAACTAGTACACACGAATACACGAATATAACACGAATATAGTATACACGAATTATCAGGACGTCCATTGCTGGGTCGCGCATTCCAAGCCGTTCATTCTGGGAACTACCCTCAATTGCAGCGCAAATTGGCATCGCCTCTAGCGGCGTGTAAGCGCAAAAAATAGTTCTCATAGAGAACATACGAGAGCGCGTTCGAGACGCTTGTTACGTCAAAAACTTATAAAGAACTCCGGACTGAGTGCTCGAGATGCAACCCGATTCAACCATAGAATCCCACGATAGAGATGTATCTCGGCGGCACTGAGAACCGGGGCTCTGTTGTCGATCAGTGTGGTCTACATCTCGTCGGTGAGCGGGTTAATGCTCCCGCTAGTGGTGGCGCGCGGCTCGCTCGCGTCTAGACTGCCGTAGGTGCCGTGCCGGCGGGACACTCGCCAGCGGCCGCGCCGATTTCGGGTTATGCCTACAAACACTCACATGTACATGTTGCTCCTCACGTTACACACAGTATAAAGTAGTAGATCATCTACAAACAACGCAACAAGTTTGCACTCTTCGACTATGCTTGCAGAAAATTCAGTAATCTATACCCTTCCGGTGGCATTTAATCTTGAGAGTTAACGTCAAAATTCAAAGCTCTTGGCAAGCGACCCGACTTTGATCGCGACGTCTGCCAGAGCCTGGGGGGTGCGGGTGGAGGGGTGACCAAGTCATTGCCACCCGCAGGGCTAATAAGCTTACATCCACCCACTGCTGGGTAAAGGTCGTTAGGTTGTTACGCTACTTTGCCCCTTTGTTGTCAGTCTTATCTCATGGTCACAGATTTCCAGCCGACTGTCAGATGGCATCTGACCAATGGGCTGGTGGTCTGCTACTGAGTATGTAAAAAATAGGTCTTAAAACCAAACTGTAATAAATGTTCCTCCCGTCTATCTTTTAATTTTCTTCAGAGATAGGTAAAGGAAAAAAGGTCCAGGCAGCCATGTCTGTTGTTTCTTACTTTTAACCCGTTCCGGATTATTAGCCATCGGCCAATTATGTTCGCTAAATTAGCCCGGAAATCATTGACTGATGCCCAAAAGGGTCACTACAAAATATTCAGGTTGTATCTGTTACAAGGAAAGTGCAAATTAGTTGCGTTGTTTATTATTCGACATAGCGGCGACACATTTATCTCTTAACACATTGATTGATGTATGATGTTTGCGTTAGCCAGCGGCACACCAATGTTTTAGCCTGTAACCGTTACAGTAATCAAAAACCCCAGTGCAGCTTGGCGTTCCGCTCGAGGCAGGCTCGCGAGCCACATCCATACTAGGATTTTTGGTTACTGTAACTGCTCACAGATGAGTACCCGGTTTTACGGTTCACCTACATGTGTGCTTTTGTGTGATGCTGAATTTTAGTGCAAGTCACTAATGGCTAAAACTAAACCTAATATTGCTCCAAAGATTTCATTTAATTTCTATGCCCAATTATTAGTGTGCGTCTTTGATAATTTGTTTCAAGCGATTTCTTGCACGAATTATTGTTTGGCGATACTTACGGGAGTTAAGAGGGTTGCCAGACTTTTTATTTACAGTTAAGAATTTAATGAAGTAATGTATTGAAACCATGAAAAGCATGCATCCAATGGAATAACACTGAAAACCATGCTGTAAAGTGAAAATCCACTTAAAGCCATGTATTTATACATCTAAAAGTTTCAATGAAAATGAATCTAAGGTAATATTAATCAAAGATAATTAATAATTCAATAGATGAAAGCAGATTGTGTTAAATATCTAATCTTTTTGTTTTAAAATTTTATTTGCTTTAATGTCGTGACTCATGAGTTACTTAGAAGCAATAGGTCAGTCAATATATATATTTTGTTTACTACCTGCTCTAACCATAAACTATGCCATTATTTTTCTAATTAGGAATTTGTTGTTAAATCATAATTTTTTATTTAAATACATGTGCACTTTATAACAAGTAATAATTATAGCAAAAGGTGCAAACACGAGGACAGATTACTGCTAAATCAGTTCATAATGCGTTGAAATAAAGTGCACAGTAGGATTTCGGATTATTTATTTATTCGCTCAGGATCGTATAGTCGGTTTCCTATAATGTCTGCTTCCTATAATGATAGCCTTCTTTCTAGATGGTCTACTTCTAGGATACAAGAGATGTAGGAAGCTGTAATAGGAGCAGTGTCTTACTGAGAGATACCGGCATCTTCATTATGCGGACGCAAACGACCAAATAATGTCCGCACCCACTTTTCATAGTGTTCTGTTACTGTTGGGTCATCTACATATAGGAATTAAATTTACTGTTCTTCTGCCTTCACAATATCTGAATTAGCAGACTCAACAATATAAGACTGATTTATGATGTGGTCACCGCTGTAGGTTACATCAATTGATTACTCACCATGGCGAACTGGCATTATAGGAAACAGAAGTTTTAGGAAATTATACAGCACCAAATGTACTATCCAACAAATATATTCCTAACCCATTGTGGCACCATTTCACAGTAAATGTCAATGACGTTGCATTCAACTGAAAAGGACACTGACTATTACTCTGAGAATGTTCTACGGCAGGTCCTGAATGAATTTGTTCGATCGTACCTAAATCGATGCAGACAACATGCTCAAAATATATGAACGTTCTGAGCCTCTAGTGTAAGTTTTCGCATATAAAAAGGTCTCGAACGCGTTTACGTAAACGTCTCAATTACTATGGAATAATTAGCAGCGCCACTTGCGGATCGAAACGGCAACAAACTGTTCTCATAGTATTTGTCATTTTAACGCAGACGCATTCGAGACGTATTTTGTGATGGAAAACCTATACTAAGCATACTGGCTCCTATTTCAGAAACGGGATACAGGTGACAGTTGACTATGACAAATGTGAAATTACAAAAATAAATAAATAAAAGTAGACAACACAGGCAGTCTTTTAATAATTCATATCGGTGGTCTAGTTCACATTTATATTCATACCAATTATGGGGACAAAGCTAATGTAAATTATTAGTGTTGCCAGCCGACCGGATAAAGCCGGACATAGTAAGGCTATTTGATTGCGTGTCCGGCCAAAAAAAACGGTATACGGCTTTCCGGCTTTTATTTGACTTTTTACATTTCCCAAACGAGCGAATTTTATTTATATATCATTAGAATTTAACAATATTTATGCTAATGTCATAAAGCTTGATTATACATTATTTTTGTCGTAGGACTCGTAGGTTATCTATACTGAAACACAAAATTCTCAATAATATAGGGTGTCCGGACTTTTTACCCAAATGTCCGGCCAAACTGGCTGGGCAGTCCTGTCCGGCTATCTGGTTTGGTGACCCTAAGCACAAGTATACAAAGTTGCAACTTAATTGACAAAAAAAAATTTTGAATGATTGTAAATTGTAAACTAGACCATCGATAATGGCTACGAAAATTAGACAGAATTGTCAATGTCACCAGGCACCTGTCACCGGCGTAGCCTCTCGATGTGAACAGTAGGCTTATTGTCTAACTCGCTCGCAATCGTCATCGTGTTCATTTTGACAGTTCATGTATGGGCTGACAATTGGCATCGGAATCAGCTAGCTGTCATATTCATACAAGAACTGTCAAAATGAACGCGATGGCGATTGCGAGCGGGTTAGACAATAAGCCTACTGAATTGTCACATGTCGTCGACAACTGTCGCGTTGGTGAAATAGGGGCTTGGGACCTTACCATGACGTTTTAATGCGATCTGATTCCGAACTTCAAAGTTGCGATCGCTGTCAGATCCATACTAAAAGTGTCAAGAATGACGATTAAAGAATCGTTATTGAATAGCGTGAAGACATCATGGGCCCCGATTTTTGAAAGCACATCACTCGAAAGTGGTATAAATCTGTTTATATTTTCAAAACTTCGGCTCTAATCAAATTTTTGACTAGTTCACAATATGAATGAGAGCCATGGGTATCTTCTAAGCTACTCGTATTTCAAATTCAGCACAATTTTTCACCACTTTCGAGTGGTATTTTCACACAAGTGCTTTCAAAAATCGGGTCCATGGTAAGGCCCCAGGTATTCTCGAGCAAGTTGAATCAGATGTCGACATTTCGATCCTGAGCCTCGTGCGTTTCATTATGTGAAGTTTCCGTGATAACGAACTACTGTGATCTTGCTTTATAAAAGTTTATCCTTACGTTATGAGGGCCCGGACTCGAAATAAGAGGCTCCTTCCATGTACAAGAGAAACACGTCTATAGTTAATTTTATGCTCGCAACTTGGACCTTGTTCCATTAAACATAAATTTTATGCATTTACTGATGATATAGTATATAGGTATAAATGTAACGCAATTGCTTCACGTGCCATTGTCGAATTGAATAAAAATATTTTTTTACTGAAGAATCTTCATAGATATTTACTTACTTGTTTCATTCTATTTGCCAATTGGGATACATTAAAACGATATTATATCCCTGCCACTACGATATGACGCAAAGAGAAATACACCTACTCACACAGAACAAAATGATACTGTTTTAAAAAATATGTAAGTACCTAAACCCTTTTTATGGCACTGGTTCCATATTTTCAAACTCAAGTTGTTATGAAAAAAAAAGGTGACGAGCGTTTTTTTATACAAATCGGGAAACATTGCGTCAAGTTATACCTATATTTTTAAATGAGTGATGAATGATGCGGCAGACCGATCATGCAGCGAACATGGCTAGTAAAAAACCAGCATGGTCGTCGCGTCTCTTTCTAAACGTCCCATGTCGAAAGAGACGAACTTAGCGACATGCGATAAAGTTTAAACCGTGCTTTCCTGTCGACATTTATGTGCTTATAAACCTAAACTCGATCCAATTCGCAGTTAAGAGGGGAAGCTAACAATCGACTCTCGATTAACTATAATTAAAATAAGTTATGTTTTATAAATAAATATTCAGATAGTTCTCCCTATTTGTACCCTTAAAACAATTAGGGCCACTGGCACGGACCAGGGTTAGCGACTTAACCCCGCGTTAGATGCTAACCCGGGGCTAAGTAGTGTCAAAATGTATGGAACTGTCAAACCTAACCCCGACTTAGCGATTTAATTTTTTAACTCTGGACTGTGCAAGTGGGCCTATTTGTGGAAAGATTTCGATAGATATCCGTCAGAAATGCAAGGGTAAGATGGGGGTCTAAGTTCTATTCCTTTGTTTTCTATCATTACCTGGTATTTTTTTTTCTGTAAAATTTCGACCGAATTGGATCGAGCGAAGCAAGCATGCGAGGTGCTCTACAACTAAAATGAAACAAAAGAAAATCATTAGAAAAAAACAATTTATTGCTATCACAATATAAACTGTGGGTCGGTACATCACTAACGTAACCATTACCTTTGGATATAACGGAAAGATTTCCCTCTAAATTAAGTACTAATTTTAAGTAGGAGATTCCAGTCTGTGTGCAACCACAAGATGGCTCTTTGCATTAACTAATACCACAACATTTCCTAATTTTTAATAGGAACTTAGAGGGGCACCATAATTAGAATTAATAAAATCTCAATATAAAACTCGAAGGTTGCGGTAAATAATACAAAAAATTGGAGTTGAAGTACACAATTAATAATAAATTTGTTCATAATTTCCATGAGGTCAGAGACGGACCTGCAAAGAGACGCTCAGTTTAGGTCGTTCCGGTCGGCCACCGACACCTCACGCCCAATTAGTTCTACTCTGTACCCTTTGTTAGTAACTTAACAAAATAATTATAAATATAAATTAATACATGTGCACAGCGATAAGCTTATTTATAAAACTAACGTGCAAGGAAATTTACAATAAACTAGGCTAGATGTGACCACATTAAAGTATATTTTAGCTTCACTAAATTGGTCCTAGCATTTGATATAGGTAAGTAGCCATTGAAAATAGCGATTGATATTTCTGAAATTTAGCGTACTTAAAGAACCTTTACCAACAAAAGACAAAGTAAGATATTCAAGATAGCCAATAGAAACAAGTTTTGTATCAGCTTTGTCCCTTATATCATCAATCAGATTGTACTCAACAATCATTATTTTATTGGCGTTTAATTCGTAATTCGGACTGAAGGGAAATCCGGTAGCACTCCGGGAGTGCCGGCAGAATTGAAATCGTAGAGATCTGATATCCTGGCACTTAAACTTTCCCTCCGTCTTACGCCTGACGCGAGTTTAACATTTTTTATCTATCCCAAAAAGTGCTCAACGCCGCTAAAGACGTTTTCACTTCAAAAATCAAGGTAAATAATGTGAATAATGGTTACAATTAATCTTTACACCGAATTTAGTTTAGTAAGACACAGTTACGTAACTTGGTTCTATTAGCGCCTTAAAATAAACCTCACACCATGGTCATGCGTTGAAAATAGTAAAAATGTTGTGTCAACTCAAATGAATGAACCTTACGTTTAATTTAACGTTCCATTGGCATATGGTACTGATACTTTCTACTCTTTGGGTAGTCGAGTAATAAAAAATAAGAAACGGTTTCAAAGCGCCCATAAGGATTTGTATAGGGCGATACAGCTCAGATGTAGCGCGAAATGATTTTCCATGACATTTCGTTGAATCCAACGGTTTCCAACTTTAACGACATTTAAATAAGGTTCTATCTATAAAACAATTTAATCTGACAGCTGCATTGTATACACGACCTTAATAACACGTCACTAAAGTTGAAAACCGGATAAAATTTAACAAAATGTCATCGAAAATCATTTTGCACTATACCTGTACCGATATTCAATCGACTATGTAGCAAAACTTTCAACTACGCCCATTGGCCAAGAAGCAACCAGTCAGGCATCTTATTAGCATTTAGCCTAAGTAGCAAAACATTCATAATGAACATCAATATAACAACACGTCTTTGCAGCATAAATGTCCCGACGCAAATGTCAAGAAATCTGATCGAATTTTTTAACTTAGCCATCTTTACAAAACTTATTTTGCTACGTAGACAATTCGGTGCAGAGCTTCCAAAGGCTTTCTGTCTCGCTCAATCTCTAGTATGAGGCAAGTATGAGCGAGGTGGCGAGATTGTTTTTATAAGTAAAGTCTTTCAAGTAAATTGACACATTTCGAGCGACCACACACCACTGTTAGTAAAAGTTCTTTGCACGAATTATTTTTTAACTTATCTAATTATTGGTCAACTTCTCTTCACTATCTGCAGGAATCTCAGACGAACACTACAAAATTATCTAGCATTGATATTGGTCTTCGTATACAAATAGCAAGTCACCATTGCCCAGACTATACTGCAGATATTAAGCTATACAAATATTAAAATGAAATGCACTATCTCTAATCCACGTAAAGCGAAAATAAATTATATCTCGTATTCCAGCGAGCACTCGTGCCTCAATCACGACACTAATAAATCGGAATTCCTCTAATCAATTATAAAAATTGCATGAAGCCTAACATTTAATAAATATATCGTCTACACATCGAACTGTTCTCTGTCACGCCCTTATTCGACAACACAATTTTAAGTACCGTTGATATCTGATAAGTACCAAAAAGGTGCAAAAAAATCAAGGCAGTGACACAACCACACGGCAAAACATCGATAAATAGAAAAAAAAAACTTAAATTCGAAAAAACAATATAGGAATGATCGTTATCTATACACAGCTAAAACGATCGGTACATGCATTACAATTGAAATAAAAATATTCGTGTCTCCATTCACAAAGGGAAGTCCCAAGAACCGATCTGATTGGTTAGAAACCTTACCCGCAAGAAGAGTTCACAATTCACCTTACGGCACTCTCTAACTAAATTAATAAAATAAAAATATTATCGAACCGTGAAACCTCCTTTACACATAAATGCTTTTAAAAAGTTATTAATGGGAAAAGACCAGTACTCCCATTGAGCATTGCGATAGAAAACACGCTTTTAGTGAAGCGTAGTTTTCTACGACAAGACTTATCGATGTTGAGCGTTTGAAGTATGGAATACAATGTCCGCAGCAACACCGATACGTTAGCGAGTTCCAGAACAAGAATAAACGCTACAAGGCACATATTATCTACAAGTTTGGCGAAGCGTTGCATTATCTAGTTGTTAGTCGTAATAATTATTTGTTAATTACAATTATGTAATATTGCACTACAAATACTGTTTAATTGCTTTAACACAGCACGATATTCCCAATAAAATTGTTCAAAATGTGGCCATAAGAAAATTTATAAATCATCCGCTCGATTTGGCATCATAGCGGCGTTAACAGCCAACCAAAACACGATCTAAACACTAATAGACGCAAAGCATCTTCTCAATTAACTGTACTAGGCCACCATACTTGTAGACGGGGCCCGAGCGCTGATTCTCGCGGCAAGCTTACGCTAGAAGCGTGTCAAAGTTATATTGTCTAGTCGTGGTGCCGCTTACTCTTGTGAGGGAGGTTTCAGCCACGCCCACCTCCTTGCCTCGTTGCATCTGATTGGCCAGTTTCTGCTTGTTGACGGGTGAACCTGGAAAATGGACGCCGTGTCACCTGCCAGCTATTTTTTTTTTTTTACCAAAAAGTCCAGCTACGTCCATATAAACATTAAAGACGGACAAATAATTCAAAGCATCAACTGAGTGATATCCTTACCTCCCGTGTTAGTATAGTACACTAAAGATGGGTTACGTATAAATGCGGATGATAAATAAAAAACAACGTCATATGAAAAACAAGACTAAGGTTATGTGGACTTCTAATTTAGATAACAAAGACTGTATAATTTCAAATGAAAAAAAAGTGTTTTAAAAATATTAGAGGTCCACACATTAGTCTGTTTCCGATTCATTTTTTTACGAATTCGAGAACAAGGTCCAATATACAAGCCAGTATAAAATCAATGTGCAAAATCATAGACAAAATGAACGCATGCAAGGCAACCTGTTTCGAGGAGAAACAAAAATAAAAACGAAACTTAAAACGTGATACATGTGACAGTGTTTGTGATTTTTATGATAAAATTTTGCGTCAACCTTTATTTACTGACGAAGTAAATAAAGTCAATCTGTGCAACGAAACGCTCGAAAATTCCCAAAAAAAAAAAAACACAAATCCCCCACAAAATAAAAAAACGGACGTACACAATATCGTTCTCCAATTTCATCATTACAAAAACAGCCTAGTTTGGAGGCCATTTTGGTTGTGTTGAGGTGAAAATGACTTGTGTATAGTGTAAAATATTAACTCATAAACGCTACTTAAGTTATGCTAAAACATAACATTTATTTGTCTTTATCTTTCACTTGAACATTTACCATTGTCAGTTATCAACAAATATACATTTTCCTATAAATAAATACTTAAAACATAACCCTAGCGTATGATACTTAAAAGAATACCGATGACTAAAATCCAAACCAATATGTAAACAATGAAATAAAATGAAAAGCTTTTATAAAAATGATATATCAATATCATAGAGCATAGAGCAGAGTTAAAGGACAGAGAGAATTTTGTATAACACACTTTCATTCACAATCTATTTCTATCCGCCATCTTTATACAGATGTGAAAGCACGGACCCTACCCAAGTCTTAGTATAAGGGTAGTGAGTGAGTGAGCCAGCGTGTGTGTGAGCGAGACTTACCGATATAGCTGAGCATGACAGGCAGGAAGATGAGACCGTGCGCGGCGCCGAACACCACGATGCCGAGGTACATACGGAAGTAGAACACCTAAAGGAGACGGGGATATATTGTTATTGTTATTAAGTAAATATCTGTGGATGTGATGGTACAGGGCGGAGTAGTGGCTTGAAAATAGAGGTCTATAGCCAGTGTCTAGTGGTTGTGGCCCGATTAGACTAGATAAAATATCTTAGGAGGATCACTGGTTTTTGTCAATGTAGCTCATTACTGATATATTAAGTTTTTTTTCGTAATTCATGCAATTAAAGCAGAATATAAAAATTAAAGTTTTGGTTATATGCTACATAATTTTAACGCATAGCAATAACATCATATTTTAATCGTGGCTTTAAAATTTACATTGAAATAGTAAAAAAACAAGCCGCATGAAATCAATTTTCAATACATTTTTTTTTCGCTATGACTTCATCTATCTCATGGTTTAAGTTTATACCTGAAAATTAAGGAACGTTTGGGCACCTCTGGCGTACCACTCTTGGCATCTACTTTGGGGCTGGTCTATAGACCGATAGCTTAACCGAGTCGCCCGCGCGGCTGCGGGGCGCGGGGTGGGCTTGCGCGGGGCCTCTCTCTGTGCGGGCGGCAGGCCGTCCTACCCCGCGCCCCTGTACAAGGTGTTACTGAACCCTATAGGTCAAGTCGGCTACTCACACGCCTGCCGCAGGGGCAATATCGGTCGCACGGCGGTCGGGGCAATTTCGGCTGTTCTAAAAATTGCCCCTGCTAGATACTTTATTAGTTCTACGCCTAAAACACATCAACTGTTGTCACTGAGTCCCCATAATACACAAGTAAATATGAAGAAGCTAAAAACTGACATACACACAAAGAAAATGTATCAGGCTATACACATCACAATTAAGAAGAAAGAAAGAAAGAAAATACGTTTATTTGACGCATAGGACAACAGCACAAACCAAAAATAAACAATACAAAAAATAAAAAATAAAAATAAAGTAAAAATAACAATTAGGTAGTGTGTCGCTGTCCAACGTCAAAAAGGTTGCAGCTCAGCATAATGCTTAATTAAGGAAGCAATACTGGCCCTGCTTCCGATATTGCCCCTGCGGCTGGTGTGCGAGTAGCCGGCTTCAGATTGACTGTGCCTGACCTGGAATATCTGACTGTTGGCGGTGGCTAGCACAATGATCCCGCCGAACTTGGTGAGCGTGATGCCGGACAGCACCGAGGAGCCCATGCGCGTGAGCGCGGCGGACGCGCGCGCAACGCGGCACTCGCCGCCCGACACGCTGAAGCTGTGCACCAGGTGCGAGCAGAACTCCACCGCTATGCCCACAGCCATCACCTGAGAAACAAACAGACCAGTCACTATAACTATTAAAACAAGTTTTTTTTTTTAAATAAACGGGCTTGCGGTGCACCTGATGGTAATAAAGTGATCACCGCTGCCCATGGACAACCACAGCACCATTGGGACTGCTAGCGCGTTGCGGGCCACGCAAGAAGTGGAAGAATAACCTAACCTAAACCTTATACATCCCAGTCAAGTACAATGCCAATAAAAAAAGCGACGGGTAGCAGTCCGGGAGTGCCGGCAGAAATCAAAACAGTAGCTTAGATTAGATTTTAATGTTGTAAACTCTATGACGCTCAAGATGCGTACTGTACTGGCCGCTTAAAAAAAACGTACGTATTATCTTATCTATATTGACAGACCTCTAACAATGTGCTGATGCCTTAGTACTTTTGCTCCACGACTCGACAAAAAAACACTTCAAAAATCGAACGCGATTCATTCGTATTTCAAAATAAGCTCTTAGAGGATCTGATATCCTGGTATTTAAACTCTCCCTCCGTCTTACGTCTGACGCGAATTTAACATTTTTTACCCATCTCAAAGTGATCAACGCCGCTAAAGACGTTTTCACTTCAAAAATAATAAACACCCCTAACACATATGAAAATGACGTTGTTTTTCATACTGCGCATATCCCCTCCACGTTTTACTTATTTGCCGCCTACTATACTTATACTTAGTTTAAAAGCCATGGTAGCCTAGTGGTTTGACCTGTGGCCTTTCAAGCAGAGGGTCGCGGGTTCGAATCCCGGGCTCGCAGTTTCTCGGAATTTAAAATTCATTCAAATTTAATTTCTAAACGACACTGAAAATTAGAACACATAGAAAAATCCGAAAAGTAAAGCTATGGCCGGGAATCGAACCCGGGTCCTCGTCATTCCGTGACGCGTGCTATACCCCTACACCACCCATAGCAGGTGAGTAAGCCTCCGAATTTTTCTATCTGTTGCCAACTGTCACGTGACCATGTTACTATGCGAATATTTGTCGCTAAGCGTCATCTGTTTGAATGATGTGTCTGTACGACACAATTACAAACTCCCGTGGAACATGTACCGCTCAACAGGGACGAGAGAAGGCGCTGTTTTTCAAATGATAGGAAATATCAAATTAATCAAGAAATTTACTTCTTGATTTTTAATGTTTACTTTTTACGTTTTACCGTTAGAAATTTAATTTCTAAACGACACTGAAAATTAGAACACATAGAAAAATCCGAAAAGTAAAGCTATGGCCGGGAATCGAACCCGGGTCCTCGTCATTCCGTGACGCGTGCTATACCCCTACACCACCCATAGCAGGTGAGTAAGCCTCCGAATTTTTCTATCTGTTGCCAACTGTCACGTGACCATGTTACTATGCGAATATTTGTCGCTAAGCGTCATCTGTTTGAATGATGTGTCTGTACGACACAATTACAAACTCCCGTGGAACATGTACCGCTCAACAGGGACGAGAGAAGGCGCTGTTTTTCAAATGATAGGAAATATCAAATTAATCAAGAAATTTACTTCTTGATTTTTAATGTTTACTTTTTACGTTTTACCGTTAGAAATTTAATTTCTAAACGACACTGAAAATTAGAACACATAGAAAAATCCGAAAAGTAAAGCTATGGCCGGGAATCGAACCCGGGTCCTCGTCATTCCGTGACGCGTGCTATACCCCTACACCACCCATAGCAGGTGAGTAAGCCTCCGAATTTTTCTATCTGTTGCCAACTGTCACGTGACCATGTTACTATGCGAATATTTGTCGCTAAGCGTCATCTGTTTGAATCGGCCATAGCTTTACTTTTCGGATTTTTCTATGTGTTCTAATTTTCAGTGTCGTTTAGAAATTAAATTTCTAACGGTAAAACGTAAAAAGTAAACATTAAAAATCAAGAAGTAAATTTCTTGATTAATTTGATATTTCCTATCATTTGAAAAACAGCGCCTTCTCTCGTCCCTGTTGAGCGGTAAATGTTCCACGGGAGTTTGTAATTGTGTCGTACAGACACATCATTCAAACAGATGACGCTTAGCGACAAATATTCGCATAGTAACATGGTCACGTGACAGTTGGCAACAGATAGAAAAATTCGGAGGCTTACTCACCTGCTATGGGTGGTGTAGGGGTATAGCACGCGTCACGGAATGACGAGGACCCGGGTTCGATTCCCGGCCATAGCTTTACTTTTCGGATTTTTCTATGTGTTCTAATTTTCAGTGTCGTTTAGAAATTAAATTTCTAACGGTAAAACGTAAAAAGTAAACATTAAAAATCAAGAAGTAAATTTCTTGATTAATTTGATATTTCCTATCATTTGAAAAACAGCGCCTTCTCTCGTCCCTGTTGAGCGGTACATGTTCCACGGGAGTTTGTAATTGTGTCGTACAGACACATCATTCAAACAGATGACGCTTAGCGACAAATATTCGCATAGTAACATGGTCACGTGACAGTTGGCAACAGATAGAAAAATTCGGAGGCTTACTCACCTGCTATGGGTGGTGTAGGGGTATAGCACGCGTCACGGAATGACGAGGACCCGGGTTCGATTCCCGGCCATAGCTTTACTTTTCGGATTTTTCTATGTGTTCTAATTTTCAGTGTCGTTTAGAAATTAAATTTCTAACGGTAAAACGTAAAAAGTAAACATTAAAAATCAAGAAGTAAATTTCTTGATTAATTTGATATTTCCTATCATTTGAAAAACAGCGCCTTCTCTCGTCCCTGTTGAGCGGTACATGTTCCACGGGAGTTTGTAATTGTGTCGTACAGACACATCATTCAAACAGATGACGCTTAGCGACAAATATTCGCATAGTAACATGGTCACGTGACAGTTGGCAACAGATAGAAAAATTCGGAGGCTTACTCACCTGCTATGGGTGGTGTAGGGGTATAGCACGCGTCACGGAATGACGAGGACCCGGGTTCGATTCCCGGCCATAGCTTTACTTTTCGGATTTTTCTATGTGTTCTAATTTTCAGTGTCGTTTAGAAATTAAATTTCTAACGGTAAAACGTAAAAAGTAAACATTAAAAATCAAGAAGTAAATTTCTTGATTAATTTGATATTTCCTATCATTTGAAAAACAGCGCCTTCTCTCGTCCCTGTTGAGCGGTACATGTTCCACGGGAGTTTGTAATTGTGTCGTACAGACACATCATTCAAACAGATGACGCTTAGCGACAAATATTCGCATAGTAACATGGTCACGTGACAGTTGGCAACAGATAGAAAAATTCGGAGGCTTACTCACCTGCTATGGGTGGTGTAGGGGTATAGCACGCGTCACGGATTGACGAGGACCCGGGTTCGATTCCCGGCCATAGCTTTACTTTTCGGATTTTTCTATGTGTTCTAATTTTCAGTGTCGTTTAGAAATTAAATTTCTAACGGTAAAACGTAAAAAGTAAACATTAAAAATCAAGAAGTAAATTTCTTGATTAATTTGATATTTCATTCAAATTTTTTCGTTAATTACATCTTGAAATTTACCATAAGCTTTTCGGTGAAGGAAAACATCGTGAGAAAACCAGACCAATACCGATAAGGCTTAGTTATCGCTCTGGGTTGGAGGGTCAGATGGCAGTCGCTTCTGTAAAAACTAGTGCCTGCGCCAAATCTTGGGATTAGGTTGTCAAAGCGGACCCCAGGCTCACTGAGCCGTGGCAAATGCCGGGAAAAACGCTAGGAAGATGATGATGATGATGTACTCCTGTTCCTGTTGAATCATTAATAGTATTACTCACCAAATTGACTAGTGACACTGCATTGAGACTAATACCCCACCAGTACATGAGTCCTCCAATGTTCACCACTATCATGGTTATCGTGATCACTACAACCTGAAACAAAAAATAAGCTTTTGCTAAAAAAAAAAACAATTTTAATACAAGCTTTTTTTGCCGACCGTACTTGTACTTTCATATGTTATTGCCGATAACACTTGCACTGTCATTCATCTTACATTTACGCGGATCAAATTTCAAGGCAATTCGAGTCGACCACTAAAAGTGAGTCAAAATTGAACCCCAATTTAGACAACAAATAGTAGTAGTTATTTTTTCTTTATTATTCATAGCATTATATGTATGAATGTTGTTTCTGTTTACTTAATAAAAAAAAAGTGTATTTTTTTTATGTGAATAGGAAGGCAAACGAGCAAGTGGGTCACCTGATGGTAAGCGATCACCACTGCCCATAGACACCCGCAACCCCGGAGGGATTGCAAATGCGTTGCCAACCTAGAGGACTTAGATGAAATGCCTCTTGTGCCCGTAATTTCCCCGGCTGTCTTACTCTCCACAACGGAACACAGCAGTGCAAGCACTGCTTAGCGGCAGGATTTAATTTAATAACAAGTTCCTGAAACTTAAAGCAAAATGAACTCACCAGCGCCGAGAACAGATCGAATCCCATCAATATGAACGTGACAATGAATATAGACAGCACGCTTATGCCCATAGACTTTAGCGTGTCCGGCCACATCGTCAAATACTGCTCGTAGAACACATAGAACACAGAATACGGGAACACGTTGACCGTAGTGTTTTCACCGTTCTCTTTCAGATGCCTATTCAACGTCTCCGTCAGATTAGCTGCCACGTTTCTCGCAGCTTTGAGCGCTGAGTAGTAATCGGCGCTAGTTTTTAGTACCGTGTGGTAGGATTGGTAGTATGTAGCGCCGACTTTGGAGTAGTTTTGGTAGGTTTTGTAGTTGACAGCTTGGCTGTAGGCGGCGTGACCGGCCTTCGGGCAGCGGGTGTCCGGATTGTCGCGCAGGAAGTATGAAACGTAGCGGCGGAAGTCGGATTGGCCCGGACGGCCTTCCGGCGGCAGCATACTCATGTTGCATTTGTAGCAGTGCGTGTTTACTGCGGAAGGATTGAATTAAGGTTAATATGAAAGTGCTGGTTACATGCAGCCGGTTACAAAAAATATGCTTAACTAATCGTTCATCGTTCGGTACGTACCATTATCGATGTTGTGCGGGCAGAAGCTGTTGTTGCTCTTGAAGGAGTAGCAGCAGTCTGTGCTAGCCGACCAGTCGAAGAAGTCGTCCAGCCACGAGCCCGCCGGCTGCGCGATATACGTCTCGTTCGGAGAACGGTACGCTGCAACAATAAATAAAATTATTTCTATAAAGTTGTGTGTATCGCAAAAAGGAATAAATGTCTTCTTTCTTTCTTAGGCCTTTAGTAGGTAACGGCAATATACAGGGTGAAATCTTAAGGACCGTTCATATTTTGACCAGGCATTAGGTATCAATAAAAGATACCATTTCTGAAAAAAAAAATATAGGTAAAAAATTTCAAAATAAAATTTCTGTCCGAATAAATAATTAGCAACGTGTGGATAATCGGGAACCGAGTGACGCTCGGGGGAGCGGTGCGGGGGGAGGAGCGCGCTCGCTCGCTCCCGCACAGCACGCAAACGCGGTATCCACGAACGCATGGTTTTTTAGGATATCATTCAGCTGTTCTATTTCAATATTTTAGTACTGAAAGACGCTGTGAAAATTTGAAGCCTGACTAATCCGTTCGGCCGACCAACCTGAATAGAGCTGCATGGCAACACTGTCGTCGTTGCAGAAGCGGGTGCCGCAAATCATATTCTGCGACTTCACGTCCGAGTAGTTGAGGCCATCAGTTATGACGAAGTAGACCGGCGGGCCGATGTTGAGGTACTTGTTGAGATGCTCGAAGTACTTGGTCTGGAAGCTGTCGTGGGGCATCGAGAGCTCCTGGTCGAGGCCGATGTCTATGTGTGGCGCGACCTGACGATAGAACAACGAGTTCAAATTCCGCACTATGCTGCCCTCCTAATTAAATTTTCATTAGGACGGCAGTATGGCGCATCACTACGAGCGGGGTACAATCCTAGCGAGTGATTTTAGTTGACGTCTTAATAGTCTTATAGGCGCAAAGCAGACAGACAGCGGAAAGCGACTTTGTTTTATACTATGTAGGTAGTGATGTATGTTTTAAATACCAACAGCAATTTTTTTTTTCAAAAACGAGAATTTTTGATCACGAGTAGACAGACTTCGTAGGGTTTGAAGATGTGGCTCGCACCATCTTCTTAAATTAATGGTAAATATTCATTTGTTTATTGTGCTCTTTATTTAGTTTACGTATTATATTTTATTGATAAATATATTATAGGTAATTTAAAGTAGTTTACTGACTGGTAGGTTTTATGAGTTTGTGTATTATATTCGGTAAAGTTATGTATTGTGGCTCTCAGTGATTGCAATTTTTAAACTCACTCTTCCATCCCTAATATAATAATACTTCTTTCACCCACTTAAAGGTTGACTGGAAGAGATCTCTTAAAGGGATAAGTCCGCCTTTGTGCATACTATTATCTCAGTGTTTGTCATTTGTATTTGTCTTGTTTATTTTGCACAATAAAGAGTTTACATACATACTTCCGTTTTAAAATCGTAGAAGTTTGGTAATTTTACACTCGCTAATGTGTTATATTATAACAGTAAGGTACTCACAGCGACAGAGGAGCAGAGCCAGGCGAAGAATATGATCATGACAGAGGCGCGCACTTCCCTCTTCATAAGGAACGGCACGTAGACATGTTTGAACAGGTTGTAGAGAAGCCCTTCATAGGCGTCGGGCGCGTCCGCCTTGCTCCCCGACACGCAGCAGAACACGTCGAATCTGACGAGACCCCACATTCATCAACATCACCATCAACATCATAGTTTAGTTCAATTGAAAACTTCTGTAAAGCTAGACTTTCGAGCAAAGCTGCAATGGCGTCACTGTCGCAGCGGCAAGTGACGCTGCGCTCGGAAGTTCCTTCATACGTTTCCATACTGCATAATACTATCGCACTGTCGCTGCGACAGACAGTGACGCCAGAGCCGCTTTGCTCGCGGAAGTCTAGCATAAAGGTTTTAAGTCATCGTAATTTTGAGTTCAAAATTAAGTGACCTTTTTGATGCAGTTACATTTTGAACATTAATGAATGTGTAGAAATCGGAAATATCTTTCAAGGAGCGGTTCCAGATCCAAATCCGATCCGAACCCGTGAAAATATGGTCCGTAGTAGCCGTAGAACTATTTCTATGGTAATTTACGCACTATGACGGAAAGAAATCGGATGTCGGAGATCGGATCATGTTTTTTTTTGCAGAGATATACAGCCTTATTCATAAAAAGTTAGAGGCTCGCTATAAGCTCGCTATAGGACCGATGCAAAAAAACATGATTCATAAACGTCAATTAGCGCTAATCAGTCCATCAAGGGTCTGTTAAGTCTTCCGAAAGTTAGCGGACCGTAGACCCTACTTTATCTCTCTGCTAACTCACAAAATGGCTGCCACACATGTGAACAGCTGATTTTGGCAAGAGCAAAACCATACGCAAGACAGTTTTTTTTTGTTTTAAGTTTTTATTCCCTCCGGGAAAGGTAAAGGAAACTAGATCCACACTGCCTAGTCTGTCGTGTTAATTCGCTGGTTTCCCGCTAATTCGCTGCCACTGCTGTCAATTTACTTTTTTTTAATTCACTAAAAGGCCATTTTTGGTCTATGATTTGTCAAGGTGACAACATAACGCGTCTAATCCATCCATCAGCAGCTCATTAGTTAACAGACTGCTAGCAAGCGTTTATGAATCATACTTTTTAACAACTGTCAAAAAAGCTTAATCAGTCTGTTAACTAATCGACTGATCAAACCTCAATTAAGGATTTTTTATGAATAAGGCTGATAGTCTGACAAAAAAGAGTAGAAATTAAAAAGTGGCAATACTGTGAAGTCGCCCCTTTCTGATCTATAGGTATAATAAAACGTGACGAAGGGGGCCTCTCTCTGTGCAGGCGTTTGGCGCACTCCCCGCCCGCACTCTCGGTTCCCTTTTTCGTCCTACCCCGCGCCCCTGAGCAGCGCGAGCAAGGACTCAGCTAAGCGGTCGGTCGACGCTATAACTTATAACCTAGAGTACTTCCACTGTACAGACCTGTTGGCGTCCTGCCTCCTGGTGTCGAGCGCCATGAGCGCCACGAAGCATGTGACCTGCAGCAGGAAGTCCACCAGCAGCGCGGCGGCCGCGTACAGCGCGAACGCGCGCACCGCCGGCATGTCGCTCAGCGCGCCCAGGAAGAAGCACACCGACTCCGAGATCGACGTCAGGAACATCGACGGGCCCACCTGGCCCAGCCTGCGGGGGGGTGGGGGTTACCATTAACAGTCTATTGATAGTCCGATTCTCTATCACTGTAAGCTACGTCTGGGCATCGGCACTGTCTGTCAAGTTTTAGTATTGATAGTTTAAAGGTCGGCGCACACCACATGCGTGCTGCGTGACACGCGCATGAACCAGTTGTAATGTATGAAACTATGGGATAGATGCAAGACCAGATCAGACCGGCTAGCACGACAGCAGCGCTCAAGAGTCGCGAACGAACAGTAAGAAAAAGACGGGCAATCTATCGCGCGCGACACGACTCTTGTGCGCTGTCGTGCTAGTCGTGCAGATCCGTGGCGTACGCACGCGCGTGACCACGCATCTGGTGTGACATCTATTTGTCCGGGTGAAATCTTGCGACTCAATTTTGAAGCTGATATCTTCAACCGATTGAGCTGAAATTTTGCTTTCTTGCGGAAGTCAGATGACAATACAATAATCTGGCAGTAGTAGAATTCTGGTGGCCCGGTCAGGATCGTCTCCGCAGGAGTTCCCTCCAACGATTAGTCCGATTGACTTGAAATTTGGTAGGTACACAAGCTTAGCTTTATAGCGTTTCACTTTGTTCAATCCTCTCCTCTCTCGCTTCATTATCGGATCACTCACGTGCGTCCGATGTGCTGCGCGCGCGTCTCGTCGGGCCGGCGCGGCTCGCGCTGCGCGGTCTGCACCAGGATGAAGATGTTGTCGACGCCGACGGCCAGCACCAGGAACGGGATCACCTCCACTATGATCAGCGTCGCCGCCACGCCGATGTAGCCGAACATACCGATCGAACACACCACCGAAGCCAGAACTATCAGCACGCCTGTCAACAGAAATGCGTTTAAACTAGCTGCTGCATTATCAGTTATCACGGGCTACGCTAAACGAGCACTTAAGTATTATAGGCATAAAGAACGACCCCTCCTGTCCACACCGTGGGAAGGAGCAGACGAGCAAACACGCCTCATCGAGTGTGTCATGTACGCGGCAGCGCGGCGAGACGCATTCGGGAGCGATGAACTGAGGGAGGACGAGCTAGGGGATATCGAACTTAAAGATGTCCTTTCGTTCGGCAGGAGGATAAGGAGATTTGAGAAGAGTTGGTGTATGGGAGCGCCGCTGGGACAGTAACCGGGGGAACTGGGCTGAATGATCGCTGAAGAGCTGACCCAGCCAGGCGTCCCCACCCATCATCATCATCATCAACTAGCTGCTGCGCGCGACTTCGTCTGCGTAAACGTGATGGTGATTGAACACTATCGTCTATCGAGCCATGGTATAGGGAAGGGGTGGCCGACTGCACCAAAACCAAAACTATTGTTTACTGGCTAGATGTGATACATCAATTATATAATTTTTATCTACGCACATGCCATTGGTGCTCTAAAATGCGTTCAGAAATCGTAGGAAGTGACCAGCGTTATTACACCCTTAAAAAATCTATACTGTAATAACATTACCGTACAAAAATCTGTACCATAACCTTACAAAAATATAAAATTTGAAACCTCGCGTTACACGAAACTCCAAATAATGAAAAGGACTTCTAAATAGATCGTTGTTTTTATAATACAGTGTTAAAAATTTTCAATGTTAATCCGTAATCCAAGAAATGCGCTTTTATACAGTTTTTAAATTTAGTAATAACATCTTTGATAAACAATAACTGTAGATACACAGTCGCGCTCCCGAAAATCTCCGAACCAAATAAGCTCCAATTTAATAAAATTTGCTTAATTTCAAATAGTGCAAAAATCCCTCGCAAAAACGGAACAAATCTGATGGAATATCATACTTTCAGTGAATATCTGTTGTTTTTTCTATTAAATTCTAAGAATCGGAGAGAAATATTAATCTAAATTAATTTAAAAACCATTTCTAAATTGCTAATTTTTGCCAGAATTCGACAACATTGACATAATGCCTTGTCTTTGTCACACGCACAGGAAAGCTTCAGTAAAACGAAACAGATAAACAACAGAACATAGAACAAAAGTGTAGTGGAGTTACCATCACCCTATTTTTTATTTCTAGAATCTTATGTGTTTTTGTGTGAAGCTTTGATTTCCTGGATGTGTATACGTAAGTCATGTATGTGTGATTTAGTTTTAGATTTATTTATTCATCAACAAAAATTACTTAAAAACAAACATGCATGTCACCAATATAAGTATTTCTGTTGAGATCGTCAAAAATTCATAATAATAAGAGCATAATAAATTATAAACACTAAAACAATAAAATAAAATACAATGTCAAAAATAATAAGTTTTGTAAAAAATTATGTCAATTTTATAATTCTAATAACATTTGAATAAAATTTATCTTGTGTATGTGTTACTGGGAAACATGTGCGATAGTTTGACTGTTTGAGAACCACTCGGACCCTCAGATATCTATTTTAAGACAATCGGTCCAAAAAGTAAAGATTTAAAAATGGCGGCCACTTTTTCCATTTTTGATAACGGTTTCATGTTTGGGGACTAATCGAACCCTCAGATATCGATTTTGATAGCAATCGGTCCAAAAGCTAAGAATTTCAAAATGGCGGCCAGCTTTAAAACTTAATTTTCACACTCAGAAACGCCAATTAATATAATATAATTTTCAGGGAAAAATCCGCGTGTTGTTGGGCCCACTTACTACGAACGTCTACCGGCCGATATTAGAGACCTGAGTGACGAAGCATTCGGACGCCGAGTGAAAAACCTTTTGTTGGATAACCCTCTCTATGCAGTTAATGAATTTTTTGATATAGTTTTTTGACATTAGATAATATTTGACTAGATATATTATGATTTATTTAATGTAATTTAATATGCTTTGACGATCCTTATTGGAGATTTTTTGACATTGTATTTTATTTTATTATTTCATTGTTTATAATTTATTATGCTATTATTATTATTAATTTTTGACGATCTCAACAGAAATGATTATATTTGTGACATGCATGTTTTTATATAATGTAATTTTTGTTGATAAATAATCAAATCTAAATCTAAAATCTAAGAACTCTGAGTGCTGCAGGGATGATTAATTGAAACTTGAACTTGATCCATGAACATGGTAAAACAATTCTAAATTTCCACTGTCAGTCAATACAACCGACTGGGTAGGTAATTAAAGTTAACTTTCATACTCAGAGACGTCGATTAAGTTCTAATAATCATAATATTAACTGACGTCTCTGAGAACGGATTTGATATATTATTATTCTGCAATAATTATATACGTTGCCACTTTAGGCAGCTACGACATTTGTTATGTTTACCGCTATCCCTCGGGTTTTTTTTTTTTTTTTATATAAGAGGGGGAAAACGAGCAGACGGGTCACCTGATGGAAAGTAATCACCATCGCCCATGGACACCTGCAAGACTTGGGGAATCACAGGTGCGTTGCCGACCCTTTCAAGAACAGGAAGGCTCGCTTTTTAAAGGTCCTTAAATTGTACCGCTCAGGGAATGTTGCAGCAGGAAGTTGGTTCCAGATCTTCGTCGTACGAGGAAGGAAATTGCGTTTAAAACGCACGGTACTTGACTGCCAACCATCAAGATGTTGAGGATGGAAGGACAGACGATTCCGCGAAGTGCGGTAGTGAAATTTAGCCGCAGGCAACAATCCGAAAAGTTCATTGGAGCACTCCCCGTGATATATTCGGTATAATATGCAGAGGGATGCTACATCCCTCCGCACAGCCAGAGAATCGAGCAGACTAGAAAGTGCCTGGTTATCGACAATTATGCAACTTTCGGGAATACAAAGTAGCCTAACTTTTAAAAAATTAAGTCCTCTCCGAAAGTCCGAATGCATTCTTTGTTCAACAACATAATTTCGTCCGTCAAAGCAAAGTCAAACTCGTCAAAGCGTCGCCTTCAATGTAACAAGTGGAATTAATCCCTCTGCCGTTTCTGATAAGGCTTACATTCATATCCGAGTTTAAACCAAACGTGTGTGAAATTGTCATGTTTAGCTGTCAAGGTGTCAAGCGTTTTGGAGTTTTGCCGCTACCGAAATTCGACTGTAATGAAGTAAAGACTTGGTTCAAATTTCGTCACGTATTCTTTCAATTCGTCTGTGTGGTGGGATTACTTTTCTCTACGCACACGTAAATATATTTTTAACTGTGGAGTAGCGAAATTCAACTGTAATTAAGTAAAGACTAGGATCAAATTTCGTCACTTATTCTCTTAATTACTTTGTGTAGGTGATGATTTTATTTGTTACGCAAACAAATAAATAGTTCGGACATTTTTTGAAGGAGATTTTGTATGGCACTGTGTATCTACAGTTATTGTTTATCAAAGAATAACATTGTCCTTTACGCCACAATCTTCGCTTGAAAATCCCTTATCAATTCTGTACACTACTACATATCATTCATTTAAGTTTTTCACCTATACCAAGCGCACATGTAAGTTTATAGTTAATTTTAATAAATTATTTTATTTGATTAATGTCAAATCTCACCTCCAAGTCCCAATGTGACTTTGCTATCGATGAGAAGTCTGGAGCAAGTCGTGAACCGTCCGAGAGAGATAGCAATATACGCGAACATGATGAAGTAAGAGACAAGTATAGTGGAGACGTCAGACTGTGATTCGCGCAACAGTTCGTCTTCTATTGAACGCTCGGACGTGTAAGCGATGTCCATGTATTTGGGCATTTCGTTCTCTGTGTAGTTCTTCATGAAGGCAATGAACTGTTTCTCCCATTCTAGCGCCGGCGACAACTGGAAAAACATCGCATATTTATATTTATAGGTCATTGTTATAAAATAATGGTTTAGGCGTGTAACGTCCGACTCGCATAATGTCCCTTTGTCCCTTTCGTGGAAATGTCCCTTTCCTATGCCCCTTACGCAAAACGACCCTTCTGCAAAAGGGCCCGTTCGCAAAACGTCCCTTTCGCAAAATGGCCCGTTCCCAAAACGATCCTTATCCCATGAGAAGACTCCTAGTCTCTACTGAAAGCAGCTTTTTTTGAGAAAGTGACGTTTTGCGAATGGGGTATTTTACATAAGGGACCATTTGCACAGAACGTTTTGCGAATGGGACGTAATTTTGGTGGAGGGACGTTTTGCGAGTGGGACGTTATGCGTCCAAACCGGTAGGGCTAGGGTATCTTCATTTGCCCGAGGACAAAAATACCCAGAAAAACCAGGTGGACAAACTGTAGGTGGACCACGACTCATAGCCGATAAAAACGGTATTCTGCAGTTTGGTGTGTTGTTGTCTCTAATAATATTCATGTGAAATAGAATATATTTACCTGTAATTTTTATTAAGTATATATATATATATATATATATATATATATATATATATATATATTTTTATATTTTAGCATTTTTGTAATAAAATAATTCTCTTATTTATAATGTATTGCGTGGAATTCCTTAAAGCAATAAATGACTGATTACTGATTACTGATTACTGATTACTTGTTACCTTGTCCTTGTTGTGCTTGTTGTTGACGAGGAAGGTGAGTATGAGCGCGGAGGCGTTGAAGTACTGGTCGGGCGCCGGGAAGCCGCCCAGCGCCACCGCCGGCAGCACCGGCCCGCCGTAGTTGGCCATGCACGACGTGTCGTACGGACTCCTGACACACACACAAATACACACACGTGTTACACATAATTTATGTCAAACCCAGAGCGTAAAATTTATCGCCCGCTACGCGATTTGCTCGTTTGCCTTCCTTGTCGCATAAAAAAAAAGCGACGGGTAGCACTCCGGGAGTGCCGGCAGAAGTGAAAACAGCAGCTTAGATTAGATGTTAATGTTGTAACCTCCATGACGCTCAAGACGCGTACCGTACTGGCCGCTTACAAAAAAAAAAAATCGTACGTATTATCTACATTGACAGACCTCTAACAATGTGCTGATGCCCTAAGTACTACTTTTGCTCCACGCCACGACTCAAAAAAAAAACCTCAAAAATCGAACACGATTCATTCGTATTTCAAAATAAGCTCTTAGAGGATTTGATATCCTGGTATTACGTCTGACGCGAGTTTAACATTTTTTACCCATCCCAAAAAGCGCTCAGCGCCGCTAAAGAAATTTTCACTCCAATAAGCAGTGTACTAACTTGGCGCACGTGATGATCTGGTCGAGGTAAGCGTTCCCATCGAGCTCGTCGCTGACGAGGCTCTCGTCGTCCTGGTACCAGCCCCACACGCTCTGTATCGCGCACTGGTTCGCGTCGCCGGCGCCGAACGTCGACGATAAAGGCGCGAAGCACACGTCCTGAAGGAGCGTCGCGTTGTCCGCTGCACGGAGACCTGCAATTGACAACATTTCATTTTTATAACACCTGAAAATGTATATATGGTTTGAAAGCATTTTGCCTCCTGATCACTGCAATACGTTTATATAATTTTAATATCGCTTATTATAAAAAATAAAAAATAATTAAAAATATGTCCTAATTTTACCAAACTACCACAGGATAGGTGAAACGCCTTTGCTTTTTTCACGAGAAAAAATAAGCGACCATAATTTTGTATTTTTGACAACTTCAAAGTACAAGGGGGGCAACTCTGAAATTATATTTTCGAAGTTCTTTGCATACCTTCTCTCTCACTCTCAAGATAATGACTATTAGTATGAGCGGAACAGCACGAAACGAACCTCGAAAATCGAATATTGGAGAATAGGGCCTGACATTGTCAATTTGAAATTAACGTCAGTTTTTTTTTTCTATAGAGAAAAGACAAAGGGATAAATGTGTATTCTGTGATAGTATCGGAGTTACGCCCTTTTAGAATAAGCAAAAATTAATAAATTAATTATAAATTAAATACAAGCCCTAGCGAAAAAATTAAACTGTCAGCATGTTCATCTTTTCCAACAAAATACAGAGAACCATTAAAATTATAGACTCAGAAATATGAAATGTTGTCAATTACAAGTTCATCATCATGACCATCAACAACATCTCCAGCCTATCCCCTTTATTCATAAACACTCTATAGGCTATATAAGGTCCCACTGCTGGGGCACAGGCCTTCTCTCACAACGAGAGGGCTCGGGCTATAGTTGCCACGCGGGCCCAATGCGGATTGGGCACTTCACGCACACCATTGAATTGCTTCGCATATGTGTGCAGATTTCCTCACGATTGTTTCAATCCATAAATCGTTACAGAATAATTCAGCAGGTGGATGTGTTAGTTTAATTAACGACTCTGTGAAGGTTTGTAATCGTAATTTTGGGCTCAAGAAAAAAGAAACAAAGAACATTGATAGTCTGTCAATCTACGTAACCAAACTACCTGTTGAAATAACCTGTTCTACTATACATTCATACATACATATCGTCACGCCTCTTTCCCACAGGGGTAGGCAGAGACTACTTTGTTCCACTTGCTACTATCCTGACATACCTCTTTCGCTTCATCCACACATCATTCATCATCATTGTTCTACTATGAGATAAAAAAACAATACAGGTTTTTTTTATTCTAAACTAGCTGCGAGCGATACGAGCAAGCGATACGAATACTGCGCGCCAGCTCTCTAATCGCGCGGCTACTCGACGCAACTGACAGCGGCGCACAACTACCCTCGTTTTCACCCGGGGCGAGCGCTCCATGAGGAAGCACTGCGAATTAGTCCGAAACATGTCGAGCATTATTCGACTTTTATACGTACGTGAGCTATTCGTTTTTGTAATTATGTTTGAGTCTTATGGTAGTTTTATGTTGAAAGTGACATTCAAACTTACTCATAATCCTCTGTTGCAACGCCAACACGTCCAACAGGAATGTAGCATTGAACACCGGCCCGAAGACGGTGGTGACGTTGTCATCATCCGTTCGTTCCACGTTGGCCAGCCCCTTGGCGCTGATGATGAGCATCTCAGTACGGTAGAACGGCTCGAAGTGTGAGTCGAAATACTCCCGCTCCTGACGAGAACGGGAAGTGGGAGACGCCCATAGCTCCACAGGGTTGGTGGTCACCTGCATGAACTTGATGCCGTAACCCAGTCCAACTATCACGCAGAGGCCTGGGGACAATGCGGTAGACTTTAGAAACTAGATAGGCGTGTTTCCGTTTTATCAAACAAAGTTTTACGCAATGCAGTAAAATACTTTTGATGAGATGAGACGTAGCTAGAATCGATCTCGATTTTACGCCCCCAAAACCACATGTAAGTATAAGTACCGGCAAGTAAGTCTAATCTGACCTTGTATGCTCGCGCAGAAGTATAAAATACGGTATCCGTGGATGCGCAGATCCCCTCCACGTAACTCGTCATCGTTAGACTTACGTGCCGGCATGTATACAGCAAATTTTATCGAAATTATTGCAACCGTTTCAGAGAAACTCGTAATAAATATAAATACAAGAATTTATCGTTAAAAGATATTATTAGTTAAATTCAAACAAAACATGTATTTCTGAGACTTGGAAAATTAGAAAACTTAATTAAACAAAGTTCCAAAGAGCAGAAGGAAACTTTTTTTGACATGATGACTTGAATTTATCTTGCAACGACGTGACTGTTGTTGTGAACTAAACCGCAAGCGAAATAGAAAATGAAACCTCTTTGTCAACGACAGTGGAGATGACTTAGGGCCACTTGCACGGACCAGTATTTTTTTTTTTTCTTATTCTTCTGTAATGTGGCGATCTGTGCGTGATCACAATGAGCCACCCCTTTGTCAATTACTGGTGCTCGTCATCGACCGAGGAACACTCCATCGAGCATCCCATCAAGAGCCGTTACTGAACCTGTCCACTAGAGCAACCCTTGCTATGCTAACGCGGGGCTTAGTAGTGTCAAAATGTATGGAATTGTCAAATCTAACCCCAAGTTAGCGATTTAATTTTTTAACTCTGGACTGTGCAAGCGGGCCTTACGCTACCATTTTTTGTTAGTTTTTTCGCGTTATGAGCATTATAGTAGGTACGATCAATCAAATAAGTGGTCTACCACTTGTCATCCGACTTCCTATCAAATGAAAATGTTAATAAAGTCGATAAGAATTTTCTATCATATGGTGGCAGACCACTAATTTGGCTTAGCTTACCTAAAAACAGAACAAGCCAGGGTCTCGAAGCCATATGCACGCCCCACCATTGGAAGAAGTCCTCCAGTTTAGTCTCGGTGTCAGCACCAAGCTTCTCGAAGAATGTTGCTTCATGCAGACCGTCCGGTTGGTCGATGGAGCGAGGGTTGGTCGCCATCTCTTGTTCGTTGTCAGAAGCCACACCTGTATAGATATAAGAGTTAAAGGGAATGCCTGGTAACAGTCATAGATTTCAATTATTAGACCACTTTGGGAAGTTATCTCACGGGACAGTTGAGCCATTTGCCGCTTGTCTTAATTTAGTTGTACAGGGTCTTTATAAATTAGATCATTCATCCTCCAGCCTATAATTGTCTCACTGTTGGACACAGGCCTTCTCTCAGAATGCGAGGGCTTGGGCTATAGTTCCCTCGCAGGCTGAGTGCGGATTGGGAACTGCACACACACCATTGCATTTCTTGGCAGATGTGTGCAAGGGTTTCCTCAAGATGTTTTCCTTCACCAAAAAGCACATGGTAAATTTTAAATGTAATTTCGCACATAAATTCCGAAAAACTGAAGTGCGAGCCCGGGATTCGAACCCACGACCCTCTGTTTGAGAGGCCACAGGTCAAACCAGTAAACTACCATGGCTTTTTTTTATATATATTTATATATTTAGAGAACTTGAATGTGGTATAACAATTAAAAATCGTGACTGTATCAACTAATACCGACAGCGTAATTGTAGGTTGTAACCCGGGTATGTCTACCTGTAAACATTGGATGCAACTGCGTCGAAATATCGCAAGCTCATCACAAGTATTCGCAGATTATATCCCATAGAAAATGTATTTAATATAATTCAATTTTTACTTTGATATAATTTTGTACGCAAAAAACGTCTTTATAGGTACCTACATGGTATATTATTTTACTATTTACAATATTAGTTAGGTAATAAACATAAGAAAATAGGCGTTAAGTAGGTATAACAGCCATGCAGATAGAGTAAGTTTTAATAAAATAATATACTTAATAAATAATAGTAAAAGTGCAACAGCAAATGGTGTAAGGTCAGTTAAAAAGTAAAATTCTTAGCACTAGATTACCCACTTTTTGAATTTTGATCTCATTATTTCATTAATTTTTTCAATACTAATTTATAGCTGTGTACGAAGGACCAAAAATTCGCGCAATTTATGGGGAGTAAACTTTCTTACAAAGAACAGAACTTCATTTCAGAATTGTGAGCAATACCTAGCACGCGTCACGGAATGACGAGGATCCGGGTTCGATTCCCGGCCATAGCTTTACTTTTCGGATTTTTCAATGTGTTCTAATTTTCAGTGTCGTTGAGAAATTTTGTTTTAAAATCCTTGGAATTTTTTATTAAGGTTCAAAATTAACTTTTCATTATGTTCTTTGCATTGTACATTAACCCAGGAGGTTAAAATTGTTATTGCCGACATTATGGACAGTACATTAGTAAGTCCAATAGGCCATAGTTATATTTTTACGATGTTTATCATTACCTCGTGCCCTCAATCCTTGACTAAAAACAAATAAAACGTTAATTATTGCAATCCTTGGAACCAATCCCTTCGGTCAATACAAAGCGGTATTTCACACATTTTCCAACCTTTGTTTAGTCCCGTACACAGCTACTCAAATTTGAGCCCTACCCCGTTATATTTAAAGTCGTATACGTACTAGATCGGTGGCTGTGAAGCGGACTGGTCTCCGGGCCGCCGCGCCGCTCGCCGCGCCACCCGTCTGCGCCCCAAGCACCGTGGTTAGTCATCACCCAATTTAGCACTTATGCACTTGACATAGAGTCGAGGTCGCGTTGGAGGTGGCCGGTGGTTACGTCGTGTCGGTTTGTTAAGACCACGCTCGTAGTAATTACCAGTAATGAGGTAAATTGGTACAATTGCTCGAATGTATACTAAACTATGGATCATTTGTCTCGATCATGGTATCTTAGAAATGGTTTTAATAGATCATTGTAAGAAATTTGTTTCAAGTTTCGACCTTATGAAGAGCGAATAAGTGCTTAATTGTCATATCACTATGTGAAATTCTCCCCGCACCGTTTCAAAGAAAAAAAGAATCGTCCGAAAACCGAAATAACAAAATGAGTTTTCAAACACATCCATTATGACTCTTAGGTACATAAACATAGGAATCATTAAGGAATGTTTTGATATTGGAAACTCATAGCCATCACCCTATGGAACATAACACAAGGTTTCATGCAATAAAGTGATAGTTTACGGTGAATGATTTTAAAAATGAACAGCTGTAAAATTATAGCTCTAAGTATTTTATGCCATGCGTGTTTTGGCCAAACTAAAAGAAACCTTGTGCCATATTAAGATTTCTTACCGCATATAATATTCAGGTAAAAACATTTAGAAAAATGTATTAGCAATGATACAAACAAAAGTTGTAGAGTACAAAAATTACAGGTATATGCAGTAGAAAATCTTAGTGATCATATCCAGCAAATAATATCTAAGACTATTTTTAATGAATATTCAGAGTTTTTACGGTATTCTATCAGATAGGGAAGATATGGATATCTGTTTTAGGTTAAATCATTCAAGTAATAATGTACACCAGAAAGAACCACACCTTCACCATTTTCATCAATCAAATAGATAATTAATTAGATTGCAATAAATAGTAGAATTTAAATTCGGGCGCAGGTTTTTTTACCGTCACCTATGATATATTTCATGTAAAACGCTTAAACTTGGCAACAATTACTGACAAGGTCACCAATACATCACAATCTAGTAAAAATAACAAGGCTTATTGAAGTTAGTATAATTATATACACATTTTTGCTAATTTGTGCGAATCCATATTTTTGACCTTGAATGTCAGAAAAAAAAACAGACATTCTTCCGTTTTCTGCTTTTTACTGTCGTATTATATTCAAAACTCGACCACAAAATAGCTCATTTCATTGCATCCATTTTGCTATTTCTTAGGAGGACATCATATCTTAAAATTAAAAAGCAATGTTACCGACTTTCTGGTCAAACTTTGTAAAATACATATTTTTTAAAATGTGGCATTACATATCATCTACATATCTACATATTTAAATATGGATGTTAGTCAAGTATAAAATATGGAGTATTTTTTTATACATCAGTTTTCAATACGCTCCAGGCACGTGTTTTAAACACTCGCAAACAACACGTGAGGCGAGTTTAACTACAGATATCTTTCATTGCTTAGGATTAAAGTCTATTTTAGAACGCGTCATCGTCTTATCTTAGTCAGTGTTCGACCAGTCTTGACATCGTTGTACACAACGCTTAATTTCGTAGACTGGTATGAACTGTGGTAAAAGTCATAAGTCCATATCACAGTCTATAGATACATACATATCTCTGTGTAAGGATCGTGATACCAATTTATGTAGCCTATTATAGGTAGGCACACGGAATGCGAGTTAATCGTTTTTTATTTATTCAAAAGTATAATCGAACTTGCAACTTTTATTTTTATGAATTGCGTTTCTAATTGGCGGAAGCCATATCACCACCGCACCTAAGTCATAAAACATAAATAAGTCGTCAAAATAGGCAATACGACGCTGTGCGGATAACGGCTGGACTTAAGATTAATAAAAAAGAGCAAATCATTTTATACTATAAATTTATGGTTCTGGTATTTTCAATTTCCCACAGGCTAGCAAAGGTGGTCCTGTAGGTTATTATCTAATTCGCTCGCAATCACCATCGTGTTCATTTTGACAGTTCTTGTATGAATGTGACAGCTAGCTGATTCCGATGCCAATTGTCAGCCCCTACATGAACTGTCAAAATGAACACGATGGTGATTGCGAGCGAGTTAGACAATAAGCCTACTGATCTCCACATCTACCCAAAGCTATATCCAGCCACATGTGCAGTTCCACGTTTGAGCTGTACTTTCCACATTGGTCTGTCTTGCCACCGGTGACTGTGTGGGCCCAATTCCGTTTAAGTCACCAACAATAAATTTTTAAATGAGCATATTAAAAAAAATATTGCACCCAGTCTTTTTTTAAAATTATTTTTGTTTAGAAAGAAAGCATTCCTTATTTTTTTTATAGTTTTTCAACAAATGGCACACGTTTTTATGAAAATGACCAAATACAACTAAAATTTAGCTTACGATACTATTTGGATTCAGTGCACTCACCGACAATGTTCTCCTGTTGATGGCAGCAGTAGACCCCGCTGAGGAAGAGCGTGGTGAATATGACGAAGACGATCGCCATGACGACCGCGTAGCCGTCCGCGCCGTGGATGGAGAACGGCCGCGGGGGCGGCGGCGCGGGCCGGGGCGCCGGACACGACGACGCGCAGTCCAAGCACGAGCAACCCGGGGAGCCCTACACAGATACGAGTTTCATTTTATGAATTAGTCTCATAGATATATATTATATTACTTCGTAAAGATAGGCCCAACGCTTACGAGTAATTCGTCTAATGCGGTGGTCCTAAAAGACCACCATGCCTTAGTAGTCTGTGACAGGACGCCGTATCGTTCAGCTGTCAGAGTGTGTCAGACAGAGCTAACTGTCTAAAAATGCCCAGTTGCGCAGTAAGCAAATTGTTCGGACAGGCATATCTTGACTTTTGATATCATTGAGTAGGTAGTATGTAATATTCTAATAGCTGATTGGATTATTTTATTGAATCAAGCATTACTTTGCGGAGGTCCATTTCAATGAATAAAAAATAGTATATGTGTATTGGTTATCATTCAGACATAACACTAACGCGACAGTCAATATTTTGATAACGTGGGAGCTGTCCCACTATTTAATCGCACCCGTGCCAATTTCCAGTACAAAAACATGTTTTCAAAACAGACCACCTTGCCGAACAATGATTGGATTATTTCTCACTGTTGCCATAGAAAATTCTGAGAATACTTACGTATTATACCTTTATCAAACATCAGCTCCTAAGTGTGACGGCAAACTATTCTACATACCACTTTCACAGTTATTTTTAGCGTTATCTCGGTTAAAAAAACACGAAAAGGGATCTAATTATATATGGCAGTGAGGCGTCTTAACCGCCCTATTCAGTATGCAAGCTTATGTCCATAAACCAATAACAATAGCAACATCGCGAGCGCGCGTATTATGGTGTATGTAGTCACGAATAACAACGTAACTGGTCTCAGTTCTAGGACAAATTCGCTGATTTGAATAAAGGAGCGTCCTCAGTAATGAGTAATGAGCATTTGTCGTCGAATATTCGAGTGATGTGGACGCTGAGCCGAGCGTTGCAAAGCTTACATTGATTGTTCGTTTACAAATGCTCTCAGTGAGGTGAGAACGCTCCTTTACACACACTTTATACCAATTGCTCTAGTCCAAACTAAGAAAAGCTTATAGTTACTATGTGTACTAGACAGCGAATAGAAACACTTAAATAAATTACAATACCCGCGACTCAAGTAAAAACTTTCATATTCATCATACAAGTGCCTGCCCCTATCGGGAACCCGGGAGCTCTAGCTTCATAGCCAGGCTCACTAACTCTGCCAGTATGCTTAGTGTAAGCTTTCGATAGCGAAATACGTCACGATAACGTTTGCGTTTCGTTCCGCTAGCGGCACTGTAAATTATCCCATAGATAGTAATTGAGACGTTTACGTGAACGCGTTCGATACGTTTTTCGTGTCAAAAACTTTACACTAGAGGCTCAGCTCTGCACTGGCTCTGCCCAAAATGTTCATAAGCTATTATAGGTAGGGAATCCTACAGAGTAATGATACTGTAGACTTACCCCAATCCCTTGGTTGCAGGGCAGCGTGGGGGGGTTATAAGGCGTGAAGGGTTCGCCAGGCTTGGTGTCCACGTAGTTGATCTGGAAGGGTGCTACAGACTTGTCCCCCATGAAATCGAACCACCGCTTAGGCGTGCAGCGGGTCGAGCCGCCGCACATGATATTCAGAGCTGGCTGGTTGGTGGCGGGCATGAGGACCTAAAAGAAAAAAAAAGAAAAAAGTTACGCAAGTTGTCCGTCATTCTGCAATGGCAGACATGGGTTGTTTTTGTAAGGCTTAAGCGGAGCGTGCAGCGTGGCGGGCAGCGGCGGCTGGCTCTGTGCAACGTCGACTCGAGTTCGGGACACCAGTATGAGTTTCATTTGTTTAATATACACGCCGCGCGCCGCACGGATGGTAAATTCTAGCGTCCACTCAGACCTTACCCTTAGACTGTCATTATTACTGTGATACTGGTATTGTCAATATAGATGGATCACACAATAATATTGACTGACTAATCCATGCCACTCAAGTTGCCATGATTCTGCATACAATGTATATTTGTACATTATGAAAAACGTAATATTTTTCTATTTTTATTCCATTAAACAAATCTCAAGATCTGAAGTGATTATCAACTCAAGTGGTTTAGGCGTGACCTTATCGGGTTAATTCAAGTGTCTTTGTGATAAAGGAAATTAGTTACTAGTGGTACATTACCTAATATCACAATGACCGTATTTTTATGGACGCCACTTGATTGATACGTATTTTATCACAGATTTTCAGCGAAGTACATCAAAAGAGCATAACAGCCTTATTCATAAAAAGTTAGAGGCTCGCTATAGGACCGATGCAAAAAAGCATGATTCATAAACTTCAATTAGCGTTTAATCAGTCCATCAAGGGTCTGTTAAGTCTTCCGAAAGTTAGCGGACCGTAGACCCTACTGTATCTCTCTGCTAACTCACAAAATGGCCGCCACAAATGTGAACAGCTGATTTTGGCAAGAGCAAAACCATACGCAAAACAGTTTTTTTTGTTTTAAGTTTATCCCCTCCAGAAAAGGTAAAGGAAACTAGATCCACACTGCCTCGTCTGTCGTGTTAGGCTGAAGCCATGTTTTCGGTTTCCCGCTAATTCGCTGCCACTGCTGTCAGTTTTTTTTTAAATTCACTAAAAGGCCATTATTGGTCTATGATTTGTCAAGGTGACAACATAACGCGTCTAATCCATCCATCAGCAGCTCATTAGCTATCAGACTGCTAGCAAGCGTTTATGAATTATACTTTTTATCAACTGTCAAATAAGCTTAATCAGTGTTAACTAATAGACTGATTAAACCTCAATAAGGATTGTTAATGAATAAGGCTGTAAGTGTCTACATATCAATAAAATAACGTTCACGGGATTCTATTTAGCCCGCAACATTAACTGCACGTCTAGCACTAGAGCGCACAAGAGTCGCGTCGCGCGCGAGATAGATTGCCCGTATTTTTCTTACTGTTCGTTCTAGAAAGAGACAGGTAGTCTATCTCGCGCGCTCTCGTGCTAGTCGGGATGTAGAAGCATTTTAACTATGGAAGAACAAACCGCGGGTATCAAATGTAAGGGTTTTGCAAATGGTGAACAAAGAGGTAGAGATCTTGAAAACTGTCAAGAAACGCAAGCTGCAGTACTTTGGTCACATAATGCGTAGTGATAAATACGATCTGCTTCAACTCATCATGCAAGGGAAAATCCAGGGAAAGCGGCCACCCGGAACAAGGCGTACTTCGTGGCTTAAGAATCTCCGGACATAGTTCAACCTTAGCCTAACCTTAGTTTAACCTTAGGTTCTATGGACTTGGTCTGAAATAAATGTTTGAATTGAATTGAATTGAATTAGCACAAGCTCACTGTTCCGAGCTGCTGTGTCAAAATTAAAGATAGCGCTGATGATAGCCGACCTCCGGTAGGAGATGGCACTTTAAGAAGAAGAAACCGCGGGTGGTAGGACTTTGTGAAGGATCCTTCCAGAACGCTACCACCATCATACTAGCTAATCTTATCAATTCTGATAAGCTTGTTTCTTACGACTTTATTATAAAGAATAAATGTTAGTCACCTGTGAACACGCGTTGTACGTGCCTTCCTTGTATTCATAATCCAAATGGTAGTCAACTTCAGTTATAATGTAAGCAGTTTCTGAAAAATAAAAATACGATTGAAAATTTTAAGAATTAAATTAAGATAATATCAATTCAAGAAACATCCAGCATTCAAACTATCTTCTCATAAAAGAAAAAAAGGTCTCACAAAAAATAACCTTCTAAATAATTCCTAAACTTCGTCAAGGCCATCTGAGTGCTTCTTGAAGTTGGCCAGGCATATGGGGCAGCGCGACAGCGACAACTAACACAACACGCCTTTACTCTAGTCAATAACTTACCTTTGACACGCTCCATTGCCTTCGCGGACAAGTAGTCGCTCTGGTGAGGGCCGCATGTCATCCCGCATATGTGCATCTTGAAGTCGGCCAGACATATAAGGCAGCGCGAGAGCGACAAATAACACAACACGCCTTTACTATAGTCAATAACTTACCGTTGACGCGCTCCATTGTCTTCGGGGACAAGTAGTCGCTCTGGTGAGGGCCGCATGTCATCCCGCATATGTGCATCTTGAACTCGGCCAGACATATAAGGCAGCGCGACAGCGACAACTAACACAACACGCCTTTACTCTAGTCAATAACTTACCTTTGACACGCTCCATTGCCTTCGCGGACAAGTAGTCGCTCTGGTGAGGGCCGCATGTCATCCCGCATATGTGCATCTTGAAGTCGGCCAGACATATAAGGCAGCGCGAGAGCGACAAATAACACAACACGCCTTTACTATAGTCAAAAACTCACCGTTGACGCGCTCCATTGTCTTCGGGGACAAGTAGTCGCTCTGGTGAGGGCCGCATGTCATCCCACATAGGTGCTTCTTGAAGTCGGCCAGGCACGTGGGGCAGCGCGACAACAACAACTCCGCCGGCTTGATGCCGTTGTCGAAGTTTCTCAACATGGCGCTGTCGCAGCAGGTAACGCCGCCTTCGACAAGCTCCGGACATAATTTCTGGAGGATGTCCTGAAATTAAAGAGAAACAATGTTTAACACTTTCAGAAAAGGTAATGTATGTAAACTAATGTACTTAATTAGTACATGTATCTAACTTCTAATCTAACTAATATTATAAATGCGAAAGTATGGATGGATGGATAGATGGATAGATGGATGGATGGATGGATGGATGGATGTTTGTTTGTTTGTTACACAATCACGCCAGAACGGCCCAACGGATCTGGATGAAATTCGGCACATAGATAGAGAAAAGACTGGAATAGCACATAGGCTACTTTTTATCCCGGAAAATTGCGTAGTTCCCGCGGGATAGCGATAAACGAATTCCTTGCAGACGAAGTCGCTGGCAACAGCTAGTAAGAAATATATTAAATTACCCCGTTTTTAACCAAGAAATAATATCATAACAGAAAACACTTTCATGATTGAAACTATTATTGTCTCAGTAAAAAAACAGTCTCTGATAAATCTTATCTCAACTAGGAATCCCATTGTGTGCTCATGTTTGATTCGTGTGTACCGACATCCGTGTACATGTGTACCGTTATCGATCAAAAACAATAAACCAAGCGGACAAAGCGTAGTGAATCACCTACGGTTGACTTTTTAGTTTTTGAGAATGGTCTGTACCAGCCTTATTTTGCTTCATCCCACTGAAAGGATTAAAAACAAAACAATCCAATGGTGCCTACATAATGTCCCATTCGCAAAACGTTCCTCCGCTATAATTATAATTACGTCCCATACGCAAAACGTCTTCTTTGCAAATGCCTTATGCAATCAACCAATCCAATTTACTATTGCATGGGAATTTCGAGAAATCTCTTCTGAATGCACCTCCGTTCCGTGATACTGATCCTGTCTTAGGGCATGCGTCTGCCAAATTTCAAGTCTCTAGCTCCAGTGGTTTAGGCAGTACGTTGTGCCTGTCAGTCGGTCAGTCACGGTACCTACTAACATATACCTGGGTATAGATTACTCATTGTTTTTAAATAATTAATGATATTCGGCACAAGGCTTCCCTTGCTAATATTAAAGCTACAACTAGCTAATAATAATGTGTTGATCTAATATGAGGTTATCTTATTCCCGGATACGGGAGATATCAATAAAACAGTAGTGACTAACTCTGACAGACAACGCATATGCTAAACCACTGGAGCTAAGAACTTAAAATTGTCGGAATTCCCACGGGATACGGAATTACATAGCATATTGTCTTTCGAGGGCGCAAAGTAGAGTTCATTATACAACGTGTCCCCAGCCTATGGACATAGACGAATACTACACGTTTATTAGGGTATTTCTAACCAATATGCAAAGTATTAAAACAATCGGTCTAGTATTTACCGAGAAAACCATGGTTTTCAAATTTTAACTTTTGGAGCACCCTCTATTTACATTGTGTTGATTAATACGCATTTATGGGACCAATGCAATCTCTTTTGAAGAGTTTGAAGTACTGTAATAACAATATTCAAGTGGAAACTCCTTAGACGTGCATGAAAACTCTGTGGTAACTGCATGATTTTCTTTTAAAATAAATGACACTGATTAAAGTGACGTTGCCATAACATAAATCAATTTGTTTGGTTTTGTTCATGAAAAGCATTTTGATAAGATGGCACGATATTCTGCTGCAGTTTACATGGATATGATATTAATTTAAGGGGAGTGCCATCAGAATGGCAATCTCGCCATCAGAACGTACCGTGAGCGATATAGTGAAACTAGGTGATGCCCTAATAACCCGCGTACAATAACAAGGGCAGTTCAAAGAGTGAGAGAAATTCGCCCACTGGACCCAACAATTAACCGCGAAGGCGTTATAACCCGGCAATTGCCTATCTTGCAAGAACAACATATTTTTGAATACTTTCGTCGTACGCCTAAATCTAGCTTGCGGCGAGCGGCTCGCCGTTTTCATGTTCACGGTAACATTCGGAAAGTTAAAGACGATGGTTTCAGATAGTGCTCTGTTACGAAAAGTCCAGAGCAATATGAGGCGGCGTTTACACATGTGTACACTAAGAAACGGTAGCCACTTTGAACATTTAAAAATTTAAGTTTTTACATTTTTTTTAATAAATGATGATTACGTAAATTTGGTTTCATTAATTATTTTAATCCTAGAGTTACAATTTCGATACTTGATAGTCCGATCAGTTTAATAATATGCCTAGTATTGCTGGTAAATTAGACATTTATCCACTCCGATGGCGCGTGTGTGTTGCCTGTAAGCAGATACGCACACATATCCCTGTTGTCGACTTTGACATGTCTGTCACACTCACACAGGCATATCATTTCATCTTATTGGTGTCAATAATGATACAGTATGTAACTTTTTTCTGTCGTTTATCTGGAATTAAATTTGTTAGAAATTTTTGATTCTTGATTTTACTTCTAATTAAAACAAAAACTGTTTCACAGCATTAGTGAGAAGTAGCATTACGATGGTGTTCATTCTGTGTCCACAGGCTGGGGACACGTTGTATACCTAAGCTTGTTGTTTTACATAGATGATTCAACTATTATTTCTTGGTAATGTGTATAAATAAAGAAGGCGTTAATTGATTTTATGACGCATCCTATTAATGCTCTAGTTTAAAGTTACATCTTAGTATGCAACCTTTAAGCAGGGCGTTAATAAATAACAGACAACCCGATAACAATTAAAAGTAATACTTAATTCGATCTAAATTAAAAAAACTCAAATACTAGTTATTGGATTTTATTAAATTCAGGCTTAGTCAAAATGACTATGAATAAACAAAACAAAAACCACAAAAATCGCGACTTTTTGTTCGATTTCCTTCCTATTTAGGCTGTCAGCCTACAAAATAGTTCACGAGTTTCCGTAAATGACCAGACATGAACACATCAACACACCGTATTTATTTTAAACATCTTTAAACTAATATACAACTATAATGATAATGACTTTGAGATGACGCATAACACCAACCCTTTTTATTATTTTTAAATTATTTATAAATTATGTATGGTATAACATTCTTTTGTCTTTACATGTAACATGTTACATGGACATTTGCCTTCGCCAGACACAGACAAAACACAACCTTTCTTATAACATACATGAAAACTAACACCGGCCCCGGCTTCGCACGGGTGCAATCAGTGTTTCTCTACTTTACTATATTATGCATGTAAACATACATATAACTACTTACTATATTATGCATGTAAACATACATATAAACCTTCCTCTTGAATCACTTTATCTATTAAAAACCGCATCAAAATCCGTTTCGTAGTTTTAGAGACAGACAGACAGATAGCGGAAAGCGACTTTGTTTCATACTATGTAGTGAAGGGATTTAAGTATGAAGGTAATATTTTGATGAAGTACATAGTAATAATACGTTGACATTGACTTTACAAAAACATTTAATAAATAACGACTCCATGGATCTCAAAACCACAGCGTGCTAACAATAAAAAATTCCTAGCTCCAGTTACAGTAAGTATTACCTAAAAAAAAAACAGTAAACATTTTTTTATATTGATCCATTGAATACTTTGATAATAATAATCAACAAATGGGTATTTGGATAATCAAGGTCATCACATCAAATCATGTGTTTGGATTTGGAGTATACATACACGATTAACTACTCGGATGCGACCGTGATCATAATCGGAGCTAGCGATCATTGATTTCCTGTTCCTGCGGCATCAATTATTTTGTAAAACAAGCCATTTAAAACGTAATGTATAACAATTTGCCTGTATTTCAGCATTATTATTGATTCTTCCGTGTATAGGAAATTCGTGTACGTTTACATTAAATTATTATACAAAACGTTTATCCTTGAATGTGTGGCTGACTGATAAATTAAATACAAAACTAGTTTTACAACATTTATGTCAAAAAAAATAATGAAATATTTTGTAGTTTACATTTAACTTGTATGACCTGATGAAAGATACTCCAATTTGTGCGTCTAGCTATTTCATTTGATTTAAAGTGAGTTTACGACTTATAGCTTTTTTAAAACCTTTATTAGTGGGATCTCAGTAAATTGCATCATATTCGCCACCTGAGTAAACATAAGTAACGGAATTAAACTAGACCGGACATTATGGTGTTGTGAATCAAACACCTGCACATCGGTTTCGTTGATTTCGTTTGATCTAATCGGATAAAGATATTGTTATCAAGCAAATAAATGACTAAAATTAAAGGATACGCGTCATGGATTGCTTTACAACACTATTACATATAATGTAAAAGCGTGTCGTTAAGTAGGTAATTAATGATTGTGAATTCGTGTAATTCTTATCTATAAGCTTATTTAAGCACCAAAATTGACAATGAGCTGCAATAAATTTTACTCACAAAACATTACAAAGCTTTTTTTAGCAGTTTAGATTCTTACGACACTTGAATATTTTATGAATGCATAGAATAAATTGTTTTCAGATAAGAGGCAAACAACTCAATCCACGCTTATAAAAGGGAAACGTGACTGATTGATCGACAATGCACAGCTTAAACCTTAAACCACAGGAGCTTGAAAGGGGTTTGGGTCAAAGTGTTGCCATATAAACTTACCTAATGCCCGTTGACAGAAATGCTCCTTGTGGATCTTAGAGGTGATATTTACGTCTGTTAAAATATTATTTTGTGTTCTTTAATTGTTTAAAATCGTCACTTTCTTTAGTATTAAGCACTATGCTTGGACTTTCTCTGCATAGTACCTACTGGCGAAGCATTGGTCATATCTGCGAATGCTACTTTCACCCATCAATAGAGCGGTTCTTGCTGCTAAATCAGCTTAGATGACTTATACCCGTTCCAGAGCTATAACTAAAACCAAGCCTTTGATTGACCACCGATTCACAACCGGAGGATGTCTAACGTACTTGAAGCACAATTGCTTTCGTCATCCCTTTCTGTCAAACGATAAAAAATGAGGATAGAAAGAAATGGTTAACCTGATCGTGATCGTCCGCACTCCGCACATTAGACGATAAGGCAACACGTCAATAATCAGCGTTTTACGGCGTTTTTTGTGAGGATACATGGTTAAGGAGATGATAACTCGAATGCTAAATTTCGATTTTCGCACGAATTGTTGTGGTAAATTGTAGAAGGATAATGATGTTTGACCCCGAGCGCTCAAAACACTCGAATGTCCCTTTTAGGGATAAGTTCGCATTTGTGTTTTCCTGTATTCATCTTTTTCATGTGTTTTATGTACTTACAGTAAAGAGTTATGCAAACATACATACATGTTCACCCAATCACGGGAACTGCTAATGCGTATATAGTTACTAATAATTTTCCAAGATTGGTATGACTAAAGTAACTTAGGTATCAATTACCTGGTTACTTTCCATTTGTTGTTGTTCAATCGTGAAATCCTAGCGACATTGCGTGTGGACATTTAGTGGACACAAATGGGAAGTTACGTACTCAAGGTACCTACATTACCTCCATACATACTCTATTATCGTTGTTGCAACCAGCTTTATTTAAAAAAAAAGTATAAACAATCGTTGTAATCCTTGGTTAAACATGAGGCGAACGAGATTACACTGAACGTTTTAAAATAAACGCATAATTACGCGTTTAACTCGACGCATTCACTTATTAACTCAATAACCATGTATACACTCCAACGCTCGACTGCTTAAAAATAGTTAGTAAACCCGTATTTTTCTTTATTATTGTTATTTTCGCGTTCAGTCTAGACTTGTGTTGTGTGTCGCTGTAGTAGTTGGGCTTCGTTTGATTTTTACAAATCTCTTAGCCAATAAGCAAGCATTCTACATTCCCGTTTGTAACTTGCCACTCTATGCGACGTAATCCCAAAGACTGTCTTATTCCGTCTTTTAATCTTTTGCCCGCCTATTTTCCTTTGACCTTCGCTTGGACATCATAGGGTGATTATCTAACGCGCATTTTACTTCTTGTTGTGACATGTGACCTCGTATTATGCTTTAAGAGGGTGCATCCGTGCTGAGCTCGCAACGTCGCATTTTTGGTGATTTTTTGCGATTATTTCACAGAAATTGAATGAAAGTCTCAAATATCCGTCTGTAGTGCACTTCGTTTTTAGTGTATTAATGTGTCTAAAGCAATAATTCATCATGATGGACTTTTATTTTCTTATTTTATCCCTTTAATACGAAAATAAAAGTCCATCACGATTAATCATTGAATTGGACACATTGATACACTTAAAACGAAGTGCACTACAGACGGATATTTGATACTTTCATTCATTTTCTGTGAAATAATCGCAAAAAATCACCAAAATTGCGACGTTGCAAGCTCAGCACGGATGCACCCTCTTAAATGACGCAAAATCCGCTGGTATCGCATTTCAGTCATAAGTCTCATACAAAAGAAGAGCACATATACGTACCAAAATCCTTTGGATTATGTAACCCCCATTTTCCATATAAATTATGTAACGTTCGCGTTTCCATTACAATCGAACGCCTCCCCAAGGAAGTATATTCTCGGCTCCATATATCTGTTACGTGACTATTGTGAATCACTTGCAATTAACAGTAATAATTGCGAAGATATCAAGGTCGAAACGGAGATATCATGATACTACAGTGCCATGTTATCATTTCATTAGATTTCTCAAAGTACCTAATCAGTCGAGCAGAAATAGTAAACAATATTCAAATAGCATTCTTCACATGTGTTATGCGTAAAATCGACGGAAATTGAGTCTCTATAATTTTCGAGTCCTATTTCATAGTTTCGATACAAAAGCAAAAACTAATTAATTAAACTAATTTAAATAAAACTTATGAGTCTCGACTCGAGGTCATTTGTATGATATTTAGCTTAGTTGCCGCTAAACCGGTTAACGTTGGTAATAAGGAAACCTTGACCGGTGCAGTGAAATGTGACTAGATTATGTCACGGGTAAACAAACATCCGAACTCTCACTTGTGTTCGTCACCAAAATTCAGGTGCAGTGCATAATAGTACATTTCGATGCTAGTGCGGAAAGTATGTCATTACCTCACGAGTCTCGAGATATCTTGCCACGAGCCGAAAAGGCGAGTGGCAAGACTCGAGACAAGTGAAGAATGACATTTCCGCGTGTGTATCGAACGACGATTTTCAATACAGTTGCGAAAAACCTTTGAACCTAACCTATCCGAGTCGCTTCCGCTCCGTACCGTCTTGCTCGCTCGCTTCGCTCGCTCGCCTTAAAAAAATTAAACAATGTTGTACAGCAACAATGTCTTGCAGCTGTTTCAGTTAGGTTAAATGTTTATTATGTTAAAAGAAATTAGTCCATATAAATCTTATACAAATTGAAGTTATATAAAAATAACGTTATATAATTTAAGCCTTATACGTTAAAAAAAATATATTTTTTGCTGTTATAGCTAACGTTCATTATATCTTGTGAACGTTATTATTATGAAACGCACCCCTTTAAAACAACGCAACGGATTTTGATGCGGTTTTTTTAATAGATAGAGTGATTCAAGAGGAAGGTTTATATATATAATACATGCATAATGTACCGTCCGAAGCCTGGGCGGGTCGTTAGTTGTTTTATTTATAAATAAGAACCTTATTTACATGTCGTTAAAGTTGAAAACAGCATGTGATTCAACGAAATGTCATGGAAAATCATTTTGCACTACATCTGTAGATCTATGCCGTGGTCTAGTTGTTTTGATCGGAGCATCAAGAAAACAAACAATGAACAATCATCTTCCGCAATGCGCAAAATGGTTAGAGGACAATTAATAAAGACATCAGCTAATAATAGCTTTCAATTATTAAAAAAAGGAGTTTTTTTTCCACTGACGTCACGATAATAGAATTGACGCAGAGTGAGGTCGAGCACAGAGCAGATTTGTTTGCATCGCAGCGCAGTGCTGATTCGCAAACCGTTTAGACAATTAGCGTGAGGTCGAAGCGGCGCTCAATGAAGCGTCCAGAAACTACTGAAGAAGGTACCATCAATTTATCAGTGAATTAATCGGTGAATTGAGACCAATATAAACAATATTAGAGAAGTAGTTGTTGCTAGGGAATACATGGGCCCTTCTAAATATTATAAACGGGATGTGAACCGCGATTACCTTTATTGAGCTCCCGATATTTCGATACAGTTGCATGTATCATGATCACGGGTAGACTGAAGAAATTGCGGGTGGATGTTATTGTTGGGTAGACCGAGCCCTGTCTACCCTCATTCTTGCGCGTCGACTGCGTGCACTCTCGTTACCACTGGAACCGTTCTCACTCGAAACTCGATTCAAACACACTACACTCACAGTGTCACTCAATAAAGCATCGGGAGCATCAATAAAGGTAATCGCGGTTCACATCCCGTTTATAATATTTCGAATTAACTTAACCGTGAATCATTAAAAACTCTTATGGGCCCTTCTGTTCTAAATACGATCACAGTTCAATAGAGATGGATCTCTAACTCTTTGATCACCAACATCAAGGTAGCTTTCAAACATTTAGTGTAGACTAAGCAAAGGTTTACACTTTTTGTGTCTGTAGAATTATACCCAGACTGCAAGCTCCCGTGAGCGTGTTAATAACCAGTTTTGTATTCTCAGAAAGATGTTAAGTTATTAAAATTCGCAGGCCTTTAGACACGCGACCTTCTCTGACCCGGCGTTCTTTTGGGATATTAATTGCAAACCATTTCAATGCAGCGTACGAATATCTAAAGCAACGTTCCATAGAAACGGAAGCATACTTCACCCCGATTGTAAACAAGCTGTTTGAATATGAAATCTAGCAAACTCTTCAACTTCAATCTCTGATGTACAAGCGTAAGGTTTATTTACCGTTTTGAGCGTATTTGGCAGGCCGCCGGGGCAACATAGATACGAAATTCAAGAGCAAACCAACATGTTCTAGACTAAATATAAATACAAAAACATGGGTTTTGACGAGATAGGTCACGGCCTAGCGAAGAGCGCGTTCTAATTACTGCGATGCGACACGAAAAAAACGTACACAATAATAACGCGCAAAAAATAAAACACGTGAGTAAAACAAACAAGAAGATTTGCAAAAAAATCAACATTTAACCAAGCCGTCGGAATTATTGTACTTAAACATGAATATTTATCATTCTACACACAGTTACGTCATTGGAGGCTTGAGTCAGCGTAGAAACCTTCTCCGATAAGTTTTAATGCTTTTTTTATTAGCGAAGACAACGTACATTAAAAATACATATAGCATCAGAATTTGTAATACATAAATATAAATACTTAATATGTATAACTTATTCGTATTATGTACCTCACTCAATGTATTGTCACGGTCATATTACATAGGTACCTATAGATATTCGATGTCGCATCTTTACGGCGGACGGGGCGTGACGTCGCATAGCCTACTTTCGCCGTTTAGGAGTTCAGGGCCTCTCTAGCAAGCTCTAGAATGTTCTACAGCACGCAAAGTAATTGCCATAACAAGATATTGGAATTGCTTCCACTTTCCTAAACACAGCACGTTGCTCTGGCATTGATCCAGATTGTAATGCAGCATGGTACGTTTCTGAAATTAGGAATGTTGCACCCCACTACATGTTACTAAATAGAGCTTTTCCTGCCAGTGGTTTTATTATTAACAGTACAAGAATGTTATACAAAATGCATATAAGAACTTAAGAACCCCACAAACCGAATTCTCTGGCTATAGTAATAAAAGTACCAGTCAAAGAGTACTTAGACCTCATTGGACTAATACGTCAAGCCAAGCTACATTAAACCGCAACACAAGGATAATGTTACGTGCCACATTGCATTATAATTGCCTGGGAGATTGAAGGCGATCCTGCCAGTGTACGTACGTTATATACCTTAGCTTATATCAGTGGGTCATTTGCATTAGAAAAACTAAGGATGAGGCGTAGATGAGGGCAAAGGAAGGAAAAGAGAATCCGATCGAAATGTAGACAAAAGTATTCTATGCCTACGTACGATGTTGGATCTGTTATGTAGGTAGGTAGGTAGCAGTGGCGTGGCGTCCATAGAACTCGATTCCCACTGGCTTGCCTATTTTAAGGCAGTTGGGCAATTTGTTGTGCAGAATTAGAGGAAAAGGCTAGTTAAGTTCCCTTCGGCTTGCCTTCTGATATACTTGACGCCACGCCACTGGTAGGTAGTCGCCAGAGCGCCAGACACATGGAAGCTGTGAGCACGCACTTTTGCGTTTGACAATATATCGTGGTGTTCAAATGTTTTTGACCACCTGATCTGACTAAACCTAGAGCTATATGTATACCCGAGACCCAATACCTATGTCAATCAAAAGCTTGTTCCCCGTACATAACCAAGTTACATAACCGGCACTAATAATACCAATTGACAACATTTCATATTTCTGAGCCTATAATTTTAATGGTTCTCTGTATTTTGTTTGAAAAGATGAACATGCTGACAGTTTAATTTTTTCGCTAGGGCTTGTATTTAATTTATAATAAATTTATTAATTTGTGCTTATTCTAAAAGGGCGTAACTCCGATACTATCACAGAATACACACTTATCCCTTTGTCTTTCCTCTATAGAAAAAAAAACCGACGTTAATTTCAAATTGTCAATGTCAGGCCCTATTCTCCAATATTCGATTTTCGAGGTTCGCTTCGTGCTGTTCCGCTCATACTAATAGTCATTATCTTGAGAGTGAGAGAGAAGGTATGCAACAAACTTCGAAAATAGAATTGGAGAGTTGCCCCCCTTGTACTTTGAAGTTGTCAAAAATACAAAGTTATGATCGCTTATTTTTTCTCGTGAAAAAAGCAAAGGCGTTTTACCTATCATGTGGTAGTTTTGGTAAAATTAGGACATTAAATTATTTTTTTAATTTTTATTATAATCGATATTAAAATTATATAAATATATTGCAGTGATCAGGAGGCAAAATGCTTTCGAACCATATATACACTTTCAGGTGTTATAAAAATGAAATGTTGTCAATTTACGATGATTAATTAGGATTAATTTAGGTTTTGGTGCGGCGGGAGTCTAAGCCGCGAACATGTTTGTTTTAGAATAAGTAGTCTTTATTTTACCTTAGAACAGGGGTTCCCAATATAGAGAGTAGACATACTAGAAAGCAATGACTCCAATTTAAACCTAAGCCAATAAAGCATGCTTTCCGGTGGCGAATGCGTTAGTCCCAAAAAGCACTATAGGTCAATACACTCTAATTTCGAAAGCCCCTCTTCTCATAAGAAACTAGGCCCAAAACACCATATTTCCAAAAAGGCTCATTCTCGATTTACACGAGAACCATTGAGAACTAGTCCCGAAATACACCTTTCCCAAAATACCCCAAATTGTGTTCACCTGTACGTGGCGTAATTCTCTATTCTCATAATGCATAGTTCTCAAAACACTCTAGTTCCAAAATACCCTTTTTTCCGAATGTCGTCCGAATTAGTGTTCTTTAAGTTCACCAATGACAGACGTTTTTCTATATACTTAACATTATTACAAAATCCTACACGCGTGTTCTATTCGTACGGCATGATACTATAGTATGAATATACTTTCTAGATTTATTTGCGGCAAAATTAATTTTTTTTCAAACAGCTGCTGTGTTATACCTATATACGATTACATTAAAATACACAACTCTCCCGCCCCCTCCGCATGCCGCTTCACCCCTCCCCTCCTTGAAAAGTGTCCCGTTTTACAGATTTTCTCAATTTTCAGGAAAACTATATAAGCTAGGACAAAATAATCAAAGACTGAATTATTTGTCATTAAATTACCTACAAATAAATAAGTAGTTGCATTCATTTTGATACGATTTAGTTTCCAAGCTATGGTGCATCAAAGATTATTAAAAATGTACGGTTTGGAAGTGTCTCTCGCGCAACCTATTCAGTTTAGAAAAAAATGATATTAGAAACCTCAATATCATTTTTAAAGACCTATCCATAGATACCCCACACGTATGGATGTGATGAAAATATATTTTTTTTCCCAGCCCCAGTTTTCTGGGTTCTATGCGTTTCCTCGCCATAATTGAACTTGATGAAAAGTATGCCTTGAATGTTGGCAAGCTATACCTGAAGAAGATCGTAACTTTGATAATATCGCCGTATTGTTTATAAGACCAACATATTTGTTGAAGTGGACGTATCGTAATTAATTTATACCTTTTAGCCACTTTTTTTCGAAACTATAAGAACTAAATACTGTTGAAACTTGGTAAGTAGATGTATTCTGTAAACCGCATTAAGATTTTCACACATAAATAGAAAAAAAAAATTGGCGGTTCCCCATACTTAGAACTGAAACTCGTTTTTTTTTTCATCAAACCCATGCGTGTGGGGTATCTATGGATAGGTCTTTTAAAATGATATTGAGGTTTCTAATATCATTTTTTTCTAAACTGAATAGGTTGCGCGAGGGACACTTCCAAAGCGTACATTTTTAATAATCTTTGATGCACCATAGCTTGGAAACTAAATCGTATCAAAATGAATGCAACTACTTATTTATTTGTAGGTAATTTAATGACAAATAATTCAGTCTTTGATTATTTTGTCCTAGCTTATATAGTTTTCCTGAAAATTGAGAAAATCTGTAAAACGGGACACTTTTCAAGGAGGGGAGGGGTGAAGCGGCATGCGGAGGGGGCGGGAGAGTTGTGTATTTTAATGTAATCGTATATAGGTATAACACAGCAGCTGTTTGAAAAAAAATTAATTTTGCCGCAAATAAATCTAGAAAGTATATTCATACTATAGTATCATGCCGTACGAATAGAACACGCGTGTAGGATTTTGTAATAATGTTAAGTATATAGAAAAACGTCTGTCATTGGTGAACTTAAAGAACACTAATCTTGACAGCACTGACGTGCTTTTAGGGAAATGATAGGGTACCTATTTTGGTAAATACGCATCCTCAAAAGCATTTAAATAATGCAAATTGAAAGCAATCACAAAGAGACGACATTCGGAAAAAAGGGTATTTTGGAACTAGAGTGTTTTGAGAACTATGCATTATGAGAATAGAGAATTACGCCACGTACAGGTGAACACAATTTGGGGTATTTTGGGAAAGGTGTATTTTAGGACTAGTTCTCAATGGTTCTCGTGTAAATCGAGAATGAGCCTTTTTGGAAATATGGTGTTTTGGGCCTAGTTTCTTATGAGAAGAGGGGCTTTCGAAATTAGAGTGTATTGACCTATAGTGCTTTTTGGGACTAGCGCATTCGCCACCGGAAAGAAAGCATGTAATGGGAAGTAATTTCATGTAGATCGACAAGATCCGAAAATAGTCGTAGGAATCCCAGGACGCTTACTTTTATCCGGGAATGTCTCACTATTCGCGACTGAGATCAATAAACAATGTCTCAGGTCTTTGTTGCCTGTCTCAGGTCGTTGTTTACGTCGAACACTTTATAACGGTTGCGTTGACACTTCTGTCGCATTAACAGATTATTAGAACGATAATCAACGTCTCTGAGTGCGAGTTAATTCTGTATTAGGTACTATACATTTTCCTCAGACAAAGTAGTGAGTAGAAACAAGTAAAAATGATCGTGTCTATGTAAATCCTTCATCTTGGCATGATGCCTCTTCTATCGTAGAAGGTCTCTGACCAAAGTTCACACATGTATCACATGTTCACATGCAATGCATGTAGTACTCTTTTTTTAAATGATCAAGTGTGCACAGAATAAAATAGCCTACGAAATAGCCCTCATATACCTAAATAATTTATAATTAGGTATTCTCGCGATAAAACACGACATGTTACATATCACGGAAAATGATAATCATACTTAGATTATTAAACCCAGTTTACACAATCAAAGAAATTTGGCGTACCTAAGTAGCTTTACGTGCACTGTGCACTGTGGGGCAAGAAGCTATGTTATGACTACAAATATTGGGATAAATGGATTGAAAAACACTCGTTTTCTGTGTACTTCTGTATTTTTACATTTTTATGTGCAATAAAGAGTTTACTTATACTTATGTTATTATGGTATTCAGCTATTCCAGATCAAATTTAAGACACAGTATATGTAGACTGACTACAGCCGTAATAGATACGAAACTAAACGATTCACGTTTAGTTGACATGACATCCATATCTTAGCCCATACTGCCCCACAAGATGACCTTGTGACAAGATGAATTTCCACTAACGCGATTATTAGTCTACTCCGCACATCTCCACTCAGTTACCATGGAAACGCACCGTAAATCTTCCCCGCAATATACCCTAGCGTTATACGTCGTACGTAACGTAACATTCGGAATTGCAATCTAGTATTACGCCTCGCAACTTGAGTCAGTTACTGATAATGATAAGGTTAAGAATGTAAAAAACGTATGATAACTTATGTATCCGATGTTTTTATACAATACATACGTAAATACTAACAAAGGCATACGGCGGCACGTGCAGTGGTAATCTGTCAGTATAAAGGTAAAGTGAGGTCATCTGTTTGATGTGCAAAATCATAATAGCCGCTGTAACAGTAACACTCGAGATCGTGACATCGGTTTATTACCGTTCTAGTTAGTTAAGTTTCTTTCCAAGTCTTATTGCCTTTTCAACACCGAGAACCGATGCCGTTTTTGACCTATTGAGGGTCCTGGGCACTTTAGGAAAGTGGGTCCCGAAAGACTATAACCGACAGATAAAGTAGATTCTAAAGTCTATATTAATTCAACTATTAGTTTTTCCATCGTCCACGCACCACCATCATACGCGGGACCCGTGGCCCCTGCCCAAAATGGCTATAGTAGGAAAGGGGGTCTGAGAACCGAACCACTAAAAGGGGGCGTTTTGCCAAACTCTGTAATCCGCTAAGCATATCATCAACATACACCAACGATAGGATAACTAAATTGATACAATTTTTTCGAGGAAATAATACTTAAATTGTCGTTACTGAGAGAGACCTCTTACTACTAGAACGCCAATGCTAAATCACTATATACAATTGATTAGTTCTCCACCGCAGTCTCTACCCACTTTCCCCACAACTGTTACTTACATGTACGGTCCGTTCCCTAACATATATTCACTTTTTCATACTCAGGTACTGCATACAAAACTGGATACTTCAGTTAGGAAACCGACTCTACGTATGTGTGAATGCAAAATACAGAAATAACAATTCTGAACGGCATGAATTGCATAATCCGTAATAGAACGAAATAATATAACTTTCGCGTCGTTATAAGTTATAACATCCTTTGCAGAATTCGTGTACACAGACAGAAGGTAGAAATAAAAATAATCTTTAATAATATTACCTTCACGAGGCGAGCACTAGGCGCTTTATTAAAAGAATAATAAAGAAAACAAGAAAATATACCTATTATGCTATGGTTCTATTTCGATGTGAACATGTGAAGTAACAATAGACTTGAGTGACTATAGAAGACAAATAACTTTAGAACAAGTAACGGATGACAGTTACCAACAAGAACATTCTAAGTAGACGTTGCGTCGAATGAAAGCGTTATCTAAGATAGGATTTACTTAAATATTAATGGAATTAATAATAGAGTGTTGAGTGGTAAATTGTAGTAAATCAGCTCGGTACTGCATTTAGCATTCCTTATTAATTAAACGTAATTGATTTAAACACAGAGTATTCAGGTAAATAAATCAAGGTGGACTGCAGAAACCTTGTCACCAAGCGAAGATTGTAAAGAGGTCATAATGTGCTCATTTAACAGGCAAATATTGTTGATAGCAACAATTTATGCCCAAGATAAAGGCTTTCATGAATGCCCGATTGTGGCGCATAATCGGCTTATTCTCTGTTTTATAAGTTCAAATGTTATGTGTCCACATAAATTGTTGCAATCACCGTTGATAAGAACATGATTTTATGGCAACTAAAATTTATACTGAATAAGAAACTGGAATCTCAGATTCACTGTTCGTCTCGGTCATCAAACAAAATCTAAATACATTATTTCCTTGTTACTTTTCGTATTACAGCGAATTCAATATTAACGTATTTAGTGAGTTTATCCTTTCTTGAATAAAAATATAATGCGTCTCAGCAAGTTCTATCATACTTAGTCCCCACTTCAAAAGTTGTATAATCTGTCTAAAACATTAAAACGGAAAACGCATAATTTATAGACATGTTTTATAAGTTAAGTAATTAAAAACTATGCAATGCCTCAACCGGTCAACTTGGCTTCGCGATATCTCTTCAAACCGCTCATGACGTCATATTCAGATTCTAATATTAGCACGATGCTTTATTTGTATCCAGAGATGACGCGTTCAATACCATCATTACAAACAACCAGTAAATGAGACATAAAATTGCCAGTAAAGTTTGTTCTATACTCTCCGTATTTTCTGCTCTGGCTACTGTGGTAATTTGAAATTTAAGATGAAAATTTAAACGGCCTACACTTAGTCTATCATTCAGTTAACTTTTAACAATGCTGGAATTTTAATCATTTGCTTAATATGTACCTTGGTTGTTTCAAAATATGTAATCTAATATCCTGAAAACAGTCGCGTAGCGAACACCTATTGGCTTGATTGGCATTATCGGCCGTCTTTCCAAGTAGTCTAGCTGAGGGTTAAGTTAACGAGTTAATAAAGGCCTAGGCCAATGCTACTTGGTGCTCTCGTTTAAACTAGGACTTGTGTGACGTCACAGTTGCATGCCACGCTAAATATAGTATCGCAAAGTACACACCAGCTGACCCAGTTTGCGCCTATTGCCTACCCCCGTCCTTGTGGGGAAAGTGAAACTCTCAGATTGCTCAATTTTCAGCTTGGATGTCTGCCAAAGCCTTGAAAAGGGTAGAGGTTTGAAGCCGCCGAAATTTGAATTCGATTGACTGTGACATATGCGAGGGCTTTAAGCTTTGTAGTAGGGGGAAGAATGCCCGCCATGATCCACAGAATCATTTTACTATTTTAACTAAACGGATCTTAATCTTGTGGACCTTTTTATTATTTATCTCGACGTTTCGGACACGCTGTGATGTCCATGGTCTCGAAGGGACTTAAACGGTGGGTATCAAATATGTCTTGTAATTGTGCGAGTCTTTCGAACTACCCGCACATTCATAGTTATACACAAATGGGAATAAATGAAAAACAACATCATTTTCATACTGCGCTTATCCCCTCCACGTTCTACTTATTTGCCGCCCACTGTAATGCTTGACATGTTTCGGACTAATTCAACTCTCGACTCTTATACGACGTTTGTGTAACTATGATTGAGTCTCACGGTAGTTTCATGTTGAAAGTACCCGCACTTTGTCTACCATTGTCATTCATTGTCTTTCTAGACAAAATCATTAACAAATGGGGCATAGTCTCCTGCCTATTGAGACAGTAAGACAGTAACGTACTCAAGTTTTGAGACTCGCCAGTATATTGTTTAAGCGCTATTCAAAATCTTAGTTAAGCGTTGCTATTCGAGTGAATTGTTACGTATTGTCGTGTCGTGACTACTTAAGTGTTAGTCTTATAAGATGCAAGTGTATCATTACTTATAATAATGATAGTGTATGTAACATGAGAAGAATGAATGGTCACTGCATGAAAAACAACAAATTCAATCAAAGTAATTCAATCCGTGTAACCGTTTTATTACAGGAAAGCTACAATTAATCATTTTGCCAAAGCCCAGAAGGCTTTTATTTAGTCAGGAAAATTGAACTTTGCAGAAATCAATCAAGTAAGTTGAGTACCTTACCTACCTATGCCCTAGAGATATTTTCCAATTCAATCAAGGTATAGGAAAGCTGTAAAACGAACCGTAATTGAATTGCGCAGGCTTATAAACCAGGGTATAATTTACCGAAGCAACAAACTCAAGTAAGGATGAAGAAATAAATGGGGTTCTCAGGGGCTTCCGTCAATGGAGACGCTGGGGATGCGGCGTGGTGGTAAATAAGATGCTTAGATTGTCTACACGTAAGATCTGGTTAAGGTAGTAAGTAGCTGTGAACCTTTTATCAATTATCACACATGTCTTACAAAACTAATTAAATTATGAATTTATGTTTCAGGCTAAATAATTTAGGAATTCAGGATCCATGCGGCAGTCACGTTTCGTCTTGAGTAGGTACTGGCAGTACGTTACTATATCTACCATAAGTAATGGTAAGCAAAATCTTGCTTACGTTTGCTAAAAGTTGTCATTTATTATGTATGTATGTAAACTCTTTATTGCACATAAAATTTAAAAATACAGAAATACACAGAAAATAGTACAAAGGCGAACTTATCCCTAAGAAGGGATCTCTTCCACCAACTTATTGGTACAAAGAAAGAAGTATTGCAGCCAAAGAAGTAATATGCTAATAAGCTAACCACAACCACTACATTCCATTGCTTTATAAAATTTACTAACTGAACTAAGACTGAATTTAGCATCCTTTGCAAAAGACAGGACTTTATTATTGCTAATGGGATTCAGACGAGACGGTGTCCCCAAAACTGTAGACTGGAGAACACGCTACGTGGGCAGAGTTAATATTCAAGGCGTTTGGCCCATTTACCGATATTTTTCCGATAAAGCCGACTTACTCACCTTCGTCTACCACTGAACTAGGTACCACAAACTGCCTCTTATTGAGTCTGAGGTTGTATTTACCATGTTATATGTAGGGTACAGTACAACCACAGCCTGGAGAGAACGGTCACATTTAATGGTCACGTTTCAGGTTTACGAGTTTGCTTAAGCAGGTTTTCTGTAAATGTATATAGAAATTGCGCTGTTTTTGTTTACGTGTAATCATCCCAGATTCTGTCGCTGATGCTGACGGCTGAGTAGCAATTTGGTTAGTAATAACGTACCTATGGATTCTGGTTCTGGACATAATGTATTTCTTTCATCCACAATCAACTAAACAGAAGAGGTAAATCACTAAAGAGTTTTCTAACGAATTCTGAAGGTTCCTAAGTAATCTACATCAAAATTAGACGGTTTCACATTATCCAAACAATTTACTCGAGACATTATTAAGTCCCCTTTAATCAGACAAAAAGGTTGACCTTTCATTTTCTATTTTGCTGAAGTACTTTGTCGTTATGATTAAGACTTACCCTGGTCTCCTCTTGGATGGGCTTGGCGGTGCCATTGTAGAAGCAGTTGTTCTTAGATGAACAAACACCGTACCATATGCAGTGGCCTTCCGCGGACGCTGCTGGCACCTGAAAAAAAAAAAAAACAATCAGATTTCGTTTGTTTCAAATCAGCTTCGACATGAGGGACTGGGGGTTACTGATTTGCTTTAGCAATTGTATATGAGAAAAGTTGAAAAGTTTGTTATTGCCCGCGTGTCTCAAGGTTAATCAGGTTCATCTTTGCAAAGTTCTGTTGTGTTGATATGTTCCTTTTGACACTCTTATATTAGCTTCAAATGTAATCAAATCAAATCGTACAACTTTCTTTTCCTACTTTTAAGTCGCTTCGCTATACATTTGACAGAGTAATCGCGTAATAGTTGTTAAGAATCTGAACCTGTTGTTGCTCCGTTAAGAAGAATAATATATTATAGTCTAGTACTTCACATAGTTTATATAAAAAATGTTCCCTAAATAGTTATTTTTCCGGATCTTTAGCAAATATCGGTGGATTCTGAAGATCTTAATCATAATATGTATGTGTTTCTGAAATCTTAAGTGTATTTTGTTATATTAGGCAATTTAGGCATAAGTGAATAGATATCCTACTGCCAAATATGCTCAAGGCTAGAATACCACGTCATATGATAGTCTAGAGATAACCTACTGTCTGTTATCGATTTTAATTACAAAATCCGCACACCTACAGGTTCTTGGCTAAATTCAAAGCACAGGTGCTCTCAATCAGGAAATATGAAATGATTCAAATGAATGACTAGCAGTATTATAGTTCAACCATTGCGTGCTTGTTGAAATCGATAACTTTACGAACGTTCTCTATATATCTTATCATGTATCGGGGCAGAAAATTTCAGTTAAGTCATCATTACCACTATTGTAGAGTATAAAGTATAATGTCACTACAATAAAGATAAAGATAAAAATGTACGAGAAGTAGTAAAACGTGCATATTAAGATAATGGATTTAGTGTGAGTAATAACAGGTAATAACTTCGACAGGTAAAGTTGAGAATATTGAAAAATAACATCATTTGCTGCTTAAACATTACTAACGGGTCGATAGATTTTATAGTGTAGAATTTATGAATTTGAAGGCAATTCTTTTAAACATCCCAATGATTACTTTTCACTATCAGCGCCTATTGAGCAAAACACGCACGATATAGATGATACAAGGCAACCAATCCGAAAAGCTAAATGATTACCAAGAACTTTCTGATTAATTAAACCTTGATGTGTCGTTTTATAATATGTTGACCTAATGAAAGACAGATCATCTCACGATAAGTAGTAATCTCTACGTGGAAACTATCCTACACTACTCCAATCATGCAAAGTTAAAAGTCAAATCATTTGACAACCTTCTTACAATCTCACCTTTCATGTAACAGATGTTTAATAAGGCCCACAGATTTCTCTCGAATCATTCTCAAGCAAAAGACTATATCATGTTAAAACTCAGAATTTCCATAGTATCATTGTATAATAAATCCATAAGCTTTTGAAGCAAAATAAACAACCGAATCTCGTGTTTAATGCGCATACCAAATCCCGCTTGGAAATCAAAATCACGCAATGACGTCAAAGCAAATAAGCCCGGTTTCTATACTCTGGTGCTGAATAGAATTCATAGATTAAAATAAACTCTATTGAGAATTGCATAATACTGCAGGCAATATTTTAGCTTTGGTCTGTATTAATTTCAATTTGATTCAAAGTTTGATTCAAATAGGTAAATACGTAATCTACAAAAGATAAAAACTTTTGCTAACAATTTTAACTTTTCTTGCATCCATTCTACTTACGATACCTTTCAAGACATTCCGGCCACCGGGTTGAAATTCGACATGTAATATCTAATCTTTTTACCAATTCACAAACTACCAAACATTGCAATTTAAATGAGCACTTGTAAAAAATTACACCCCGAACAAATTCTGAATGAACACGATTTAAAATATCTCGTAAATTATTGATCACATTCACAATTACCATAACCAAGGAAAAAAGCAATTTAAAAAAGGCGACCACGGGAATAGGAAATCAATTTATTCCTGTTGATATCGATGCGGGTAATATTAGTCAAAATGGCTACATTGGCCACAAATAGGACACGCATAAAAGATGCGGGCCCGTTAAACAACTGTAAATTGAGATCACTTTTGTCAAACAGATGAGGATATTGTTAGATGATCAAACGAACTTACCTGAAGTGATGTTCGATCATAATTGTCCTGTCTTCGACGAAAGATTTAGATATATAAACAAAGGTAGTTGCCCAGCAAAGTTCGGACATATTCGCACCCAGTTCATCGGTAACGTAGAAAGAGAAAACGATACTACCTCTCCTCTACGATACCGGTTGCTGTTAATCTCATTCTTTTTAGAGAATATTTCAACACTGATTGCTAAATAATAGGGTTAATATAATAAGTACGGGAAGGGAGGGAACGTAAATCTTTCGTCGAAGACAGGACAATTATGATCGAACATCACTTCAGGTAAGTTCGTTTGATCATCTAATTGTCCTGTCTTCGCCTCAAGATTTAGATATATAAACAAAGGTAGATGTTTAGAGAAGGCCAGGGTTGAAATATCAAAAGAAACCACATGTGTGTACTAAATGGTGGTTATATTACAACAGAACATCTTTAATTCAAATCAGACTTAATGATTAATAATAGTTTAACAAGGTACTATTTTGAATATCTTAATCAAAAAACGCGCTTAAAAAGTTAGAACTTTGATCTACAATCGGCCGTTTATAAAAGTTTGCAAACACTAATGATTGGTCAGACCATCCCGCTGTCTTCCTAATAGTATCGATACTAACGCCCGCTCTTTGAGCAGCTGATGTGGAAGCGTGGCGGGTGCTGTGTGCACTAAATACGCTAGTATCGATACCACTAGACGACATTGTCTCCTTAATCCATCTTGCGATGGTCTGAGATGACACTCCATGATATGGGCTTTTAGAAGTAAGTATAAGTTTATCTTCGTTAATAGGTCTGATTGACGAAGTCTTATTCATATAATCAACTAGAACTTTAGCCGGACAAACGCTAGGGCGTTGCCGGAAAAAAGGTAAATCCAAAGATGGTTGCTTCTTACCTACGCCTGACGTTTTAACTAAATCTGTAATCTGAATTACAATTCGATCATTACAAATATTTATGTTGGATATTTTAATCAAAGAAAGTGTCTGACATCTTTGAGCCGTAGCTAAAGCCAACAGAGTAACTAATTTTTTACCTATTACATCAAGAGATAATGTTTCATTGGGATAAAAGTTACAAACATAATTTAAAACGACAGAGGGGTCCCACGTACATGAATACTTAGGGAAGGTTGGTCGTATCTTAAACACACCTTTAAAAAATCTTTTTAATAAATCGTCTTGACTCAAATTATTTTTCGAAATAAGTGATAAAGCAGATCTATGGTTGTTAAGAGTTCCATATGACGACCTCTTCTCCAAGCATTCGGATAAAAAATCTAACACATCGTGTATTTGTATATCCATTGCATCAATGCCTTTGCTATTGCAGTAACGCCACCAAAGCTTTAAGCTTGATGAATATTGGGATTTAGTATTCTGAGACAAGGATGAGAGCATGACTGTCAGCGCTGACTCCGGGACCTTCCTCCTGGCGAAAGCCTCCCGGACAACACGCTCGCAGCCAGGGAAAGGTGTTGATGCATTGGATGCACTTCCCTGAAATTAGAAATCAGTAACTCTTTACTCGGTTTGAAAATTATGTTTTCACAAATACTTAGAGACTTAAACAACGGGAACCACGGTTGTGAAGGCCAAAGTGGTACGACAACAATGCCTGTGGCTTGGTCTGAAATTATCTTTTTTAGTACTTTTAAAATCAGTGAAAAAGGTGGAAACGCGTAAAAGAAAAATGCGTTCCATTTAACCGTAAAAGCGTCGATATTTAGTGCAAAAGGATCTCTTTTCCACGAAATGTATTTAGGACATTTTGCATTAACCCTTGACGCAAATAGGTCAATTTGAGGCCTACCAAACTTCCTCACTATTTGTGTAAACGCATTTTCATCCAATTGCCACTCAATATCGACGTTTCTAGATTCTCTGTCTGCATCAGTATTTTCACAGGATTTAATATACGATGCAAAAACATGTATATTCCTTTCCTCACACCATATCCAAATTTTTCTTGCGATATCATTTAAATGTGGGTACTGTACTCCACCCATCTTATTTATATAAACAATCGCAGTAGTGTTGTCCACGCGCAGCAAGACATTACAATTTCGTAAATCTTTTGCAAAAGACTGGAGGCCAAAAAGCGCAGCCAACAATTCCAAGAAATTTATATGATGGCCAGATTCGTCTGTATTCCATGAACCACCAATGTGTTCTGCGCCACAAGCAGCCCCCCAACCGATTAATGACGCATCTGTAAAGATCTCAAGTTGATAATCCTCGATCTTTAATGACTTGTACGAGGTTAAAATTTCATTTTGCCACCACACTAGATCATCATATAAATTTCTTGAAATGTTCATTTTTTTATCATAATTTTCATCATTATTCAATAAAGCAATATATCTAGCTCTTTCTAACGATTTAGTGTGTAACCATCCATAAGAAACAGCTGGACATGCAGCTGTGAGCGTCCCTAAATACCGAGCAAAACAGCGAATAGTCATAGTTTTGCTAGTTAACATCACCTCAGTGCGTGATAGTATATCTTTTTTCTTTTTAGCGGGTAGTTCTAATGTCATATTTTGAGAATCTAAAATAAAACCTAAAAACTGGCAAGTCTTTGAGGGTTTTAAAACGCTCTTTGAGTAATTTATTACAAATCCTAATCGTGTTAACAAATTAACTGTTTCATTCAAATTATTTAAGCAATCTTCAAAAGTATCACCAAATAGCAAGCTGTCATCTAAATATTGAACCGAACTATACCCACGTGATCTTAAATAGGCAGATACTGGTTTCATTATTTTAGTAAAGGCGTGAGGAGCCGAACATAAGCCAAAGGGTAGTGCTAAAAATTCGTAAAGCACGCCGTCAAAGTAAAATCTTAAGTATTTTCTATGCTCTTCATAAATACGCACTGAAAAATAGGCTTCTTTCAGGTCCAGGTTTACCATGTAACAGTTCGGGGTTAATAATTTGGCTGCGGTCCTCACGTCTTCCATTTTAAAATGATTCGGTACTATAAATTTATTCAAGTTTCTTAGATTTAAAATAAGTCTTTTTTCGCCGTTACTTTTAGGTACCAGAAATATACTAGAAATAAATTGATTAGCGGTCGGTTCACAGCGTCTTATAGCTTGCATATTGGTCAACCGGCTTAGTTCGTTTTGAATCAAAATATGATCGTCTTTTGTTAAAGGCAACTTAGGCTGTGCATCCGGACATTGGTACGGTTTGCTTGCAAAGGGTATTTTATACCCTAAAACAGTATCTATAACAGACTTGTCACTGGTTATAGTTTTCCAATTATTAACAAAATAGCTTAAGCGACCAGCAAGTACCTCTGTGTCTAACGTCGACGAGTCGTGGGGCCCGTGAACGGGCGCCGCGCTGGGGGCGCCGGTGGCGTCGGCGCGGGGCGCGAGGCCGCTGGCGCTGGCGCTGCTGGCTGGCGGCGGCGGGCGGGGGCTTGCTGCGGTGCAAAGGTTCTCTGCCCACCGCTGCGATTCAGCGGCGTCCTTGGATTGCGCTGAAATTGTCGGGCCGGTGGGCCCCTCCAGTTTAAATTGGAGGTAGAAGTAGAAGGGGCCTGAATTAACTGACCAGTTTTTTTGATCCCCCTGGAAGACTTAATAAACTCTCCTAGCTTATCACCAAAGAGATGCGAATCCCTTTTGCGGTCTTTGAAGGATTCGACGAAACTTTTTTCGAGAACTGGCGTAATAAGAGCACGCCTTGTCTCAGTTTCAGTAAAATGAGAGTCTGAAACCAGTTTAGACGCGTCGCTTAACAATTTTAGCGCGCCAGGTGTATCTAAGGATTTTGTTAGCATACCCGTGGTTAATTTACCTAGTACCGCCAAAATGCAGCCTAATTGGTTCTGCTTTTTAAGGATTCGTAAATCTCGATTTTTTGAGTTTTCTACCAACACTGCAGCAATCTCGGGATTTAAAATTGGCGATTTTACCAACGGACAATTTTTAGGTAGTAAATATTTTTTAAGGATTTCGTCTTTCGATTCCTTTTTTAACCCGTCTCTCAAAATTGGTTCCCATATTTTAGCTAAATTGTCGTTGATATTATCGCCCCATTCGGCCGCTTCAGGGGTAAAATCTCCTAAAGCTAGCAAAAACGCCGGATCTATAGAATCAATCTCAGGATTTTCTGGCGCCGGGGCTACTTCCACTTGCTGCACCGGCTCCGAGCGTTCCGTTGGGGACGCGGCGCCGGCTGCTGGGGCTGGTTCCTGGTTCAGCGCGGCTGGTTCAGGTGGCACAGATTCCTCCAAATTTCCCACATGTTCGTCGAGTTCTAGCGCCGGCAAATCGTGTCTTAGCGGCGGTTCATCTTTAAACAAAGAAAGATGTGATATAGCCAATTTTAAATATTACCGGTCAACATCTCGTGTTAACTCAATAGGTTAATTGCTACTGGTCATTATCACGTAATGACTCTGAGCCTTATAATTCCACTGTCTAACATCTCGTGTTAGATCGGGGAACAACGCTGGGCGTGTATGTAGGTACAATTGTACATAACATGTAGCTACTGTATAATGCACTCACTTTTAAAGTAAATTAATAACACTTACCTTCTTCATTTTCTTCGTCAGTGGAATAAACTATTCTTGCCGATTTTTTCCTTAATTTGGCCTCGTATTTTTTTATTTTATTCTTCCATCGTTCCTCCTCGGAACATTCAGATTTCCGTTTAGGCATTTTTTTTTTTTTTTATGAAATGTAGGTAGCTTGAACTGAACACGGAGTAATTTTTCAACTAGATGCGAACGCCGTGTGCGCACGGACAGGAATGAGATTAACAGCAACCGGTATCGTAGAGGAGAGGTAGTATCGTTTTCTCTTTCTACGTTACCGATGAACTGGGTGCGAATATGTCCGAACTTTGCTGGGCAACTACCTTTGTTTATATATCTAAATCTTGAGGCGAAGACAGGACAATTAACATAAAGTATCATTCGGTTTGTGTTGTGATTCTGAATTGAGACCAATTAAGAATGGGATGTTATTTGCACCATAGCGCTGAGGAACCTTAATAACATTATGGCGACATAATACCTACAGACAAAAAACAGTTGTATTGGCATTGGCAATGGTTTGACAACAATGCAGTCATAGCAGTACTTATTTGGCGGAATTTTAATGATATGGAACCACTCGACCACATTTTATCTCAATGTAGTGCAATATGAAAACCCAGAAAAGGAATACATGGAATGATTGTGATTGTAAAACACAACGGTAATGCGATGTTGATGTCATACCTATATCCCTTTTATTTACGTAGAAATACCGATAAGGGTTGAACGTGAAGTTTTATCTAGGTCTTAAATGGAATATCGTTGATATTCATCCATTTTGATCGTGTTCACTTCACGATGAATTGTGTAGAATTTGATGACAATCTAACTAATATTATAAAAGCGAAAGTATGGATGGATGGATGGATTGATGGATGGAAGGATGGATGTTTGTTTGTTACTCAATCACGCCAGAACGGCTCAACGGTTCTGGATGAAATTCGGCACATAGTTAGAGAAAAGTCTGGAATAGCACATAGGCTACTTTTTATCCCGGAAAATTGCGTAGTTCCCGCGGGATAGCGATAAACGAATTCTTAGCAGACGAAGTCGCTGGCAACAGCTAGTTACATATAATCCGTATTCTTGGTAGTCCGAGCCGAGCCGAACAACGCATAAGATTTCTAAATGGAACATAATTGTAGGTAGGTAATCAATATAACCGTTTTATATTACGTAGCAAAGATGATGTTATTGTTAATCCTCTCAATTTACTCTGCTTCCTACAGAAGGTAAATAAACTCTTTTTTTCTAATTTAAAAAGGGGTAAATTTTATCTTCCGTTACGAGGCATATTTTGCTTTATTTATCGTTCTAAAAAAAGGTTAATTTCCGCTTATAAATAACACCCACCCCGTGTTTTTAGCTGAACCTCTAGGTGCGGTGACCTGTGAATGGTCCAAATATAGTTCAACTACCCTCCATTCAATAGGGACCGTCTGTTTTGTTTTCAGGTCTTTATCCTTGGCGATTGATGATTAATGTGCTGCAAGTTTCATGAAAGGCTAGCTTTCAGCCATATTTGTTTCAATGTGAGTTTCTAAAGGCTTATTCATTCGAGTCAGAGGCTCAGAGCGCGATCGATTTCATATAACTTTTCAGTGACATTCACTTTATTTATTTTTACAGTAAGTAATATTAGTTATTACCCGCAAGAACTAGGCGATTTTCCAGAGCAAAAAGTACACTATGTCATCTACGTAGAATTCTATGCAATGCATTTTTACAAGACAATAAATAGTACCGCATGCCTTTTTCCAGGTCATAGTATACCGCAGTACAAAACTACTATTCAAATCCATGGAGTCGTTTAACACGTGTCTGTTCAACAAACAAATCAACAAAACTGTCAAACTTTCGCAGTCTAAAGATTCCTACTGTCACTCCCAGGACTTACGCCACGTGGATTTAAACACGTCAATATTATTTCCATGGTTGTAGCAGGATTTCTGTTTAAATTGACATTGGCCCAAGCCTCACGGCCGCCATAAAGGGAGAATAGAATAGAATTTCTGTAGTCTCTGTAAGTATAGTGAAGTATTAAATAGAAAGCCCAAGATTTACTACACTTTGTTGACGCGGACTGGGAATTTCACGGGCACCATTTTCTCTGTATCTTCTCCTTCTTCTCTCCAGCCTGTATACGTCCCACTGCTGGGTACAAACCTCCTCTCAGAATGAGAGGGCTTGGGCTATAGTTCCCATCCCACGCGGGCCCAGTGCGGATTGGGATTTCTCTGTATAATAAGCCATAAAAACGATTTCCGTGGCATAACCTTGAAGCAGAGTAGCTCGCAGATTTGATAAACCAAGTAATAGGTATTCCTCTCCATTTAAGAGGTTTGCAAGTAATAAATTTACTGTATCATACATGGGAACAAGTAATATACCTACGCAGTTGCTATGTTTGTAAACAAATCTGCTGACCAGATTCTGTTTTTTTTAGTACTTAAATCAAACAAAACAACGTTATCGCTAAAGTAAAGCGCTTCAAAGCAAACTAATCGCTTATTTGGTTTACAACTTTTGGTTCAATGAATGAGCGATTTCAGATCCAAAAAATGAAAATATATTACATTTAAAGCCTGCTTGGCGATAAAATTACGTAAGTGTAAGTTTTTTGAACAGTCAAATACCATGAGATTGTTGCCATTGCATTTTTATTTAAGTATTTATTTATTTTTCACTCATTTCACATGCCGCTAGTGGTGCTGCCAATTTACGCTCACAATTAAGCCGTTAAAACGAACGCGTTCGGGACGTTTTTTGTGTCAAAATTTTACATTAAAGATCAAGTTCCGAAACGATATTTCTAATAGTACATTGCCACTACGTCGTATCGTAGCTTAAAATTTAGTTAGCCGTTTGGTTTGCTGACATTGACCGAAGCCCTCAAATAGGCCCGATCGATACCAAACTCGTGGACAAACCATTTTCAATTCGTTGGTCTACTTAGGGGCTTGCCGCAGCGATTATGATGATATTAGTTAGGTTTTAATAAGATGTCCGGTTTATAAGGCCAGTTCTCGAAACCGGAATCTGTTACGTAGTTTTATTCACACAATCGTCGATGTAGATGCAGGGGTTTACAATATTTTTGTCTATGTCATGCTAACAATTCTATTTCTCACTTATTTTTTCATATTTTGTGTTATCGTTTCGCATCGGTGGTCCACGAGCGACTGCGCAAATAACAAAGCGACTATCTCAAATTAATCTACAATGTATGACGAACAAAGCAAAGGTCAAATTGTTTTAATTAATCACTCTCCATATGAAAAAAGATGACTTAAATAATGCAAACCGCATGCCTTGCCACTGACTATCACCGACAGGAAACCACGACCACTTGCGTAAGTACGATTTGTCAAAGTAAGTACTGGAAATACTTAAAGATGACGCACACACAATATTCTGTGACACCGCATAACGCTTAATTAACAGACTACTACACTAAACCATTGTACTCAAAAAAGTCAATTAAGATGAAAGAAATAATAATCAGTAAGTACAGGTAGTATCTGATACCCCCTAACAATAATCAACTGGGGTATATAACCATAGCTACAGAAGTTAAAAAAAATATTAAAAAAAAAATTGGAGTATTTTTTTTTATATTTTCTATAGGAATATAACTTAATTAACTGTAATCATTCCTATAGAAAACATTAAAAAAAAATTACTCCAATTTTTTTTTTTTTATATTTTTTTTAGCTTCTATAGCTATGGTTATATACCCCAGTTGATTATTGTTAGGGGCTATCTGATACATCCTGTATATACAAGATCGATGATTGGATAGCCTAGTAAAGAAGCTTTATGTCCCGGGATCAATCCCGTGTGGGGGCACATTTTAAATGAAAACCTAATTTGTCTCATTAATCTCTTTTTTATACGTATTTATAAATTTATTAATTCAATATTAATGAATCTCGAATGGAAATAAGTCGGACAATTATCCGATACGTATATTGATAAGTCCATAGGCAAAAGCCTATATACCTATGTAAATTAAAAAGCTAAATGTAATTGACCAACAAACTCACAATCTTGAAACAAACCGAGATATCAATAAAGACTCGACATCATTCAAACATGCGGCAATGAAACATAGTAGACTGCACTGCGATCAATCATTATTATCAACAAATTGCCCCATTTTCATCGTCTAGACAAACTTCTCGTACCTATCTAAAATTGAAATACAACGAAACTCCGATCACATGACACAGTCCAAATTATACTGCGAATTTTACTGCAGTAATTGCCTTGATGCAAAGGTACAAAGACAATTGAACTTTAAATTCAATGGCGCTGAGTATAATTTTAAGAGTTTTGTGACTACTGTACAAAGGGAGTGAAGAGGGGAGTAAAACAGGGTTTTCCGGTAACAACCAGCAGTGAGTCATCAGGGTCCTTCGAAACAAATACAGCCGGTTGTTTTCCTAACATGATAACAAGGTGGCATGATTTTTGACCTCACGAGAGTATGAGTCACGCCTAAGAGACTTATCGAAGTTAATAACAGTTATTTATTGAGTGGATTGTGTAAAATCGGCTTTTATACCAACGGTAACAGATTCGGAGCTATTTTTGATATAATTATCAGTTAACGTTGTGTTTCGTTCGTTTTTCAATTTGGTCAATTTACCTACATTCCATACAAATTGTGTGGTTGACATTTATAAATCTCGTAACTGGATAATCAATAGGTACCCATTAGGTACTAACTATTGCGCTTACCAACATATTTTTTTTTATAAATAAAAATTTATGTTGGTAAGCGCAAAACTCGAGAACGGCTGACCAATTCGGCTATTTTCGAATCTCTATTAATAGAATTAATATTATAAATACGAAAGTAACTGTCTGTCTGTCTGTTACGCTTGATTTCACGCATAAACCGCTGGACCGATTTTAATGAAATCTGGTACATAGGATAGTTTTTATCCCGGAAAATAGCATAGTTTCTGCGGGATAGCGAAAAAGCGAGTTCTGCGCAGACGGAGTCGCGGGCAACCGCTAGTAATATAATATGCCAATTAACTCACATAAAACATTTGTATGTATAGGTATGTAATGTACAATTAAATAAAAAATATTTTGAGCTCTGAATAGTAAAAAAAGATGAAACGCGAAATTTTTAATTAAACTGTACCCTTAAAACATTGAGAGAGATGTCAATAACGCTGTAGTTGTGTCTACTCTACCCAATGAACCTATTTATAGACGTGATATCACAGCAAAATTCATCAAAACAGTAGTTATTTACGAAAACCCTGCAGGAAGTTCGTAAATCACTCATTTGCTATTTTTTGCGTTTAAAATACACTTTCAAACATGTGCTGTGAATGCAATAGCGATGGAATGTTGAATGTTTACGCTTTGTTTATATTATTCTAACACTGGCTGGTATTTGATCTTCATCAAATCTAGTTTTTTTTTTGCGAGACAGGCAAAGTCAGTGACAGGGGAACAGTTCGTAACTTGGTAGACTGACTGTTAGGACACGATGCATGAATCGCTTGGACATTTTGTCTTGTTCTAACGCGTAATAGGCTCCCCGTAAGAGTGGGATGGAAAATCATAGAGATGAGGAGCAATCTGTACTTTCGCCACGAGTGCTTCCCGATTAAATTCCGAGCATAGGAATGGTATGCGTGTTGACTGACTACAGTAGGTACAGTCAAGGTCATAAATATAATATGTACGCTACCAAAACGTCAAAAACCTCTATACATCTTTATGTCACAAACAATAAGGTCAGTAACGCATATATTTGACATGATGGCTATATCGATATTTATGCCCTCGATTGTACATACATGCGATGATGTCTGGAGTGGAGGAGCAATGGTGAAGGGGAAAACTAACTGGCTTGAACTGGATTAGGGCGGATAAAAGGAAGAGGAAGGAGCAAGGAGCATATTGATTGCATAGTATGTAATAAATTCCCGAAACTTATCTTGAAATGTGTATGAAACATCATGTAAATCGTAAAGGTATTTTCAAGGAAAAGTAAACACTATGATTTTAACATTGGATTAACAGAAACCATGTCATTTTTTTTTCAAGCTAATGTTACGATCATTACCACAGAGCCTACAGGTGCTCAGTGGATTGCCTTGACGTACCTATTTGGTTAAGGAAAACGAAATTACTTAATATTCTGGTCATACTCGTGAGGCTCAATGATGTATCAGTTCAAAGCCTTGATGTAAATGCAACTGTTAAACAAAAACGTGAATGTCCATAGCAACAAACATGTTGAAAGCTAGTATATCATTCATTGATACATTAAAATCATTTATACTGTAATTTTATGCTAAGAGAATAAATAAACTAAACTACAGTTTATGAATCCAGCAAATTCGCGCCGTATCGTACGCTCTCCTCTCTGGTATCCTTTTATCATCAAGCAGCCCTTTATGATATTTTATTTATTTATTATTTTTATTAGCCCTTTATGACAGATGAAATAAAAAAGCCGACCGTGGCCAGCTGTTTCTTGCTTGAATAGCAATTATAAGTAACCATCTACTATTGAGACAAATTAATTTTAACTGCTGCAGAAGCTCTTAAATTAGTCATCAACTGATTCATTGATGTTGATTGACATGCATGCAACATGGCTCCACAAGTTCAAAGCAATCATAAAGGTTATGGGTACAAATAAGAACAATCAATTGGTAGGCCCAGTTAGGAGCGGCAACTGCGCTAGTCACAGGAACCAATGGCTATGCATCATTATTAAATTTGAGGGGGATTAGGGGTGCAAGAAAAGGAATATTATGCTAATGAATAAGTACACATCAATATTTAGACATATTAATGCAGTTCTCATCATTGGGGGGACGGTCAGCAAAATTCACAAATGCTCACGATTGGGGGAGGAGGGTGTCCGAGGGAAGAAACATGTTATTTTGAATAATAACAACACAACTACATTAATATACCTTGCTATGTTGAATGAAACAATCTTTAATGCTGGCAACTGACATGTATGTCTTACAAAGGGAGTAATAAAATTTTATCAATTACATACAAATCATACCACTTTCGTTCCGCGTGACTTGCTTATCAAGAAAATTATGACCATAAATAATACTGAAGTAACAATTAATACTTAGCTTGGGAATTAATTGTATGTATGTATGTACGTAAACACTTTATTGTACAAGTTGTTTGTTGAGTCCATACATATTTTTATCCAAACATAACCCTTTCAGAGGTGTAACCAACAGATTCTTGGTTTTTAGTAATTTCTGTATATTGACAAAAATTCAACTTTCAAGCAATTATACCTATTAACAATTATTTATAAAAAAAATGATACAGTGGCATGTAATTAAGTATCAACAATAATACCTTTCATATCTCTAGATAACTTAGAATACTTTACATAGCACACAATTCTCATTTGGCTGTGCAATGATAAAATTAATGTTTGTACAAATAATGGCCATTTTTATTTCATTATCTATCAAAAAACTTTCCATTCAATGCCATAAAATAGCAGTAACATTGCAACCATTACACATGTAAAACTATAATGAATAACAATAAAAACTTGTCATTCTCCTGAATGAATACGTTTTCTTTCATGTAAGTACATAAACAATGTAATATTACAATGATCATTATGATGCTAAAGTTATTTTATCTGTGTATGTATATGCTCTTAAAAAATAGGGACATCAAATATTATCTTTAATCTAGCATGCCAGGAGGGAGAGGTTTTTCAAATTAAAGTGATGGTTCCTACTGTGATATTGATAATTTTACCGTCTGATACTATAATATTCTATAATAGATCTTTTCTAATCTGATTATTATTGTGTACAATGCTTTGTATGTAAATCAGCAGTAGCAGTAATACCTTAACTGATAACAGTAGATCTAATAATAATAAGCCTTACATTACATGATGCTGGTAAGTGACAATAAGAATATTGTTTTGAGCTGAGCATGAATCATGATTAGCTTAGAGACAAAACAATTATGCATCCGAATTCTTTTGTTTTAATTATTGAATATACTAAAAAACATAATAGGTACATACTAGTGAAAGCGGAACATTTCAGTAAACTTGAGACTAATATATGCTAAATTACGATCAGAAATGTCTACCCGTTACGCGAAAGTTGATGTTTTACAAACAAAGATATAAGTAAAATAAATCACAGTCATATCATAATTCCACCTACTTGAAGGCCTCATAAGGTAGTTTTATAACAAGGTATTTAGTACGGAAACATATTAAAACAATACTACTTACATATTGCGCTAGCTGTGCCACAAGCAGAAATCCCAAGGAGGCCCGAAGAAATCGGTGCAAAAACCTAGCACCGCAATCAGCCATGGTGTTTAATCGTCACAAATGTTTTAACTCTATCACCAGATATGTCATATCATAATTATACACTAATTCAACGTTTTATAAATTAACTAATACAACTGCGTACTTAGTTCTCTTCCACCCGCACCAAATTTTATTGAGTGACTGAATTCGATTCAACTCGCCATGAATGACAGTCAGCACACAAATCAAAATGGAAGGTATTTTTGTTGCCAGATTAATAATACTTTATTTCACTAGACTTCCATAAAATAATATTAAGCTTCTAGATAAATAATGAAGAAGACAAACTGTGAATTCCATTATTTGACTAGTAATCATTTTAAATTTTATTTACTGCTTAGTAAATGTCATGAGCCTGGCAACTTTAAAAAAAAATCCGTCAAATTTATTGCGTTCAAAAGTACCTACCTCACTAAAATATTGTACTATTTCCGAAAAATCCTATGTCAAATCAAATAGTTTTTTTATTTGCAGTTTTTAATAAAAATGTAAATGTAAATGCAAATATTTCATGAAATTTGAAATTATATTGGGATTTGGCAAGGAAAGAAAATATTTCAATTTATTTAGTCCCAATGGAACTGGCAATTATTATCAAGAAAAGAAATGAACGATTTTTGAACGTAATTCGTCTGATTGTTGTTTGTTGAATTGAAGATTCTTCAATGAAGAAGGAAAAATCACTCGACTCTAGGAACGGTCTCACTTTGCTTACTGTTTATTTACTAATCTCACCTAATTTAAGTCTAACTACGTAAGCAAATCATATTAAAAGTGTATTGAAATCCTTAACAACTTAATTGTCTTGTAATTGTAATGGGGTTGATCTCTTTTGTTATAAAATAATGGAAGGGAAGAGGCAAAGGTGTGTTTACATTACAGCCCGCCAGAAAAAGAAGCTTATAGAGCTAATTACAAAGAATCCAGAACTAATATCGTGTAAACTCAAGCAAGGATTTACGTACAAAGACTCGCAGAAACTGTGGCAAAACATCGCGGCTGAATGCAACTCTTTAGCCGGTGCAAGGAAAACCTGGAAACAGTGGAGAAAAGTATGAATGGTTTTTATTACTAGCACTCTTTATAAACAAACAACCATCTTTTATTCTCTTTTAATTTTAGACTTGGCAGGACCTTAGGTCGAAAACAAAGAAGCGTAACTCTGAAGTTTCCAGGGATTTACCCACAGTGACTTTGACTCCAGCTGAACAAGAAGTCTTAGGTATAAAGCAATCTCCTAGAAAAAGTGAAAGCCCTCAACAGCCTCCTGAGTTTGTCCAGTTAGACCAAGATATTATGATGCAAGAACACAGCTATAATAATGAAATTGACTTTGAAGGCTCTATGAGTGAGCCAGAGTCCCCTCCAGAAACCAAAGTGTTTACTTCAGAACGAAGAAGAAAAGTCAAGAACAATTCTAAATTAAAAGATTCTAAACATTCAGATTGCTATTTCAACTGTGATGCTCTTACCAGCATGGAGCAAAAGAAGTTACAAGTCAAAGAGGATTATCTTAAGTTTAAAAAAGATTATTTAAGGGAAAAGTTAAAATTAATTAAGGAACAGACCGAGGCTTTAAAGAGTATAGCCCGGGAGCTCTCAAAGTGATATGATATTAAAAAAAAATATATAATTAGGATTAGGCTTGAAATAATTTTGTATAATTAATAACTATCCCAAACTTCCACATCTCCAAAAATAGTACAAACACCATTACCACACAAATATGATCCACATTAAGCAATATATAAAATTTGGTCAAACAATAAATAGTTGGAAATAGTTAAAAATTTGTTATTTAATTTTGCTCCCGTTTTGTTTTTTTGACTGACTTCAATATGGGGGAATGGGGAGGTATAGGTATGTTCCAGCATATGTAGTATGTAATATTAAGTCACAAAATTTTGATAAACTGTTGATAGCCTCGTCCACTTGTTTTGTTTTATGAATACATAGAAGAAAGCTCTTTTTTTTCTATGTGTGAATATTATAAATTAGTACATGACTGGTTATTGGTCATACACTTAGAGGATACATTACAGTGGGTCATACATAACATAAATTGTTTTAGGTAATTACAAATTTTGTCTGATTCTATGTCCTCTTTAAAGTTTCTTGTCAATTTTGGTTATTTAATGTCATTTACACAGCATTTCAATAAATTATTTTGATTAATAGGTATATCACCACATATTAAAAACAATATCCGCCGCGCAGCGTCTATCTGTATGTCTATATGTTCGCGATAAACTCAAAAAAACTATTAAACGGATATAAAGATAAAATAGAAAGTCACGAGGTCACGAGGATGGTTTTGGTATATAAATTTATCAAGGTTTTTTTTGTAAATTGTCGAAATATAACGGTTATAACTGTAGCAGCGCCCGTGACTGTGAAACCTGTAAAATGAACACTGCCTAAAAACTGACTTTACTGACTGTATGAACGCTGATACGTTTGTCTTTTTCATAGAAAACAAAAAAAGTTGTTCTGTCACAATGAAATCCACTTACATGTCAATGTCACTGTCACGACATATCTTTCTAATCTGTGGTCACGACATGTTTATTTTATTACTTTTGTCATTGCTTTAATTATATGTTCATTAATTTATTTCGTGAAATTATGAAAAGAGAAAGTTAAAAATTATTGAATTGATTCCATTAATTATTTTAATTAATTAATTGGTCTGATGAAAACTAATATTTACGAGCAATGTTTCATAAGAACTACTCTAACTTCGTAAGACCAACTTCCCCCACTGAAGAAATAAACAGCAAGAAGATACAAATTGAAACATCGTTGAGTGGAGAAGAAGCGAAAAGAATTTATTTAGATGAAGTAAGTACACCAAAAGATACTCCAATTGCGAATATTAGCTCTTGTAGTGATATAAAATCGTACACACATAAGCTACCTAAAAGCAAACATGTCGACAGACAAATCTCTGATAGTGATTTATTATTAGCAGCACAAAGCAACGACGTAGAGACTATCAAAGATGCTCTTAACGTATGTCCTGATAAGATAAGGATTACTGACGATTACGGCTGGAGTTTACTCATGATAGCCTGTCAGGCGAACTCTGTACATGCCGTCAAAGAACTCTTAAAAAGGGATGTAGATACCACAGTGCGAGATAAAGCTGGAAACTCAGCCCAAAGCCTTGTGATTCAAAATAAGAACTTTATTTTGGCTGATATACTGGTAAGACATAAACGGAAAAATGAAGAAAAAGCAAAAATAAATATTTCACCCAAAAATAAGGTAAAACTAAAAGAGTTTAACTGCACTGTCTGCAATCAAACATATCCAAATGAGCAAGAGCACTTGTCGTCCACAGTCCACAATTTAAATGCCAGTAAAGGAAAAAAAATACCTGCCTACTATGCCATACCACAGACAAACCGAGGATACCAGATTATGCTGAAGGTTGGCTGGGATAGAGAGTCAGGCTTAGGCCCTGAAGGAGCTGGAAAGAAATACCCAATCAAAGCTACACAGAAAAAAGATAGAAAAGGTTTAGGACATGAAAAGAAAACTGAAGAAGTAAAGGAAGATGCAGTCAAACTTAGGAAAAACAAAAGAACAGCGATCAGAGAATATGAGAGAAATAAAAAAAAAGAGATTGACTTCAGAAGAGAATTTTACTAAACTGTTCCAATTGTATTAACAACACCATTTGTCTGATTTATAAACTTTTACTAATAAACTGTTTAAAACAAACTTAATTATTTTTTCTTTCTCGAAAGCACTCAAGTTGGTTTGGCAAGATGTGGTTCAAAGTATTAAGAGCAAAAGACGTCAATAACCTTTATAAAAATGTATATTACAAGGCACTAAACAACCTATCTGTCATAATAGTAACAATTCACTTGTTGGTAGATAACATGCTCTATACATTGAAAAGAAAATACATCAAAAAAAAATCAAACTTAATGCTGGAATCCGATTGAGTGAGGCAGTTGTTTTAAGGCTCAAGGCTCACTCAGTCAGGACCTGTAGGCTTATTGTCTAACTCGCTCGCAATCGCCATCGTGTTCATTTTGACAGTTCAAGTATGGGCTGACAATTGGCATCGGAATCAGCTAGCTGTCACATTCATACAAGAACTGTCAATATGAACACGATGGCGATTGCGAGCGAGTTAGACAATAAGCCTACTGGCTAAGCTTATATTGACAAATTTATTTATTTATTTATTTATAAGCTTATATTGGCCTTAAAATAATGCTACATGAATATTACATTGAATGACTATTTGACCTTGGCATATTAAAAATTGTAAAATAACAAAGAGTTATACAAAGAGGCCTTGTAATAACATTATACATAATTGTAATATTCATAAGAATTATTTTACAGCAAAGGATGAATAATAATTTAATAATACTAGTGGTGTAAATATTTTATTAACAAAAATAAGCATGATCTCTATGTAAATATATTCTTTTATATCTCTTGACATGCACGCAACAGTCATGAATAGAGAATCACAGTGATACTGACTGTGATTCCAACTTATTTACAATCTGTTTTTGAGACAGCTCCGTGTCAAATTTCTTGCTGTCTGCACTTTGTTTCCTTAAATATGATGTAGATGCATCAACAGTTGGACACAGTGGAATTGCTTTGCAATTATGACTTGCTTTTGTGACAAGAGACAGTAAATGTGGACAAAGGAAATGAAAGCCACGCATCCATAATTGTCTGTCTTGTCTTAATTATAACTTAAGACCTGGTTGAGTTCAGGTTGAAATATAAAAAGTAAATATGTACTAAAACTAACAGGAAACTTATACTACTATACTGTACAAAGAATTGAAGTTGATTATTGCTTATTTAACTATTAATTATCAAAGGTTTGGTGCCACCCAGTCCAAGAAGTTGATGGCTAGCTCAAAGCCAACGAAGCAAGCTGCATTAGCTGGGAATGCCCTGATCATCACAGGAGTCACACCTTTATAGAGAGCAGTTGGGCCTTCCCTTTCCATGAGTTGCTTGAAAACATCCCGCATTCCATTAGGATATGTGCCCTCAGGGGCTGTCTGTAACCTACTCTTCAGGACATCGGCCGGCATGCCAACCAACCAGTTAGCTATGCCAGCACAGCCCCCAGCAACAACTGTTGCCATCATTTTTATTTTGGCACTGGCATCCTGAGGAACTAACACCTCTTTAACCCACTCGTAAGTCATGAAGTACATGCCACTGGCTGGCACATCCCTCAAAATAGTTGCGACGCTGCCTTTGTAAATGCTCCTCATGCCTCCCTCTGTATACAACTGCCGGGCACAGTCAACCATGCCACTGTATTTCTGTGGGGCGCCGCCGCCCTGCTGGATTTGGAGTAAGCACTTGATCCTCTCGCCGGGAGCCATGATGGACGTGGTGAAAATGCCGGAGAAGGCGCCTGCAGCAAACAGCTCTGGCTTCGTGAGCACCTGATCTTCCGATCGTGTGATTAGCTTCTTGCCGAGACCGAATCCAAAGAAACTTATAGCAAAGATCGGCGCGACACCCGTCAGGGGCGCCGACATACCCTTGTACAAACCACGGAACCCTTCCTTGTTAATCGTCTTCTTGAAACAGTCCCAAGTGCCCCCATACAAGGCCACTTCACCCGGCTTCGGCAATGGCATAGTTTGTAATCTCACTTTTATCGTGTCCATAGGATGACCTGCCAAAACTGTACACACTCCGCCAAAACCACCACTCAGGAAGTATTTTACGGGGCTGCTTTTTTCAGACATTTTCGTTTCGTGTCGCTTTATTCGAAGGGAAAGTAGGAACTACTAGAACTACTTTTGTATTCACGGTCGCCAGCTGTTTCGATACCTACTTGATTTGATTTTGTTCGATAGGATAGGAAATCAAGTTGAGCAAGATTGTTGAGTTGAAATGTCAAAGTCCAATCCAATCCAATCCAATCCAATTCGAACGTTTTCGTTTCATTCGCTCCGATCCGATTCACGTTTATATTCGCTACTGTCACTGTCACTATTTTAAAGATTTGGCTGTATGATCTTTGATCTTTGCCTATCCCAAATAGGATGAATTCAAAAAAACAACAATTAAAAATTCATATTCATAAATTTACGGCTATTTCACCTATTTCTACCACAGAAATCATTATAAACATGTAAGTTAGTGCAAGATTTGAATTCGTTGTTGCCCTATAGGCTAATGTGACAAAATGTTGTACGAAGCCCGTTATCAAATAAATAAATAAAATATATATATATTATAAACTAGTTTATAATGATGTCTGTGATTTCAACATGATTTCTACGATGTAAAGGATAAAGGAACGTGATCGTTCTTGTCCTTGTCACTCCACTCCACCTACCAGTTTAAAACGGCGATCCTATTTATTAAATTAACAACGCAACGTTTTTAGCACTAAGCGAAATGGCATATTTGACAGCGATGTCAATGTCATCCGTCTCATGTCAATATCACACACACAGCATCGGTTTCAAAAACATCGCGGATTTTAATCTAGGAATATAATGAAAAATGGCTTGCACAAAGGAAGAAATAGAAAGGAAGCGTCTTGCCGCGTTACAAAAGCGTCAAAACAAAGCCGGAGATCTAAATAACTCCATAAGCTCTCCGGTTGGCATTTCATCACCTCGAACTCCTTTAGGGCAGTCGAGAGCTGGTCCTGTGCGAAATTTTGGTAATTTCTCTAGTAGTAGTAAAACGTATCATCCATATGCAAAGTCGGAAGGTCAAGTGCAGGAAAGCAGTGTCCCTGTTACAAAGGTAGTGAGTGGGACGATATACCTCATCTCAGATAAAAGGTTTGAAGTCAATCCTTCGGAATTCTGCACACCTCTGATCAATGTGTTTAAAACCATACCTTCCAGGAATTATGGTAAGACTATTTGGTTATTAAGTGATTTATCTGCAACTCAAAGCAACTTTGTTTTATACTATTTATTGAACACTAACCTTTGAATGTTGCTTGCAGATCCGTCATCCAAACTTTGGAACTTTTCAATAGATGACTACCAAGAGCTGATCACTAAAGTAGCTCCTTTGGCTCCACATATAGTCCTGGGCCCCTTGCCCCCCTATGTTTTAAAGATATTAAGAACGGAGTCAACAAATCCTCAAAGTATTGACTTGGCACCTATTGAGTCCACACTTAGGCATAAATTGATGCCGTTCCAGCAAGATGGAGTTCGGTAATTATACTCATGACTGGGAACTATAGCCCAAGCCTTCTCGTTCTGAGGGGAGGCCTGTGCCCAGCAGTGGGACATATGTATGATGATGACTAATGACTGGGTTAGACTGGTGAAATGTAACAAAAGAATGAATTTACTATCCTCATTTCTGCAATGTAACATTACCTTTGATCTGGTGATTTATTTTTAATTAAACTCGTTGGGGACACCAAAAATGTTCCAATCACTAATCTGTTTGTGGTATTTTTTCTATGGTTGCTGTTGCAATTCCAAAGAGAAAGTCCCAAACATTTATACCATCTATCAGATAGATTCTATCTCATAATTTTAAACCTGTCAACACTACTGCTTTTTCACATGCAAGCTGTAATGTTACATTCCATATTATGTTATGTTACACCATGATAAAGTTACATGCATTGAATGCTCATTAACGTAACGAAAATTATTGTGGTGGTTCATTCAGAGGCAAAATTGTATTTTATTTTATTGAATAAGGCGTTACTTTGTGGAGGTCCATTTCAAAATTGCAAAATTGCAAAATTGTAGTGAAATTGCTAATATTTTTAAGTTAGTATTTTTATTTATCCTTTTTTCTTTATAAAGTATTGCAATATTGTTTACAAGCCTTTGGCTACTCAATCTGATTCACTTAAAGTTTATAAAGATTCAGGCAGGCCCCTATTTCATCAATAAGTAAGTAAGTAAATGCATTATTGTACAAATATAAAAAAACAAATACAATTCACAAAAAACTAAAAACACCATTAATATATGCACAAAGGCGAACTTATCCATATAATTTTTGGTGATAAGTGACAAATTGAATTGTGATGCGTGGTCAATATAAAGCCAACCGGCGTAGATTCTCGTCGAGTTTGTGATGTAAACAGAATTGTCACTTGTCACCGACAATTGTCGCTTTGGTGAAATAGGGGCCAGATCTTTGTTATATAAGGGTGCGACCACACCGCCGCTTAAAAAACGGTGAGGTTACGGAATTGCAACAAAATGTATGAAGAAACGGTGAAAAAACGTGACGCATACGACACGTCACTGCGTATACGCGGCGGTTTGGTCGCACCCTTAATGTACTAGCTTCTGCCCGCGACTTCGTCCGCGTAGAATTAGCAAATGGTATGTTTATCAATATCCCTCGGGAACCATACAATTTTTCGGGATAAAACGTAGCCTATGTTTTAATCTAGGGTACCAGCTATCTTTGTTCCAAATTTTATCCAAATCCGTTCAGTCGTTTTAGCGTGAAGAAGGAACAAACATACACACTCACTCACATCCATCGTCACTCACAAACTTTCGCATTTATAATATTAGTAGGATTTTTTAACACCTGTTTAGATGCTAATGAGTGCATTTTTTTCCAGATTTGGTATAGCTCACCGCGGGCGGTGTATGATAGCCGACGACATGGGCCTCGGAAAGACGTTCCAAGCCTTGGCCATAGCAAGCTACTACAGGCACAATTTCCCCATGCTCATTGTTACTACGTCTTCCATGAGGTAAGGATTTTTTAACTCTATTGTACAGCTGTCGCACCGTTTATGAGCGGTGACCTGGAACGCGCAGAATTCATTCTTTGGGTCTCTTTGGCGGGGGGACAGAGGCGCGACGCGGGGAGGTAGCGCGTCACGTGGCGTGAATGCATTCTATTGGTTCGTTCGATTGCTGCCCGCTCCCGCGCCCCGTTTACACGTCTCTTCCCTAAAGGCCTTTTGCCGAGGGCTCATAAACAGTAGCGACACTAATAATATAGTGATGATTTAGTTCACACTTTTACTAATTGTGGGAAAAAGCTGATGTGATTAGGATGATAGAGCACAAGTATAATAAATCAGTAGAAAGTTCGTGTCTGTACATTAAATAAATTCGTCAAAAATAGAGTGCTAACGATTAAGGGAGAGGAATGAAACACAAAAAAAAGTAGATTTTATTGCAGTTTTCACAAATCGTTAACGCTTATATCAGGGCAACTTATAGGCTTTATTTTATTGAAATCTAAGGTCACCAAAAAAAGTTGTCGTCATTTAAAGTGTTAAGTGCCTGTTCAAATATGCATAGCAATATGTGACTTTTGTCAATAAACGAAGTCTACGCGGATGAAGTCGCGGGCAAGAGCTAGTGTTTAATATACATTATCATTGGCATAGTGTCCTTTTTTCAGAGAGACATGGCAAAGCAAGATTCACGAGCTCCTGCCGTCTATTCCTATGATGAACATTGTTACTCTCAGCACCAGCAAGGACGCACAACTCGTCGCAGACAGACAGGTCTATATTTTATAGTATATAAAAAAAAAACTTTTATTTCGGTATCTTCAGTTACTGTACCGGTATTTCAACCCCTTGTATTGTATTGTAAAGAAGTGTCATGTTTTTCAGACTGAAGTGGTGATAGTGAGTTACAAGATTACAACAATGCATACAGACCTACTCAAGAATAAGAAGTTTGGCATTATTATTATTGTAAGTTATTTGACATTGTAAGCTATTTTCAATTTATTTTATTCTGTTATATCCAGGATCAAATGCCTGTTGGCTTTTACTTTGAAACATCTTGACTTAGAAATGGATTAAGACTACATTAATAATAGGTTAATTATTTATATATTTTTTGAAATATATGTTTACAATATATATTTTTTTAAGTTATGGTACGGAACTATTCGTGCGCGAGTCCGACTCACACTTGGCCGGTTTTTTCTTAAATTACTTGGTTATTATCATTGCTAATCATTACGTTTTTTTAATTGAAATTAATAATTATATGTTCTATTTTTCAGGATGAGTCCCACTATTTAAAGTCACACAAAGCCCAGTGCACAATAGCATTGAGAGGTATAGCCAAGCAAAGCACGCGAATCATATTGCTCAGCGGCACTCCCGCACTCAGCCGGCCCGCGGAGCTGTTCACTCAGCTCGAGCTAATCGAGCCCCGGCTGTTCGGATCCTACACTGAGTATGGTTAGTGCTCTGCTTGAGTCTGGTGAGTGCTCTGCTTGTGTATGGTGAATGCTCTGCTTGAGTATGGTGTGATCTGCTTGAGTATGGTGTGATCTGCTTGAGTATGGTGAATGCTCTGCTTGAGTATGGTGTTATCTCCTTGAGTATGGTGATTGCTCTGCTCAAGTGTGATGAGTGTTCTGCTTGAGTATGGCGAGTGCTCTGATTTATGACGTTATCACGTAAAACTATCCGGAAACCGACTTTATAGACAATCTGTTTTTTATCAGGTAAAAGGTACTGCGCGGGCAAACAGACAAACTTTGGCTGGGATATGAGCGGGCAGTCCAACCTGGCCGAGCTGCAGATCATCCTGCAGAGGCGGTTCCTCATCAGGCGCACCAAGGAACAGGTGCTCACGTGCCTGGAAGGGAAGACCAGGTCATTGCCGTATTCAATTCATTAAGATGGCGACCGAATGGCCTAGTGGTAGTAACCTGACTATGAAGCTTGAGGTCCCAAGTTCGATCCCTGGTTGGGGCAGATATTTGTATGATAAATACGAATGTTTGTTCTCGAGTCTTGGATGTTTAATGTGTATTTAAGTATGTTATTATCTATATAAGTATGTTTATCCGTTGTCTAGTACCCATATTTCAAGCTTTGCTTAGTTTGGGGCTAGGTCAATTGGTGTCATTGTCCCAAGATATTTTTATTTATTTATTTAAGATATATGTACATGTACACCAATGATATTTCATAGTTCCCTGTTTATATGTAATATCATTGATGTACACACTATCAGCGGCACTAAATTAGGCCGTCTCCATACAAAATTACCTGTACCTATTGCATAAATATAAGGGCCACATTTTTTGCGCTTATCACGTTATCACGTAAAACTATCGTCCGTAAACCGACTTTACAGACACTACTGGGCCCTATTTTATAAAGCTACAAATTACAATTTACAAGCGGAAGTTTTTTGACCCTATATAACCTTGTAGCTTTATAGAATAGGGATCTGGTTTTTTTTTTATTTATTTTTTTATTTCGATCGCTCTCACGCAGGGAATCTGTGATGCTAGACGAGTCGTTACTTGAGTTCAGCCAGCAGGACCGCAGGGACCTCACGCAGATGGCGGAGGCCTACAAGGCGACCGCGTCGTCGGAGCGCCACGCCGCCCTGCTTAGCTTCTTCAGCGAGTCAGCAAGGGTCAAGATACCCGCTGTCTGGTTAGTTGTAGCCTAGACTTAGCGTAACCTTTCATCCAAATAATGGCGACCGTTAGGTACTGATTTACCTTTCGATTCCCAGGGGCTCCTCCAGGAGCCAGTGTCAAAATATTCCGAATCCAAAACAAAATGGCGGAAAAACTACCAAAAACCCGGGTTTTTTTCGAGCAGTGAGAGCGGGCTCTCTGGGGAGCCGGCAGATAACCCTACAGTATTCGGCGTCCTATTGGTAGCTTACTTCATTGACTTGTCATTTCTGTACAGCACATGGTAAAATGATTCTTATTTCTAATCACAGGTAAGTTTAAATCAAAGTGCAGAACTGCAGAAGTACTGGCCCTCTGGGGAGCCGCGGGTTCCAACGGTATTTTTGACGCTGGCTGCCCAGAGAGCCACCAGGTATCAACGTTTTCTCGCCATATGTCCTGGGAATCGAAAGGTTTATTAACTCGACTTAGCGTAACCTTCATCCAAATAATGGCGACCGTTAGGTACTGATTTATTAACTCGACTTAGCGTAACCTTCATCCAAATAATGGCGACCGTTAGGTACTGATTTATTAACTCAACTTAGCGTAACCTTCATCCAAATAATGGCGACCGTTAGGTACTGATTTATTAACTCAACTTAGCGTAACCTTCATCCAAATAATGGCGACCGTTAGGTACTGATTTATTAACTCAACTTAGCGTAACCTTCATCCAAATAATGGCGACCGTTAGGTACTGATTTATTAACTCGACTTAGCGTAACCTTCATCCAAATAATGGCGACCGTTAGGTACTGATTTATTAACTCAACTTAGCGTAACCTTCATCCAAATAATGGCGATCGTTAGGTACTGATTTATTAACTCAACTTAGCGTAACCTTCATCCAAATAATGGCGACCGTTAGGTACTGATTTATTAACTCGACTTAGCGAAACCTTCATCCAAATAATGGCGACCGTTAGGTACTGATTTATTAACTCAACTTAGCGTAACCTTCATCCAAATAATGGCGACCGTTAGGTACTGATTTATTAACTCGACTTAGCGTAACCTTCATCCAAATAATGGCGACAGTTAGGTACTGATTTATTAACTCAACTTAGCGTAACCTTCATCCAAATAATGGCGATCGTTAGGTACTGATTTATTAACTCAACTTAGCGTAACCTTCATCCAAATAATGGCGACCGTTAGGTACTGATTTATTAACTCGACTTAGCGTAACCTTCATCCAAATAATGGCGACCGTTAGGTACTGATTTATTAACTCAACTTAGCGTAACCTTCATCCAAATAATGGCGACCGTTAGGTACTGATTTATTAACTCGACTTAGCGTAACCTTCATCCAAATAATGGCGACCGTTAGGTACTGATTTATTAACTCAACTTAGCGTAACCTTCATCCAAATAATGGCGACCGTTAGGTACTGATTTATTAACTCAACTTAGCGTAACCTTCATCCAAATAATGGCGACCGTTAGGTACTGATTTATTAACTCAACTTAGCGTAACCTTCATCCAAATAATGGCGACCGTTAGGTACTGATTTATTAACTCAACTTAGCGTAACCTTCATCCAAATAATGGCGACCGTTAGGTACTGATTTATTAACTCAACTTAGCGTAACCTTCATCCAAATAATGGCGACCGTTAGGTACTGATTTATTAACTCAACTTAGCGTAACCTTCATCCAAATAATGGCGACCGTTAGGTACTGATTTATTAACTCGACTTAGCGTAACCTTCATCCAAATAATGGCGACCGTTAGGTACTGATTTATTAACTCAACTTAGCGTAACCTTCATCCAAATAATGGCGACCGTTAGGTACTGATTTATTAACTCGACTTAGCGTAACCTTCATCCAAATAATGGCGACCGTTAGGTACTGATTTATTAACTCAACTTAGCGTAACCTTCATCCAAATAATGGCGACCGTTAGGTACTGATTTATTAACTCAACTTAGCGTAACCTTCATCCAAATAATGGCGACCGTTAGGTACTGATTTATTAACTCAACTTAGCGTAACCTTCATCCAAATAATGGCGACCGTTAGGTACTGATTTATTAACTCAACTTAGCGTAACCTTCATCCAAATAATGGCGACCGTTAGGTACTGATTTATTAACTCGACTTAGCGTAACCTTCATCCAAATAATGGCGACCGTTAGGTACTGATTTATTAACTCAACTTAGCGTAACCTTCATCCAAATAATGGCGACCGTTAGGTACTGATTTATTAACTCGACTTAGCGTAACCTTCATCCAAATAATGGCGACCGTTAGGTACTGATTTATTAACTCAACTTAGCGTAACCTTCATCCAAATAATGGCGATCGTTAGGTACTGATTTATTAACTCAACTTAGCGTAACCTTCATCCAAATAATGGCGACCGTTAGGTACTGATTTATTAACTCGACTTAGCGTAACCTTCATCCAAATAATGGCGACCGTTAGGTACTGATTTATTAACTCAACTTAGCGTAACCTTCATCCAAATAATGGCGACCGTTAGGTACTGATTTATTAACTCGACTTAGCGTAACCTTCATCCAAATAATGGCGACCGTTAGGTACTGATTTATTAACTCAACTTAGCGTAACCTTCATCCAAATAATGGCGACCGTTAGGTACTGATTTATTAACTCGACTTAGCGTAACCTTCATCCAAATAATGGCGACCGTTAGGTACTGATTTATTAACTCAACTTAGCGTAACCTTCATCCAAATAATGGCGACCGTTAGGTACTGATTTATTAACTCAACTTAGCGTAACCTTCATCCAAATAATGGCGACCGTTAGGTACTGATTTATTAACTCAACTTAGCGTAACCTTCATCCAAATAATGGCGACCGTTAGGTACTGATTTATTAACTCAACTTAGCGTAACCTTCATCCAAATAATGGCGACCGTTAGGTACTGATTTATTAACTCAACTTAGCGTAACCTTCATCCAAATAATGGCGACCGTTAGGTACTGATTTATTAACTCAACTTAGCGTAACCTTCATCCAAATAATGGCGACCGTTAGGTACTGATTTATTAACTCGACTTAGCGTAACCTTCATCCAAATAATGGCGACCGTTAGGTACTGATTTATTAACTCAACTTAGCGTAACCTTCATCCAAATAATGGCGACCGTTAGGTACTGATTTATTAACTCGACTTAGCGTAACCTTCATCCAAATAATGGCGACCGTTAGGTACTGATTTATTAACTCAACTTAGCGTAACCTTCATCCAAATAATGGCGACCGTTAGGTACTGATTTATTAACTCAACTTAGCGTAACCTTCATCCAAATAATGGCGACCGTTAGGTACTGATTTATTAACTCAACTTAGCGTAACCTTCATCCAAATAATGGCGACCGTTAGGTACTGATTTATTAACTCAACTTAGCGTAACCTTCATCCAAATAATGGCGACCGTTAGGTACTGATTTATTAACTCGACTTAGCGTAACCTTCATCCAAATAATGGCGACCGTTAGGTACTGATTTATTAACTCAACTTAGCGTAACCTTCATCCAAATAATGGCGACCGTTAGGTACTGATTTATTAACTCAACTTAGCGTAACCTTCATCCAAATAATGGCGACCGTTAGGTACTGATTTATTAACTCAACTTAGCGTAACCTTCATCCAAATAATGGCGACCGTTAGGTACTGATTTATTAACTCGACTTAGCGTAACCTTCATCCAAATAATGGCGACCGTTAGGTACTGATTTATTAACTCAACTTAGCGTAACCTTCATCCAAATAATGGCGATCGTTAGGTACTGATTTATTAACTCAACTTAGCGTAACCTTCATCCAAATAATGGCGACCGTTAGGTACTTATTTATTAACTCGACTTAGCGTAACCTTCATCCAAATAATGGCGACCGTTAGGTACTGATTTATTAACTCAACTTAGCGTAACCTTCATCCAAATAATGGCGACCGTTAGGTACTGATTTATTAACTCGACTTAGCGTAACCTTCATCCAAATAATGGCGACCGTTAGGTACTGATTTATTAACTCGACTTAGCGTAACCATTCATCCAAATAATGGCGACCTTTAGGTACTGATTTATTAACGCGATTCTATCTCTACAAGATCTCTTAGAGGCATACATGTTTCTGTCAGATTCTATGGCTACTTAATTATGGCATCCGCAGGGATACATCGTTTGTAAAATTAACTTGGATATCAATTTATAGTTGAGTGTACAATTACTTGAGTCACCACCAGTCTCCAGAATGTTTCATTCATTATACAAGAGTTTTATTGTCACAGCAAATACGTACGTCAGCTGCTGAGCGGTAGCGAGGACAAGTTCCTCGTGTTCGCGCACCACCGCAACGTGATAGACGCCCTCTGCCTGACGCTGGACACGGCTGGCGTGCATTACATATGCATCGTCGGCTCCACCCCGTCGCACGTGAGAGCGGTAAGTGCTGCTGAGCGGTAGCAACAAGACCGCTTAGCTGAGTCGTCGCCCGCGCACAGGGGCGCGGGGTAGGACGACAAAGGGAACCGAGAGGTGCGGGCGGGGAGTGCGCCAAACGCCCGCACAGAGAGAGGCGTTCGCGCAAGCCTACCCCGCGCCCCTGTGCCTCGCCGGCGAGGACTCAGTTAAGCGATCGGTTTATAGACCGTTTATTTATTCACTAGCTGTTGTCCGCAACTTCGTCTGCGCAGGATTCGCTTATCACTATCGCGGGAGCTATGCGATTTCCTGGGATACCTACTTCAGATTATTCCGATGCATGTCGAATAGTACTCGACTATTATACTTTTACAATCCATTAAAATTTGCGTTTTTGTCAAAAAAATTGTCTAGTGCTGTAGATGACGTGTTTTGGGCTTAAAACCACTAAATTTCATAAAACCTTATTCACTAATACGCCTAATTTTCAAAATACCATGGGCACCTGGTGCGGATAATATTGTAGGTGTCACCCCAAAAATTAATTATTGTCGTTATGCAACTTACCACAATTATAAGTTTTTAATTTTTAATTTTCTACTGATGTTCACAGTCGGGTGTCATCGCGGGTGACACCCGGGACGGGCCGCCCCCGCCGCCCCCTTTTCTCTTGTAAATACAAGATATTTTTAGGTATTTTTAGGTATTATGCGCTTATGGTAATTTGAAAATAAGGCGTATTATAGTATTATAGTAGTCTGTAACTCTTAATTACAGGACCTGGTAGACAAATTCCAGTTCGCGGAGTCGTGCCGTTGTGCCGTGCTGTCCATAACGGCAGCTAATAGCGGCATCACGCTCACTGCCGCAAGACTGGTACTCTTCGCTGAACTGCATTGGAACCCTGGGGTATGTATCTAGTAGACGAGTAGACCTGGTAGACGAGTACTAGGTTAACGAGTAGACCTGGTAGACGAATACTAGGTTAGTGAGTAGGCCTGGTAGACGAGTAGACTAGGTTAATGAGTAGACCTAGTAGACGAGTAGACTAGGTTAATGAGTAGACCTGGTAGACGAGTAGACCTGGTAGACGGGTAGCCCTGGTGGACGAATACTAGGTTAATCAGTAGGCCTGGTAGACGAGTAGACTAGGTTAATGAGTAGACCTAGTAGACGAGTAGACTAGGTTAATAAGTAGGCCTGGTAGACAAGTAGACTAGGTTAATGAGTAGACCTAGTAGACGAGTAGACTAGGTTAATGAGTAGACCTGGTAGACGAGTAGACCTGGTAGACGGGTAGCCCTGGTGGACGAATACTAGGTTAATCAGTAGGCCTGGTAGACGGGTAGACCAGGTTAATGAGTGGACCTAGTAGACGAGTAAACTAGGTTAATAAGTAGACCTGGTAGACCAGTAGACTTGTTAGACAAGTCGATGTGATAGACTATTGACTTGGTAGACCTCGGTAGTCTCAGTCTCCATACAAATTTACCTATATTGCATAAATGAGAAGGCCATATTTTCGCAGCCGAATATATCAAAAAATCTCTAAGTACATATTTTAAGGGTTAACTGGGTCTGCGGACGCCTGGCACACATAACATAACTAACAATAACTAATATAAAATAATAAGTAAGGGTTCCATGGAGCCCACTTTAAGCATCTCTGCCGTGGGATGGAGACGTGATCGATGTATGCATGCGTCAGATCCTGACGCAGGCGGAGGCGCGCGCGCACCGGCTGGGCCAGCGCGGCGGCGTGTGCGCGCGCTACCTGCTGGCGCGCGGCACCTGCGACGACCACATGTGGCCGCTGCTGCAAACCAAGCTCGCGGTACCTGCGCTATCATATACTCTATTTACATATTTATACTACACAGTGGCGTGGCGTCAAGTAAATCAGAAGGCGAGCCGAAGGGAACTTAACTAGTCTTTTCCTCTAATTCTGCACAATAAATTGCCCAACTGCCTTAAAATAGGCAAGCCAGTGGGAATCGAGTTCTATGGACGCCACGCCACTGCTACACACTAAAATGATATTACCTGTGTTGCCTGTTTTTTGCAATTCCAAAATAGTGATGTGCCACCACTATCGAAAGTTAACAATAAATTAAAAGTAGTATAGATTTTTGTAAGTTGTATAAAATATGTAAATAGTAATTTTAATCTTATTAAATGATACAAGATCTATATAATGTATAAGCATATAATTTTTAAACCAAGTTTCAGGCGTAAGACGGGGGAGAGTTTAAGTACCAGGATATCAGATCTTCTAAGAGCTTATTTTGAAATACGAATGAATCGCATTCGATTTTTGAAGTGTTTTTTTGTTGAATCGTGGAGCAAACGGACTAGGGCACATTGTTAGAGGTCTATCCGTACGTTTTTTTTTGTAAGCTGCCAGTACGGTACGCGTCTTGAGCGTCATGGAGGTTGCAACATTAAAATCTAATCTAAGCTACTGTTTTCACTTCTGCTGGCACTCCCGGAGTGCTAGCCGTCGCTTTTTTTCTGCACTTATAATTTAAATCTAATATCTCACAGGTACTAAACAATGTGGGACTCAGCGGGGACTCCTTCGAGGACACCGCCACCAAACATCAGGTTAGTTATTTAAACCAAATGTTGCTATGTTTCTAAAACTTTTTAAATATTGCCACAATAAAAAACTTTTTTCGTGAATTTCCGGACAAAACGGAACTGCACAACATTGCGGCATAGCTACTCGATATGATGATAGTTATTTATAATTTTGACGACCGGATGGCCTAGTGGTTAGAGAACCTGACTATGAAGCTTGAGGTCCCGGGTTCGATCCCGGGTCGGAGCAGATATTTGTATGAAAATACGAATGTTTGTTCTCGAGTCTTGGATGTTTAATATGTATTTAAGTATGTATTTATTTATATAAGTAGGTTTATCCGTTGTCTAGTGCCCATATCACAAGCTTTGCTTAGTTTGGGACTAGGTCAATTGGTGTCAATTGTCCCAAGATATGTATTTATTTAATTAATTAACTTAACGAGATTCAAGAGTTTGTTAACTTTGTTTCGGCGGATCTTATAGAGTCGCCTTTGAAAGCTATACCTCTGGACCTTAATCAACAGTAGCGCAAACTGGTGAGCAAAAAAACGATAGTATCCATTGGCTTCACTTTGCTGAATGTGAATACTTTAGTACTATTAATTATTCTGTGGCTGAATGTCCATATGACACTCCTCTAACTATTACAGGAGAGCAAAACCAACATAACACAGTATTTGAGCCCTAAATGCCCAAAGAACAAGAACGACTATATCCCGGGCACGAATATCAGGAAAGACAGACAGACAACGAGCTCATCACCATCACTGGGTGATGACGTCGACAAGTCGTTCTTAGACGACGAGGAGGGTGATGAGCTGCTGGCCGCTATGGATTTATGATGTTAAATGGTTAAGGAGGTGAAATTTAAAGATTTCCATACGGGACTGGGTCGGCCTTAAAGTAGAATTAAGTGAGTTCTATAGACCGACTGCTTAAAGGAGACCTCGCCCGCGCGGCACAGGGGCGCGGGGTGGGACGAAAGGGGACCGAGAGCGGTGTGGGCGGGTAGTAGTGATGTAACGAATGTTATATTTTGGATATTCGCGAACGCGAATGCGAATGCGAGAATCTGCTGCCAACATTCGCGAATGCGAATGCGAATATTCAGTTTTTGTTAAAATTTGGCGCCATTTCTCTATGGCTTGGTGACCTTGGTGGCAATCCCGTTCGAACGAAGTGCGTTTCGTTTGGTTTTTGTTCTGAGAATAGCCGAGTTGATACGAACGCATCCGATTGAAATGTCACTCCGCTCAGTGTTGCCAGATGGGGCTATTTAATTTGGCACCAAGCCAATCTAGAGGCTATCTACCTTACCGGGCGGCGATAATTATTACCCTCAATTTTTTTTTGATATTCGCAAAACATTCGCAGTAATTTTAGCGGGTAGTGCGCTTGCCGCCCGCACCTCGAGGCCCCCTTTGTCGTCCCACGTCACGCCCCAGTGCAGCGCGGGCGAGGTCTCATTTACGGTTTATTCAATAAGGAAGGGTTGTGTGACAGATCCATATAATGTAACTGTTAGCGTTCATGAAAGTTATGACAGCAAAATAAATACTAAATTGAATTACTTAGAAATAAATCAATACTTGGTACTGTACATTAATAACGCTCTAAAAAGAATCACGGCGATGTTTTTTGCGTTTACATAATTTTCACGAACAAATTTTCAATATTATGTCACTATTGATGGAACGTTGCTAGGTTGCGTTCTATGGTCATTAAAACTAGAGAGGTGGCTATGTATAATCGATTTTGTTGAAAAAACAGAACTTGGCAAAAAGCGTACTTAAAATAGGAATTGTAATCATTACATCTTAGGAAATTGACTTGAGTATCATTATGTCGAAATAGCATTTATTTAATAAATTAATATATGCAGTCGTTATTTTTATGGAATCGATTGTTATTAGTACTAAGATATAATCGATACGATAATCGTTTCATGTGAAAGGTGTCACAAGGAAGCCTCACCTCTAGATTTGACAATGTTAATGTCACATACAACCCTTCCTTACCCCCGGGCCACATTAGCGGACGAAGGTTCGTGTCGCGTTGTCGCGATAAAAAGTTCGAGTTCGTGTAACCACGAACTACGTGGCCTCAATAGACGAAATTATCGCGATAAAAACTTCGGGCGAACTATGTCGCGCAACTCTTAATTTGGCGGGAAAATGAACCAAGAGCTCAAAAAAACAAAAAGATGAAGGCAGCGTTTGCTTTCTATTGTATAACTGTAAATAATTTTTGATATGTCACTTGTCAAAATTGACGTACATTTCAGAAATTTCAAAGTACGAAGTGTAGACACTTGCACGAACACGAACTCTGTCCTTTGATGTGCGCTAGATACCGACAGGAGCCCGAACACAGTTCGAGTTCGCCCGAATGATTCGCGATAAAAGGAACTGTCTGTCCACACATGCCGCGATAAGCCGAACCTTCGCCGAATCCCGCTAATGTGGCCGTAGCATTATTGAAACAGACCGTAAGCGGTCGGTCATAGGCGGGATATGTACTAAAATGCTTTGTCTACATCCATATCATAACTTCCCTACAATATGAAACGTGAGTTAGTCAGTAATTTATCTCAATAACTAAGACTGAACTGTCCTAGGTGGACTTAAAAATTAATAGAGAGTGATTTTGACACTAAAAAAAATGATGTGCATAGTTTTTCTTTTTGTTTATTTACAGTATTTGATTGTTTTTCACTTACAGTGCCTATAAAATAATTAACTTACATTTGATTGTTTAACTTTGTTGCTATTTAAAAATTAATTTCAGTTGATATCAAAATTAAACAAATGTAAATATCAATTACTATTGTTACCTACATTTGTCTTTCTAACAGATTGATTAAATTTACATTAACCTTTATAGTTTGTTAATGTTTGGAAATCTAAATAAACAATTGATTATCACCTGCAACTAGTTTATTTCTAAATAGTTCCCGTCTCATCGAGGGAATCGGCGAAAATCTTAGGAATCATGTTATAGGCGATGCGGCTACTGGCTAGCAACCCATCACTATTCTGATTCCCCTTTCCACGTATACGCCCACGATCATGCTAAACGTGGCCAGGCCTTGTTACCTTAGGCTCTGTCTACACCGTAACGGACAAAGACGTGATTTGTGCATATATGTATGTACTTACGTTTCGCTGTTTTGTATTCGGCAGTGATTCAGGTGGAAATTATTTTTTGTGATTCGAGATTTTATGTAGAAGTTGGCCTAATTCACTGCTTAGTTTGCCTACTTGTCCTTGAAGGGATCTCTTCGAGCTAACCTGGCTTAGTCGAATTATAAGTTCGACTTTGTACCTTTATCTAACTGAAATAATATTGAAAATATCAACTTTTCAGGAAATTTTTAGCATAAACCTAACCTTAGAAAAGCAGTCCATGCAAAAGACTATTCGAATTATGGTTTCGGCTCTAGAAAAATAGGTAACTCGAAACGATAGTTCGACAAACTTTACACTAATACTTAACTAATAATTTTATATGAGGTTACAAGTGCCGGCACGTAAGTCTAGCGATGATTGTTGATGCGCAGTATTCGAAAATAAGGTATCGCGGGGGAGTGCAGGGGACGCGGGCGGGCGTACTCCACGTTAGACTTACGTGCCGCCACCTGTAATGTTCAAACCAAAGTGTCACAGTAAAACGAAAAAAGATTCTGAACTTTTTATTAAAACAATTTAAATGAATTCGAACAATAAGTATTTACAAATTAAATTAAGTTAAGACATTGGTGACTAGATTCATTTGTATGAGTGAGCATATCATTCACATTGCCCGTACATTCCCACGTATTCCTTAAAGTAGGTACTGCCATTGTAAAACAGAAAAAATAATAATTAAAAAGTTTCGTTCGTTTCTTATAATTATAATGATACCATATAAAGTAACAATAAAAACCGTAAAGAGGCCAACATTCCTTATAATCAAAAGACAAGATTAAAACAAAACTTACAAAAATATAACGATAAACCTTAAAATAAATCACATAGTGATGTGCTGGGGGCGGGATAATCAGAACTGAAATTTAAAACTAGAACAATCTCAACACACTAACACTAATAGGTAAATATGACACTAAGTAAATATAGTAACTGGCCATCGAGATATTTTGGGTAAATACAGATACAATAAGCATAAACCCGTTATACATTTAAAATAAGTTACGATAAAATTAAGGCCAAAGCAATGCTTGCTAAAAAGCATTAAATATTCTATATATTAGGCGAGTTTACATTTTAATATAATCGTTTTATTGTTCAACTAAATAATAATTGTTCGACCTAATTGTATACATAAGAAAACAAGCGATTTTAGATGTGATTAGAATTTTAGGCGTGTATGTTTTTTTTTAATATAGCATTTTAGGTCGTGCGTGTATTTTAAAAATAAGTGTAACGCTCATTTCCTTATCTGTAAAAAAAAACAATTGATTTGTAATGTTGCCAGTTTGTAGACTAATCCGGAACGCATTCTGGCCGTATCGATGCGGCGGTGATGTATTTTTGGCGCCATTTTCCGCGGGCGTAAACTTTTGTAAATATAGAAACATGTCCGCCGATGTGACGTAAAGGCCAGGTACTGAAATAATTGTAGATTTCACCCGAAATCGCTATGGCGAACTAAATTTCTTATTGGTTGGGGATCATTCGCATTTTTTTTTCAATTTGTTGCTCCCCCGCAATTGTGAGCGAATTCAAAATATTTCACTTCGAATGTTACTTTATGTATCTCATTTTAGAATCTCGTTTGTTACTGCATTATTTTTACATTTGCAAAAAAAAAAATTAAACGTGCTCGAATTAAATAAATGTTGGAAAATTAAAAAATACCATGACTCTTTGATCACTTTTTGATCCTGTTATTAATTATGCGCTCATTTCGGCTTTTCGACGATAAGAAATAACTGACTGAGATCTACAATGAAATTAACCTTCAGTCGCCTTTACAAACAACACGGATTGCAATGAATTTAAAAAAAAAAACAAGAATGATTCAGGAAATAGGTGTATCAGTCGACAGCTAAGTCTTCCCGTACATAACTAAATACATAGATATACGAGTAAGTGTTTCGTGCTTATAACTCCAAGGGTCCGAAGAGGTGCTTGGCTTGGCAGTCATCTTTTTCATCCCCCAGGAACTGAGCGAACAGCTCCTGGTACCGTGCCATGGTCAAACCGCCCTTCTTGCGGTCGTCATCCTGAAAAAAATAAAATAAAAAAATATGACAGTTGTCAGCCGAAAGATAACTGTGGCGATTCAAAGTGGGTAAAAACAACTTGTAGTGGTTTAAAGCCTAATTGTTAAGCGCTGTTCAGAATGCATAGTTCAACCAAGTGCTTTACCATTTTTTATGAAAGTTCCTGCATCAGAATAAAACAAGAAAACTAATTGTCACATTCACTTGTAAGTGAAAAATCAGCGTGAAAAATAAATAGTCTTTTAGTTAACAAATAACATTAAAAATTAGAGCGGTAAGAGCCTCTTGGTCTACCTAATACCTATACTTCCCTACATCTGGCGCTTTTCTTCTATTCTATTATTTATTTGATTAAGATGAATCGCATTGACGAAATAACTTTCAAGCGACGTCGTTCTTCAAAGGCGTGTTTTGTAATGAGAAACTTAGAAAGATAGGCCTAATCTCAGTTCATCACGATTATTTACAAACATTAAAATGATTATGATAGAGCAATTGGATAAAAGTCAAAGAATTCTATTATATCATTTAAGACTACCGGCGGAGGAATATAAAATGTAAATGAAACAAAACATTTACCAGCTGGCCGTCGGCCAACCGTTGTCTGCGATAGAATCGCCCGTTTTCCTTAATTATAAGAGCAATCAATCTCGCTAACTGCCTGGTAAGTGGGCTTTACCTGGTAAATGTTGGATGGAAAATGTGTGGGAACGCAAGGGCTGTGAAGAACGAAATTCTAACTACTAGGTACTATTATGTAGCTTTTTTCTTGCGTTACCGATGTCGCTATTCATTAACATTAACTGACAAATAAAAACACATTTGCAAGTAACCTTATGATGAAATATGGACAAATTTCGATGCGTGAGAAACGTGTAAGGGTGCGACCACACCGCCGCTTAAAAAACGGTGACGGTACGGAATCGCAACAAAATGTATGAAGAAACGGTGAGAAAACGTGACGCATACGACACGTCACTGCGTATACGCGGCGGTTTGGTCGCACCCTAAACCGTTTTATTAGTTTTCAATGTGTACGTTGCGTGTAAATATTTTAGTTGACATTTGACAACTCTATTTGCATGTTACAAATGATTTATCACATAATTGAAACTTCAGCTCAGGCTGTGGTGCTATGAATTGTTAATATCACTAGCTACGTACTAATCAACTTGTATCTCGATGTTAAATGATTCACGCCGTGGCATGAAATGAATTGACCCGTCGCTCAAAATAAGAATCATCATCATCAGTCGTCATTATTTGTCAATTTATTCATGCTCTGATGAGGTATCTGCTCTAATAATGAGTCAGCAAAATAACTGTTGGTAATTATCATATCGCTAATAGCAGTAATAGTAACCTATTATTTATTCAACTAATTCGACGTAGGTCTAGCCACCTGTGAGGTATTTGTTTTATCGTATAATTTGACTAGTAGTAATTATACGCACCGGAAATTATGTTGGATAGTATGTAAAAGCCACTTAAAAACATCTGACATCCTCTCACGGCTATACAGTAATCATTTTTATAGTCAAGGTGTCGCTCGAAAATGCACCGGCAAAACAATTCTTAAGTCGCTATGAGAACTGTTTTTAGCGCAGTCGTGCGTGGACCACCGATACGAAACGATGTATTTTTTTAAATCTATAATACAATAAAAGCAGAAAGTGATTGACTGATTCAATGTCTGATCGATCAACGCACAGCTCAAACTACTGGGCGGATTGCGCTGGCATTTGGCACGCAGATAGTTAGGTAATACAACGTAGGCGCCCGCTAGAAAGGATTTTGCGAAAGGTCCGTCTATGGTCTATGGGCTCTCGCAAGTATGTATGAAAGGCCTTGGTATTTTAAAGGCAGTGCTGGCATGATTAAAAAAAGTAAAAGAGCTGAAACAATGACCGAAATAAGTGCCTACCTAAAAGGGTTTCAGACTGCGAGTCGCTTTATACCCACGTTCCGGACCACACTATCCCACTGGCATGCAAATAATTCTGTCAATACGTGGTTTATTCGTGAGGCCGCCGCCATGACATCAATCTACATTGAGACTTGCCAAACGCCCGCAGTATTCCTAGAAGCGAGGACTGTTGACGGGACTCTCTTTATATTTCAAGACCAACTATCCCTTGAGAAGCCAATTAATTTTGATGAGCGTGGAATGATTTTAAAATGGAACGAATTCGGGGACCAAAGGAGATAATAACTGACGTGCCAGAGCGGGGGAGTAGGTACGTTCATGGTGATTACGGATAAAAGAATACGGAGAGAGATACAATAACTTAAACCCCCTTATTCATAAACGCTCTATATAGGCTTCTGCTCACTTAGCAATCGTTTGTCCTTATCTGTCACTTTGACATTTGCCTGTCACAGATAAGGACAAACGATTGCTAAGTGAGCAGGAAGCCTATAGAGTTTACGCGGGTGCTTGACCTAAGACTAACTAATAGGTAGAGCTCACACGCACGAAGCGAAGGGTAGTTCGTAGTTTAAACCTACCTTCAGTATACCTCACTTTGACGTGTGACTCTGTCTGCTTTTTATTTGGTAAAGGGTAAAGTAGATATACCTATTACTAAATGTACATATTTCTGTGGTAAAACGATACACCAATGATTCTATTACGTATGCAAACGATCCATCATTCATCTGACCGGTGGTTCACGTAACACACCCTACCGTTGGGAATGGCGATCAACAAATTCATTTCATTTGCGGGTCGCAGGTAAGGCATTTAAATAAGTAATTTCGAGTTCTCGTTCTGTTTGCGTATTAATAACGTGAGCGGAAAGCCATTAAAAATTTAACGTCATGTCCCCGACACGATCAATGCGAGCCGTGTACAGTTTAAAATACGAGTAGTACGTTGTGGCCCGCGTAAAATAATTAATTGACATCGTGTGTGCCTGACTTACTGTTTCTCATGAGTTTTATAAGTTTACCAACATCTGTCTCATAATGACACCTTAAACTACCTATTTACGAACTTTTTTGTATTTGTTTGTTTCAAATCAAGTGAATATGACCTACTTCGAATGTCCAGGTTAAATTTCCCAAGCTGTCCTTAAACGTTACTTATTTTAAAAAAAATATCAGTTTTTTTAGCTGACTAGTTTTTTGGACTTGCATGTCTTCCATCCTACATTATGTATGCTCTATTGACTTGAAATTTGCAATTTCAAGTCAATAGACCCACTCAATATTTGACGTTGTCAGTTATTGGTTTAAATTTTAAATTCGCCAAAAATATAATTTTATATTTAGTTAATTAATGCGATTTTAGGATGAGCGAGCGAAGTTTTTCTTCGCTGTCGCCATCCATGAGCGTCGGTAGCGTTGTTGAAGTGGATGAGTCTCGTCGGGATTGTGTTTTTCAGTATGATGCCTCTGAGGGCTCGGAGAAGCGACCGAGGCTTTCTGGTGAGCAAAATGTTGATTTTATGGATGGTGAAAATGATGAGGGCGCTGCTTTTACTGTAGTGACACGTAAGAGACCCCGAACGCCGAACGTTAAAATATCGGCGGTGGGTGAAGATGAGGGTGTGGAAGTCACAGTGACAGGTCAAGAGGCTCTGCCTAAACAGATTGCCCTGGCAAAAATCTTGAGAGCTGAGGAAATTTCTGGAATCCTGAAGATTAGGTACAAAGGGTCACATAAGGTACTTATATTGTTTGATAGTAAGGGGCATGCCCAAAAGCTGCTGGAATGCCAAAAACTTATTGAGTTGGGGTACAAGGGACAATTATCTGAAGTTTTTCGGTCGTATGGAATTATCAAACATATTGACTTGGATGTGGATGTGAATGAAATCTTAGCTTTATTTAAAGCGGAGAATGTGGAGATTGTGTCGGCGATGCGGTTGAGACGGCTTTCTGAGGATGGCAAATGGGTCGACAGTGAGACGATCCGTCTTTGTTTTGGAAGTTTATCTCTGCCTTCACATGTCTACGGCTATGGTTGCAGGTTTAAAGTGGAGCCGTATACTTTTCCAGTTTCGCAGTGCTCGGGCTGCTGGAAATTTGGGCATTTAGTTAAATTCTGCCCTACAAAGAAGATTGTTTGTCCCAAGTGTGGTTTGGGTCACGTTAATTGCGAAATACAAACTTATAAATGTGTCAATTGCAAAGGGCCCCACATGTCGCTCGATAAATCTTGTCCCACGTTTATTAAGGAAAAAGAAGTCCGAAGAATTATGTCGAAAAATAACGTAGCATACAAGAATGCTGTTTTGATTTATTCTCAAATGTCGAGTGCGCAGAGATACATTAAAAACGATCACGCCTATAGCAAGCCCGAGCGTTCCAGTGAAATCAGGACGGGAACATCTTTATACAGCGAGGTTCTGAAGAATCAAAGATTTACGGCCGAAGATACTGCTATCCCTCTTGGACAGACGACTCAGCAGTTTGAGGAGGTTGCTTTTGACTCTTCTGTGCCTGCTCCTGCTGATAAACCTAGACGTAAGAGACATGCAAAAAAAAACCAGTCAAATTCGAAGACGTTGTTTGATGATAGTGGAGCTGGAGATTTTAACAACTTTAATACGGGAAATGAGCAAGAAAAACTTCATGATGATGAAAAACCTTCATTCAAAAAATTTTTCAGAAAAATTAAAGATGTTTGTAATTCGGATGGCACTTTGGAAGATAAGATCAAAATATTTTTCAAAATTATAGTAGAAGAATTTAGTATTTTGGTTTTTAAGATGATGCGAGATGGTGACGTGTTAAATAAATTACTATCCGGTCTACTATGGCAGTAAATCTGGAAAGGATTTCCGCGCTTAATATTCTGCAATGGAACTCGCAAAGTCTTAGGCCTAAGTTAGTTGAATTTGATCTTTTATTGTCACAGGAAAAGGTACACATTGCTTTGATTTCTGAGACTTGGCTGGAACCGAACTCGTATTTAAACATTAGTGAGTATAATATTTTTAGAAAGGATCGGCACGATTCATATGGTGGCGTTTGCTTAATAATTCACAAGTCTATTAAATTGCAAACACAGTTATTAAGCTTACCGAACACTGGCATAGAATGCATATGTGTTACTCTTTTAAACTGCAGCGTGCTTCAAAATATTGTTCTTGTCTACTGTCCTCAGACTGTCAGGACTTCACAAGCAGATTGGGATTTCATATTCTCAAAATTTTTGTGTAAAACCTTAATAGCGGGAGACTTTAACGCTCATCACACTAATTGGTCATACAAGACTGATGCAAGGGGTTCCCAGATTGTCGATGCTGCACTAGACTCTGGATATATATCTCTTAATAATGGACAAGCAACTAGAGTCAAATCTGTGAACGGTATTCTACAGCAAACATCACCAGATGTTTCTTTTGTCACTACAGATATTGCAATTTACTTTACTTGGAATGTCATCAGTGAAAATTTAGGCAGTGATCACTTGATTATTAAGTTAAAGGTCAATTATAAAGAACCATTCGTAGAAATTAAGAGACGGAATTTTAAGTTAGCTAATTGGAGTTTGTATGGAGAAAGTATTGATCAGAATCTAAATTATCCAGAGAATATTTCGGCTGTTCAAGATTATTATAATCATTTTGTAGATCAGCTTTATGTAGCAGCGGACAAAAGTATTCCTTTTGTTAAAGTGTGCCCGTATCCCAACATGAAATTTAAACCGAAGCCGTATTGGAACAGTTCTTTATCTGAAATGGTTGCAGCTCGAAGGCTTGCATTAAGTAATTTTAGAAAAAACCCGACTCCTCATAATTTAAATATTTTAGATCGTAAAGTTGCTGATGCAAAAAAAGCCATATTACGCGCTAAAACAGATTGCTGGCATAGTTATTGTAGTGGTGTAGATGAGTCAGTGTCGGCCTCGGACATGTGGCAGAAAATGCGTTGGCTAAAAGGTTTTAAGAAAGTAAATCAAAATTTTTCTGAGGCAGATAAATTGCTATTGCTTGATAGTCTTGCTCCTGACTTTGTGTTACCGCAAGCGCCTAGTTGTAATTCTAGAAATCTTGTGTTAGAATCTAGATTCTCAATGCAGGAATTAAAAAATTGTCTTAAAAAAAAGGATACTGCTCCGGGAGACGATGCAATTACATATTCTATGTTATATCATTTACCCGAACGTGGACTAATATATCTTTTAAATCTGTACAATCTAATTCTTGAAACTGGATACATACCTTCTCAGTGGAGGGAAATAAAAGTTGTTCCTATTCCTAAACCAGGCAGTAATCCTAGTTCGGCTTCCAAAATAAGACCTATTTCACTAATTTCCTGTTTATGTAAAACTTTACATATTATGATTCTTAAACGTCTTGAGTGGCATGTAGAGAGGAACAATATTTTAGCCCCGTGTACTTCGGGATTCAGGAGAGGCCAGTCATCTTTAGACTGCTTGACTCGTGTTGTTTCTCACATTCAAACGGGCTTTTCCTCAAATGTGTGCACTTTGGCTTGTTTTTTAGACATTGAAGGCGCTTACAACAATGTTTTAGTTGATAAATTAATTTGTATTTTAGATGAAATAGGAGTAGGCAAAATGATTTGTGATTATTTCTGGAACTTTCTTAGTGATAGGATTCTTATTATTAGAGATTGTAATAATAGTAAAGGTTATCTTTTGAGACACACTGGTAAAGGTTTAGCACAGGGTGACCCTATCTCACCGCTTTTTTTCAATATAGCTACTAGGAAACTCTGTCACGACATTAAAGAGGTGCACATATGCCAATATGCAGATGACTTCATTCTTTACAAAAGTAATTCGTGTCTCTTCCAGTGTGAATTGGATATTCAAAGGGCTTTAGATGGTTTTGTTAATACGCTGTGCACTTTGGGTTTACAGCTGTCCGAAGTTAAATCAAAATATTGCATATTTAGTAGAGGACATAAACGACAAGTTGTAAATTTAAAAATAAATAATATAACATTAATGCCTGTAGATTCTTACAAATATTTGGGTCTTTGGCTTGATAAATCTTTACGTTGGGGAAAGCATATTAATGAAGTTGTCGTTACCGTACAGAAAAGGTTAAACATATTTAAAGTATTGGCTGGTAGATCTTGGGGCCTTCATCCAAAACATTTGCGCAGAATTTACATTGCTTTAATTAGAAGTAGAATGGACTATGCCAGTTTTTTGTTTGATAATAGTGCTAAAAGTAACATTTGTAAATTGGATAAAGTGCAAAATCAGGCGCTGAGAATAATCGGTGGTTTTATAAGAAGTACACCTATTCACGCTATGGAAAGTGAAACTTGTGTTCCACCATTATTTGTAAGGAGACGATATCTCGCTATCAAGTTTTATTTGAAGACACTTTCTGTAGCAGATAATGAAACTAAGTTTCTTTTAGATACCTTAAGTTCGTTTTGCCAAAATAGGTATTGGATGAATAAAAAAATGCCTCTTCTGGTTATTGCCCGTAATGATACTGCGGGAGAACGCATTTTTTCATCCAATCCCCTTCAGATGTTTTCTTTAAGTACATGGATGTCGAATATTAATATAGACAATTTAGTAGCATCTGATTTGGATTGTGTTAGGACATCTAAAAGAATGTACGAAATCAATAATCTTAAAGCTAATGTGATTCTAGAGTTGAAGGAAAAATATAAAGATTGGTATGTTATATACACTGATGGTTCTAAATCATCATTTGGAAATGGAGCTGCTTTCTATGATCCAAATGTCTCAACGCAAAACCAGAATAATAATGTTTTTAAAGTTTCGGGTAATGTTTGTGTTATGACAGTTGAACTTGTTGCAATCTCTTGTGCAATATCTTATATTCAAGAAAAAGATATTAGAAATGTTGTAGTATACACTGATAGTAAAAGTGCATTACAACATATAGCTAGCTGTATCTCCGGACACAGAGGAGTACCTTTAGCATATGAAATCTTAGAAAAAATTATAAGTTTTAATGATATTACCTTGAGATTGCAATGGGTTCCTGCACATATTGGTTTGCGAGGAAATGAGGAGGCAGATCGTTTGGCCAAACGGGGTATCGTGGAGGGTCATGAAATTTGTGTTCTTTCAGATTATTTACAGGCGGCCAGTAAATTCAAAGTTAAATGCCATGAAATTTGGAAGGAACATTTTAACGACATGTCGCGTGAAAAGGGTATTTGGTATAAGTGCATTCAAAATGAACCTCCGCGCATACCTTGGTTTCAGAACATTTCTTTAAGTAGAAAAAATATTGTTATTGCCCACAGATTGCGTACTGGACATGTTCCACTGAATAAGTTTGGATATCTGATGAAAAAAGTTCTTTCGCCAAATTGCGAAGCATGCGGTACCCTAGAAGATGTCCAACACTTACTAGTGGAATGTGTTCGGAATCGCGTTGCGAGGGAGGCGTTGGTTGCAGCAGCCAATCTGAATATGTACGACACGGGGATGTTTCTGAATATCTTAGCCCAACCGGCCTCAGACGTCGCGTTGATGCTATTCAGGTTGGCTGATGTGACCAACAATGTAAGTTAGTGCAAGTTATGTTTCGTTGTTGCCCTATGGGCTAATGTGACAAATATTGTACGAAGCCCGTTATCAAATAAATAAAAAAAATAAAATAAAAAAAAAAGTCAATAGAGCTAACCGTCAAAGAATTCCCTCTTGCAGAGACCATCCTGACCAAAATTTCACTTCCAAGATCATTGATGGTTGATGATTCAACGGACTTACATAAACATGCCAAATTTCAGGTCAATTCGACCACTGAAAGTGGATCAAAGTTCACTTGAAAGATCAAGACAGGAGTAAAAAAAGTAGGTAGGCACAGGGGCGCGGGGTAGGACGACAAAGGGGACCGAGAGAGGTGCGGGCGGGGGCTCATTTAAGCGATCGGTCTATAATAACTTACGTTTAATAACGAGTTGAAGGCGTCATCGATGACTTTGATCTCCTCTAGCACCATCCGCTGCACGCAGTCGTATCTGTACTCCTCAACACCGATAACACCGTCAGCATTGATGTCAATCATTCTAAAGTTGGACTCGATAAATGCCTTCATAGCTTGGGGGAACTCCTCATACTTTCTCCCCACGCAACTGTTCTTCACAGCTTGCTTGAACTCGTCGACCGTGATTGTACCGTCCTGTAAGTATAGTTAGTAAGCAGCTGTTCGCACTGAAGGGCGTAGCGTGTGCAGTAGCCGTTGCGGAGCGTGTTACGTTGTTACAATGTGTGTGGTCTAACTACAGGTAAGTTGTTACCATCGATGACAATATCAAATTAGAACAGCTGGAGCTGGAAATTGTCTACTGGTTTTGGTATCATGCTACTAAAAGGCTTCAAAACGGCTGCACTAAGAATATCTTTATTCTAAACGTAATGAAGTAGGGTAGTGGAACCAAAAGATGAACAACACCCAGAAGTTGAACGTTTGGCCCAAAAACCGTAATTATTAAATCGTGGCACATTTGAGACGCTTGGGAATATTTTTTCATAATGCGACAACACTTCACCGAGGTGAAAAATATAATTCCATGTCAATTGCGTCACGCATACGAACGTGAACGGTCGCCGCGTCTCGGCTTCCCGGCAAAAGTGCCGGTTATATGGAATCCTTCTTAAGATAAGACCTTCACATTTTAAGCTTTTAATTGCATATAAAATTGAATAATGCATTGATTAACATTTTTATGCTTGGTATGTATTCATGACTATGTCTCTAATATTTACGTAAATAAATAACTTTGTTTTTTATATTATTTAATGATAAAATCGCTGTTCAAGTAATGGTTCCAAAATCAGAGGTATGAGCTAATAGTTGAACGGTCTTCAACTATTGGGCAAAGTGGTATTTTTTCAAATGCATTTATAAAATCTCATAAAAATGATAGACACACCGTTTATGACTCAAATTAATTGTATACCTATCGCAGATTTTTTAACCAAAAGTTGAACAAATTATTTTGTTCCTAAGGCGAAGATTTTTGATATTTTTGTTGTATGGGAATCGCTACTGTTCAACTATTATTTCATGCCCAAAACTTGAACCAAGAAATGTTACTAGTTCAACTTTTGGTTTCTATTTCAGTACATGAACCTTGAATTGATTTAATTGGTTCATCTTATAGATTTCTTGCCCAAAACTTGAACTAACAACATTTTGTCGTTCATGTTTGGGGTAGGGTATCTAAGTGAACATTGTTATTTTTTATTTATTTTCATTTGTTTCAGAAATACACATAACTACACGTATATTCGTGTATATTTGTTTATTGGGCAATGTTCAATTACGGGAAAAGTTGACCACCTATCCACTATTACTTTACTATCAATATATTAGTTCATCTTTTGGGGTCAATTCGTTCATAAATAGGGCACATCGTTCAACTTTGGGGCAATTTGCCTTATTTTGGCAAAAATATTTTTTTTTTGTATACATCCGTTTGTAATATAAGGGTTTGAAGTCGTGAAATGCAAAGACGACTATGTGCTTAGTGTTACAGAAAAAAATCACTATCATACATGGCTTACAACACTTCGAAAAAAAGGTTCAAAGGAGAGGTAGTCGCTTAATCGTTCAATTTTTGGTGACTTTACCCTAAATCACTTTAGGAAAACAGCTAGCCAATATGAAAGCGGAGATTGTAATCGTAGCGCTACTCTACCATTTATGCTGATATTATGATTATGATATATATCGAGATAGTAGATATACTAATCGTCTTGTACCTACATATGAAACGTTGTCAATCCAACAAACCCTTCGAGCTATAGCATAACTTCGAGCATAATATTATACATATTATAGAAAAATTGCTGAAATAACTAATACAATAACAGCCTAAGTTTCTAATTTTAAATCTTTATTCTAGAATTGTTTTACAGTTTATAAGAAGCTAAATATATTCAGAGTGCAGCCGTGATGCGAATAGTTTTGTAGAGCGTTTGAGTGGCGTGCATGTGTAGTGTTGTGAGGTTGGCGAATGAATGCTGACACACAACTAACAGTTTTACAGGAATTATACCAAATGTAGTATGCTATAATGATGGTTTTTCAAGTGCCTGTTTATGCTTGATCAGCGCTAGCTCTCACCTTTGAAAGAGTAGGTAGAGTAGGTTGTCTTTGTCACTGTTCTTAAACTAAATATTCTTTTGAAGCTGTTGGTGGAAATGATTGTTAACATACTAAAAGTTACTAGCGTCATTGGGAGTAAGATTTTTTTATTACAACCAATGATTACCGCTTTCCACATAATGAATTAAACATGAAAGGAAGATAGTGTAACTTTATATTTTAATTAACGATTGATGTCAGTTTTATATTTAATAGTGCATTTATGACTCCTGCTATTAGGACAAAATAAAAGAATACCAGCTGAAGTACTTAATCCTCTTGTAACCTCAACTCAATGTAACCATCAAATAATCACGCGCGTTCCGTTTTACGCTACATTAAAACCGTAAACATTCATTCGCCATTCTTAATTCTAAGAGGCTGAGCGTTGTCTGCGTGCGGCGTAATGTAATGGAGGGGGATAACCGACATAGTCAGGAACCTTATCGAAGTCGGCCAACTGGGCGATCTCCTCCCAGAGGCTCAGCATGATGTGCTGGTACTTCTGCAGGCGGGCGGCGCTGCAGTCGCCCTTGCCTTCCAAGACGCACGAGCGGAGCGCCAGGCAGTGGAAGTCGTGTGCGTCCAGGTAGCCATTGTTGTCGATATCTGGAAAAGGCACAGGTTGTATAAATTGCAATACTATAGTAGTTCCAACCGTTTATCCTCTCGATGACGGCTCCCGTAGAATGTAACTGCGTTTAGTTACGCAAAAAGTAACTTTTAAATGCGAGGTATAAAAAATACGACTACTGCCTAATTTTGTTCCTTGTTCCTTGTTCCTTGCTATAATATTCATTTAAGGATAATTGAGTCCATATATGCAGTATTTTTTTTAAAGTACGATAAACTATAAACGTTTTAATAAAGTTACGTTTTATGGCAATACACATAGTGATGTTATTATTAAAATATCGATATTGTATCGGTATTGTATATAACTTAGATGTGTTCCCACGACTTTGTATGTCCGCGATGCAATTTTTTTCCCCGAATAAAAACAGCCTATGTTAGGTACTCAGTGATAATGTAGCGTTCTAATGGAAAATTATTTTCGTTTGTCCGTTTGTCCAGTAGTTTTTAGTTATATTATAAGTAATATAAGTACAGATAGGTAATCAATCAGTAATAGATGCCAGTAATAAAAGCGTCTCGAATATTGTCGTTTCGGTTAGTCTCACTATCAACGCTGACAAAATCGCAACATTTAGCTAAAACAAACACAAAATGGCGGTGGGCCATAATGTTATGTTATAAAATGGGCATAATGTTATGCAAATAAAGAATTTAATATAAATTAATTTTACTCGTATAAAACTGGATCGATATCGTATCCACTGATCACTTATTTGGTCACAACACTATAACTATCAAATAGATCTGTCATCGAGAGGATAAATGGTTGGAACTACTATAAGAATAGAGACGGTAAGCTGTAACTGGCTTCATAAAGGCCCCGGTTGTGCGTCGCCTCAGGCCTTATACTCCGAAATTCAATTTTCGAAGTTCGTTTCGTGCCGTTCCGCTCTCACTAATAGTTATTAATTTGAGAGTGAGAGGGACGGTGCGATACGAACTTCGAAAATCGAATTTCGGAGTTGCCCCCCAGGGGTCCCACCCAAGCGTGTGTAGTTAGGTACTTATTTCAGCGGATTGCACTTGCTGAAGTGTCGCATAAATAATGTTGGTTCTTAAAAAAAATATAACCAAACTACTTCGGCTATTTCATCATTAACCACAATTCGGTAAGGCGTTATTAAAGTTAATTTGATTTAACAAACAGGTTAATTTAATTTAACAAAATTAACCGAACTGATTTTGGTAAGATATTGCCTTAGTTATGTAGGGTAGAGGAACCAAAAGATGAACAACACCCAGAAGTTGAACGTTTGGCCTAAAAACCGTAATAATTAAATCGTGGCACATTTGAGACGCTTGGGAATATTTTTTCATAATGCGACAACACTTCACCGAGGTGAAAAATATAATTCCATGTCAATTGCGTCACGCATGCGAACGTGAACGGTCGCCGCGTCTCGGCTTCCCGGCAAAAGTGCCGGTTATATGGAATCCTTCTTAAGATAAGACCTTCACATTTTAAGCTTTTAATTGCATATAAAATTTAATAATGCATTGATCAACATTTTTATGCTTGGTATGTATTTATGACTATGTCTCTAATATTTACGTAAATAAATAACTTTGTTTTTTATATTATTTAATGATAAAATCGCTGTTCAAGTAATGGTTCCAAAATCAGAGGTATGAGCTAATAGTTGAACGGTCTTCAACTATTGGGCAAAGTGGTATTTTTTCAAATGCATTTATAAAATCTCATAATAATGATAGACACACCGTTTATGACTCAAATTAATTGTGTACCTATCGCAGATTTTTTAACTAAAAGTTGAACAAATTATTTTGTTCCTAAGGCGAAGATTTTTGATATTTTTGTTGTATGGGAATCGCTACTGTTCAACTATTATTTCATGCCCAAAACTTGAACGAAGAAATGTTACTAGTTCAACTTTTGGTTTCTATTTCAGTACATGAACATTGAATTGATTAAATTGGTTCATCTTATAGATTTCTTGCCCAAAACTTGAACTAACAACATTTTGTCGTTCATGTTTGGGGTAGGGTATCTAAGTGAACATTGTTATTTTTTATTTATTTTAATTTGTTTCAGAAATACACATAACTATACGTATATTCGTGTATATTTGTTTAGTGGGCAATGTTCAATTACGGGAAAAGTTGACCACCTATCCACTATTACTTTACTATCAATATTATTAGTTCATCTTTTGGGGTCAATTCGTTCATAAATAGGGCACATTGTTCAACTTTGGGGCAATTTGCCTTATTTTGGCAAAAATATTTTTTTTTGTATACATCCGTTTGTAATATAAGGGTTTGAAGTCGTGAAATGCAAAGTCGACTATGTGCTTAGCGTTACAGAAAAAAATCACTATCATACATGGCTTACAACACTTCGAAAAAAGGGTTCAAAGGAGAGGTAGTCGCTTAATCGTTCAATTTTTGGTGACTTTACCCTAGTCACTTTTTTAAGTTACAGGCTGACGAAAGTTCGGTTTCATTTTGCAAATTATTGTTTCAGTGTAATATCGTAACTCTACCCCTGCTAATATTTAAAATGCGAAAGTTTGTGAGGCTGACGACGCGTAGGTAAGGAAGTGTGGACGTTTGTTGCTCATTCACGCCGAAAATGATTTGGATGAAACTTGGCATAGAGATAGATAATGTAGAATAACATAAGATACTTTTTATCTCGGTATATTGCGTAGTTACCACGGGATAGCGATAGACAATTCTTTGCAAACGAAGTCCCGGCCAACAGCTAGTTAAGAATAACTTAGAAACTGCATCTTCCCTGCTGGTCTGGGAGTAAATAAAAAACAGAATGTACTACTTGCTTCTCTTCCCGCGCAGATGGTAAAAGCCCATCGAGGGAACAGGCGAAAATCTTGGGAATCATGTTATAGGCGATGCGGCTAGCAACCTTAGGCTACCTTAGTTACCTTAGGCTCTACCCTCCCCGTACAGTTAACTGGGGTTACTTTGATTTACAGGGTGACTTTTAATGACAAAACCATTATTTTTTTATTTGCGTTTACTGCTTCCAATCTATGTCTTCGTCGATCGCCTTTGCGTCTACATGCCAAATATTCACCGGATATGCTTAATATCGATTTTATAGCACTTTTAAAACGATCAAAGTAGCCCCAAAATTACCAAACTCAGCCCAGTTGACGTAAGGGATAAAGTCGTGCTTTATGTATATGTAGAAACTGTTTTGAGCGAATTAAGTACCTACTCGTACTATATGAATGGACTACAAGTAGGTACTTATAGTCCTACACAAATTATATTCCAAATAAGTACCTAAGTATTCATAAAGATCTATAGAGCACGGAGTCGTCTGGAGTTATAAAGCTAATAACGCAATCTTAGCTGTTCAAATTACTTTCATATCCCATTTAAGAGTGAATAACGGGCCGTTTGACCCGTTGGAGAATTTCATTAAATAGTTATTAAAGTAATATTGCCGACTGGAGAGAGGATTGTTGACGGCTTCCACGCTTTGATTAAACAGGATCTTTCTTAGATCTTGAAGGTCAGATCAATGTTCTTGAGGTGCGACCACACCGCCGCTTAAAAAACGGTGACGTTACGGAATCGCAACAAAATGTATGAAGAAACGGTGAGAAAACGTGACGCTACGACACGTTATTGCGTATACGCGGCGATGTGGTCGAACCCTTAGGAAGGGAGGAGGATTCGAGAAATCTTACGTATCCTCACATTGGGGTAAACTTTACTCGGTAAAGCAACAAACTTGACATTATTTGGTACTTCAACAAACGCGTTTGATCGTTTGTGGCGACAGAGATTGATTAACCGTCTCTTTCTAGAACGAACAGTAAAAAAAAGACGGGCGATCTATCTCGCGCGCGACGGGACTCTTGTGCGCCCTCGTGCTAGACGTGCAGTGCAATAAATTACATGTCGTTCGGTCATATATTCATCACACGTTCCTTGAACCGATTCAAAGGCTCTTAAATTTTCCTAGTCTTGTCAATGCTTGTAACGATCGTGGTAATTAAACTACGTTCACCAGATAGAGTTCTAACGACCAATAAAACGCTGTAAGTATCGTGTTCGCGTTATATTTCATGCCATGCTCGAAGCCCAATGAGTTAAATCAGGTATTTGGGGCACTTAATCTACAGTTGTGTCATCATTTAGTTTATTGACATCTGAGTTTGGGCTTTGAACTATGGTACCAAGCTGCGTTAATTTCTTCCTGCTGTCAACGAAACAAATGAAACAAACAAAAATATGGATTGTAGTGTCTGCCCGCGGCTTCGGCCGCGTCTATCGCTATCCCGCGGGAACATTGCAGTTTTCCAGGATAAAAAGTAGTCGATGTTTTAATGTAGGGTAAGTACCAAGTGCGTCCAGTCGTTTCGTTTCAGCGTGAATAAGGAACAAACATACACACGCAATCATCACACCCTCACAAACTTTCGCATTTATAATATTAGTATACTCGATAACAAATCGTAACCTAGCCACTTCCAAATGAACCTAACCAATCGAGTGATGATACTCTCAAAAATTGAGCCCCAGATGTATATATGGGGTCCGATTTTAAAAACACATCACTCGAAAGTACCACTCGAAACTAATTCACAAGTTAATGAGAGCTGTAGTTTTGTTCTAAGCTACTTGTATTTAATGTATTTCAAATTCAACACGATATTTCACCATTTCGAGTGATATTTTCAGTGTATTTCTTTAACAGAACAACAAGGATCAATGCTGTTGCTGTTTCTACTCCGACAATCAGTGTTCTCGTGAGGAAAACCCTCTGAAACCACACAGAAAGTGAGCTTCATCGGAGTTTGTGTGATCGCGAATTTCCTGCTGAACGGCGAAATTGAACAAACTCAATTGACTGATAGCGTAGGCAGAATTAATCGGCACCACGCACCGCGTACCGAAATAAAACAATAAAAAACCGTAGACAATTAACGTTTAATACACTTGCGGCCATAAATATCTGGCCACTCTCCCCGGGCCGTTAGACAATAAAAGCTACGCATTAAATTAACAGAAGAACTTCAATTTAGTTTTCGATATTGCCCGCGTGCGTCCGTCAGATTGGGAATAAAAGTCACCGTCTTATTTATAGTTAACATCCGGGCATTGTCTTGCCAGAAATATCTCGGGAATTAAACCTAGGAAGCGCCCTTGTGACAAAATACAATGTAAGACGGGTGCCATGGAATAAGGAATAACCCAAAAAAAAAGACGGCATCTCGCGCTCGTTCTTTTACCATTTTCGAATAGTATTTTCGGGTGATGTGATCTCAATAATCGGTCCCTTCGAAGGCTGAAGTTTCAAATATTATTATGATAAGAGTTCATTGCGGGTACGTGTCTCTAGAGGCGTTCCCAATTTGCTTATAGGCACTAATAAGAGCGTTTTTTGCGTAAACACTAGCTTAGCTGACAATCGAGATGAGACAGTTCCCCTGAGATTTACTTCAGCTAAAACTACTAATAGCTGTTGATAAGTATGAGTCATCTCGATTTAATCTCTATACATATACTTCATTTAATTTAGGATGCGAAACCACAACAACATTATATTGCGGCTCGTGAACTGTAATCTCTTTACAATTTGTACTAGAGTAACAATTGACGACATGCAAATAAAATGACACTAAAACAATTTTATTTTGCGGCTGCCAAACTATTGCACTGTGCTATTTGCTAGGTGAGAAATAGTTGACCAGACGCAATATAATATTATTGTGGTTTCTCATTCTAAATTAAATGAAGTATAGCTACATTGTTACTCTCACCGCCTCGGACTAATTAATTACGCACTTATTACTATTAATTTAATTTGGCTCGCGTAGTCATCGCATCCCAATCAGTGTCGCAAGAGCGTAAATTGGTAACGCTTGCCACTTGGCTTGGGGAACAATAGCGGTATTAAATTAATAGTAGGTCCATGCCAAACCTTAGGAACCTTCGTTTCGCAACTGAGTTCAAGATAATTGACACAGAAGATTGAGTGCAGCAGATGCGAGTTGGGTAGAGATTTATGCCGACTGCCGATACGCGAGTCAATGTCAATGATTTTGCTGAAATAGTTACGTTGCCGTGGTCTCGGTTGTGATGGGTCGATTCATTTAACCCATCATCATCAGCCTGTTGAAAAATTGTTGAAAAATTTAATTGAAATGTTTTTTTAAATTTCATGAGTTGTTCTGGCATGGAATATAATAAAATAATGATAAAAATGACATGTAACATCAATAATTATTACGAATAAATGAGTATGAGTATGAGTATGAGCCTGAAGACGTCCACTGTTGAACAAAGACCTCGCCTTAGCACACCATAATGAACGACAACTCGCCACCTGCATCCACCGGTTTCCCGCAACTTTTACAATGACTCAGTCATTCAATTAAGATTACGATTTAAGATTACGATGACTCAGTCATTCATTTTGACTAAGTCACACTTAAGGGTGCATTGTAGCCTCGGAGCAATAAAAAAATCTTGATTAAATTCTGGTGAACAAACTCCGGTTTAAAAAAAATAATAATACGGACTTCCGGATATAACGTATAATATTTAGTCTGATGTTGTAGCTATAAGACATGCTTGGTTTGATCATCTTCATCATCATATCAGCCGAAAGGCGTCCACTGCTGGACATAGGCCTCCCCCAAGGCTTGGTTTGATGTCTGCATCATCAGAGAATTTGGAAATCTTGTGCGTTTCGTCACAAATTATTCTCGAAAGAATGCAGTAGGTATTACACCTAGTTTATTGTACGTTAAAAGCCGTGGTAGCCTAGTAGTTTGACCTGTGACCTCTCAAGCAGAGGGTCGCAGGTTCGAATCCCGGGCTCGCAGCTGTGAATTTTTCGGAATTTATGTGCGATACCTATTTGAAATTTACCCTGAGCTCATATCTGCGAAGCAATTCAATGGTGTGTGAAGTATCCAATCCACATTGAGCCGGTGTGGGAACTATAGCCCAAGCCCTTTCATTTTGAAAGGAGGCCTGTGCCCAGCAATGGGACGTATATAGGCTGGAGATGATGATAATGATGACTGTACGTTATAGTATTGGGAAAGACTCTTTCAGATTAGGTACCTATTTGTAACAATCAAGCCATTGATTCCTGACCTACCATAGAACGTTATCACAGGAGGTACATACAGCACTATGCTATTTACTTACTTACTTACTATGACACTTATTGTGAAAGGGTTCTACAGTGGATCAGCAATCACTTTGTTCGATAGTGTACATCTTCGGCGTTTTCATTGTTTCAATACGTAACACGAAACCAGTATGAACAATTAATTTCACAGAAGCTTGAAGAAAATAATTCTATTTGCCAATATTTTTAGGATCCCGCAACTCGTAAGGAAAAAGAACCAGAAGATCACTTAGTTGTCCGTTTGTGGTGGCGTTCTAGGGGGTTTGTTCAACAGTGGACGTCTTCTGGTTGATGATGACGATGATTACCTCTGTTTCTCAGGAGTAGGAGGTATAAAATTGTAATTGTTAAGGTTTGTTTCTCGCAACCTTAATGATATAAGTCTAATAAGTTTTCAAGTTCACGTGATCAAAAGTGTAGTGGTTATATGTGACTATGAATCTAGAGGTCCCGGGTTCGAATCCCGGTGGGGCAGAAATTTGTATGATGAATACGAATGTTTGTGCCCGAGTCATAGATGTTGTATGTATTTAAGTACCTATGTATTTATCTACATTATATAAGTATGTTTATCAGTGGCCTGGTACCCATAAGCTTAAGCGTAAGCTTTGCTTAGTTTGGGACTGGGTGAATTGGTGTAATTTGTCCCATGATATTTATTATTTATTTATTATTATTTACAGTTAGCGTCATACAGGGGTTATCAGACACCCCCTAACAATAATCCACTGGGGTATATAACCATAGCTGTAGAAGGTAAAAAAACTATTTAAAAAAAAATGGAGTAATATTTTATTTTTATTTTCTATAGGTATGGTAGTATTAATTGTAATCATTCCTCATTGTTAGGGGGTATCTGATACACCCTGAATATGCAGTATGAGGCAGTCAAGGTGACCAAAAAGTTCGACACACGATACTATGTATTTCTATGGTTGTACCGAACTATTTGGCTGACTTGGATGTGTCAAACTATATGACGCTGACTGTACGTACAAAAACGCGTGGAAAACAAAACCATCCGAAAATCACTTGACTGATTTCTTTTTTCAATGAGAATAATGAGTAATTTTACTTGATTTTTTTCAGCTACCACTTAAATGACACTGTTTATCAAATTTCTCCGAACAATTGAACAAATTTAAAAGTAACATTATTAGGTACCTACTCTTAAACTGCTACGAAACCATTCGAAATATTATAAACGGGATATGAGCCGCGACCTTTATTGAGCTCCCGATATTTCAACGCAGTTGCATGCAATACGTAGTTGTATGCGTTTATAATATTTCGAATGAACTTAACCGTGAATCATTGAAAACTCTTATTGCTACGAAACCGTCAGTATATAAGCCCGATTCGCGCTTGACCGATTTTTCCGACAACAATGACTAGCGGCGGCATGTAGCGTTGATCATGTTCCTGCCCACGTTTGGCGAGGTGTGCGATCACGTCATCACACAAAAAAATCTTGTAACATTGTATACATACTAGATTTGTTATTGTTTTCACCTGTCACACCTAGACGGACGTTCCGTGATCAAATTGGGGACGTTTTGGAAAAAGGTCTGGTCCAGAGTACCCGAAACCGACGAGCATGTATGAAGAGATTGATGAATGTGGATGAAGCGAAAGGTGTGTCAGGATCGTAGCAAGTGGAACAATAGTCTCTGCCTACCCCTGTGGGAAAGAGTCGTGACGGTATGTATCTATGTTTCACCTCTAAGGCTGTCACTCATCTAGTAGTGTAGATGGCTTGCGAGCCTATAGGGAAAAACTTAATTTCTGTACATACACCACTACACACAACAGATCATTTACTTGAGTTTCTCACCTATACCTACTATAAGAAATACAAATAATTTATTTGTCAAACATAGGTTAAATAGGTGGTACAATAATTGTAGAACGTACAAAAGTTATGGTTACAGCTTGCAGGTGAACATCCGGTTCGAAGGACCAATGCTCACGTCACAAAGATCCCAAGCAACAACTTTACTAAACTATTAGTGTATCTACTAATTTAAAATAGCCACAGCATGAGTAGGAAGGATAAATAACGTTTGAATGTTTTCGATCATGCCTATGAATTAAGAAAAATCTCAACAACGCGACGCGATGCAGGATGGGGACTAAACTTCTATCGGAAAACATCCGTTAATTTATAAACATGCGACATGGTTAAACACCCGGTTTAAGATCGGCTACATAAGCCATCTTCGGGCGCACGTGTGTCAAACTAACTAAGAGTCGAAGTGGTCGCCATGTCCGAAATAAATCGGAAGTATCATCACAGTTTTATTTAAAGAGGGAGATTCGTACTAAACTAACTAAACTTTTTGAGAGATTTATAATCTACAACTTTGACTTTAAAGTCAGTATACATTCAGGATGATAGTAAAAATTATAATGTGAGTAGTTCATAAGGCCTTTATGGCCATTAGAGGAACGTATATATAGGTGAAGATTGAAGATGTGATTGTATGACTATAAAACCTTTTTGAGGGTATATATTACAATGTGAATCTTGGCACAAATTTTAATTTTAATCTATTTATAAATTTATTTAGAAATATAACAGAGTAAATTGATTAATTTCGAAACTGTTTACACGTCCGATTGTTTGTAAAAATGTTTGTGGTTGTCTTATTGATGTTCGGTTGCAAAATCAGCCCATAGATTTATTGCTAAACTACGCTGTAACAAGGATTTCATAGCTGTTATTAAAACTCTACCACAGTTTATATCTCAGTAAAGACGTAAAAAACTAATTTATGACCTTTATTTTCGGTCACCGGTAAAAACATAAAGTTCTATAACTTATGAATTTAAATAAATGAGTTGCTGCGATCCCCACTCTGAGTCGTGGTTGGTTCAAAGGCTTTCCATTGCTATCCAAATGTATACACCAAGTATCACACATAAATTCCAAAAACTCAAAGCGAGTTTTTAGTCGAACCCATGACCCTTTGCTAGAGATACCATCAGGACCAGGGGCCTTACCACGACGTCCTAATTCCGACTCAGTTCAAGTTTTAGCTGTCACTTTTAGTATGAATCTGACAGCGAGCGAACCTAAACTGAAACGCAATAAGACGACATGGTAAGGCCCCAGGACACATCACTTAGGCTACCTCCGCTTTTGAAATCTCTTAGATACTTAATTGTTACCTACCTACAAAAATAAACTTTATTAGTGTAATTTGCTTTAGCAAATCTATATATTTATTTATTATTTATTTATTTATAAGCCTTTTTATTCCGAATATATTTATACATAATTATAATAAAACTGAAACAGGTCGATGTCTATACATGGGATATATTAAAGAAAAAAATATTCCTACTATCCTACTATATAACTAATATTATAAATGCGAAAGTATGGATGGATGGGTGGATGTTTGTTTGTTACTCAATCACGCCAGAACGGCCCAACGAATCTGAATGAAATTCGGCACATACCTAGATAGAGAAAAGTCTGGAATAGCACATAGGCTACTTTTTATCCCGGAAAATTCCCGCGGGATAGCGATAAACTGAATCTTTGCAGACGAAGTCGCAGGCAACAGCTAGTAATATTATAAATGCGAAAGTTTGTGACGATGTGACGATGTGACGATGAGAGTGAGTGAGTGTGTATGTTTGTTCCTTATTTACGCTAATACGACTGGACGGATTTGGATAAAATTTGGAACGAAGATAGCTAGTACCCTAGATTAAAACATAGGCTACTTTTTAACCCGTAAAATTGTATAGTTCCCATGGGATAGCGATAAACATATCAATTGCTAATTCTACGCGGACGAAGTCGCGGGCAGAAGCTTGTATAAAATAAATCTAGCAACCAATATCTGCCTAAAATAAGCAAGTATTTTAAAATTTCTTAATCTGATTTGGTTTGGTGTTCTGTTTTATTAAAATGTACCCTTCTATGTTACCTTTGAAATGACAAATGTTTTCTTATCCTTTCGAGCGTTAGCAATCAGATATCATAACATCCAGTATAATAATGTTTGTAAAACGTAACGTTATAATTGAATTCAGATTTCTGAGAACATATAGTCGCGAGTGAAATCCAGACATCTTGGCACATCTATAGTGTCTGCGTGTCAGTCTGTCTGTCATAGACAATGCGATGTGTAACGTATTCTAAATTAACAGTATACCTATCGCTGCAAGTTGAAACCCAATAAAGCATGACTTTGTTTATGAATAACTAGCTTCACCCCCTGACTTCGTTCGCGTAGAATTAAATTGAATAACTGATGTTGATAGTTATATTCTGCAGTAATTATTTACGTTGAGACTAGGCAGCTACGACCTTTGACATGTTTATCACTAACGAACTAAGCAATTTTCCGGGATAAAAAGTAGCCTATGCGTTAATCTAGGGTACCAGCTATATCCGTTCCAAATTTCATCCAAATCCGTTCAGCCGTTTGCGCGTGAAGAAGTAACAAACACACACACACATACACACTCACAAGCTTTAGCCTTTATAATATTAGTGTGATGTATCTAAGATTACAGAAAAATGTGTATGATTTAGTTCCCAAATAGTTCCGGTAGATGGTGCTCTGAATAATTAATTAAAACGAAGGCGATCCAGCTCAAAGAGAATTATTTATTACCATATAGAAAATCCAGCTTCGCTCAGTTTTTAAGAGTAGGTAAACGTTTTTTCGCGATAAAACCTATCTAAGTATGTATGTAAGTAGATTGAAAACAATTGCTAGTGCAAATAGTCTTGTATCTTTAACCCGTAATTAAGTAGGTATATATATATTTTATGTGAATAGGAAGGCAAACGAGCGAGTGGGTCACCTGATGGTAAGCGATCACCACTGCCCATAGACACCCGCAACCCCAGAGGGATTGCAGATGCGTTGCCAACCTAGATGACTTAGATGAAATGCCTCTTGTGCCCGTAATTTCCCCGGCTGTCTTACTCTCCACACCGGAACACAGCAGTGCAAGCACTGCTGCTTAGCGGCAGGATTAGCAAAATGACATAGAATTTTAGGATGGCAAAGGTAAAGGAATTCTTTGGTTGACTATACACGAACGCGAAAATTGCTTGTTTGAAGTAATTGGATAGTGCTTGCGCTGCGCGCTGCTGCTGCTGTGTTCCGGCGAGGAGAGTAGAGTAACACAGCCGGTGATGGTGATATTACTGGCACATTCTGTATTAGCTGTCTATGCTGGCAGCGCCTCCACGATCCTCTAGCGTTGCGGGTGACCATGGGAGCTGGCGCTTTTATCATCAAGTTACCCACATCCCACATTCTCGCTTGCCTCCCTTGCATGATAAAGGAGGATTCGGTACAAATACCAAATTGCAACTAATAGTTCTAAAGTATACGCTATCGATAGATATATACTGTAGATATTATTGGAGTGGGCTACTTTCGTAGCATTTCCCAACACTCGACGACACATATATCGTGTTGTAAAACAAAAATACACCGACAGTTCAAGGGCACACAACAATGTATAAAGCTGATTAAGCCGGTCCCAGATAGTTCAATCATTCCATCAATCCCGCACGTGTGAGAACGCAAATGTGTAGGACACTCTTTGTTACGCTGCCAGGTTGACATAGCTGGTTGATTTGTGGACCATTAGAGGCATGATTGGCAGTTGCGACTCCGTAGTAAGTTGTTTATTGTTGGATTTCTTGCCAGGGCCCGGCCATATGACTAATTGAATTATCTAGAAAAAGGTCTGGGGCCTTACCATGACGTCCTAATTCCGACTCAGTTCAATTTTTAGCTATCACTTTTAGTATGAATCTGACAGCGAGCGAACCTAAACTGAATCGCATTAAGACGTCATGGTAAGGCCCCTGATCAAATTAACTCTTAGATTCGGATTTCGAGATGATTTTTTTAATGACAGTTGAGGACTTACACTCTTGGAAGTGGTGAAAATTTGTGCAGAATTTGAAATAAAAATAGAGTAGGTAGGTAGAAGAACATTGCATCTCTAATGAATATCTTCATTAATCAAAAAAATATTTGGTTCTGTAGTTTTTTAGTAATACACCAATATTTTACGAGGTACTCTTACCTTTTGTCAAAAAATTACATTTACTTGACACGTATATGTAGTTAGTTTTTTTATGAAACTCGAAATCAAATCTTATGAAGCAAATTTATTTTGTTGTCAGTATTTTCAGCAATAAAAACATCACTGACGCCCAAAAACATGTAAAACATCAGCGATACGGAAGCATGGTATTATCTGAAGGTCTATGTCTTCGACATTCTAAGGGGCATATAAAGACGCCTAATATAAATATCTACATGTTTATATCAACAGTTTAAGAGCCTTACGTTAGCATTTTTCATATTTCAAACCATAAGATTTGAACATAACCGCTTAGCCACCAACTTCCACAGATAAACTTCCAAAATCAAAACAAATGAAAAACGAATGTGCTTACGAATACTCGCTTTTAAAAGAAATTCTTTTCTTTTTAAATAAAGTAGGTACTCACCATACAGAAATCTCACAACAAACGTGACCCTGTTGTCCCATGAGTACGCCATGTTGGCAGCACTGATGCGGGCGGGCGGCGCGGCGGTCGCGTGGCTACTGCCGCTGTCGCGCCGGGCTGCCTCGCGATTCCCAAACCAAATAGATGATGCTTTCTACGTCACTAATCTCAAATATATTTACGTATCGATGAGCTTTTCGCGTTGGCAGTGATGCCAGTGATGCGCTTGACTTGGGGGCTGATTCTGAATACATGACAAAGACATCTATGAAACTAACCGGGGACAGCATCATTCATTTCGAAAGCATATACCTACCTACTTACACGGTTCCGGTAAATTAGTGAATTTATATTATCACTTAATCATAGCGCTGGTAGCTCTGGTAATTTCAAAAAAGGCATGTAAAAGAGCCTTTGGTGGCCTATTTGCAAAATAAACTTTTTGATTTTTATTCCAGACTACTATTGTCTAACTCACTATCTGACTCTGAATCACTCAGAATCACAATCGCACTGACCGTTTCTTTTTGATAGATAGATTGATCAATTCTATCTCTGAATTGTGGTACAAAACTAGTCAATCAGATTAATTAAAGCTGGGGCCTTACCACGTCTTAATGCGATAGGCTTATTGTCTAACTCGCTCGCAATCGCCATCGTGTTCATTTTGACAGTTCTTGTATGAATGTGACAGTTAGCTGATTCCGATGCCAATTGTCAGCCCAGTCGGAATTAGGACGTCATGGTAAGGCCCCTGTACCTAGTTCTCTTTTAGTTTACTCGTATTGCAAAGACAGTTCTATAATTGTTTATGCCACTTTCGAGTGGTATTTTAACATATGTAGGTTATTATGTCGATCTCATTTTATAACCCCCTGGCGTCAACAAGATCCTGTATGGAATGTCGTACGCAACTCTCAGGCCAAATAAAAATCAAGAGTGCAAAGTGAAACTGTTTTAAGCTACCAGTAAGGTTCAAAAGTTCCTGGCCGTATATATTTAAAAGAAGAAAACAAGAAACAAATGAATGTCATTTTATTTGTCATTTATTCAGCTATTGTGTGGATAATTTCGTGGTTTGTAACTTTCGTTTTCATAAAATTTTCTTTGATTTAAATATAAAAAGCGGTGTAATTTGTACAATGTTCAAATTGGAGTATCGATCAGTGATAAAATTTCTGACAAAGGAAGGCATAAGTCCAACTATAATCAAAGAAAGGTTAGATAACGTGTACAGGAATTCCTCCCCTTCGTTTTCGACTGTTAAGGATTGGTGTAAGCAGTTTCGTTTAGGGCGTGAGTCCATCGATGACGAACCCCGACCAGGCCGCCCTGTTGAGGTTCTTACGCAAGATAACGTCGATTTAGTCGAACAAGAGGTACTGAAGGACAGAAGACTAAAGACGAAGGAAATAGCGTCAAGAACGGGACTTACGAAAATAACAGTCCTTAGGATTCTACACGACCATCTAAACATGAATAAGGTTAGTGCAAGATGGGTCCCGAAACTTCTCTCGAGTGCTCAGCGAGCTGAACGAGTGGCGTGCTCCAAGGAACTTTTAGAGGAGTTCAAGTCATGTGAGAGTGAATTTATCCAGTCCATTGTTACCGGAGACGAAACTATGGTCTTATACTATGATCCTCTTTCGAAAAGAGTCGATGGAGTGGCGTCGTTCTGGGGAAGCACCCCCTCGAAAGGCAAAGGTGTGCCAATCTACCAAAAAGATAATGGCCACAATATTTTGGGATTGCGAAGGGATATTGCTTATAGATATCAAAGAACGCAATCAGACAGTAAACGGCAGTTACTATGCTTGCCTTATAGACCAGTTGCGAGAAGCAATAAAGCTTAAACGTCGAGGAAAACTCAGCAGGGGTGTCCGTCTTCTTCATGACAATGCGCCTGTCCACATGGCTGCAGTTGTAAAGGCGGCTATATCTAAATGTGGATTTAAAACAATCCGTCACCCACCTTACAGCCCTGATCTAGCCCCAAGCGACTATTTTTTATTTTCTAAACTTAAATCGGACTTAAGTGGGAGAAAATTTTCGTCCGATGATGAGGTCGCTGCTGCAGTTTTCGAGCATTTCGAAGACAAAACTTCCGAATATTATTTTAAAGGCATAGAAATGTTAATCAAACGATCTGAAAAATGTATAACAATAGGAGGAGACTACATTGAAAAATAAAAATATTTTTTTTAACCTAAACGTTAATTTTCATTATTAGGCCGGAAACTTTTGAACCTTACCACGTACGTCTTGCGTCGTGCGCGTGCGTTATCTACGTAGCTCAACTATAGTTGAGTATACTCAAGAGCAAAAAATAAAGGGTCGCTTTTCATAGAACTTTGTGTGAAAAGTGACCCGTTATTTTTGCTCGTGAGTGTAGTTTGTTTGGCGAAGTTGGGTGCACTTGTGTGCACAAAGTAATCATTTTGATTTCACTTTGCCCTCAGAGCTCAGTCCTGACTTTACAGTTCTTGATCTAGTTTGATTTCAGAATACGCCGCCGGCGCTGCCCCGGCCGCGGCTGATAGCTGACAAGTCAGTGACAACGCTTCGTTTCGTATTCGTACTGCGCTTCGTCATGATTACAAATAACGCTTATTCACCCTACAGTATCAGCTTTACGCAGCTGTTACACTTCTCTACAGGTGGTGGCACGTAAGTCTAACGTGGAGTACGCCCGCCCGCGTCCCCTGCACTCCCCCGCGATACCTTATTTTCGACTACTGCACATCAACGGTCATCGCTAGACTTACGTGCCGGCACTTGTACATATACTCGGGAGCAAATAAACCGGCTCACTTTTCATACAACTTTCTACGAGAAGTGACTGTTTTTTTTGCTCGCGATTAGTTTGAAACGGAGTTCCACCGACTGTCCCTTAGTTCACTGTGTTATTCTCCACGCCGGAACACAGCAGAACAAGCACTGCTACTTGACGGCAGGATTAGCGAGTAAGACGGTGGTAGCGATCCGGACGGACCTTGCACGAAGTCCTACCACCCACAAAAATTAAAATAATAATATATCAATAATCAAATTAGTTTGAAATTGTAACAAAATAATGTACCTAACTAAGTTAAGTACCTATGTTCCTCTTTATTAAGACTACAAAAATGGATATAGCTAATCTTTGCACATATAAACATTGAGTATTGCACATGTGCGAAGCGAAACCAGGGCGGGTTGTTAGTTTAGGTTCTTTAATTAAAATTAATTTACCACAATGTTCCCAGACTATTATTCAACGCCATCAAAGTGATATAGCGGCGTGGAGCAAGCGAGATTAGTATCTCACTCTTAATCGCAATGCGTTATTGAGTGTTCTTATGTCTTTTGCGTGTCGCTGGCACTTTAGATCGACGGTAGATCGAAGACAGAATAGAGACTTAATAAAGCCAGTCTCGACCTTTACTTTTAGCTGAAGCCGTCTAAGATTGGTTTTGATTGACCTACTGAAATAAATATTCCGGACAAAAAATTTTACTCGGCTATTTTGATAAAATACCTACTCTTAAACATCGAAAGTAACTGGATAGGCAATTTGATCGTCATCGCAAATGAATTATTAGAAAAAATCGTTTCAATCACGGTCCGATGTGTGTCACAATAAATGTGATGATGACATTCCGAATCATTTGATCATGAATAATTTGTCGTATAAATTTGCTGCTACCACTATCTTACCTGATCACCCCAAAGAGAATATAACCACTACGGTTTAGCTCATCCTACTGCTACTTTGGCAGCTGCCTTACCCTTAAAAACCGAAACAGAAGAAAAGTGCAAGCACTGCTGCTTAACAGCAGGATTACCGATTAAGATGATGGTACCTAGTGCTCTCAATCGATCTAGCAAAAAGTCGATAATTAGTTTTTTTTTTTAATAAACTAGGTACCTACGAAAAAAAAGAAAAACCTTATACTATTATTATAAAAGTTTCAGGTTTGTTTTGTTCTTACTTATATTTATTTTAAATAAATCCTTTAGCAGCTAATTTGAATAAATACATTTAATTGTAATAATAATAGTACTAATGTAATGTACTTACGCTGCATTGAAGGTTTAAAAACACAATGGTATGGATAACGTCCCTTTATCATCTTCAGTTTCGATAAAACTAAAATCAGAATGACAGGATGACAATGACATGATACATGACAGTGACAGACAGAAGGGTAAAGTAAACATTGAATTTCAATACATTCGTGACTGGGACTATTTTTTCTATTATTGCTAAAGAATCGTCCCATTTTGAATTATAAATTATGTTTCATGGAAAAGAGAAAGTGTATTTTATATTATTTATATTAATAGGTACGTTATCATTAATGGCTGTCTTGATTTTAAAGGAAATTTGTACCGGTTCAATAATGTTTTTTTCTAAATTTTTTTCAAAGGATTGGCAGCTATCAGTACACAGATCGACGTAGAAGAAGAAGCAGAAGTCACTAGAGACCCGGAAATCGATGAATTAGAGACCGACGTCCCGAATGTCGACGAATCAGAATCACTTTTGTCGAACGTCGTATCGGACGTCGACAAAACCCTGATTAACATTTACAACCACGTAACATCGGCCAACGTGACTGCGGAGAACAAAACCCAAATAGCCAATGAAACAAGGAAGCTTGTCAAGTGCAAAGAAATAACGTACGAGGACCAAAACCCCGAAGTAGAAGTGTCAGTTGAAATTATAAATGGAACAACTCTGTCCAAGATTTTACAGGTCAAACCTGACATCGCCAGCCGTGACGTCGAAGCAGACTGTGTTCTAGTCCTTTTCTATGCCAGAGCTTGTCCATTTAGTGCACATGCTGCACCACATTTCAATGCCCTAGCTCGGTCATACCCGAGCGTCAAAATGGTAGCTCTAGACGCATTAAAATACCATGGAATCAATGCCCAGTATGGTATTGTTGGTGTTCCAACCTTAAAAATGTTCCATAATGGCCGACCAGTTGGAAAATTCAACGGCACTGAATACAACATCCATTCGTTCAGTAAATTTGTACATGCAATTACAGGGCAACATCCACAGGTGTTATTGGTTACGTCTAAGGACTTCCAAGGTCCTGTTTCGAGTGTTGTTGAAAAGGAAACTGACTATTTTCTAGTTTTATCTTGGTTGTTTATCATAGTGTGCTCTGTCTACTACTTCATGCAGTCTAAGTGGTGGGGAATGATCGTCGAGATGGTTCAGAACAATTGGAGGGAATCTGAGGCACAGCATGAACATAATGACTAATGTATTATTAAGCAGATTAAATGTTGATCTTTATTTGTAAATTTTGTGTTTGAATTTGATTGGGCAAGAAAACCTATTGGGTATTGTGGTGCATAGTTTATCAAGTCAAGGTCAAGTTGCAAACTGAAACAATGCAACTCTTAACTCTATAGGCTGAACTCTTACCCCTTTATTATAAAAAAATACTATTATTACTGGCAACTGTATGATTTTGTCATGTCTATGTCTTGGACAAACAAACAGAAGTTTGAAATGTGTTAATGAATAAGATTATTTTATTAGCTTAAAACAGGTAATAATGTAAATGCAGAAATCACTTGTTTTCAAATTAATATAAAAACAAAGTCCTCATTTTTAAGGGTAAAGCGAGGTAGTGTCTGGGCCCTATTTTATAAAGCTACCAGTTACAATTTACAAGCGGAAGTCTCTATCTGACACATAGGGTCAGAAAGAGACTTCCGCTCGTAAATTGTAACTTACAGCTTTATAAAATAGGACCCTGGTCCTGAGCTCGTGAGTTCTTAACATAAGAGATAACCATTATTACCTACCATTAAAAAATATCATCAGAATCGGTTTACTATCTCTGTAGGTTACATACATTTTATAGGCTGTTAAACACAAAACCATCCTTTGCGTCACACAGTCGTGTAAAACGTTTGTCCATCAAAGTAAAACAACAGCTACATAAAAGAATATTCAATCTATATTTTTTCCATAAAGATTACTTGTGTGACTTAAAATCTAATTACACACATTACAGCACTAATTTTTTCTTTCACTGTCATGACCATCACTATTCAATACTACATAGAAAAAAACAATAATTAAGGAAGAGACTAGCAGAAATTCTTATATAAATTTATTTATTACAGCCAATTGTCATAAAATTATCAACAAAAGCATTTTCAACAGCCTGTCCCACCTCTAAGTAAAGGCTCCTTGACACATGTCATGTTTTGTCACCATAAAAACCCCAGTGGTTACTTCGTATTCTGTAGATCTGTAGTGCCATGGTGCTCATGGCGACAAAGTGGTGTCGATTTATCGCCCGTTTTGTCAACAAGTTTTTGCAACGGTACCCGATCCAATACTTAACGAAACTCAGATTTTTACGAAGACAATTTTTGTGTGTACAAGCAGGCAATTAAATCAATTACTTTATTTCAGCAGGCATTTCAGCCCCTTCTAAAGCAGCTATGATGTTCCTTGCAACTAACTCGCTCATAGCATTCCTCGCTTCAATAGCAGCACTTCCAATGTGCGGAAGCACCACACAATTCTTCAACTTGAACAACGGACTGTCCAACGGAAGCGGCTCCGGGGTGGTCACGTCCAACCCGGCAGCCCTGATAGTATTATTCTGCAGAGCTTCAATCAAAGCATCCTGATCAACGGTGCCACCCCTACTAGTATTCACAAAAATGGCAGTCGGCTTCATTTTCGCAAAGGCAGCTTTGTTGAATATCTCCTTAGTATCCGGTACTAAAGCAGCACAGCATACGATGAAGTCGCTTTGAGTGATCAGCTCGTCGAATGTAGTTTTAATGGCTCCGGTTTCTTTCGCTTCAGGGCGTTCGCTTCGGTTGTAGTAGAGGATTCTGGAGGTGCCGAATGCTTTGACACGGCGGGCGACTCCCTGGCCGATGCGGCCGAAGCCGACGACTCCGACGGTGGCGCCGGCCAGCCCGGGGCCCGTCATCCAGGTGGGGGCCCAGGACACCCAGCCGCCGGTGCGGGCCTCGTGCTGCGCTTCGGGTAGCCGGCGTGATGTGGATAAGAGGAGGGCCAGCTGGAACGTAAAAGTTGGCGTGTGAGTGGGGGATTGCTTAGTGGCTCAATCATTAGGCGTTTTTGTTATATAGGGTAGGGAGACTACTTGCCGACCAGTCTTTAATTGGGTTTATTGATTTTGATAGTGCAGAAAATATGGCAGTCGTAACGCCTGTTTGAATTATTTGCCAAGACGTAAAATTTGAAATATTACTTATAGTATAGATTTGTTGCCCATTCAAGTTGGTCTTCAAATGAGGGTGAAAAGGTATATTTTAGGTAAGTATGCATTTTAGACCACAATCTTCACTTACTCAGACACGATTGTGGTCAAACGCAAGCCTACTTATTCTGCATATTCTATTGAAGCAGGCGTTACTTTGCGGAGGCCCATTTCAATGAACAAAAATTTTCGGCATATAAAATAAAACCAAAAGTCATCCTGGACAATGACTGGTTGTAATTTAACTATTTCATCACAAAAATCTTGAGCTGGATATAGCATAACTTCATTACTTCTATAAACTAAGCAATAATATTCCCTTTGGGTAATGCTTGTCTTAATATCTTTCAAATTCTGTATTTATAAGGAACTAGCTTCTGCCCGCGACTTCGTCTGCGTAGAATTAGACTTGCATTAGGCGCCTACGGCCTTTGATATGTTTATTTCTAGCCCTGTCACGTCGTCACGTCGTCACAAACTTTCGCATTTATAATATTAGTAGCATTTATAATAAGTTCACTTTAAACTTACAGTCAACTCAGCCGTAGCATCAGTCAGCACATCAGGCGTGTAACCTATCCTAATATTCCTCTTCTTACACTCCGCCACGTCAATATGGTCATGGCCCACGGATATGGTTGCCACAACCTTCAACCCTGGTCCCGCTGCATCAAGCACCTCTTTGTCTATCTTCTCCGTGAGAGAACAGTAGATGCCGTTGGCTCCGACCACACCTTTCAGCAGCTCTGCCCGAGGAACTGGAGAGGGGTGATCCCAGAAGTTCACTTCGCATCTGGAATGGAGGTTGGTACAATAAAATTTTAAAGGAATTTGTTTTTTCATTGCTAAGCGGTTTATCTGGCAGCTTGCTCTCTCCAGCCCGGCTAACACGAGAGCACGCAAGAGTCGCGTCGCGCGCGAGATAGATTACCCGTCTCTTTCTAGAACAAACAGTAAGAAAAAGACGGGCAGTCTAACTAGCGTGCGACGCGACTCTCACGCGCTCTCGTGTTACGACGTTCAGTAAGCTGTAAGTCTTAAGAGGCTAACAGCAATAGACCGTTACAAAAAAAAAACTCTTATTATTTTTCTATAATATAGTGTTGAATGTACACTATGATGGTGGCAGAAAAAGATGTTACTGTGTTTGGTGAGCTAGTTAGAAGATATGTGTGGTTCTTGTAAAACAGCTAGTAATTTTATGCTAATATTTTCAAAGAAATGGTGTTCACACACCTACTTCTTTTGTTTTATTTTGTTTGTTATTTGACATACCTAACTTAAGGTACCTATTAGTTATAGAACTTATAGTTATAGCAATGATAAATATTGCCACTTATTAGCGTGAAGTTACATCACTGACTACTATAATCAATAAATTTAATAACTTGGTACAGTTCAACATATGTGTGCTAAGTAAATATTGCCAGACATTAAATAACAGAATTGTTCTGAAAGTACTGTTAAAAGTTAAAGTTAAAAGTCTTTTATTTTGCATAATAAAATGGTTGTCTGGTAGAGATTGCTATTAAGCGATAAGAACGCCTATTCTATACTTTGTTCTTTGTTTATGTATTGATTTGTGGTGTTCAATAAAGAGTATTTGTATTGTATTGTATAAAATAACCATTACAGTGCATTCTAATTTATGGCTTTTTATATCGCCTGTTAGGGTCCTACGGGACGTGAAATAAAAATAGTGGACTGTAAAATTATAGGCTGGTTTAATTAGCCGTCTAACAATCAAATCTTAATATTAATTCGGAGGTTGTCCGACGCCGGTGGTGTTCGTTAGGCGAGTCCGGTGCCGCGCCCGGGCCGCTAGTCGTGTCGCAACCGTCTCGTCCTCCCGCGCGCCTCGTCCCGCGCGTGGGCTTAGCTGGGTGCTCAACATGCTCCCCGGGTTGAAGTGACAAGCTTCAAAAATCTGGAAGGGGACAGATGTTATTAAACGCCCTTCGAATGGTGCCTGTCCTTGTTTTTAATTCGGCGACTCTACTGACGCCGTCGCTGCCAGGGTAGAGTTGAATGACTCGTCCCAGGGACCAGAGCAGTGGTGGAAGCGCCCTGTCCTTAATGAGGACAAGCGAACCTAGTTTCAGCTGCTGAAGTGAAGACTGCCACTTTAATTTTTGCTGCAGGAGGTGAACATACTCCAACGAAAAACGGCTCCAGAAATGTTGCTTTAAAAGCTCAATCCTCTTGAAGCGCTCGAGGCGGTTTATATTTGTATCAGTCACTTGAGGATTGGGAATAGACAAAAGTGAGCGTCCAATTAAAAAGTGGGCAGGAGTAAGAGCGGAAAAATCTAAAGGATCAGAGGAGAGTGGGGTAAGAGGACGAGAGTTTAAGACAGCCTCTATTTGAGTGAGGCACGTAGCCATCTCCTCATAGGTTAGATGAGTGGTTTGAAGTAACCGTTTAAGGTGAAATTTAGTAGAGCGTACCGCTGACTCAGCCAAGCCATTAAAGTGGGGCGAATAAGCCGGTATGAATTTAAATTCGATGCCTTCTTGAGCCATTTGACCCTCAAGGTCAGACTGGACAAGAAATTTAGCTAGCTCGTTACAAGCTCCGACGAAGTTTGTGGCGTTATCGGACGTAATGCTTCGAGGCTTCCCCCGACGCGATACGAAACGCTTTAAGGCAGCAATAAAAGCTTCTGAGGACAACGACGTAACGAGCTCTATATGACAGGCTTTCACTGAATTGCAGATGAAGATTGCCAAATAAGATTTTATAACTTTGCAACCTCTACCTTTCTTGTCGGCTATCAACACTGGCCCCGCATAGTCGACGCTACAATGTAGGAAAGGGAACTCTAGTTCCGTTCGAGAGGCCGGCAACTGGCCCATGATGGGCTGAACAGTTTCAGCTTTATGCCTAAAACAAGTAACACATTTATGAACGGTCTGTTTAGATAGATTTTTGCCACCTAAGGGCCAGTAAGTCTGCTTTATATTATTTAACAGAAGCTGTGATGGAGCATGTAAATATTTCACATGATAATGAGCGAAAATAATTTTAGTAAGATGGTGTTTACCACATAAAATGATGGGGTGCTTAGTGTCGTAACAATAAGGGGAATTTTTTAGCCTACCACCAACTCGAATCAAGTCATCAGAATCCATAAAGGCACTTAATGAAATTAATCTATTTTTGCTAGATAGTACCTTGCCAGATTTTAGAGTGGCGTATTCTTCAGGAAACATTTCAGTCTGAGCTCTACATATGATTAAATTTAATGAACTTTGGAGCTCTTGAACAGAAAGAAGACCAGTTGCTTTGCTGTTGGGGTTACGACAATTGTAAATAAATCTTTGTATATATGCTATTATGTTTTGTAAATAAGTTAGCTTAGATTTATTATTAATTAAGTTAGATATTAAATTATTTGTATTAGTTTTGTTATCAATCGCGAAAGAACAAGTAATCAACTCGGGTAGATCGTATTTCTCGTGTAAGTTGGGCATTTTAGGCCAGGTAGATTCAATATCTAACAAATAAGACGGCCCTGACCACCACAAAGACGAACAGCTGATAAGGTCAGCCTTCAGCCCCCGAGAAATAAGATCCGCCGGATTGTCCTTCGACGGCACGTAGCTCCACGTGTGACCTTCAGTGCTTTCCTGAATTTCATGCACACGGTTGCGTACAAAGCTTTTGAGGTTGGTTGTTGGAGTATTCAACCAACCCAGCACAATAGTAGAGTCACACCAAAACCTACATCTTGTGATTTGCATGGTTAATGAATTTAATATTTTACTACACAGCCTTGCAGCCAGCAAAGCTCCGCAAAGCTCTAGACGAGGAATAGTAGTTGGTTTAATTGGTGCCACCCGACTTTTTGACGTCAAAAGGTGGACCTTGACAAGACCTGACTTGCTTACAGATCGAACGTACACACAAGCGCCATACGCCCGCTCTGAAGAGTCTGAAAAAACGTGAAGCTCATGAATGATAGAGTCTTCACCAAGAACCCAACGAGGAATCTTTAGTTGGTTAAGAAGAGGTAGCGTGTTGGTAAACGAAAACCACAGCAGCTTAATTTCATGTGGGACTTCGGCGTCCCATGAACACTGCTGAATCCATAATCTCTGCATTATGGTTTTTGCTTCCAAAACGCAAGGGCCGACCAGCCCTAGCGGGTCAAATATTTGACTGATGACAGATAAAATGTGACGTTTGGTGATTATTTGGGGAAGTTCAATATTGATTGAATAACTTAACGAATCTAAATCGGAAATCCAGTTCAATCCTAATGTTTTTGAAGAAACTTGCATATCAGTGCTAGAAATATCTAACATATTTTCAGGTTGAGAGGATGAAGCGGAAATTTTGTTAAGGATAGTTTGACTATTTGATCGTAATTTTCTTAATTTAAATTTAGCTGATTTTAAGGTGTTTATGATTCCTGTACATAGAGATATGGTACTGTCAACAGATGAAGAACCTCCCAAATAATCGTCCACATACAAATCTCGTTGAATCGACTGTTTAACGTCGCTATCAAGAGCGTTAGAGGCTAAACTAACCAAACACTTAGTGGCTAAGTACGGAGCAGATGCCGTTCCATACGTCACCGTGTTAAGAGTGTAGGTTTGTAAAGGTTGTGACGAGTCATACCGAAAAATAATTTGTTGAAGAGAGCGTTGGACAGGATTTAATTCTATTGCTCTATACATTTTCTCTATGTCGCCGGTAACGACATATTTGTGCTGGCGAAACCGCAGCAAGATGGAATAGAGATCTTCTTGTACAGTTGGGCCGACCATCTGGATGTCATTAAGCGACAAACCAGAAGAAGAGGCGGCTGAAGCATCGAAGACTGCACGAAGCTTTGTGGTAAGACTTGATTCACGAATTACACCGTGATGTGGTATGAAATAAGCGACCTGTTGAGAGGAGGTAAAAGGCTCCTTGTTTTTGGTCATGTGACCTAAGCGCTCATATTCGCACATAAATTGCATGTACCTATCTTTGAAGGCAGGCTCTCGAGCAAACTTACGCTCTAAAGATAAGAATCGGCATTTTGCCATCTGAAAGGAATCGCCCAAGACTGAAGGATCGTCCTTCAGCGGCATGGTGACTACGAAGCTACCGTCCTTATTACGCGTGGTGTTAGTCGAAAAACTCTGCTCACATGCACGCTCTTCTGGCGACAACGAATGCTTGGCTGACACAGTATCAAGCTCCCAGAAACGAGATAAGTCTGGATTGGGTTCCGCGCTTAAAAAATGACAAACGGGAGAAGAAGAAGGTGTTTTAAGGCGGGCGACATACCCAGACACCAACCAACCCAGTTTCGTTTCGTATAACTTAGGCTGATTTTTACCTAAGTCGATGGAATTATTGCATAAGACGGACCAAAATATGTCGGCCCCAACTAGGATGTCTATGACTGACGGTATATTAAATGAAGGGTCAGCTAGATTTATTCCCGTAGGAAGAGGAATATTTTCAATGTTAATAAACGAAGACAGTCCACAGTAAGGCTATAGTCAGTGTAAGACGACTTTATAGTAAGGCTGCAAGACTGTGTAATATAAGAAGTATTGGTGTTGATACCTGTCACCGTGGAACTCGCACTGCGTCGGGACAAACCCAGCTTACCGCAAAGCGATTGCGTAATGAAGTTAGCCGTGCTGCCATTGTCGAGCAGCAGTCGAGCAGAGTGCGCAGCGCCCGCGCTGTCGATCACTTTCACGAGCGCTGTGGAAAGCAAAACATGCGAAGGGGTAGTAGGCTGCTTTGAAACGCTTGAACTAGCAAAGTTATTGATGTTGCTAGTCGATGGAATAGGGTTTTCAAGCGTTGATCGTGACTCATGCAAATGTAGCAGAGTATTATGCCTTTTTTTGCAATATTTACATGGTACAAGATTGCAATGATTTTCTAAGTGCCCGGGACGTAAACAATTAAGACAGACCTTCGTTTCCTTGGCCTTTTGAATACGGGATTCAATAGGAAGGGCTCTGAATGTTTCACAGTTAAATAGAAAATGATTTAGATTGCATAGGGGGCATGTAAATATTATTTTATGATTTTTATTGAATTGTTGATTTGTGTTTTTCTTTTGAAAATTATTTTGATTGTTATTAGTTATGAGTAGATTAGTGTTTGTCTTATAAGATTCTGATGACTTGTGCATTTTACCTTTATTTTCTTGTAAGGTCTCCAATAGCACTGCTCGGTTGCTAAGGAAGGTAATAAACATTTCTAAAGAAGGTGGCTCATTGAGCGTATTTCTGTACTCTTCCCATACCCTATGTGTGACACTATCAAGCTTTTCAGCCATCATATGGATTAGCAAGGTGTCCCAATGCTCAGTAGGTTGATTTAAAGTGGACAATGCGCGAAGATTTTTATTCGTGACATCAATAAGGCGCCGAATAGATGAACAAGACTCGCTTCGTATGGGTTCAACGCTGAAAAGTTCCCTGACATGATTATTTACGAGCAACCTCTTGTTGTCGTACCTGCTGCACAATAATTGCCAAGCGGACTCATAATCTTCGGCTTTGAAATCTAAATTATCAATAACAAGCAAGGCACTACCCTTCAAAGAAGCACGGAGATAGTGCATTTTATTGATAGCATCAATGTCTTGTCTCGAGTGGATTAAAGACGTAAATGTATCCCTAAATTCGAGCCAGTGTTGATAGTGACCATGAAAGACGGGCAAATCAATTTTTGGCAACCTAACACAATTGTATTTGAAAGCGCTTGCCTGTGCATCTTCATAGCCCGATACGTCGCTGCCGTCGTGCCGCGCCGGCTGCTTGCCGAGCTGCGCGCTCGCTGCCGCCACCAGCAAGTGGTACTGAGCGTCAAACTGTTCGCGTTCCCTCTCTTCCTTTTGAGGTTCATTCGAAAGTACCTCGATATCGCTCTGTAATGAATCGAATTCCGCGTATAAGGCATCGAATTTACTGAAACGGCTTTCTAGGTCTAGAAGTTGCAGTTTACTAGGTTCTTTGCAAGATTGAAACACTTTTAAGTAGTTACTAAATATAGTAAGCTTCGATTTCATGCTACTGCGTTTTTTAATCAGCTTTTCTTCAGCCATAATAGCAGTTAGCAACTAGATGCAATAAAATGTAGAAGGAAAATAATATTTGTTTTGAATGCAATAAAGTGCTACTAACTGAGGTGAGAACAAAGAATATTAGCTGCGTAAGCAACTTGGATCGACCGGCCGGCTAGATCGGGCGCTGACAAGAAACGATCGCTTGGCGTAAACAAGTTCCCGTTTGTGCGATCTAAAAGGTCTAATTTGCTTTGAATAAGCTTTAAAGGCAAATAAATTAATAAATCAATATGAATGTTGGTAGGAAGATGAAATATGGTACCAAATGAATTTAAATAAGAAATTGCATAGAAAGTGCATGAACAGAGCTCACTAAAATAGATGCTGTCTAAGAAATTAGGCACAAAGATTAAATATGTTTTTTTTTTTGAAGAAAAAAGGTGAAGGAGATGGAAAAATGGAACGAACTCACTGGATTGTCGAAACCGTCCACAAGTGTGACTGTCTTTTCTTCCAAAATGTTCCTTCTTGAATATGAAGATGACTCGAACTTTCGATGGCTGTCCAATCCGTCGCGCGGTCGACCTCCGAGCGACCTCCGTGGCACTGATATCTCTTAGCGTGTGTGGTTGCCCGTCGAATTACCCTCGGCAGGATACACGGTAATGATCTTGAGGGTTTCTTCGACTGCTGAAGACCACAACTGAAGAGCTTCGAGATGCGCTGGCACGTAGCTTTTTAATCGCGTCGTAGATTTTAGACGGTGAGAATCCTAAAGGACCAATGTTAGGGTCCTACGGGACGTGAAATAAAAATAGTGGACTGTAAAATTATAGGCTGGTTTAATTAGCCGTCTAACAATCAAATCTTAATATTAATTCGGAGGTTGTCCGACGCCGGTGGTGTTCGTTAGGCGAGTCCGGTGCCGCTAGTCGTGTCGCAACCGTCTCGTCCTCCCGCGCGCCTCGTCCCGCGCGTGGGCTTAGCTGGGTGCTCAACAGCCCTAGCATTAATTGCTAGCAAGTTTCACGCAATAGTTACATTTCCTTTTAAACAGTTTTAAAATAAAAAATATACCTATTATCCTGTAATATTTTCCCACTGCTGGGCAAGGGTCCCTAGATGTACCATAATGCGCTGTAAAATAATTATCCTTATTTATTTTACAATAAATTTGAGCATATTATTAACTAGCACTATTACTATGTAGATCCAATTTGTTATTTAATTTATTGATGACATCATTAAGATAGCCCATAGTGACATATTATATGGAATGATAAACAAAATGCCTAAAGAATTACCAATAAACTGTTTCAATGAAATCATTATGCAATTGATTGAGTAACAAAAACCAAACTAAGGTCAACTTTAATTCTTCCAGAATTAGTTCTGGAATTAGTTCTTGTTGCAAACTCCATTAAGCCAATCCGGTCACTGGTTACAGCCTTATTATAATTTCAGTACTTTGAAATATCACTGAAAAAAAAACCTTGCACAAAAAATCAAACTAACATTGCACTTTAACACTTTTACTGACAGTATGTCAGCAGCGGGATATATGTATGCTTAACAACACTTAATTGATAGAAGTGTCAGTGTTAATTCAAAATTTTGTCAAAAAAGGGATGTGAGGTTTCAAGTATTTTTATGATTTAAGTAGCTAAAACTACATAAACATTAAGTTACTTTTTGAACTTGCAACTTACCCTTTCCTTAATAGATCCAAACCGCCAGATGGCATGTCATTGCGCGTCACATACACCAGGGGCTTGCCGGCGCTACTCATCTTCCTGACAGTACTGTTGATAATACGATCACGAACTAAACCACTAACGGCGACGACGCTCTTATAAATCATGTATTACCTACGCTAGTTTCACGGGTAATGGGCAATAAATTTCCGTATTTAGCTATACTTAAGTCACGACAAGGCCACTCACTGTCCCGGCAAGTATTTAGGCGGTTCGGCAATTGTTTTTTTTTCACTCTCGCCCTTGAAAAACGAAGGCTTCGCCACGTAAATAGTTATGTGCAGAGCCACGACAGTGGCCAGTATAACTTTGCCCTTGGTTGACTTTATGAATGACAAAGCGCTCATGATCAGTTCCTAGTCCTAAGTAAGAGATAAAATTACTAATTACGTAAAACACAGGAATGATAAGGAAATACAAGTATCCCGCAACCTTGAAAAAAAACAAGGAAAACGTCAAATAAAATCAACATGATTTTGACAGTGACGTTTAGATTGCGTTCAGAAATGTTCTTTGTATAAGTATGAAAACGCAACAAAATATTTTTTACTGAAAAAATACCACTAACGCAACGCGGATTTTGAAACGAAGGGGTTCCGTAATCTAAATCTAAGACTAATAATCTTGACAAATGTCGGGACTCAAGAGGACATAAGGTAGGGTCGTATTTATTACCACAACGTCCACAACATAATAAAAGTCAGAGGTGCACAACCTTGAGAAAAGATTTTTAATAATTCGGTTTCTTTTTGAGTTCATTTAAGTACCTACATTATCGCTCGGGCTGTCCTATACCTGAACATAATTTCCGAATAAAACGCTCGTGACCTATAATTATTAGAGTAAGTTCCCTAAATATGGACTAGTCACATAATATGGACCACGAAAATATTTCGCTAGATGTCATTGCTATCGCAGTGAAGTTGGGCGCTTTCGATGCCCTTGCGTCGCGCCCCAGTGTCAGTCGATTGCCGCGAGGCTACATAGCCGTGCGTGACTTTGATCGCCATTTTAAAATTTTAGGCACATTTTATGTAATTTTACGGTGAGTTTTGTAAGTTTATTACTACGTTAATTACAGCAACTTATTCTTGAATCTCCGTATTCTAGAAACATTGTTTTGTTACGGAATATTCTTGATATAATGTGTAACTGTACGTCATACCTATAATTTTTGTAAAATATTTAACGCTCAAATGGTACTAGTTTTTGTTATGGACCGATGGTGAGGTTTCAAATATGGTCTAGTGGTCCATATTATGAGGGATGATGACAATATGGACTACTCGTTAATCCATAATTATATATTCGATATTTTATCTGTTTAAAGTCATGGCATCGAAATCAAAGAGGCAAAAATGGGACAAAGAGTCCATGGCTATGGCTATACTGGCTATTCGCGATGGGCACATGAGGAATGCGCTGGTGCAGATGGAGTTTCGTTTTTGTGTGAATGTTGCAAATTCTAACATTAGATTTTGCATTATGCCAGAGAGGGGTTTTACAATTATATTTGTTTGTTATTTGAGACTGATTATAAAAAGACGTTCTTAATAATTGTTAACAAAATTGTGGTTATATCGTATTGAAAATATCATGGTCCATATTATGCAACCCTTTTTAGTATAAAGAACCTAGCGGTCCATATTAAGTTACCTCTGAGTTACGTTTTTTCATATTTAATAAAAAAGAAAATTTTGTTAGAGGATTTGTTTCTTTATTCCATTTTTGTTATAAAATGTAAGTACTAGATAGTTATTTGACTGACTCACATTAATTAGACTAGTTTAATTTGAAAATTCTGTGTTTTGCACCATGATAAATAAGCTGGTGTTAATGGTATTTTATTTGGATCGGAATATTGCTAAATATAATGCTATATGAGGGCGGGATTTAAAAAATATATTTCTCAGTCATTTAAGACTGTTTACATAAACAAGTTCCTTATAATTTTTGCAAAATTAAAATTATATCATACTCAAAATATCATGGTCCATATTTTGTACCCCTAGTCCGTATTAAATACTTAGTGGCCCATATTAAGTTACCTTTTTTGTAATACCTAAATACGACATATTTTATAAAAACGAAAACATTGTTTGAGGATTTGTTTTTTATTGCAATTTCGGCATAGGATGTAACTATCTAGATAGTTTCTCGACCGACTGACGTTAATTACACTTGTATAACTTCAAAGTTCTGCGTTTCATTACATTAAATCCATAAGGTAGTCCATATTTAGGGAACTTACTCTATACGGATAGGACATGCACTAGGTAGATGGCCGATAGAGGCAGATGAAATAGATGAAACCATAAGGGTTCCATTTTGCCTTTATAGGTGCCAAGGATAGGTTACATTTACAAAAAGATTTGGGGATTCTTTGTTTGAGAAACATAATGTAGGTACCTACTTTGTTGTATTAGGTAAATTTATTAAGTTTACTTAACATGGTGTTAAGAAGGTACTAGAAAGTTAGGTTAAGCAACGGTGTGCTTGGTGTAGGTAGCAAATATCTTTCCAACTTTTAGTTAGTTTATTTTGTGCTATAATGAGCTTTCGCTTTACCGACTTAAAATCGGAATTACCCTCTAATATACTACAGTCGAACTACATCGAAGTTGTAATCTTTTCAGTTTCATTCCAGTTTAATGTTTCAGCTGAATTGTTTATAATTATTTAGGTAGGTACATTAAAGTTACATCCCATTGCAGTACATACCAACACCAAGTAGTTACAGTAATGGTAGATAAAAACCGTGGTTTTGTTTATTTACTTAAAACTTAACAGAAACATCCAAAGTGCCCTAGTAAACATGCTTCACGGCCAGCTATAAAACGAGTAAAACCGTATTTTATGGTCTCAGCGTAAACAAACCGCAATAGTGAAACTTTTTGCTCTTTCCCGTTCAATATGCGTCTACGGAGGCAAATCCATAGACACTTAAAACTTTTATAAACAGAAGACAGTCGGTTTGCCGCCGCTGCCGCGGGAGAGCGTGCGATGTTCGAATTTTAAATAATTCGAATAAAAATAACGGACACTGTGAAGTTCTGTTCTATGATTTTTAATGCATGACATTGGAAGCGGATGCAGTGCTTTGAGGTAAGGGTGTAGATTAGTTTAAATAAAGTAATATCTAAAAATAACAAGATTAATTCAAGAACATAACATTTTACTTAAGTACGTACGAGTACATAGGGTAACAACTATAAAACTACTCGGGCAAGGTTTTGTTAGACACTTACCTCTTTATTAAAAAAAAGTCTGGTCATAGCTAATAATTATCCCAAGATGTCACAAAAGAAATAAGTACATAAGTTTTATTTTTGTAGGTAATAAAAAAAAGGTCGTGGGTTCGAGCCCGGGCTCGCACCTCTGAGTTTTTAGGAGTTTATGTGGGATATTCCGTTTGAAATTTACCATGAGCTTTTCGGTGAAGAAAAACATCGTGAGGAAACTTACACACATCTACGAAGCAATTCAATGGTGTGTGTGAAGTTCCCAATCCGCACTGGGCCTGCGTGGGAACTATAGCCCAACTCCTCTCGTACTGAGAGGAGGCTTGTGCTTAGCAGTGGGACGGCCTAGCCTAGGCTGCCAGCCCAGGCTGGAGATGTGAGTATAATATTAGATTGGTTGACATTGACAATGACAACAATAAACTTGACGTATTCCGAAATTCAAAATTCGAAGTTCTTCGTATCGTTCCGCTGACAATAAACCCGGTCACACATGTGTGCAAACATCTATACAAAGTGCGAATATATGTGCACGTGTGAGTGACCGGGGTAATAGTAATTAAATGGAAGTGTGAGGCGGCGTAAAGCGGTGCAAAAGGCCTGGCGCCACACAGCAGAAAATAAATTAAAAAAATTGGATAAAATCCAAAAGTACCCTTCCCCTCTTCTTGCACCATCAGAGGGCCTCGCCACAGTATATATATAAGCTAAAGCCTCGCGAAATGTACCTTAAGGCCACATTAAGTTTAGGGTGGTAAACATTCATGCTAAACGTCTAGTTTTTCCCTAGCTAGGCAGGCTCTATCTATGCCGTAAGGGGTAAAGACGTTATTTATGTATATGTATGTATATTATGTGTTGTATTGTATATCACTTCGCGGATCGGACGATTTAGAGAATAACAATACTGGTCTAAACCATTTTCATTCTTACCTGTCCTATTTGGTAAACAAAATTCTAACCTCAATATGCAAATTTTTGTAAAGAATAAGGTGTATTATGTTATCAAATAAACCTGAGGTAATATTTTGTACATAATTTTGCTGATATTTTATCTTCAGTTAATTTATTTAAGATGAAATAGTTAAAAAATAACAAAAATGAGACGTTTTGAGGTTAGAATTTTGTTTACCAAATAGGACAGGTAAGAATGAAAATGGTATAGATTTGGGTAGTGAGAAAGTCTACAGCAAAATTGTGTGGAATTCTCTACAAAATCTACCACAAGTACCACAGAACTATGTACACAAATTGTGCACGGAAATATAAAAGCGGCTCAATAAACAAGACAGCCATCGAAATTACTGCCAAATGAATGACATGAGATATTCTATAGCTCTCTAGGCTGGCAACGCATTTGCAATCCTCCAGTGATCCAGTGTTGTGTTGCAGGTGTCCAAGAGTGGTGCGTTTAAAAAAATAGTAGGTATACCTAATTTCATTGCAGGGAGAGTGAACTCATCCTGTAGCCGTCGCGTGCTAGTCTACGAGATTTTTTGGAATGACAAACAACTCTTCATAAAATAAAACTAATTAATTTAACGGCTGAAAGGCTTCTGCACCCATGGCCTGTTTTTTTTAAACAGGCTTAATTAACTCTATGCGGGATCTACCGTGTAAAACTTAATACTCGTAAGTTCGATACCCGACACAACCTGTAAAAAAAACCTTGAATTACAAATTAATTATAAAGAAAAATGACAATAGAAAGTAGCGGCTTGATACCTAGTGCGTTCACAGCGTTTGATAAAAAAAAAAACAACTGCGTTCAGAAACGTTTCAGAGTTGCAACAAAGCCTTCGAAAACACAATATTGCACGGTTTCAGCACGTAGGAGTTTTCGTAGTGAAAGTGAACTTGCAATTTTGATGGCCCGCCTGCCAAGGCCGATATTACGAAACATAATCTTAATTAGAAGTACGCGAGTAATGTACATAATTTATTTTTGCATTGCTAAACTATTGTAATTTTTTGGGGAAACGCATCTTAATATTGTTCTGAAATGCTAAAGGAAAATTTGATTTAATTCAGAAGTCTCTAATGTTGACGAAAAGGCATTAAAACGTAATGTTGATGCACATATTCAGTGTTTTATATTAGTCACGCAAATTATCAGTTAATTAAATGCAACGTTCTTTCAAAATTTAAAAAGACTTAAGTAAAAAGTCAATAAGCTTCAATTGAATCACCGCTTAACAAACTTACTATGATTACGGACACAAAATAATGTTAAAAAATAAAACAATAGTAGAAGAAGTACAAAGGCGAACTTATACCTAAAAATGGATCTCTTTTAGCTAACCTAATACTAAAGTTTGTTACGACTTCCACGTATTGGCATCTAGTTAAAGGATTACGGTAGTTTAGAGTAAAAAAATGAGGTCACCACTTTCTTCGCATCAACTGTAAAATTTTTGACGTAAAATACTTGAATATGGCAACAATTGCATAGTTTATGTTATGTCGTGTGGCCACGCGCCCATGCCAGACGAGTGGCGGGAAAGGAGGTAGAGTCACAATTTGGCCGCGCTACTCGTCATATCTTCACTCACTCTTTCTCTCTCTCTCGTCATGTGATAAAAGAAAGGGCAACATTGCAGTAGTGCGATGAGTGTAGTGTGATCAGTGTGGCGTAGAGTAAAGTTTAAAGCAATAAATAATAAATAAGTTAAATATAATTATTGTTGAAGCAGTCAGGGGTAAAAGCAGGTTTCACAAAAAAACGTTTCATCGTTATCTTTGCTTTAATTTATTTTATTCGTGACGCGTCGCAATTACTCGAATCGCACACATAATTTTAGTATAACTTTCATCTTAAAACTGTAAAACTGCTACGGTTATGATAGCAGAAATAAGTTATTACCTAATTAGCGCATAAAAATCTAGACGAGTAATCTATGATTCTGGAAGCGAAATAACTTATACACTTTCTGAAAGAGCCTGTTGCATAGGAATGCTTGCGGCATGTTGCAGTGACTTTCATCTTGTTAGCGGCGACTAAACGTAAACTAAATAATAAAGTAAACGCACAAAAATCATTCCGCGGCCGCTCGGAAGCCGTAAATCGGCTTAAAAAACGTTGCCAATGACTTTCTACAGAGTAATTAGAAGATTCGCACACGAAAGTGCAGTGAGTTATTTAGCGGCGGGAAAATGCGCGGAGCGCGCTACGTTCGCGTTCGGAACATGCTTTTTTTTTAAATTTCGACTCATGTCAAAATCAGACTGGCTGGTGCAAAAATCCGATTCCATTTGCAGGCTTGAAAGTTATGATAAATTAAATATAGTACCTATACGTAAATATGTATACATATGTAACGGTCATCTACTCTAAATACAATAAATATAGGCATGGATTAGACGGACGGAGATCCATGTCACGATATATATAGACATAATATTGATGCGTATCACAACGAATCCAGTTGTTTTGAAATCCACGATCCTATATTATTGACATATACCAGTACCTATCACGATAATATTCACCGTCTAATCCATGCTAGGTGTATACATGCTTTGAAAACCCATCAAAACTGTTTATAACCATTCGTAAACTAGATAGATAACTTTAGTTTTAGTAATTAGCTTTACAAAAAGACACCGATTGTAAAACCAGTAAGTGCCTATTTTACACGTTAATGGATAGTGTACAGTGTACACTTAACCCTTTGTATGCTTATGACACGGATCCGTGCCAAATTTAAGGCTATCTTTTTGTATTTTTATTTAAATCAGCAGAATTTGTGCATATAGAAACAGATGAGACTAGAATGCAGTACTTTTTTTTAGCTCCCGCATACGACGGGTTTAGTGAATATCTAACTAATATTATAAATGCGAAAGTATGTATGGATGGATGAATGGATGGATGTTTGTTTGTTACTCAATCACGCCAGAACGGCCCAACGGATCTGGATGAAATTCGGCACATAAAGTCAAAGTCAAAGTCAAAAGTTTATTTTGCAAATAGGCCGCCGAGGGCTCTTTTACATGTCTTTTTTTTAATCTACCAGCGCATTCGGAAAGACCATCATTGCCAAGAAGAATGCGCAGCAAGAAACTTGGCAGAAAGTCATTTTTTCAAAATAAAATAGATTTACAATAGTACTTAAATTCTACTTAACTTACCTATAATACAATTAATACATTTTATAAAAGGGATGTAAAAGGTCCCTAAGTTAAGTCCGTACCTTAAATTACATTGGTCTATAGTAGAGATGTATAAAGTCTCTACTGGTCAAAGCGAAAAGTCTGGAATAGCACATAGGCTACTTTTTATCCCGGAAAATTGCGTAGTTCCCGCGGGATAGCGGTAAACGAATTCTTTGCAGACGAAGTCGCTGGCAACAGCTTGTATGTATATATTCGTAAAATAATGCTCATTAAAACATACTTTAATCTATCGTCCAATAAAGATATAAATGTAATTTATAAGGCGTTTGTTCTATTGCGTGTCTTTCGATCATCATATCGATACGCCAGCGCACAACAATTATTTATATTTACGTAAAAAATTGCTTATAGTCCAGTTTTATACCAATGTTTTTCATTTTTATTTTATTGTTTTAGTACTAAATAATGTATATCGACGAATATTTATATCAAGATAAGTATCGTTATTATTAACACACGAATGTTTCATGATTAATTATTAATTAAATCATAAATAAATAATGTAGACAGTAAGATAGTAAAATAATTGTTAACATTAAAGTTACTGTAGTTGCGGCACGCCGAGTGAATTTTACCGTTATTAATAGCCTGAATTGAATCGGGTAACATTTAATAGGTGCTCGTTTTAATGTAGGTAATAATAGTAATAAAATAATAGGTAATAATAAAGTAGTTAATTCCTTTAACATCTTCATCATCATGTCAAAAGCTCATCCATTGTTTAAGATTAAGTTAGTTTAAAGCTACCCCGAACGTAGGGATCACTTCCTGGGCCCTATTATATAAAGCTACTTTACAAGCGGAAGTCTCTTTCTGACCCTATGTATCAGATAGAGACTTCCGCCTGTAAATTTGTAACTTGTAGCTTCATAAAATATGGCCCTGGATGAGAATCTCTTCTTTAAAATAATATATAAACATGGCAGCTCTCGCGGTCGTCCGCAATTTCGATCGCCTTCCGGCACTCTTTTATCTAAAACTGTTACAAAGTTTTTTATTAACTTTCAATGTATGTATGTATGTATAACTCTTTATGTGTATGTATGTGTGTATGTTTGTCCGGGTGGAATCTTGCAACTCAATTTTAAAGCCCATATCTTCAACCGATTGAGCTGAAATTTTGCATACTCGTGGAAGTCAATACAATACAATAATCTGGTAGCAGAATTGACAACATTTCATATTTCTGAGTCTATAATTTTAATGGTTCTCTGTATTTTGTTTGAAAAGATGAACATGCTGACAGTTTAATTTTTTCGCTAGGGCTTGTATTTAATTTATAATTAATTTATTAATTTTTGCTTATTCTAAAAGGGCGTAACTCCGATACTATCACAGAATACACACTTATCCCTTTGTCTTTTCTCTATAGAAAAAAAAACTGACGTTAATTTCAAATTGACAATGTCAGGCCCTATTCTCCAATATTCGATTTTCGAGGTTCGCTTCGTGCTGTTCCGCTCATACTCATTATTTTGAGAGTGAGAGAGAAGGTATGCAACGAACTTCGAAAATATAATTTCAGAGTTGCCCCCCTTGTACTTTGAAGTTGTCAAAAATACAAAACTATGGTCGCTTATTTTTTCTCGTGAAAAAAGCAAAGGCGTTTCACCCATCCTGTGGTAGTTTTGGTAAAATTAGGACATATTTTTAATTAATTTTTATTTTTTATAATAAGCGATATTAAAATTATATAAACATATTGCAGTGATCAGGAGGCAAAATGCTTTCAAACCATATATACATTTTCAGGTGTTATAAAAATGAAATGTTGTCAATTCTGGTGGTCCAGTCAGGACCGTCTCCGCGGGAGGCAACTCTTCAACGGTTGGTCCGATTGACTTGAAATTTGGCACACATGTAGGACGGATGGCAATGCAAGTACAGTTAACAAAAAGTACAGTTAGCAAAAAAAGCTTGTACCTAAAATTATTTTTTCAGGATAGGTTATTATGTGGTTGTAGGTTATTATGGTCGGTGCGTTGAAAAGCGGGGTAAGATAAAAAACCGTCCGTAACTCCCGCAGTGACTACCTTTATATGGATCAATCTTAAGTACGCTCAAATGGAGTCTTAGAATCTCGCAATAGGCAGCTATAGGTATATATTTATGTATGAGGTTTTTAATTTAATTGCAAAGGCATTCCTAGCCTAAAGCGGTTGGCAAAAATGTGGGTGTGTCATGTCACGACGCGTGCCTTCTGGTCAAGTTACTATACATAATATATAAGTACCTACACACTATACCTATAGCATACTTTATCATGTATATTCGAGAAACCGGTCGTCGGAACACATGGCTACTCTTTTTGAAATGTAGATAGGCTTGCATTCGAAGTTTGAACGCAATCACGTCTGATGGTAGGCGACAACGTTGCCAGTTTTTTTTGAGTGAAGAAAGCGGGATTCTTTCATCGAAAGCTGGACATAGTAAAAAACGTATATAATCAGAAGTTTTTAAATACCCGTTTATCTTTTTATTTGAATTTTTTGTTCGTCAGTTTAGTACGGATTCTATTTAGATGAAGTGTGTGTCCAAACGGGCATTTATTTCATTTATTTTTAATTGTTTCACTTTTGGACTAACTGCATCGTTTGACAGACTTTTAATTTGATTTTGGTAAAATTTAATTATATGCTAGGTACTACATTGACTTTGATCCCCGTTACCTTATGCTGACTATGAAGCTTGAGGTCCCGGGTTCGATCCCCGGTCGGGGCAGATATTTGTATGAAAATACGAATGTTTGTTCTCGAGTCTTGGATGTTTAATATGTATTTAAGTATGTGTTTATCTATATAAGTATGTGTATCCGTTGTCTAGTGCCCATATTACAAGCTTTGCTTAGTTTGGGGCTAGGTCAATTGGTGTCAATTGTCCCAAGATATTTATTTATTTATTTATTTATTATTAGCTAAGTACTTACTTACCCTTGTTTGTGTCGGGCAGTTGGGTAAAAAATTACAATACAATACAATACAATACAATAACTCTTTATTGAACACCACATATAACAATCAAAACAGAAAAAAGGTATACAGAAGTAATAAGGTAACAACAGGCGGCCTTATCGCTACAGAGCGATCTCTACCAGGCAACCATAACGGACCGGAGAAAAGAACAGGTCTGAGCAGGTGGTGCTATTTAGAATATAATTATATACCTAAGTAGTGAAAATACATACATACTAATACACATAATACAAGAAATAATACACTATACATTAAACACATTTATAATAAATGGAGATATATACACATACACACATACATAAAAAGAAAACCAGCTATATGAATCATGGACAGGATGACAGATAGTGCTCCTTTAACATAGTTTTAAATATGGGTAAAGATTTAGCGCACCTTATGCTTATAGGCAAGGAATTCCACAACAGTATAGCCTGAACAGTATAAGAATAGACATAGAATTTGGAATTAGAAAGAAGTACAGTAAGGAGAAAATTTTTAGAGCATCTTGTAGAGGTGACGTAACTAAATCGCTCATTGAGGTAACTAGGAGTTGCAGGATTAAAAAGAATGCCGTAGAGAAGAATGAGGATGTGAGAATTTCGGCGAAGACGGATTGGGAGCCACTTGAGCTGTGATTGAGACGTGGTCGTATTTACGTAATTCGAATATAAACCGAATGCATAGATTTTGAATTCGCTCAAGTTTATTCAGGTGCTCTTCTAAAAGATCAGGATAACAAATGTCAGCATAGTCCAAAATCGGGTGCAATAATGTCTGGGCAAGCACAAACAATTACAAACTGGTAATAGCCGTGGTAGCCTAGTGGTTTGACCTGTGGCCTCTCAAGCAGAGCGTCGTGGGTTCAAATCCCGGGCTCGCACCTCTGAGTTTTTCGGAATTTATGTGCGAAAATTACATTACATTTGTAATTTGCCATGAGCTTTTCGAAAACATCGTGAGGAAACCTGCACACATCTGCGAAGAAATTCAATGGTGTGTGTTAAGTTCCCAATCCGCACTGGGCGCGTGGGAACTATAGCCCAAACCCTCCAATACACGGAGGAGGCCTATGCCATGAGGCACGCCGAATTACGCGACAATTTAATAAATAAACGACAATAACAACAACACTGAAATTATAGCGAATTCGGAATAAAAAAATAACCAAATTTATGTTTTGTCTTTGTCTGGCAAATGTTTATGTGAAAGATAAATAAACTGGCGCTTAGGTAACAAAAGTTCACGAATAACCTACATTAGGCAGGTAACTCTTCTCAATGATTGGACCCCTCCAAAATTAACTATAATTAATATGACTATTCATGGAAAAGTCCGTTATAATAACTGGTTTGTTTTGAAGTTCAATCGAAAGTTGTTGCATAATTAACTAAGTTTTATAACATAATACTTATAAGTTATTGATTTTCTCGACCCTAGTCTATTCTGGTTATTAAACATTAATAAAACTGAATTTATATGTAATTTATTCAAAACGTTGGTTATACGACTCTTAACAGTCGTAACGTAACCTGGGTATATTAAAAGTTTTATTTGTTCTGATTCCCTCATACCAGTTTTTATTTGAATTCGTGGGCAGTTTTGGCTCACTAGTTTCCTCGCAGTTCTTAAAATTCCAAAAAGTGACATCAGACATCGTTTAACAAGTTTTTTTATGTAGCTTAATTATTATTTGGTGTGCCTGTTGGACAATGCCTTTATTTTCTCTCTCCATTGGACTTTTTGCAGGTTTTCTCTAGTTTTGGCTCAAAAATTTCCGAACCACCAACTCTTTAGTCTGTGTTTTTAAAAAAATTCGCTGTACTATGCTGGCTGTATAATACTTTCTGTTGACTATAATGTATGGCTCTATCAATGATATTTCATAGTATGTATGTATGTAATATCATTGGGCTCTATCTATTAAAAACACATCAAAATCCGTTGCGTAGTTTTACAGATCTAAGCATACATAACATAGGGATAGACAGCGGAAAGCGACTTGGTTTTATACTATGTAATGATACGCCTGTCACCAAGAATAAATTTTATTTCATTTCAGTCAGACACGACGGAGGACTTACTTTTATAATATGTAGTGATGGAAACCTGACGTATTGGTTTATGCCTACTCCAGGAACAAAAGTGTTGATGTATGCATTTTCTAGACTTCGAAAGCGAACGACGATTTTCTCTGGTCTGCGTCTTGTATGGACTTGAACATACGTATGTTAAAACAACTTTCCATCGCTACAGGCTTTATTCTCCATTGCGATGCGATACTGTTAACAACAGAGTAGCTAGGTTGTAGAGTAGGCAATGTTTATGAACTAAGACCAGTCGCCTTGAAATTCCGTTCCGCGCATTTAAGTATAACAGCTAGGTTTGTGTGATACTTAAGGCCCATTTACACACGTGCGAGAGTTGCATGTAAGTTTCATTACATTGCGGGTTGCCAGGGTAAAGTAAACCGAATTCAACCGATCTGTCACAGTACTACTACACCGGTACCTAATAGTTCCTAGTTCTTAATTACTAACAAAATATGATTTTTGTTAGAAACAGAGAAGGTAAGGTATATAAACATTAAACACTAGATAATAATAATAACAATAAAAGATATTTATTCAACAGTTTGCAATTACATTTAGGTATACATGTAAACAATAAAAAGCTACAAACTATTGAAATGGGTTGCAGCTCAGCTTATGCCTGTGCCACCCAGACCTAACGATCTGTTGACAAACAGACGCTGTTTTTCAGCCGCCCCCATGAAACACACACACACACACACACACACACACAAATAAGGACCAACACACGGGCCATTACCAACCTCATCAACTCCACACATGCGCTGGTAGTTACAAAAAAAAAGACGAGTATAAGAGCCCTTACAAAACAAACTTTTGACTCCTGACTCGATACACATCACATAAAACTGTAGGTATTGGTACAAAACATAGTCAAGTAGATTAATTAGGCAATTCGTTCCAGAAAGCATATCTCATCATCCTATGCACCCGCTTGGTTCTGCATGCTTAGCAACCAGGTCTTACAGGGTCAATTTCAACAAGACGCATTTTTTGTATCATTTCGGTGTGATTCCTTATATCTGTTTTTTTTTTTAGATTTTTAAATTCCAAAAGATACTTTAGACTAATTTGTAAGACATATCTGAAAGGGATCCTGAAATCTTACAGTTTTCGAGATATTAGAGGTCAAAATTCTAAACACACAACGGAATGATAAATGTACACCGGAATGAAAAATAAGTTCCAATGGAATGATAAATGTACACCGGGATGATAATACCAGCCCACTGGAATGATATTTAGACCACCGGAATGAAAGTAAAAAATAGGGTTGCATAATCAAAACTATTATTTTGTATTATTTGATTCCCGAACTAACTCCCGATAACCTGCTGCTGTAGGAATCAGTCACAGATTTACAATTACTATCGAGTACTTATTAAGTGTGAGTTGCACAAAGTTAAAACTATTTTTTTAAAAACCCTTTTTGTAGCGTTCCCTGGTGGCCTAAAAGCCTAAACATTATCTAAGAACATGGGCTGGTACAATACTAATACTATACTAAAAACCGCATCGCAATTGGGTTAGTATTTCATTTTAGAAAATATGCTACGGACCCCTGCATAATACTAAAATGAAGCTACATTTGATTTTACTACACCGGAAACACCGGAATAAAAATAGTGGAATGAGAAACTCGACATAAAAATTAATATTAAAGGAAGGGTAAGAGTCGTGTTGTTAAACTAATTGAAGTCTTGAAATTAGGACTATATTTTACGTGACATATATAAATTACAAACAAAAGCGATGCAAAATATAAAAACTATGGCTAACTCCGGAATGATTTTTATTTTGTCCCCACACTATGGCGATGATAAAAAAATAAAATTTACTCGAAAACGTTCCACAGTAACACCCTTCCAATCTCGCTGAGCGCTGCAGTTTGACTATTGCTCGGAGTGTGCGAGAGACGGGGGGCTTAAGGGATCAAACTCGGGAAATAAATCGTTCCTTTGGTAGGGTTTTTCTGTTGCAGAAGAGATGTGTACGTGCAATAACAAATGCTTGGATAGGGTGCAGCTGTAGGCCCCTTTTTAAAAAACTAAATATTTTGCCGCTAGCCTGTATGTATATTTATAAAATCTGTAATTTTGTTAAGAAATTCCCTAAATATTTTAAAAAGCGATCAGATCAGCATACAAGGGGCATAAGAACGCAATATAAATATCTCTTATATCAGCCACGCTGTAATAATAGCATCTACAAAAGGAATAGTTATAATATGTGCATTCTAATTTTCAATAACTTACCTGACCAAATAAAATCACTCGAAGGCAACGGATTCAAACGAGTATTGAGATGTTGGCTCCTTGAACACTGTTTCTACAGTGTCAAGGAATTTACTAGTTATAGACTTAATACATGACATGAATTTGGAAATTATTGACTGCCTACTATTGTTAATATTTTTTTTTTTTTTTTTATTGTTTTGACCATATGATTATGAATGTTTTGTTATTGATTTTATTATTGTTGATGCACGTTAACTACCTACTTTATATATTTGCATGCTGTATGAATGCAGCTGAAAAAGATGGAGCGATATCTAACTTAAAATTAAGACGTGTAACTAACCCTTTTTCTGCAAATAAACATTATCTTATCTTATCTTATCTTATCTTATCTTATCCCAAAATTTGCCCGCGGAATGAGAGCGTGTCTCCAGACAAATGTATATGCCCATATTCAGAGGTTTACAAATGAGGTAAAAATCAGGTGATGTGCTTTTTTTGTTACCTGTTTATATGGTAATAAAATAAAGGTAAAAGAAAAATATTGTCACGCATAGTATCCGAATTATCCGGCATTTTGTAACTGAAACCAGCTCCGGGACAACCCACTTTGATGAGAAATATGGTCTACATATATTTTTTTAAATGATTAAATAAAATAATATTTTAATTTTAGCTGTTGCCCGAGGCAGACAATAGGGGGTTGTTTCCTAAAAAAAATAGTTCTACATTATCAAAGCCTTCTGCACCTGCGTTTTCAGTCTTGCCATCAAAATTTACTGCTTGGGAAATTGACCCTACAACGTCGTTGAAACATTGCAAGGGTCCCACTACTTCTTACAGGCGGAGGCAAGTCGTTCCAACACTTAGAAGCAGCGTAGCGAAAGCTACCTCTAAATGCCTGGAGACGGGACCGCGGAAGCAAGATCGTTTCGCCCCGTGATCGCAAACCTGCATTGCTGCGATCGGTCCACTCTAGCTTACGCGCCAAATAAGGCGGGATACCACTTTGCTTCAAATTAAACACCAGGGATGCCATTCTCAGGGTGCGTCTGTTTAACATGTTAAGGATGCCAGACTTGTTCAAATATGGACTCACGGGACTGCGACGGGGGATCCGTTCCATTAACTTGTACAAATGATACTTACACTACAATGGGGTTTTACTTATAATTACTTTTAACTGCAGACAAAAACTCATTTAATTTCACATGAATAGTAATATAGCATGAGCGTCATTGATTACTAACGGCTATGTAGAGCGGAACATGCGCCAGTTCCTCATGATAGTTCCAACTGATTACGCAGGCGCGCGCGCCGGTAGAGCTGAGAACACACCACACATTATTTTTGAAAAAATAAAGGAGTACGCATGTGTACGCATCTTTAAGGCCAATGTGAACAGACACCTTCTAGGCAAACATGTACCATATTAGGCCTCATCTTCGCCTTCCATCAAGCGAGATTGAAGTCGAACGTAAGCCTATTCTATGTGAAAAAATGTGTGTGTTTGAAGTACTAGCGCGGGTCCCTACCTAAACCTCGGGACCTTGTGTAAGGTCATCACTAACAGTAAACATTACGCTTGAAAATGCGTTTAGAAAACCAGGGCCCTATTTTATAACGCTATAAGTTACAATATACAAGCGGACCCTATGTGTTAGGCCCAGGCGCAGCGGAGGACTTTAATCCTACTAATATTATAAATGCGAAAGTTTGTGACGATGTGAGTGAGTGAGCGGGTGTTTATGTTTGTTACTTCTTCACGCTGAAACGACTGGACAGATTTAGATAAAATTTGGAATGAAGATATTAAAACATAGGCTACTTTTATCCCGGAAAATTGCACAGTTCCCGAGGGATAGCGTTAAACATGTCAATTGCTAATTCTACGCGGACGAAGTCGCGGGCAGAAGCTAGTAATATTATAAATGCGAAAGTTTGTGACGATGTGAGTGAGTGAGCGGGTGTGTATGTTTGTTCCTTCTTCACGCTGAAACGACTGGACAGATTTAGATAAAATTTTGAATGAAGGTAGCTTGTACCCTATATTAAAACATAGGCTACTTTTTATCCCGGAAAATTGCATAGTTCTTGCGGGATAGCGATAAACCTGTGAAAGGTCGTAGCCGCCTAGAGTCGCACCGTAAATACTCATTGCAGAATATACTGTCAACTGTTCGTAAGTCTAATTCTACGCGGGCGAAGTCGCTGGCAGAAGCTAGTTTATAATATGTAGTGACAAGAAATCGTGACCTAATTAATGCAGCATAACAGGTCTTTAACATAAGAATAAAGCTTAGACATCTGTATTCTTATGTTAAAGACCTAGTACTTAACGAACATGTAACGTATCGATAGTGTTAGCAGAGCACTGATGCGTGTTTCCTTCATGCTAAGGTCTGTACCAAGGCCGCGCCAGCACGCTATGCCAAAAGTTTCCTGTGTCTTAGTTTTGCTAATTTAATCTGACGGTATTCATTAAATTGAAAATGTTGAGACCATTAAAGTCCGGACAGACCGTGCGCAAGGTCCTAACCGCTTTAAGCCGGGTTTATTCCCACTAGTTCTATTATCACTATACAAAGTAGTACCATCAATGAAACTAATAATAGAACTAGTGGGATGGGACCTTAAGCTGGCCACGCACGCTAGGTTATAACCGATAGAGTTAGAGTCTTGCAAACGAAAGCGTGACCTGGATTTTTTTAAAGTTTTAATATGGCAACATTATTACTCTGTCAAAGGCACGTCAAAAGTCTTTGGTTTAGAGTCGTCAGTATTTTGTGAAATCAATTATTTTTCGTTTATAATTGGGAATGGATGATTATTTTAAAAGTGCTTGGTGATTTTGCTATTGATTATAACTTTTTTCCGTCGAGCCATATATTTTATAAAAATAAAAACATTTTACTCAGTCACTCGGCGTTATCGGCGTAATGGTTATTCCTATCAATATAAAAATCACCAAGCACTTTTAAAATAATCATTCATTCCCAATATGGGTAAAACAATAAAAAGTAATGTCCGAAAGCTGCTACATACCATGATCAGTAAGTTCAAGCAAAAACAAGACGAGAAAGAAGTTGTTTTCAAGAGAAAGACCATAATTATGATGATGATGATACCGTTGCATATGTTTACAGATAATCTTGAAGATATTCAAGGAATCTGCGAAATGAAAAACAGTTAGTAATACCACATGTAACTTTTTTGAATTTGCCGCGTTTTCTCAGGTCACGCTTTCGTTTGCCAGACACAAACCCCCTTATTCATAAACGCACTATAGGCCTCTGTTAACTTAGTAATCGTTTGTCCTTATCTGTCACTTTGACATTTACCTTTCACAGATAAGGACAAACGATTACTAACTTAGCAGAGGCCTATAGTGCGTTTATGAATAAGGGGGTATGCCTGCACAAGTTCATATGACATTGCGCAGGCATATACCGTGGGCGGCTTTGTGTTTTTGTTCAAACAAGTAATGGAACCTCGTCTTAATACGGCAGTCGTTTCTTGTTTTTGTTACACGATTCCATATATTACGGACAAGTTACCGGGAAGTCAGTTTCAATGACTTGATACGCGACTTGGTGATGATTGCGTGATCTCGGGAAAATATATGTGAGAGCGAGAAGCCACGGCATGCATTGTTTTGATTATAAAAGTCAGTCAGTAGCGGGACGATGGGGGACGCGCTCCAGTGAGGGCAGTCTCTCCACATTAGTCTCCCGTGCCAGACGTGCACGATGAGTGATTCCTTAATTATTGTCTTACTCTGAAGACATTCTTTGTTATTCATTTAATACTTCTAAGGTCAATATCCGCGTATTTAACTCTTTCCCCGACATATAAATTCATGATGGTCTTGAGAAGCATACAAAGGACCTTAACCATGACAGCAATGCGACTCTATTCAGATTCAGGTTAGGTTCGCTCGCTGTCAGATTCATACTAAAATTACAGCAAAAACCTAAACTGAGCCGGAATTGAATTGCGTTATGACGTCATGGTAAGGCCCCTGGGGGGCAACTCCGAAATCCGATTTTCGAAGTTCGTATCACACCGTCCCTCTCACTCTCAAATGAATGGCTATTAGTGTGAGCGGAACGGCACGAAACGAACTTCGAAAATCGTATTTCAGAGTATAAGGTCAGTTCTCTTACAACCAGACGATTCGTTGTTCAGTAGGCTTATTGTCTAACTCGCTCGCGATCGCCATCGTGTTCATTTTGACAGTTCTTGTATGAATGTGACAGCTGGCTGATTCCGATGCCAATTGTGAGCCCATACATGAACTGTCAAAATGAACACGATGGCGATTGCGAGCGAGTTAGACAATAAGCCTACAGGTTTTAGCTGTAATTTTTAGTATGAATCTGACGGCGCCCGAACCTAAACTGAGTCGGAATTGAATCGTGTTAAGACCTCACGGTGAGACCCAAGGTCTCCCAGTATTTTTCCGGAATATTTCGGATTCATTCTGGTCCTGCCCTTGACATGGTTCACTTTGAACATCAATCAATGTAGGTATGAAAATATTGTTAACTATTATTCAAAAATCCTGTAAACATAAAATTTACAGGGTTTAAATGAGTCCTCGCCCGCGCGGCATAGGGGAGTAGGATGACAAAGGGGACCGAGAGCGGTGCGGGCGGGTAGTGCGCCTGCCGCCCGCCACCTCCTCGGCCCCCTTTGTCGTCCTACCCCGCGCCCCTGCACCGCGCGGGCCAGGACTCATTTAAGCGGTCGGTCACTTCAAATCGTACTTCGATCAACTCATAAAATCTCATACAATAATCTTCACAACGCCGCCTCACTTGCGATCCCACTTTAATTCCGTGATTATTTAAATTACATGTTATGAAATAAGTCGCACGGATTCTGAGCACGGTCTAAATGTAATTATGCTATCAGGTGATGGTTTGGTGGCAGATATGATGGAACAGTAGACACTGTGAAAACAGTAAGCCAGCCAAACGGAACCTGCCACTAGAATCTTTTATCCCGTTCTCCCTTGATGAAAGGCTAGGGCCAATGTTAGTTTAAATGACAAGTGTGCGGTTGATTCTGTCCACGTCAACGAGTAAGCAGCCACTAGAATCTTTTCACAATCAACGCCGGAGTACTTTGACTTTGACAGATCAAAATAACAAGCCGATCACTTATTACGATAAAGTTTTATAGTGGTCTAGGGCGCAATTTGGTTTACCGTTCGGTCGGCCAAATAAGACTAAGTGGTCTAACATCCTATCAAGCGAAAAAGGCGCTAAAGTCAAAATTTTAAGTTGACAGCCACGTCTTAGGGTGCGACCAAACCGACGCGTAAACGCAGTGACGTGTCGTAGGCGTTACGTTTTCTCACCGTTTCTTCATACATTTTGTTGCGATTCCGTAACGTCGCCGTTTTTTAAGCAGCGGTGTGGTCGCACCTTCAACGAGAACCTAATATTGTGGCAGATCACATATTTGGCTGACGGTTTCTATGAAATTTTAATCAACGCGCCAAGTATTTTTGACACATTTTGTCTCGTGTTCAAATCTGTTCAAATGTTTTGTGATAAAGCTATGATATCTAAAAAGTTTACACGACCAAATCCGCGCTGTAGATACTGGCATACAGAAAGCCTGATTTCGCGATTTGCAGTTTCTCATTGCCTGGACTGTAACCACATTATTCCATTTAAGACCTTTATTTAAGTTGCCGAAAAAAATTCAATTCGATGGCGGAATTATTGTTACCCATTAGTGTAAATGGACATCAAATTCTCAAATGCTGAATAGAATAGAATAGAATAACGTTTATACGTGAAGTAACTGAATTGTTTGGCCACTGCCGATTTTCCGTGTACTGTGGCCGCCGAATGTCAGATTTCGGAGCGTACTCGTGACGTAACTCGTTTGTGATCATGAACATCACGATCATCCAGCTCGACGCCAGGGTTGACCATAATCAATCTGCAATAGCAGTTCGCTACGGCATGGATAATAAGATGGTCAATATTATCGTGATACTACCTAGTATGTCCATAGGATCATGGATAATTACAAAAACGGATACCTAACTTACGTTAGTTATCCGTTTTTGTAATTATGATTGAGTCTCGCGGTAGTTTTATGTTGAAAGGCTCATGGATTTCAAAACAACCGGATTCGCTGCGATACGCATCGATATTTCATGATATGGATCGCGATATGCATAGATCACGCGTTAATATTGACCGCCTAAGCCATGCCAGTGCACGAGATTTAGGGCCTGTCTCACCACTCTATCTATCTATCTATGGTTCTCTCTATTTCTTACCACGAAACAGACAGACATGACATCATAGATAACCGGCACTTACAATAACCGGAACTTTACAGAAAGTGGTGAAACAGGCCCTTAAGCTAGTGACATTGTCAGCTGCCATTTCAGTAAAAAAACAGATGGAAAACTAGACAAAAAAATCAACTGCTGTATTAAACATAAATTTTTATAAAGTTTTTTGTGTCATCGGAGCACCTCCGAGCCTCCGACTTTAACTGTCTGGATATCGGTGAACATAGGTACATAAAAATGACTAACAGACGTCGAATTTTTTGAAGTCGGATAAAAAGCACCGTGCTTCACACCTTAGAGAGTTAACACAGGTTCCAATCCAACTCAACATTCTTGATGACTCGTGTCTTGGTGCACGATGACGGTTTATCTAAGTTTTTTTCTTGTTAATAGAAAGTAAGAAAGACCACATTTATTCCCTTGTGCAAGACACAAATATACGAGCAAACACAATTTTACAGATAAAAAACAAAAAACACTGACATGAAAATAGATTATTAGTGTAATGAGTGTCTTCGCAAAAGTGAAACAGTTGCTCGCTGAGCATTACACTGGGGTGTGCAGCACTGATTTTCTGCCAGAATCGTCTGTGATTTACAGAACTCCGTAAACCATAAACCTCTACATGTAAATAAATTAATAAATAGAACGTCGTATCAGTAACTAAAAGATGCCGGTAGCCCTGGCTGCGCAGGCGCGGTGAGGCATGCATCCACTCTAATTGGTGGCCATTACGTTACAGAATGCCACACGGTGCTCTTCCGGATGACCCGCTTTTGACAATACGCTGCAAGGTTCAGATCAACAGATTTGCACGGTTCACAATGTATAGAAACTGGGCTACATACAACAATGTGGACATAGAATACCTCTAGTACAGTTCTGACGTAGCGTGGCCAATTGTCATTAACTTCATTGATTGTGACGAATCCCTTTTGGTCGATGATGCTGCTATATCTAAAAAGCTTCATATACTCTGTATTAGTAGGTAATTTGCATCTGAAATATTTAAAGATCATTGTTTTCATTACAGCAATAGGATGTTGGCAAACAATTACTTGTTCCGTGATCAAAACATCTGTACATTTATTATTATCTATACTGTGTACTGCGGGATGTTAGGCATTTTCCAAGAGGCGTCTCTGAATAAGATCAATTCCGGACTCAACTAAACTAGGTGTGATTCGTATATTGCGTACTTCCATACAAACTCTCTGAAACAGAATCTTCATAATTTTCATTAGTAGTATTACTAAGTAAGTACTAGTAGTCACTACTACTTAATTGCTTTCTTTCACGTTAAAAAAAAGAACAAGACTTTTAAATGACTGTAATTAAGTTGTGACGATATCCAATTTCCTGTCTGCTTAGTGACGCAGACTTTTAATTGTAATGCTAAGTAATTCGACTTTACGCATTCTATTCACTGAATGACAACTCCGGAGACGACGTTCCCTTCGGTCTCTTAATAATTTACGATCATTTGAAAATCAACATTAAACCAATTGGTCTCAGTTAATTGTTAAAAGGAATCAGCTAATCTTTCAGTGTCATTTAAATCTCTGTTGTAACGTCTATGTCCCTTCGGTCGAGTTTTATTTATGACTTTGTGTATTAGTATCTGCATACAATACGCCGGGAAGCGAGCGCCCACGCGTGCGTACGACCGACGTTATTGTTGTCAATTAATGCAGTGCTTTTTGTTAGTATTTTTTTCCACGCGAGATTAGGTTCTTGGAAAATGATGACTTTGTATTTGTAATTGTATTTTGTTCATTAACACGAACCTCCGCAAAGCAATGCCGGGTCAATGAGGTAGGTATCACAATTGTATCAATGGCCCGTTTCTTGATCAACTAGATTGACCAATGTTGCTAACTTAGTCTCGTAAAATTGACAACATTTCATTTTTATAACACCTGAAAATGTATATATGGTTCGAAAGCATTTTGCCTCCTGATCACTGCAATATGTTTATATAATTTTAATATCGCTTATTATAAAAAATAAAAATTAATTAAAAATATGTGCTAATTTTCCAAAACTACCACAGGATAGGTGAATCACCTTTGCCTTTTTCACGAGAAAAAATAAGCGACCATAATTTTGGATATGACAACTTCAAAGTACAAGGGGAGCAACTCTGAAATTTTATTTTTGAAGTTCGTTGAATACCTTCTCTCTCACTCTCAAGTTAATGACTATATTAGTAAGAGCGGAACAGCACGAAGCGAACCTCGAAAATCGAATATCGGAGAATAAGGCCTGACATTGACAATTTGAAATTGACGTCAGATTTTTTTCTATACAGAAAAGACAAAAGGATAAGTGTCTATTCTGTGATAGTATCGGAGTTACGCCCTTTTAGAATAAGCAAAAATTAATAAGTTAACCCTAGCGAAAAAATTAAACTGTCAGCATGTTCATCTTTTCAAACAGAATACAGAGAACCATTAAAATTATAGGCTCAGAAATATGAAATGTTGTCAATTGCATATTTTTGGCGCCCAACTTGGGGCCAGAAATTGTAGACCCGCGGCTCAGTCCGTTTCGAAGCGAGCCGGAGGTCTACCTCTATTGGCTCTGGGAGGGAGCTTGACAGAACACGCTATAACTTGTAGTTTCGAGATACGAGCCACATGTTAAAGCAAAGTTGTTCAAAGCACATCATGGTTCATTTGATACAACGCCTTCTTCAGGAACTGTCACCTTTACTGCATTATTAGGTATTATCTAAACCAATCTGTAAGTCACACAATCACAAAGTTCGTTCAGTCATCAGTTTCACCAAAAGAGCAATGGCTCAAAACACAATGAGCTTATACATAATGAATTTTTATTTGAACCAGCTTTTCGACTTTCCCATCATAGTTCCGCCTCTGCCTTTAGACTAACGACTATTCTACATGCGCCTAGCGTACTTATCTTGTCTTTATCTAAACAACCAATCATTCCGTCAAAAATAGTTCAAATCCATCTACTATTATTAAAAGTATAGGCTCATCCGAAAAACCAAGCAAGCTAAGCGTAAACAAGTGAATTTCTCATATGCCACAAAAACTGGTAATGGTAACGTAAGTAGATGACACGTTATTCGAGCAAACAAGTCGGAATTCCTTAACTGCCTATTGTTAGTATTGAGTAGTATTAACAATCGAATTCCTCATGTAGTTATGACGCGACACTGACCACTAAGAACACACAAAGCAAGTTTTACGCAATGCCCGTTTGTTTATTTTTGTTATAAAATAATTAGCGTGTAACTTAGCTTTGTGTTACATTCCATCTGTTGTTCATAGAGTTTCTTACTGATTTATAATCTTCGTACTGCGGCCGCACCATACAAAGTAGAATAAAATCACCAACAAATTTATGACTTGTTTTGTTGATTTTCATCTCAATTGGAGCTAACATACGTCACTTTAGCAATTAAAGCTTATTGTCTCGCTATCGTCATGTGATGTGATTCAAACCATATGACGACGAGGTCAGGAAGGACGCAATTGGTTTACTGTTTTATAACTGGATGTTTTGTAAGTGGTATCTAAAAGGATAATGAAAATCTTAGGAATCATTTTATAGGCGATGCGGCTAGCACTCCACTATTTTGATTCCCCTTTCCACTTCCACCTATGCGCCCACAATCATTAAGCGTGGCCTATCGGTCTTGTTACCTTGAGCTCCGTCTACCCCATAAGGGATAAAGACGTAATTTATGTTTAGTTTATGAACTAGAGCAATGCGCTATCGTTAGATATGGAACCATCGGTGCGCGACTCCGACTCTCCCCTTTGAAGGTTTTTTTAGGTTAAAATTAAAAGCATACCTTCATGTTCTTATCACCCGCGTCGACTCGATGTATCGGAAATGTGGAGGAAACAACTAAAAGAGTGGAAATGTCATACAATCTGCAGGCTGTAAGCCATCATACTTAAGTAAATCCTACTAATATTATAAATGCGAAAGTTTGTGACGATGTGAGTGAGTGTGTATGTTTGTTCCTTATTTACGCTAAAACGACTGGACGGATTTGGATTCAATTTGGAACGAAGACAGCTGATACCCTAGATTGAAACATAGGCTAATTTTTATCCCGGAAAATTGTACAGTTCCCGAGGGATAGCGATAAACATGTCAATTGCTAATTCTACGCGGACGAAGTCGCGGGCAGAAGCTATAATATAATAAAATTAATAACGCTGAAGAGGGTCGAAAGTCTGTACATGGAAGACATAAACGATAACAGAACACGATCCATCAAGTTTTAGAATTCGCGCGCAGCGCATCACGTGAGGTTGAACGGATTTTAATGCAAATTTTAGGTACCAATCTGACAACAAAATTCCCGGTCAGTATAGGCTACTTTTTATCTCGGAAATTGTCACTTGTCACCGACTATTGTCGAGCGAGATGGTGAAATAGCACGAGAGCGCACAAGAGTCGCGTCGCGTGCGAGATAGTTTGTCCGTCTCTTTCTAGAACGAACAGTAAGAAAAAGACGGGCATAATCTATCTCGCGCGCGACGCGATAACTTGTACGCTCGTGTTAGACGTGCTGCATAGAAGCAGATTACATAGTTCACTCTATTAGGTTATTCCTCCATGGTTGGAGACAATCGCACCGCCGACGATAACGGAAGGATGTTAACAGCGAAAGTTCGTTGCATCAGAGCCGTAATTGCTGCAATTAATGCAACGCTGCTCTGTTTGCGCTGTTACAATTAATTTAGACGTACGTTACATATTTTATTGAATCAGGCGTTACTTTGCGGAGATCCATTTCAATGAACACAAAATATTTACCTTGCTACTCCGCTACTTACGTGCAAGATAACCAAGCCTGTGCGAAATATATACGTTTTGCATGCAAGCCCTCCCACCACTACTGCCACACAAAACGCACACAAATCCCACAAACTTAATTAATCCTATCACCACACAAACACTGACGCGCGTTTCGATCCCTCTACGGGATCATTCTCAAAGTCAGAGCACAACCGATGCACATGCGAACCAACGTCGTACTAATTTGTAAATCTTACAAATTACAATACTACAATACTACAATTATCGTACAAATTAGTACGACGTTGGTTCGCATGTGTATCGGTTGTGCTCTGACTTTGAGAATGATCCCGTAGAGGGATCGAAACGCGCGTCAGTGTTTGTGTGGTGATAGGGTTAATTAAGTTTGTGGGATTTGTGTGCGTTTTGTGTGGCAGTAGTGGTGGGAGGGCTTGCATGCAAAACGTATATATTTCGCACAGGCTTGGTTATCTTGCACGTAAGTAGCGGAGTAGCAAGGTAAATATTTTGTGTTCATTGTACGTTACATATATATACACATATATAAATCACGTCTTTATCCCTTACTTGGTAGACAGAGCCTAAGGCAACAAGACCTAAAGGTTAGGTTTCACATGATGGTGGGCGGTATAGGTGGAAAGACTTAAGTTTAGCCTACCGACGACGGGTTAGTGACCCTGACTATGAAGCTAGAGGTCCCGGGCTCGATTCCCGGTAGGGGCAGACATTTGTATGATGAATACGAATGTTTGTGCCCGAGTACGCACACACGCTTGCGTTACATATTTTTACATATATTTTTTTCATTTTTCATTTTTACATATTTTGTCATTTAGCTAACAGAATCTCCCTGTTTCTGTTTTTGTTCTGTTTGTCTTTAATACATTGTTACAGTTATCTGAAGGTTGGAGACCTGATTGTTTATTGTCTAACTCGCTCGCAATCGCCATCGTGTTCATTTTGACAGTTCTTGTATGAATGTGACAGCTAGCTGACTCCGATGCCAATTGTCAGCCCATACACGAACTGTCAAAATGAACACGATGGCGATCGCGAGCGAGTTAGACAATAAGCCTACCGGTGACCTGAAATGAAATGAAATGAAATGAAAATTTATTTTGCTGGAACAAGGGTTGTTTTACATGTGTTGTTACAAAATATAAGTGTCTCCTTATTCAGCCATTATCAACAGCATACAAAATATTTATATAGTTAAGTACATTATATTAATTGAGATAATTTACAATTTGTTAACAAAAATCTAATTTTCTACATGTACATCATTATTCAAATTTTAATAAAATTAATTATGATTAATGTCATGTAAAAATATTATTCAATTACAATAAATAAAGCGGTCAAGGCTCAATTCAATATTCTTAATATACTTATTCTAGTTACACAATAACTATTTATGTTATAAATAATATATATGTATGTCAAATCTTATTAATTATATTATTAAATTATTAGTGTTCCAAAAAGTCATTCAATTTATAAAATCTGTGCTCTAAAAGCCATTTATGCAGCATTGCTTTAAATTGGTTACAGGGCGCATTTTTAAATTCCTGTGGTATCTTGTTGTATATATTCACACACATTACACTGCAGTGTCCAACATACAGGACATACAGGGTTCCCTAGTTCGGGCACCAGTCTCCACCGCACAAGTGTGAAACCTACTTATAGTGATGTTTATTACTTGTACTGTATAAACTGTATACTTGGTGGTGGAGTTAATAAATACTTTTTACTTTTTTTTATCTTAGATAAAACTGCTATAAATTAACAAAGACACAATTTAAGGTCGCGTCACGTAAGTAGGGTATCAGTGACTGACTGCGCCAGCGCAGTCTCGATCGACGCGGGGTCAACGCCCTGCTAACTTTCTGTGTAACATTATTATAATCTATTCTAAAAATTATGTAAGCGTAAGCGGCAGACGAGAGGATTCTACGGCGTCATGAGTGAAGAGCGAAGAAGACTGTATTTATAACTGCAGCGTTCGATTTTTTATTTAAGGGTTCCTTAGGGTTCATGCAAATGTGGAACAATCTTAGAACCTTGTCATTTTGAAAGGAGCTTGGGGTGGTGGCACCAGTGTTGGACAGTTTAAGCTGACAAGCACCAGTAATGCAGGGTTTGTCACGATGTTTTCCTTCACCGAAAAGCTCACGGTAAATTTCAGATGAGATATCGCATATAAATTCCGAATTACTCAGAGGTGCCTGGGATTCGAACGCACGACGCTCTGCTTGAGGCCACAGGTCAAACCACTAGGCTACCACGGTTTTTCGGATATAAACTTTACATCAGTCAATAGGAAAACAGTCTCAGTGATTTTTTACAAGTTCCTTCCAATTGTGAATTTAGCATAATTGCGCTCCTACAAGCTTAAAGTGCCAAAAAGTGACAGATAGGTGAGGGAGGTGATTTTTTGACACTTGAAACTGACAGTGGATGAACGCCATAGAACTTTCTCAAGTGCTTTCAAGCTACTTGGAGCTATTTCTGTCGCGATTAAAAAGGATCTTCCTATTCCAATTAGTGAGTGCGAAAGGGAGGGATGTATTTGTGCGGTTTTTCGTGCTAGTCGGTGAAATGAAAACCCCTCAAGTCATAGAGCACAGTTCGCGGCGTGTGTACCATCGACAACGGAGAAAGTGTTTGATGAGCGAATGTAAACATCGAGCATGACTGTTTTATTCTCAAGTAGCGAATACATACCTAGTTATTATAGTAGGCGGGAAAAAAGTAAAATTTTCATACTGCGCTTATCCCCTCCAAGTTTTACTTATTTGCCGCCTACTATACAAAACAAAAAATAATTCGTGACATTTATTTATGAACGACTGGGATCCGATTTTCGAACTTCGCGCCTCGCGGATGTGCCCGAAGATCTTTAATAAAATCTTAAAGAAGTCCCACTCACTATAGTACACTAAGTATAGTACATTACATATTTCGATGACCCTCGTTTTGTTATTATGTAGGTAACGTAGGAAAATAGGTACCCTTAATTATTACCGTCACCACCGACAAGTGACTTACAAAAACTTACTAACGTTTTTAATATGGGCCTAATGCCATAAATTAAACGCCGAAACGTCACAAAATCCATAAAAATACGCGTTGTTTGACCGGTAAGTATGGACCCAGTGTAAAGAAGAAAATTTTAAAGCACATTCATCGCAAAATGGCACTGGCTGGTTGCATACGGCATGCATACCGTACGCAAACGTCACATTCTCTTATTTCTGAACGGAACGCCAGTCGGCCGAAAGAGCGCAGCTAGGACGTACGTTCGCGCGCTTTTAAAAAAATACGCGCTACAATAAATTAAAAAGTTTATAAACTTTGAGTTTGTTGTTTCATTGTGTATTTTCTGTGCTGTGATTTCGTGAATCAGTGAAAACGTTTGAAACGGACAGTTTTCTCCCATTCCGCGTTCCGTAAGTGATTTATTAATGTTAATTATTTTTAAGAATTTTGTTTTCACATAGAGTTTTGTTAAATCTGTAATTTAATTAGACAAGCCTTCCATCAAGCGAGATTGAGGTCAAACGTAAGCCTATTTTTTGTAAAAAAAAACTGGAATAAATTCAGTTACTTTTGAGACGAATAACTTAAAAAGTTTCGCTTAACTGATTTGTTACAGTTTCAAGTAAGTTAAATAAAGTAAGGTAGGTTTCTATACGTAATAGTTGAGTATATTTTGGAATGATACCACAGTATTGTGTAGTAATTACTACATTAGCTCAGTTACCAAGTCGTTAGACAAAATATACTTAAGTACCTATTCGTGTGTTTTACGCAAGTCTTAATTGGACAAGGCATTCCTTAATTAGAATACATACAATTAAAATCGCATTCGAAATATTTAATTAAAGAGCGTAAATTCATAAATGATTATGCCTATTTTTATTTCGGTTATTCTAAGCGGATCATGATTTCTACAAAGCGCACAGTTAGTACCTACCTCCCATTTTTTTTTATTCATGTAACTTGACGATTGTGAAGTGTTTAAATATGGGATATGTTAAATTAGGTAATTACCTAATTACAAATCTACAGGTATATAATGTATTATGAATGTATTTCACCCAGACCTGTGAGTAGGTTTACGTGTATGTTTGCTACTCTTTCACGCCAAAACGGCTAAACAGATTTGAATTAAATGCGCATGTATTAGTAGCGGCAAATAAGTAAAACGTGGAGGGGATATGCGCAGTATGAAAATGATGTTGTTTTTCATACTGCGGCTATCCCCTCCACGTTTTACTTATTTGCCGCCACCTGTACACTAGTTTGTAACCTAGCACCTACCTGAAATAGTACATACATACCTAGATATCTATCTACTTATTTCATAAACGCGGCTGGCGACAAGTGACTGACAATTCGAAATATATTGCTACCTAAGAATTCTAAGAAGATGAGAAGTACCTAGTTGAACCTTAGGTACACCGGCTATGATAAGTACCTATACCGAAATGTCAGTGTCACCTGTCACTTGTCACGTTAATAAAATTGGGGTCAGGATTATTGTTCCGGTTTCTCAAAGCCGTATTTATTGCATAGTTTCTGCGTGACGAAATAAAAAATTACTATTTTTAAGTTATCTGCAAGATTTGCCGCAGTTACGTACAGTTAGGTTTCTGTTAAATCGTTAGCAGAACTAGCACAAACATTTCTTTTCAAAGCCAAGATATAAAAGCGGTTAACACTACAGTTAACAAATCATAATATAAAACAGAGGAACCACTAACATTTTAAACGCAGCAATGACATCTACGGAATGTAACTATCGTCTTCAATGGCCTCTTTGTGCGTCTCGTTGATGAGTGAGTCACGAGTAACGGAGTTTCAAGGTTCGGGTAGGGCTTTAGGCAAGTGACGCCTTTGTTTGCACTATGCTGTGTACCTACACCTACTACTTTGTGCTTGTACCAATGTGTATACTTAGTAGAGTACCTATGGAATGTTGGCTAGACTGTATCTATATTGTACTCACTTACATACTTACCTAAAGTATACATACATACCTACGTATAAAAGTCGAGTGATACTTGACATGTTTCGGACTAGTTCGTAGTCCTTCCTCTTGGAGCGCAAAAGTTGATTACTCGTCTGACTGAAGTATTAATTATTACGATTTTGATCAAAGATTTTTTTTTCACTATTGTTTTTTAATTATATCTACTTTAAGGGTTAAAAAAGTTCAAGACGGAATAAGCTGGTTAAGCGCGAGTCGGACTCGTAGGGTATGAGTTTGTAAAAACTTATCACAATGAAAACTGGCAGAAGGAATTGAGTATGAAGTTAAACTAAAGGCAAGTCGTCATACTCTTATGCTTTTTGTATTTTTTGTCTTGAGATTAAACCTTGTACGAATTACTATTTTATTATACAACAACAACAATAATGGCCATGACCAAGGACAGCGATTTAAAGAGATCGGAGCATTTTTTTAAGTTTTACGCCAAACCAAAGGAGGGTGTGAATCATACATATAACCTATAATTTCAAAGCCACAGTAAAAAACAATGAAGTGGTTTGGCGAATATGAGTTAATACAATTCAAACAACCGTTTCGAACCTACAAGTATTTTTTGGTGACTGTGCTTGCATTGTCGCCTATCTACATGTACCAGATTTCACCTCTATCCGTTCGTCAGAAGTGGGTCAAGCTTCACTTGCAAAATTTGATTCCATACACACACACACCGTGTGTAACACAAAACAAAAATTTGATCTTTAAATTTTTTATGTGACTTTCAACGGTCCTATACATTATATAGAGTCCATATAAGGTATATAAGACATAATTACAACAAACCGGATAACCACCGGTTGTAATTATGTGTGAGTCTCACGGTAGTTTCATGTTGAAAGTATATTAGACATAATATGTGACAGTCTATAATATAGTCTAGTATAGTATAGTATAATCTATAGTATAGACTGTCACACGTAATTGACAAAATTTCAAAATATTTTTTTTGCTTTCTACAGGCATATTTCTCGAAATGGTTTTCGTTTTAGGGCAAATGAAAAATTTGAAATGTTCTCAATTATGTATAACAACAAAAGGTACACTTCACGTAATTACCCGCAATCTAATCCAATCTTTATGAGTATGCGTAATTTATTGGCGTTCAAGCCAGTCAAACTTCCTGCTCTTTCTTTCTTTAGAAATTTGAGAAACAAACAAGCGTTGATAACAAGTGAGATAGCGTATCAAAGATGATACACTCGTGGAAATACGCGATAAGGCGGAAGAAATCGCTATTGGACCTTAACATTCAAATATCAAAAGTAAATTGAGATAAACCTAATATTGGGAGTTATCAAATGGTTTTTTAGAAAGTGTATCTCTGATAAATGATAAAGCAAAAGAAGTTTTTTTTTTAACGCCACGGTAGCATCAAAGGAACATCAATTTCCATGTTGGGTAAGCTAGGACTTTGGATTCATGCATTTGAGCTTAAGTTTTATTGGACGAATTCTTGGCAATGATGGTCTTTGGAGAAGCGAAGTTTAAAGCGAGAAATCAAAGAAATACAGCTACGACCCATTTGCAGTTTTCTCTCCACCGCGGCGAAGCCCGAAAGGAGAATAAAATAAAGGCGTGGCTCCTAGTCTTGTGACGGTTGCCAAGTATTTTTTTATTGGTATACTCCCATTCTACGAGTAGTGACCTTAAATGAAACCAGGCTATCAGAATGTAAGAGTAGTGATACGAACTTGGCACATTTAAATGTTAAAGTCAATAAATAAAGGCAACATTATCATCTGAGCAAATATACAGTCGCGGTCGCTCTACACAACATTTACTTTACCTTATTAAATTTAATCGTATTGTGAATGTAAATAGAACTATTAGTTCGTAGAATTTTCCATGCTTAAAACTGAAAAAAAAGGGGCCGAGCATTAAGTACAAATTTTTGAAAAAATGATTTTAAAGATTATATAAAATAGATACATAGATAGATAGCTAGATTTATTTTTCACCTTTTTAAAAATACAATACATTTAAATGTCAAACATAAGTAATTCACAATAGGCTTACGTGTTGCGAACTCTTTATCATTATTTATATTGTTTATGTTTTTATATACTTTTTTTTTGTTTGTCAGTCTTGTTGAAGAAGTAAAAGAGTGGTTCAGTTTTGTTGGTGTTTGTCTCATTATATTTCTGTGTTTTGTTCTCAATATATATGTTTACCATGTAGTATCCTAATTTATCCGCCAGGCAGCACGCATATGTTCAGAGCGTATAAAATAATTTCTCAAACAGCCCTGAACCGCCCTTTCTGTAACATATCTGTCAATGTCATTCCTTTTTTTTGCGCCGAAAAGCACGTTGATAAATAAACGATAATGCCGAAAAACAAGAGAAGTCAGGAGGAAGAGCTTGAAAGATGCTACAAAAAACTGAAAAAAATAGAAAAGAAAATAAAAGGTGAGTAATAAAAGCATACTTAAGGAATTTGGTCTCGGTTGCTACTCGGGGTGTGTACGCGATGCACACACGAGAATTTAACTAGCCTGGGGGTTGGCCGTGAGTCAACACGATGGTATTTACCTTTATCCCTATGGGGTAAAGGTTTCTGACACATCCACTAAAAATTTCGCAACCTTTCAGACGGCGAAAGGTCCAAAGAAGGGGGGGGAACAGACCAGACCTCTATGGACGCACCAAAAACGCAGACCAATGAGGAGGGCACGTCGCAGATACCGGTAAACGACGCAGATGAGACCACCGCAGGCGACTCAGCCGCAAAGCAGTTGGAGACGTCGGCCGAAGATAGTGAAGTTGAAGTCATTGACCCGGAAGTTTTACTAATACTGGGGGATCCAGCCGCAGAAACTACAAAGTTTGGGCCAAAAATATGTAACAACTTGGCCAATAGATGGACACCAATCCTCATAAAAGGATTAGGGAAAGAGGACAAAGAAAATATCAATAAATTATACCAGGTGCCTAGCAACTGCAGTATGTTGCAAAGCCCAGCGCTAAATCCCGAAATCATTTCGGCAATTTCGGAGGCGGCCAAAAACCGCGACAAAAAACTCGAGGCAGGCCAACAACAATTGGGGGTCGGCCTTACGGCATTAGGCAGAGCAATGTCTCTGGCCATAACCAACTGGCAAGGGGAAAAAATACAGATCATAAAACAAATGAATGACGCTGCAAAAATCTTAGCAGATCTTCATTTTAATGAGACAAGAGGCCGAAAACAACTTATCACACCAACACTAGATAAAAGCTTCCTTGACCTAGTCAAGGAAGTTGATCGTGATGAATTCCTGTATGGGAAAAACCTATGTGAAAAAATAAAGGCCCTGAAAACCATCGAGAGGTCGAGCCAGTCCATCAAGAAGACCGAACCAGTAAAAGGCACTGCGCACCCTTCAACAAGCAAGGGAAACTTCCAAAACCCTCCTCGTTACACCCAACGATTCAAAACGCAATACCGGGGGACAGCACGAGGAGGGTTCAAACGACCACAGCTGCCACCCCGACGACCAGCACCAGCACCAGCCGGAACAACAGGCAAGAAGGACACACCACGTGCACCACGCTAGAGGTGAGCCATGCTGGAAGATTAAAACATTTTCTACAATGCTGGACCAATATCACCAATGACAATGAAATATTGTCATGGGTATGCGGGTATACACTTCCCCTTACTGGTCCAGTTTTACAATCAACACCTCCATCACCATTTGTGGCCAAAAATGAAGCTGAGCGTGAACAAATGCAGAACGCCATAGACAAATTAATGTCAATGAAAGCAATATCTCTGTGTAAACCATCCGAGGAGCAGTTTCTGTCAAACATTTTTCTTAGAGAAAAACCCAACGGGGACAAGAGGTTTATTCTTAACCTAAAGCAACTGAATAAATTCATACAGACTTCCCATTTTAAAATGGAAGATCATAGAACTGCCATTAGCTTGCTCACAAAGGGCGCATATTGTGCAACTATAGATCTTAAAGAGGCTTATCTTCTAGTGCCAATAGATGGGAAGGATAAACGATATCTAAGGTTTAGACACTATAACAATTGCTATGAATTCAATGCCTTGCCCTATGGGTTGTGTTCCGCCCCACAAGTATTCACAAAGCTCATGCGAGTAGTTGTAGGAAACCTCCGTGCAAGAGGTTTTAACTCTGTAGTATATTTAGATGACATCCTCTGCTTAGGGAAAAACTATTATGAATGCCAACAGAATGTTCAAGAAACAAAAAGTCTTCTACAATGCCTAGGCTTTGTTATTAATGCCGAAAAAAGCTCCTTAGAACCAAAACAAAAATGCAAATTTTTGGGATTCCAGTTTGACTCCATTAACATGTCACTATCTTTACCAGTAGAAAAAAGGGAAATTATAGCATCATTATTAAACAAATTTATAAAATTACCAAAATGTACTATAAGAGAATTGTCTAAACTGATAGGCACCTTAACAGCGGCCTGCCCAGCAGTAGATTACGGCTGGCTGTACACAAAAGTCTTAGAACGTCATAAATATCTTACATTATCTAAGTATAATGGTAACTATGATGCTACAATATTCCCTTCTCCCATAATTAAGGAAGATCTTAGTTGGTGGTTACAAAATATTCACAAGACCTACAGACCTATTAGGACTAATCAATTTCATAAAGAAATATTCTCAGACGCAAGTAGGTCAGGCTGGGGCTGTGTGTGTGGAAATAATAAAGCAAGCGGACTATGGAAAAGGGAAGAACAAGTACACCACATAAACTACTTAGAATTACAAGCAGTTTTTCTTGGCTTAAAATCACTTGCAAAAAACGATAGTAACTGTGAAATCTTATTAAGAATCGACAACACTACAGCAATAGCATATATTAACAGAATGGGTGGTATACAATTCCCACATTTAAACCAACTGGCCAAAGATATTTGGCAATGGTGCGAGACACGCAATATATGGCTTACTGCCACATACATTAAATCAAAAGAAAACTTTGAAGCTGATTTTGAGTCAAGAAAAACAAACATTGACACTGAATGGGAACTATGTGATAAAGCATTTAAAATCATCACCGACAAGTTAGGTACTCCAGAGGTAGACTTGTTCGCTTCTAGACAAAATGCAAAATGCAGTCAATATGTCTCGTGGAAACCAGATCCAGACGCGTTTACCATTGACGCATTTACCATCAGTTGGAGTAACTTGTTCTTCTATGCCTTTCCACCATTTAGTCTAATATTAAAGTTATTAAGGAAAATATCAAACGATAAAGCCACAGGAATAGTAGTCCTTCCATGGTGGCCTTCTCAGCCATGGTTTCCCTTAGCCCAGAGTCTGTTAGTATCAGAATGGATCACATTCAAACCACACACCCAACTTTTAATCTCTCCTTTCAGAACAATACACCCACTACATCGCCAACTTACCCTGGTTGCAGGGACGCTATCCGGGAGACCCTCAGCAGAAGATCAGTTCCGAAATCAGCACTAGACATAATGATTAATTCTCTAGCAAAAAACACACTAGATCAATACAATGTTACATATAGGTTATGGTGGCCCTTCTGCGAAAAAAATTCGATATCAACATATGAAGCTTCAGTTCCCATGATAATGTCATTTTTGACAGATTGTTTCCAATCAGGAGCGTCATACGGAAGCCTCAATGCTCACAGATCAGCACTGTCTCTCATCACTGGGACAAAAAACACAGGTGACGAGAGAATAAAACGGCTATTTAAAGGGTTTTATAGAGAAAGACCACCACAACCAAAATATAACATCACATGGGATCCTTCAACGGCTCTCAATTTCCTAAGGAACTGGTTTCCAAATAATTTACTAAGCCTGGAAAAAATATCTAAAAAACTGGTTGTTCTGTTAGCGCTATGCACAGCACATAGAGTGCAAACAATTTCACTCATTAGATTGTCAAACCTATCTTACTCAAGAGAAGGCATATACATAAATATTCCAGATATTATAAAAACCTCTGCTCCAGGTAGAAACCAACCAAGGTTATTCCTTCCATATTTTAATGAAGACCCACCCATATGCCCTGCAAGGACCATGGTAGATTACATAAAGACCTCAAGTGGGGTTAGAGGTAACATAGATCAATTATTAATCACATACAAAAAACCTCACAAGGAGGCCTCTAGCCAAACGGTTAGTAGATGGATCAAGAACACTCTGGGTGATAGTGGCATAGACATCCAACAGTTCTCAGCGCACAGCACGAGACACGCCTCTACCTCGGCTGCGAAAAGTCTAGGGGTATCAATAGATACCATAAGAAATACTGCTGGATGGTCTGCATCTTCACAGAACTTTGCAAAGTTCTACAATAGACCAATCTATGATTCTAGTAATTTTGCTGTTTCAATATTAAGAAGCTCAAATCAGTAGGAGCTAACTTTGTTTGTTATAAAGGGAAATGAAAAATGTGTCATAAGTTTTAACATTTATTCAGTATTAAAAATATTATAGATGTATTATACAGACTGATTTTATTAATAGTTACAATGTTACCAATTATTACATTGTTGAGACTGATGATTGTGTACAATTAGCAATAATAATTGCATATAATGTTAACTGTGACCTGATTACAAAATTAATAAATAATTTTCATAACTATTATGGACTCTAAACATCTACATGGTAAACATATATATTGAGAACAAAACACAGAAATATAATAAGAGATTAAAGGAACTTACCAAGTGAAGTTCAATCCTTATTATATGAAGTGTTTTGTTCGAAGATATATACACCCCCCCACCACGGTTTGAGAAACACCCCTTTGTGGTATATAATAGTCATGAAAATTATGCTCTGAAAATAATGACATTGACAGATATGTTACAGAAAGGGCGGTTCAGGGCTGTTTGAGAAATTATTTTATACGCTCTGAACATATGCGTGCTGCCTGGCGGATAAATTAGGATACTACATGGTAAACATATATATCTTCGAACAAAACACTTCATATAATAAGGATTGAACTTCACTTGGTAAGTTCCTTTAATCTCTTATTATAGTTAGATTCCCTGCTCATAAACCCATTAGGCATTAATTATCATACAGTCCACATTTCGTACGCTTCACTTACGTTTAACTTCAATCTCGCTTGATGGAAGCGAAGATTAGGCCTAAGATGGTACACGTTTGTCTAGAAAGTTTTTCACCTATAACCTATACAAATGAGGGACACATTTTTTGCCGCTGAATTATATTTAAAGCTGGTAATTAAAAATATAAAAGTTTTTCGTACCGACTGTACCGACATAAAAATACATACATACCTACTATCATTTTCAAGCCTCAGCTTCAAGCCGTTTGTTCGTTTTTCATAATTTTCCGTTGTTTTGGGTTCAAGGGTAATTTTAAGCTAACCAATTAAAACTTCGCAATAACAATGATTCGTGGGTTTGCAAAGTGATTCTAATTGATAACGAAATAAAGGTGAAAATTGGTTGTGCAAAGAATGAGTCACTTATCTCGTTGCAGTTAGATTTAGCTTTACGCTAATGTAAATAACCCTAAAATTGTGTAAATTTGTAAGTTGTTTTGATAGTTCACTGTAAATGTAACGTATCATAAAAATGGTTTCCGTTTGTTAATATAAGTTTTGTTTGTGGTTGATTTATTCGGCCTAATTTCTAAGCAAATAGGTGCCTATTTCAAATTCCACATGCTTATACAAAAGCTATATAACGGTCTCAGGTCTTGCACGTGTGTAGCATATCCTACCAATATTATACAAACTTTGAGAGTGAGGATGTGTTATTCGTTTAGTAGGTATGTAATTTGGTTATGTGCGGGGAACAAGCTACATTTTTTTAATAGTAGAATATACGTTATTCAATCAATATACATATTTACAAGATCTAAAAAATTATACCTATATATAAAACCTTAAACTACTTTAATCTAAACCTAAATACCTATATTTACAAATATCGCCCAGATCGTTGTCATTGGGCAAGGTGCCCATAATGCTGGCTACGTTTCCTCGTTGGATAGCAATACTTATGCGTTGCCCGAGGAAAGAGCCAGCCCTATGGTCACAATACAACAATACAATACAAATACTCTTTATTGATACAGAAACAAAGAACAAAGTATACAATAGGTCACCTGTGGATTTTGATATTTTTTTTTAAAGTCTTAAATAAGTTATATGCTTCGGGTCCCCACGGTCCCAGGGTCTCCACAGCAAAAGCCGCAAATACGTAACTGTCAGCCAAATTAGCGTATTTGCGGCGTTTCGCGGTTTCGGCTGTTGCAGCCGCTGCGCCCGCTCTCAATGATGTCGAAGGCAAGTGGGGCGGTGCTAGAGAGTCCACGCACGTGTCATCTCAAATGAGGGACCGTCCCATATGCCAGGGCACATTTTATTATCATAAAAAAAGAAATAAAGAAAGAAAACAATTATTCGTGACACTACAAGCATAAGATACAAAAAAGAAGTGAAAACATAAGAACATTGTCACCAGGACATGTATGTTATCAGGAACATTTATTGTCGGCGTCTACCTCTTAATTAGACTACAGTCGTGCTATACCTAAAACGGTGATATTGTATTGTCATTTTACAGTCTGACTCACACCTAAATAAAATCGATAAGCCGTTACAGTAATCTAATAATTGTCATAAATAATAACAAGATATTCTAAATAGATAAAAAATAAAAACATTACGCATATTATCGTTAGACTTTCGCGTAATTTGTTATTGAAGTGTTTGTAAGTAAACAAATATTATTGTTTTGTTTACTTTAAATTTTTATACTTACAGCTTCCTACATATTTAGATGCCTACGGATCATAATGATACAGTGTTTATCATGCCTATTATATTAATAATACTATTGTACTAATGTAAGTACATACTTGATCGACCGAGCGAACACTCGGAGTGTTTCGAGGTTAGTTCAGACACTCATCAATACCTATATCTATAGATTTATCTGAGGTTTCGACGCTGATCGATAAGTATTTCAAAAGATATATTTCTAGTCTAGTTTAATAAAACCATTAAAAATAGTGAATATGTATTCTATTCTATTCTCTTCTTCTTCCCCTTTAATGACGGGCGTAAGGCTTGGGCCAATGTCAGTTTAAATGACAAGGGTGTGGTGACTATGTTTTTAAAAGTGCCTTCGATACTGTCATATAGTTTATATGTACCGAGTTCAGTCACAATTTTATTGGTCATTGTTATCTATGTTTACTTATGGGCATATATGTCATATAAGCCGCGAGACCATACCCTGAAATACACAAACAAACTAACATAATACAGGCGTTGCCGATACGTAACAGATAAGCAAGTTAGTTGTGAGCCAAGCTACTTTACGCCTAGGGATGATGCGATACCCACAAAGTATCTATATCTGCTCAGAGTAGGTACTCTGTGTAGGTACACTATCGATGTGCAAGAATGCAGCACAACCTTTTTGGAGTTTTTTTACCTTTTTAGACATATTGTTTATGATTTTTAAATGTCTTTTTGTTTCCCCGAAACTAGTGCCTAATACAGCAGAGCAAATTACAGCTCTCTCAAATAATCGACACTATAGTATTTTCTTGGGACTGATATTTTAACTGAAAGTTTTTTCGAGTGACGATTATTAAATAATATTTTAGGATTGTATCATTAAATAACAGCCTCACATGCGATGATGGAAAATGCCGGCAGGCTCGATGAGTAGTTGTTTCAATCAGTTGTACGTACAATTTTTGTGATTTGTTCGTCTATAATCTGCTTCAGATAGATATTCTGAATCCTGAAGCAAATTTGTCAGAGAATCTAATCTATTCCAAACACATTTATTTTTCATCGATAACTTAATATTTAAGTGGATTGGAAAATCCCTAACAGAACTAAACTTGTCTTTGAAATCTGAAATGCAAAGCACATGCTTTGTCCGTCCATATTGTTAATGTTAAGTTCATGACATAACAGAGTCTGCTTACGGATAGTTAAAATGTCACTTGTATTACATAATTTAATAGTTCGTGGACGGAATTAAACAGTAACATGAATTAAATCAGCTAAGAAATGTATTATTTATGATACAGAAGATTGCGATAAAACAGGTAACCTAAAATATTACTGTAGTTGTTTTGCTCATCGCTTCACCACATACATTTTATAAAACCAAGTCTTCCGTCGCGTATGTTTGTCTGTTCGCGATTAACTCAAAAACTACTGACTGAATGGATTTTCGTACAGTTTTCACTAATAGATAAAGTAATTCACGAGGAAGGTTATTTATCAAATTTTTGTGTAAATAGGTTGAAATATAAGGATATTGTCGGAAGTGTCGGGAAAAGTCAAGCTGTCCTGGGATACGAATCTTAATTCTGCGGACGAAGTGATGACGACGGGATGTACTCGTAACTTTGTTTTATACTAGTTATGATTATGTAAAGATTATTGAATATTCAATATCATCACTACATAGTATAAAACAAAGTCGCTTTCCGCTGTCTGTCCTATCTTTAAAATATCTTTAAAACTACGCAACGGGTTTTAATGCGTTTTTTTAATAGATAGAGTGGTTCAAGGAAGGTTTATATGTATAATTTTACGCAGGCGAAATCGCGGGCAGAAGCTAGTTTGCTTTAAGGCATCGATCTTACCTGATCGGATCTATAGCTACAGAGTTTTAGCGTTGATTGAAATGCGGCAGTGAAGAATCAACTTTTACCGGCAGTACACGTTCATGAACATTCAATTGAATGCGTATTCATTCGACTGAGACGCTACACTATACAGTAGGCCGGATTTAGTTTACAATCTAGTCCATATAGTTTTACAATTGCTCCTCTCCTATAAGCACATATTTACGTAGTTATGTACCTACTTATATTCTGTGAACTTCTATCGCCTTTAGTGGAAGTTGTTGACGCAAAAATCGGCGAACACGTTCGCGTAAGTAAAGGCATAAATAAAAATATTCAAAATTTCAATTTCGACTATCAATTTTGGGTTCTAAGGACTCCTGTTGCTTGAATTTTAACCTTACCTATAACAATGTATTTTCTTAATTAATTTGTAAAGTGTAAAGATTTCGATTTTTAAAGCGTATATTTCAATAAAAATACATGTCAAAATTACATTTAGTTAACTACTTAAACCTTTCTAGTATAGCACCAGACTCCATCCGTGCAGCAAAAACCGTACAGGGGGGCTACACCGAAATTCGATTTTCGAAGTTCGTATCACACCATCCCTCTCACTCTCAAATCAATAACTATTAGTGAGAGCGGAACGGCACGAAACGAGCTTCAAAAATCGGATTTCGGAGTATAAGGCCAGGCACTATACATAAACACAAGTCAAGGATGGTTCGGGCCATAAAACATTGTCAGCACTTCATTTACATATTGTTACTTTACCTATACATGGAGATTGGACTATAATAATATATTCTTTGCATACCTGCGTACGTTTCCAGTTCTAAGACATTTCTAAGGCTTGTATGACTGTGCTGCTAGCGTAATATACTTCCTACTCGTGTTAACATCGTCGCGTCACCTGCAGTCTCCACAAAACGCACTTGCATAACCATTATGTTAATATTCAAATCACCCTGCACTGTGTACAAATGAAGCCATTTCCTTATCGTCACAGTCGACTTCAACTCCCGTTGCCCGGAACCGCGTACGGAATCGCAAATTTAAGTATTTACGCAACCCAGTTACGACTTACGAGGGCTCCGAAGTGTTTTGGAGTCAAATAATAGGCCTTGTTGCCCAACCCGCAGTACTAATTAGTAAATTAGTTACGCGTTCTGAGGCTTTGTAATGTACGCCCATTTGCAAATTCCTTTCAAAGTATTGGGCACAAGGAAAACGTTTTTACATGCTGGTGAAGTAAGTTTCAGCTTGATAGATGGATATACGTTGACGACATGACAGCGGCGTTCAGTATTAAATATTCTCTTAGGTATTTAAGATGAGTTCTTCTCTGATATAACCACAGGTCGGACAAATCATCGCTAAAACAGATTCGGACATAGAACAAGATTCAGTAGACTCGTAATAATGTAGAATAATAGAATAGTTTTGCGATGACCTGCCTTACATGACGTCTTAATGCGATTCAGTTTAGGTTTGCTCGCTGTCAGATTCATACTAAAAGTGACAGCTAAAACTTGAACTGAGTCGGAATTAGGACGTCACGGAAAGGCTAAGTCCGGGCTATGGAGATAACAAATCGGTATTCACTAATTACCGTAAATTGTCACTAGTGCCCGAGAGTGAAACAGGACCGCGACGACATTTTCCTGGTTTGTTGTCGAGTTTTGTAATGAATTTTGCGTAAAATAGTCTGTATATTGTAATGCAGCTGTAATTCAAAACCATGACAGCTTTGGTTTGAATTGTTTATTTCAACAAATATATTCGTTGAATAACTTGTGCACAATAAAGTGATAACGTTTTCCCGTAAAACTGTCAACTATAATATAGTACACTTGCAACTTGCAACATAATGATAGGTAATAATTAATAATTCAATTAACATGACAATATGTCGTTAACTAATTGGAATTCCCTTGTTTCAGGTTTTGATGACTTTCCACGTTCATTTATAGCCCGGTGACTGACAAAGGTGAGTTGTAACCTTCAACTACTTAAATAAAAAGACGCAAATAGTCAAATGCAAGAAATGCCAAAAGTAAATTAAACAGCTCGGATTACTAGGGAGTTGTGATTTCACCATTTTTGAAAAAGTGAAGTTTGCCTGGCTAGTTAGATCTCTCAGCAAAATATCACAATTGATTGTTTAATTAATACAAAGTTCAGTATCGACAATAGTTCACTCGCAATCTCATAAGTCGTAAAGTTCAGTATCGACAATAGTTTACTCGCAATCTCATAAATCGTAAAGTTCAGTATCGACAATAGTTCACTCGCAATCTAATAAGACGTAAAGTTCAGTATCAACAATAGTTCACTCGCAATCTCATAAGTCGTAAAGTTCAGTATCGACAATAGTTCACTCGCAATCTCATAAGTCGTACAGTTTCTAGCTAGAGTAAAGAGTCCTTTAGCGTAGACTCAATGTCATTTTTAACAAAAAGCTTCCGCAATAACAAAACTCACTCTTTGTCGGTCCCTCGTTTAATGCTCCTCTCATCTACTCAAAGGTTAACTGGTAGAGATCCCTTATAGGGATAAGTTCGCCTTTGTGCATTTATTATTGTTATTTGTATTATTTTGTGAATTGTATCTGTTTCTTTATATTTGTACAATAAAGCATTACTTACTTACTTACTTACTTAAAACCTGGGGCCTTACCATGGCGTCTTAATGCGATTCAGTTTAGGTTCGCTCGCTGTCAGATTCATACTAAAAGTGACAGCAAAAACTTGAACTGAGTCGGAATTAGGACGTCATGGTAAGGCCTCTGAATTTACTAGGTAAGTATATTCAGGTCCTGTGCCCACTTGTCCGTTTTGTCGCAGTTCTAACCATATATTATATACTTCCAAGCTGGTCTAGGAGCTAAGAAAAAGATAGAATGTACCAGTTGCTTCTCTTCCCGCGCAGATGGTAAAAGCCCATGGGCAAAAATCTTGGGAACCATGCTATGTGGCTGTGGCTAGCAACCCATCAATATTTTGATTCCCCTTTGCACCTATACGTCCACAATCATGCTAAACGTGGCATTTATACTTCTGCGCATACAAGTTCAGATTAGACTTACGTGCCGGCACTTATATCTTAGGCTCTTGACTACCCCGTAAGGGATAGAGACGTGATTAATTTATGTATGTATGCTAACCATTATCTTAACTAAGCATTTTTGGGTTAAAATCCTGAAAAAGGCTATCAACTAAGCCATCGCTCTAGTTGTGACGTGACCGTGTTCAGACTAACTCGTTGCGGCAGTTACGATCTCAAACCAACAAACGGTCACATATTTCCAAACCGACTCATTAAAATCTCATTTCATCAAAGCAAAAGCGTGACATAAAGTTATAAATATTTTCAAAACAATAATCTAAGGCCAAGGTCCGAGAATCGTCCACATGCTCAGTATAGTCACAGTCTTGCAAGTTTTCGGTCATGATGAACATGAAATACGTCGGACGCGTTTGCGTTTAAATGTCAAATACTATGAAAACTTACACTACGTAAATAAAAAACAAATCAATTTTATGCCAAACCAGCTGTTGCCTGCGACTTCGTCTGCAAAGAATTCGTTTATCGCTATCCCGCGGGAATTTTCTAGGATAAAAAGTAGCTAGGATAATAAGTTATGATAATACCTAGATTCCTTTACATCATTTTTGAAAAAAGATGATACTCTTCAAATTACTGGACCAATTTTTACCAAAGACGATGCCACGTACAGACACACACAGAAATCGACGTCAAACTTATAACCACCCCTCTTTTTGCGAGGGGGTTAAAAATGGTATTAAAGCACTTAAATTGGTCGACTATACCTCTCGCTATAAAATTTCTGACTCGCTATCGTGACGATCTCTTATCAAAATTCGTGCTAGTGGAAACGCGGTCACATATTTACAAACATACATGCTAACCCATTTCCCCAAAACAACTGAAAGCTGAAGCGTCTAGCGTCATGCGTCACGAGGTCCCATGACGCTGTTAATCCATGCTCCAGTTGCGTCACACAATGGCTTCTAAATGGTTATCGCGTCCGCTTGTCGCCATTAAAAGTGGATAACCAGGTCATGGTGTAAAGTTTATTGTATAACGCTTCTTATGTTATTGTTTCGATTTAAATAATTATACAATAGAGTACGGTCCGCCAAAAAAAAGAAGTTGTCTAATTTCCTGCCAAATGTACCTAAATGTCGCTAAAATCGCAATCGCGGAACTTACGTTTTATTTTTGAAATAAATTCAAAGCAAGTATACGAGTAGGTAGGTATAATCGGAGCCCTTCATTTACCCGAATTTCATATGCCATAATGTAATGTTTGCCATAATGATCATTTGCCATAACTGTTTTTTTCTCTGAAACCGTAATTTTTTTTAGGAGCATTGAAATGGCGATCCTGTAGAACTCTATAGGTTAGGTTAGATTTGTTTCATAACAATCCTGAACAATTAACAGTTAAAGAGAAAATAGAGTTACCTATGGCAAATGATCATTATGGCAAACAATACATTTATGGCATATGAAATTCGGGCAAACGATAGAGACCCCTTTAACAAAAACTTAAAATTAAACCATAACATAACATTTTGTCATACCTAATAATGTCATAGGCTTGCTTGCTATCAGCTGGAGAGCTGGACTCAGAGGGTTACTAATGAGGATATGGTTATTGTCAAAATTGTTAAAGTTTGTGTTGTGCATCTCATACTTAATAGTATCAATCGTGTTACGTCAAGATAAACTTCACGAATGTCAAGATTGGTACATATATACATAAATCACGTCTTTATCCCTTATGGGGTAGACAAGAGCCTAAGGTAAAAAGACCGAAAGGCCACGTTTAGCATGATTGTGAGCGTACAGTTGGAAGGTGGAAGGGGTCAAAGTCAAAATAGTCATGGGATGTTAGCCGCGCCTATGACCATGATTCCTAAGATTTTAGCCCATTTCCTCAATGGGCTACCATATGCGCGGAAAGAGAAGCAACTGGTGATTGGTGCCTGCAAAGTCGGGTCGTGGTCTTTCTTGCTAGCCTTACAAAAGGACGGTCGCTTTGCAACTGACAGGGAATGGCGTTTCATAATAGCCAAGCGCATCAACAAAATGTTATTTACTGTTAAACAACTTAAAACTTTCTCAACGTGCAAGTATTTGATAAAAAATGACGCCGCATTGACAGTCAATCAATGGACTTTAAAACGAAATGATGAGTCACATATGGCTGTTACGACCAATGACAAGATGTTACGGCAAACAAAGACTGTATTACAACATTGTTTGTATCGTCTTAGCAATTCATTAAAGCCGGTGGAGTGCAGTAAATAGATTAGACAGGTAGGTGATACTGTTTCTTGCACGTTGCACAATGACAGACGCAGTTGAAATGAAAATGATGCACATCTATGCTATGTATGACTCATACTAACATAGATACCCACACTTGGATTTAGATTTCGTTTTTGTTACAGATTTTATTTCGAAAACTTTAATAGAAGTGTTCCCTTACGCATTCATTGAGTAATCATCTAACTAATATTATAAATGCGAAAGTATAGATGGATGGATGGATGTTTGTTTGTTTGTTACTCAATCACGCCAGAACGGCCCAACGAATCTGGATGAAATTCGGCACATAGATAGAGAATAAACTTTCGAATAGGCTTTCGAATAAACGCACTGAAATCGGTCTATCCGTTGGAGAGCTACGACAGATACACACACAAACAGACACACACATCGACGTCAAACTTATAACACCCCTCTTTTTGCATCGGGGGTTAAAAATGGTTAAAGGCATAGAAATAGCTGAGCGTAGAAGAAAAACGCTAAATCAGTCTATTGAACACAAACTTTTCATTGGTGGCTGGACGCCTGGACGACTACTGAATGGATGCTTACTAAATTGAAACACGTTCATTTAAATGTCTTGCTCGTTTTTGGATTTTAAATAACTAAGCAATTGAAAGAACAATACTTTTCATTACTAAAACGATTAGTTGCTTTCGGAGAGTTTTTCAGCCTAATGATAGACAACTCATACCTGTAATCTAGAAGTAATTAGCTCAAAATGAGTACAATAAGAACGTCCATAAATCATAATAGAAGTAATAAACCCGAGAAAGCATTGAAGGAATTTGAAAATGTATAATTACTTACAAATTTCGATGCAACTCGTTGCGTCACGTATAATTATAATAAACTCAAACTATAATTAATTAATGTACATTCCACCAGCTATCCACCGAACACCGGATAAGGTAAATTTTCGTAATGAGCGAAAAACGAAAGTTTAACTCCCAATTATATTTAAATCAATTTACGTTTGAAATAAATAATTTGTGTGTAGTATAATAATGATGTACGCGTTAATAATAATAAATTTGTCTAATCACTGTCAGTTGCACATTCAACGACATGCAACTAAATATTAATACCTGAACTACGAGTATTAGAATGTCAAATTAAATCAAAGTTGAAATTGCTAATTATAATAACTATTATAATGTGCGCTATTTAATTAATGTTACCTGCATACCTACATTAAAATATTACCTATTTAACTTAATTTATATGCAGAGGTAATTATTGTTCTATGGAATCTATTTATTGCCAATAAATTCGATTATATTATCATAATGTACGATATGTTTTGATTCGTTGACCGTATCTGAAAATCAAATTCAAAACATTACATCTCTTATTTTGCCTTTTTGTTTGACTGTCATTTCATTTTCATAGCGGGACGTAAAAAAAATTCTTTAGTATTGTGAGATAACTTATTTTCTTCACCGTTTTTTATATTTAATTACTTCGGCAGAACAGTAGCCGATAATCTCGCTAGCTCGTAAATGTCACCGGTACAAGAGAAAGCGGTGATTTTGCTCCGTAATGCTGCAAGATAATTGTCACTCGCTAACTTAACATTTCGATCTTCAATTAAGTGATCAAGTTCATTAAGTTGTCTTTAGCTTTCGACATTTTAACACATTCGTGTAAAGTTTTGCGCTTAAAAGAAACAGCTGGATTAAGTATTTAGGTTTCGTCTTTTCTTATGCCTTACCCATCTTTCTGGCCTCTTTAAATGTAATATTGAATGCTTTAATTTTGTTATTTATCATTAGTTTAACCTTCAAATGCTATCTTTTTTTCTATAGTAAAATTCTTACTTCATTCTTCTTGAAAACTTTTTTTCTCTCATCTCAAACATTGCAAAAATCGACAAGCTTGAGTACCATATTCGTATTTAAACTCTATTCATGCTCCATTGCAATAAATCATTGATTGGTGTCTAATATTTATCTCCGCTTGTCGTTATCCTGTCGTCGTCAATCGTCCGTTCTCACTTGATCCGATTGAAATAAGTTAGCAGCTTTCTTGTTTGACATGACTTGCAAGTTTCATGACTCTCGCTTCATTCCCTCTGTCATCTCTATTTGGCTTACATGTCGTTTTCATTAAAAAGTGTAAAGTAATCAAACCGACGTTGAAAGTGTTTGTTATATAACTAAAAGGATGCTGTGAGTATTTTAAAGTGTAAAGGCTATATTTTGGGAGGACTATGTAGATTAAGATACTGGAAACTTAGTTGTATTTACGAAAGAGTTGAGAGTAGAAATATCTGGAAATTTATTGGCAGGTCCTATACATTTGTCAAAAAATAAAAGGTTTGGTTTGGAGAAAAAATACAGCAAAAATAAGTTGCTAGCCGTGTTGGTAAACATAAACTTGGCCTTTTTCTCGATGACCTTATACACGTAGGGAACGAATCCGATTTCGTTCGCCCTCGAACCCGGTTGCTCAACGCTCCATTGTTTTATGAGGAAATCAATTAGACAATCGTGTTAATAACCATATTTCACTTTTAGGCTCATTCGTGCCGGTTTCAGTATTGGTTTCGGTCGCGGTGTCGGTTTCTGGGTCTCTGGCACGGAAACCTGTACAATGACTGTTTGTTTTGCTAATCCGCGTTTCCGAAAGTGCAACTGTTTGGAGATAGTATTTTGGAGTGTGAAATGCTGTTTTTAGAATCGGTGCCGATTTGTAATGTTCTGTTTGTTTATTTAGAATTTGTTTCGGTTTCGATTCTGCAACACTGGCTGTCAAAACATAGAAGATACTTCCTCGATGAATCAAAAAAGTACTATAATTTTATTGCAGTCTTTTTTTATTTTATAAACATTCATAGCGTGTGAAACATAGAACACGAAGTTCCGCATAACGACTAATCTTTCCGTTAGTTCGTTATAATCACAATATTAAATGAAGTTAAATTAAAATAGATTTAACTCAAAATCTTGTCTACTCTCAATAAATTGTCCTATGCAAGTTGCACGAAATTATAACTAATACTTTAATTACACATATCGTGTAGTAGGTAGCAATTAATAGGTAATCGTGGCGTACATTAATTTAATTGAAAGCCTGCCTATTATAGAGGTAACTACTTACATTATCACCAAAAGTTTAATACATACACTGACGTGACATATCAAGGTAGAACGTAATCACGATTTGTTCAAGCTACGCTGTTTCGAATCGTTTCGCGTCATTCGCAATACAAACATCGTCAACATTAGAAAAATATTTAGAAACAGATGTGTGGAATACAGATACTATACGTTAATACTTAATTTGCGAATGAATGTATAGTATAGTTCTTTGATAGAATAATGCGTAGTAACAAACACTGTCTGCGCCGGTAATGTTATCTGTTTCAAGGGTTTGACACACGCTTGATTATTGTTTTTACACGCTCAATGGAGTGTCCATATAGGGATCTAGGTTCTAATAGGCTATCTTAATCAAGTATAGACTTACCAATACCAAGCAAACCATACACAGAATCACAGGATGATCATTCTCATAGCCACCCATATTCGACGGCTTTTAAGTGATATTAAATCTGGCTATCGCACCGCTGCCATATCACTTGGATGCTGTCGAATGCATCCCAGTACCAACAGCACACTAGTATTGATAAACCTAGCGTGTTAGTGAGGTTGCCTCGAACTGTATCGCTCTAGACCGCTACCCAATGCCAGTGGAACTAATGCGCCAGCGCACATCGACAAGTACATTATGTATGCGGAAGGAAGTATTTACGTTTCATTCGATTATACGATGTGTATCTATTTGAGTCATGTACGAAGCTTGGGTTTTAGAAAATTGCTGTACAGGTACATTTATTAGGTGTCACAGTTTATCATAGTGATGGAATTGGTACTTATGGTATTGGTGGTTGGTTGATTGGTATTGGTCGAAGGAATGGGCGAAAATCATAGGAATCATGTTATAGACGATGCGGCTAGCAACCCATCACTATTTTGATTCCATTTTCCATCTATACGCCCACAATCTTGCTCAACTTGGCCTTTAGGTCTCGTCACCTTAGGCTCTGTATGCTACTCGACTATTACAGATTACAGATTTGATAGGCGTACTTGTAACATTAAGGATAAACGCTTCCCTAATACAAGATGGTAGCACCCAGGGAGTAATCATAGGGCTTGCAATGTTTCTCGCGTATGGTTTCAAATCTTGTCAACATATAAGCTGCAACAAGAACCACATGAATGTATTAATCGATGTTACTTCAGTAAATTAAATTGATTATAATATATGACCCGTTGGACTCAACGACGGGGACAGGGATAATGCATTTTTACTGGGATTTCCCTGTTGTGTGCAATTATGAGGAATATTTGCGTAAATATTTACACCACGCTTAACTCCTATGAGTAACTCATTATATCCAGCAATATGTCCGCGCGTTAGTTTGCAAATTTGAATACAATACTTAACTGTCTGTTTAAGCTAATTCCAGCACGTAAACTCATTTTGTTTCTTAGAACTGTAAATAGCTTTCCAGTTTGTCAGTTATTTCTCGTACCTAATATTGGCCAAACACGGTCAGCCTAATGGTTCATATTGGCACAAATGTTGGTCCATCAACATTCTAGACCGTATAGAAATCTAGCTAAAGGGGACACTAGAAACTCCGAAGCTTCTTATTGACCGACAGAGCGGTGGTTAATAAGATTTCGCCTTTTTTTCCTGGGAATGGAAAACATGGTGACTATGTGAAAAGTCACAGCAAAAACGTTGAATGCTTGGACCCGTTCGACGTGTGTCTTTACAGAGCACAAGCTATAGTACCGTTTATACATTAAATGCATATTAAAGACGCTGGTGATAGCGTAACATTAGCGTGACGTTGGTGCATGCCGGAATCAGTTTTAAGGTCCTGTGACCTTATTATCTAACGCGCGGACGTTCGCGATCACATTCTCTTTCTATCCTCCTCCTTTATAGTATAACAGAAAGAAATAGTGGATGCGATTGTGGTTCAAAGGGTATTAGACAGTAGTCTCTGACCTTAGTAGTAACTTTAATAATTCTTGTCGTGGCATGGATTTCATTGACAATTCTAAAGTAAAGATATTTGAACAATCAAACTATGAGGTTTAACAAAAAGGGTAATGTAAGAAATTACTGCTGACAGAGTTGACAGTGCTGTGGCTGTGATGTTTTCAATTGACTTGGAGAAGACAAATGAGTTGAAATCTGAAACATATATCTGTTTTAATATAGATAGCATGTGCCAGTTGGACGTATATGGGCTCGATTAGTCATTGTTAAGCAGTAAATGGAAACTTATAATATACCTACAGCCAAATGGAAAACATAACTATTGTCATCGCCATAGCCAACGACGCTATTCTCTGCGCTAAAGTGCTCGCGAGTTTAAAACCATGTATATTTCATCTCCTCTGTAACTTTAAGCAATTACTTTTCATTTCCATCTAACGTCTTTACTATTGTTTTTTTTTTTTTTTTTTTTTTTTTTATGTGAATAGGAAGGAAAACGAGCAAGTGGGTCACCTGATGGTAAGCGATCACCACTGCCCATAGACACCCGCAACCCCAGAGGGATTGCAGATGCGTTGCCAACCTAGAGGACTTAGATGAAATGCCTCTTGTGCCCGGAATTTCCCCGGCAGTCTTACCGTGTTTGTATCGTGAAAACTGGCTACCTTCTTTAATTGAATCTTATGTTATGTGCAGACTGACGCAATCAGTAAACCTTGCAACACTTTTACTGTCTAATTGCTCATCAGTCTCTTGCGCAGATCTCATTTAGATTCAGACTACCTAATAAGATCATTAGGCGACTTACCGTTGCTCTGTGTTCAGTGCATGAAGCTAAATCTAGTACCTACTAAATACTTTTAACAGAGCTAGCCTTTGCTTCGATGTCAACGGCGTGTTTTTTCGAGAACTTTAAAACATTTCATAGAATCGGTGCTTAACCTCAACACGACTTATTTTATATAGATAGGTCCTACCTTTCATGATCATGATTATTAGACTAGAGACAACTGGATTATTGATTGAGCCTGTCTACATATACTACTCCTTTTACTTTACTATGCATAGGTATGCATAAAAGTCATCAGCAATCGGTAAGATACATGTACGTTTTCATTCGTTCAAATAGTTACAGTATTACAAGACGCCAGAGAAAGTTTGTACAATTCCTTCTTTAGTAACATTCCTGGAGCCATTTCTAATTCTTTATTTAAAACATCAAAGAGCTAATGCTTTAATGTCGTTAATCAAAAGCCTCAAATCGTGCTGTTTTCGGTTTAAATGGTTTAACTTTTAACGTACAGTTACCTTGTGATGAATGCTCGAGTTCGCCGTAATGGCTTCCTTAATGCGGCAAGTTTTTACTGTCTACTAATTTGGTAAAGCCGTCCATTGCACCTGTGTGTACCCTTTGCATTTACTTTAGGTACCGCTGTAGGTACTTAATAAAAATGCGTTAACTAGGTACTGAAAATGACAAAAGTGGTCAATGATGATAAACGTCGAGTAAATATTTAGGTAGACAGCGTATAAGAGACTTATTTTTTGTTTTTTAACCTCCGACGCAAAAAGGGGGTGTTATAACTATAAGTTTGACGTCGATTTCTGTCTCTGTGTGAGTGAATGTGTGTGTGTGCGTGTGTTTTTTCATTAGAAAACCAGTTTCCTTGCGGTAGTTCTTAGCCGTGTTTGGTAAAAATCGGCCGAGTAGTTTGAAGAGTATCAGCCCTTTTCCAAAATGATGTAAGGCATTGCTGTAATTTTTTTTACCAACCAAAACAAGCCCATTCAGAACATGTAAATTGCAGGCTTATTTTGATTAACGTGACTTGATTATCAGGTAGGTCTGTGCCTATTATACGCTCGCTCGAACACACATGCCGTGAGCAACCTCCAAACAAGATTTGCTATCTAATGCTCTGTGATCAAAAATGTAACCATACACCAAGTGTAAACCATCCATCATCTGCTGATAAAACTGACAACACATGTTCACTAACCTCAAAACGTGAGTGTAAAACTATTTATGGTTAAAGGAACTTACCCTTAAGTGAACTTCAACCAAAATTATATGAAGTGTTGCATCCGAAGAGATTTAACCAACAATGTAGTCCGTTTTTCGACGTACTGCATCGCCACACAGTTTTAGATATGAAAAAAAAAAGAATTAAATACGTTCATCCGGTCACTCATTTGATGTCTCGTTCATTCCCGACCTACGTCATTTGTTTTAGAGTAATATTCCACCTAATATTCTGCGACATTGGGTTCTTTACAGCACAACCCTGTATATGTGCTTGTATGTACTTGATAAGGGTGGGAGGGGGTTAAATCTCTTCGGATGCAACACTTCATATAATTTTGGTTGAAGTTCACTTAAGGGTAAGTTCCTTTAACCATAAATTATACTTCAGTGTTGCATCCTCGAGATTTAACCAACAATGTAGATGTTTAGCGTTTGTTGCAGAATAAAAGAGAACACAAAAGTGATTGTCATAATTCTCTTATCATTTATTTCAACAACAAATCTAATTATTAATTATCATTAATCAGTCTTAATTATTCTTAATTGAGATCAAAGAGGTAACAACATATTTAACAATTATTTAATATAGCCATAGCAAATGAACTGTCATGTTCGTTAACATTGAGAGGCTGATTGTAAAATCGGGCAAAACAAAGAGAGTTACCAGTCCAGCCTGCTGCTTTTTTGATAGCATCTATTGACAGGCCCGACCTGTGGGCTGCGGACGTGGAGGCGTGCCGCGTGCTGTGCGCGGTGAACGTCCCCACATCCACACCGCTGCTGCTTAGCGTCTGCTTTATCCAGCGGCTAATAGTCTGAGAGCTGGCGTTATGTATAGGCTTTTTCACAGTGATAATTAACTTATCTGTATCATGTAAGCTTCTATAATGTTTAGTTCTTTCTATATACGCCGACAATGTCAATGCAGGGCATATGGATTCATTTTGTTTGAAAAAGGGCACAATCAGTCTTGGGTTATGCCTATTGGGCGTAGAGGTTTTAATAATATCATTAATTGTTATAATCATACAAGAGTCTTGCTTTTCAATATTCGCGATATTAATCAAAGATATCGTCTGCACCCGTTGTCCTGTAGACAACGCGAGAAGAGTTACTAATTTTTTAGTTAAATTTTCTAACGTTATTTTATCATTAGGTGGCATACCAGATAGATATCCCAGAACTAAATTAGGGTCCCATGTTGCATGATATTTTGGAAAACATGGTTTAGACTTAAAAACTCCCTTAAGAAACCTCGTAATACAATCATCATTACATCTATTTTTACCTATAATTAAAGACAGGCTCGATCGGTAAGAGTTCAATGTGCCATAGCTGGCGTTTTCATGGAATTTCTTGGTAAGAAATTTTAGTATATCAGAAATTGATCCATTATACAAATCAACATTATTAGTTCTGCAATAAATGAACCATTGTTTTAATGCTACATTATACTGATTTAGAGTATTTATAGATAAGGATTTTATCATGATCTCGATGGTTTCTTCCGGTATACCCTGATTTATGTACGCTTGTCGTACAATACTGCGCACGCCAGGGTAAGACTGCGCCACAGAGGGTGACTCTCCCTGGAAGGAGATAATAAAAGATCTTTGTCAGGATTAAGGTACAAAATTTCCGATTTTACAAGTGACAAGAACAACGGGAACCATGGTTGACTTGGCCAGTAAGGGACGACAACAATACCTATCGCTGAGTCTTCAATTATTTTCCTTAGGCATTTAAGAATTAGTGCAAATGGTGGAAATGCGTAAAAGAAGTGACCACGCCAACAGATGGTAAAAGCATCAATCTCATAAGCGCCTGGGTCACGTTTCCATGAAACATACCTACTACATTTATTGTTTAGCCGGGAAGCAAACAGATCTACAGATGGTCGACCAAAATGTTCAATAATCTCATCATAATTTATTTGATTGAGATTCCATTCTGTGTCAATATTCGTGTATCTAGAGGCTTGGTCAGCTTCAGTATTATCACGTGATCTAATATAAGAAGCAAAAATAAAAATTTTCTTTGTTTCACACCACTGCCATATTTTCTTTGTAATTTCATTTAAATGTGGATATTGTGTTCCACCCATTTTATTAATATATGATATGGCAGTGGTGTTATCAATCCTAAGCAACACATCAATATTGTAGTGATACTGGCAAAACGATTTGAGGCCTAAAAAGGCAGCCAACAGCTCGAGATAGTTTATGTGATATTGATTTTCCTCCGCTGACCAGTGACCTCTAGTTACTTCACCATCACATGCAGCTCCCCAACCTGTGAGAGACGAGTCTGTATATATTTCTAATTGGTAAGAGCCATTTCGAATATTATTTTTAGCTTTTGAGGCAATTTTTGACCACCATATAAAGTCATCATATAAGTATGGCTTGAGAGACATTTGTGAGTCAAAATTGTTATGAGATCTTTGAAGCGCCAAGAATTTTTCTCTCTCAAAAGGTTTAGTATATGTCCACCCATAAGCTACTGCAGGACAAGCAGCAGTAAGCGTGCCGATGAATTTTGCAAACTCACGTATACTTATATGGATTTTATTGCTTATTTTCTTGGTCATTTCTGTAATTTTTATAATTTTTTCCTGGGGCAATTGTAATTGCATTGTCTGACTGTTAATTTCTAAACCCAAAAATCTACAAATTTGAGAAGGTGTCATATTACTTTTTTCCAAGTTGACAACAAAACCCAATTTATCTAGATTCTGTAGTAAAACATGAATGGTGTTTTCACATGTTTTGTAGTCACATCCTATGCACAAAATGTCATCGAGGTATGCTACTAATGTATGCCCTTGTTTTCTTAGTAATGTCAGAAGAGGTTTCAGTAATTTTGTAAATACATAGGGGGCTGAAGTGAGACCATAAGGTAAGCAATTAAACTCATATAAGTTCTCAACTCGAAACCTTAAATACTTTTTATGTGATGGGTGGATTGGAACTAGGAAATAGGCCTCTTTAAGGTCCACAGTAGCCATATAGGCACCTCGAGAAACTAATTTAACTGCTGTGCGGATATCTTCCATTTTGAAATGGCAACTATACACTGATTTATTAAGTGTTTTTAAGTTTAGTATAAACCTAGATCCACCATTGTTTTTAGGTATTAAAAATACAGGTGATATGTATTGATCTGGCAAGTCTCTAGAACATTGTGTAATAGCACCCAAGTCAATTAATTTGCTTAAAGCCAAATTAATATCCTTTTCTGAAAAAGGAGGGTTGTTAGGTTCAGAGACTTGTAAAACTGATTTTGTGAAAGGTATCTTATATCCACTGACATATGACAATATTGAATAATCATCAGTAATTAACCGCCAATTACTAATAAAAAATTGTATGCGGCCAGCATGTGGTAGTGGTACCTCTAGCGCCGTCGCCGCTCGTTGACTTTGTTGTTCGAGTAAGGGCGCCGGCCGCGCTGGCTGTGATGGTGGTGGGTCCTCTTCGTCGCTGGCGACGGCTGCTGTGCTGGTACTGCCTTCACGTTCAGCTGGCGAAGAGGAGCTCGCACGTTTCCCGTCCCTGGATGCTGCTTCCGTTGTTGAAAAGATGGCTGAGCTGCAGATAATTTTTTAATTTGTTGTCCAGACCTCTCTATGTCTTTGGCATTCTTTATGTTGTCTCCAAGTTTACCACCAAACAAAAAATCATCTCTTCTAGCACCTTGAATCATATTCCAGAATTTTTTATCCAATAAGGGTACTATTAACTTTCGGCGGTTAACAGTTTCTTCATAGTGCAAATTCAGCAGTATCTGGCTTGCTTCTGATATTTTCTTTATGATCTCTAATTTTGATAAATCAGTTTTTATTAAATCTTTAGTTAAATTGACGAGTCCTGCAATCCCACGACCCAGTTGGTTCTGTGCATTTTCCAGACGTAGGTCACGTTTCTTTACAGTTTCGGTAAGAACTGCTATCACTTCAGGATTTAACTTGGGTGCTCGAGCCAGTAAAAAATTACTGGGTATGAGGATTTTTTCCTCAAGTGACACCTTCTGTTCTTTTGACAAGCCTTCGATCAGAATCTTTCCCCAACGTTCAGAAATCTCCTTAGGGACGCTTTCACCTAGAGGCTGTTCAATGTTTTTTGCCTCTCCGAGCACAGATAAGATTTCCTCTGGCAGAACATCGGCGGATGGTTGGTTAGAATCAATTGGGTTTGCAGGTTCAGTTTGTTCGGTTTGTACCAGAACAGTGGACGCCGGCAGATTCACCGGGCAGGGGGGCTCAGCGATGTTAGTTGCGGGAGGTCTTGGCACTATATCTGCATGCACGACCTTCACAGTTGACCGTGGTTGCGGCTGTTCTTCATAATCAGATATCGCTTCATAGTTGGGCGATAAGTTGTCTTCGTACTCGCCACGGTGTTCGTCGTACGCGCTGAAGTGTTCGCCGTACGTGCTGCTCGACGAAGTCGATGAACAGGAACTGCGATCCCCATCTGGGTGAACAAGTAAAACCTTAATTTTTATTTATTTACTTTCTGGATGACATCACGTGCCATCACATTAAGAAAGTATTTGATTTGTTCCGGGGTAATATCGCATATTACCACATTAAGGAACAAGTGCCTCGATCAAATTTGTCTAGATCAGGTTAATTAAGGCCAGTATAGGATTTGAATTATCAAATGGCGGCCTTGTGAGACCGTAAATTTGCAATATCACCATAGATAGGTAATTAACCTACAAATTTATTAACAACCTGCGTAATTACTTTCAGGGTGGCATCACGTGCCATCACATTAAGAAAGTAAGTTTTAACTTATTCCAGGATAATATCTCGTATTACCACTTCAAGGAACAAGACAAATAATATGCGTATTGCGTACCTTTGCGTTTGTTGTGGCGCAATTTACTCTGCAATCGACGAATTTTGCGACGAATATCCTTCTCCTCACTTTTGTGTTTCCTTTTTCCCATATTTATCACTTTATTATGTTTATCACGATAACTTTTAACACTATTTACAATAAAATAACCGGGAAATACACGTTGACGATGCCGCACACGAAAAACGAATGACGTAGGTCGGGAATGAACGAGACATCAAATGAGTGACCGGATGAACGTATTTAATTCTTTTTTTTTTCATATCTAAAACTGTGTGGCGATGCAGTACGTCGAAAAACGGACTACATTGTTGGTTAAATCTCGAGGATGCAACACTGAAGTATAATACTGCTTATTGCAAAGTTATAAACAACTTGGATGACTTGGAACTTGATCCGTACCCGGTTACCCACATACCGAGCCGTGCAGAAAATAACATGAGTTGACGGTATAGAAATAAAGTGCATGTGTATTGTGTGCACAGTCGTTACCGTCTTTCTGCCATCTTTATGTATCACTAGACTCACTAGGGAATCAATGAATATACATAAACATAATCCCTTTAACTTCAGTATGATGTTTGAGTAGCGGAGTAGCAAGGTAAATGTTTTTTGTTCATTCTAAAATATGGTATGGTAGGTATGCGATGAATCAAAATAACAAATTGACAATGGACGAAGAGTACGAAGACATATTATTGCGTTTGTAGAACAAACATTCTGTGCTTAAATTAGTGTTATTTTGCAGGGGTTTTGTTGTGTCAGTATCATCAGTAGTCGAGACCAATGAAAAATTCTTTGAGCGCTAAAAATTTACGAGCGTGTTAACTTCAGTTTAACTTAAACATACATACCCGTTTGCTTAAAATTTCAAGCCTTAGTCCTACTTCCTACTAATATTATAAATGCGAAAGTTTGTGACGATGTGACGATGTGACGTTGTGACGATGTGACAATGTGATGATGTGAGTGAGTGAGTGTGTATGTTTGTTCCTTCTTCACGCTAAAACGACTGAACGAATTTGGATAGAATTAAAAAGATAGCTGGCACCCTAGATTGAAACATAGGCTACTTTTTATCCCGGAAAATTGCACAGTTCCCGAGGGATAGCGATAAACATGTCAATTGCTAATTCTACGCAGACGAAGTCGCGGGCAGAAGCTAGTTTGAAATAATGTTCGGACCATAAACTACTAACTAAAACATTTTGTTGAACAGTTCTCACACATGCCTGTCTGTAACTTGCTAAGCGGCAATGGCAAGTAGTACATGTCTGCTTTTAAAAGTTCATTGATCCCAACTACATGGGATATTTATGTTGCACACGTGTTGTTTTTTTGCCGTCCGCTTCACGCGTCGAGAATATTAAGGGTATATAATCTGTGCCACAAGTACATATGCGAATGTGGCTGGCCGGTAAGCTATTCCTTTGTTCGATAGCCATAAAAAAGTGAGACGTGCTGCTTTGTAGGTATGCTTCTGTTTTTTATCGTGTTTATGGCTGATGTTAAAATCTAATTAAAATTTACTTTCGTGGTTTGTTTTCTGTTTAGTAAATTATGTCAGAAATAGTCAGTCATTGAAACAAAGAATATTTTACTCATGAAAGTGGTGGAAAAATTTGGTAGGTATCGTTCACTTAGTAAAACTTTCTTAAATGTATATTTAGAATAGAAATCGGATGAAACAAAAACGTTACACGTGTATTTTAAAACTGCAAGTGAATCCTTCGAAAGCAAAATCCGCAAACGGTATAAAACAATAGCGAATTTGTTACGCGAACCTCGTGACATCGCGTAAAGCATAACCTCTAATTTGTTTAGTTTGCGCAACCTACTTTCGAACGTCTTGTTTCCCGCGTAACTCATCCATCTGACAAATGTCACTGACATTCTTTGTATTTAAAATTGCAGGTTTACGGCACAAAGGTACTACCTAAGTGCCTCGGAGATACTGGCTGGATAAATGGATGATTCCATTGTTCAGTTCACTTTTACTTTTATTATGAGAAATATCGCTTGATGGGTAATCACTAAGTTGTAATGATACAACATACATGAAACCACACTCTCGGTTCGATTCTTTTATTTATTTCTTAAGCTTAAATAAAATGCAGATATCTCGACATCCTGCGTTTAAAATAATCATCCGTTTAAAACCTATGTGAACGAGACCTCTTCGCATCTGGCGAACCGGTTTAAAAGGACATACTGGCCGATAACAATTTCCAAAAGTATGCCAACCCGCAGGACAGTTCTGTTGACCGACATTCTTCGGTAGCACATTTAGCGCCTTCAAGCGTTAATTGGCATAAATTTGTTGTTAGCAGGCTTTGGTTGCTTGGCCTTTAAGGCTCGGTATTCCTGCGAAAATAGGCATTTAGCGCTGTCCCGGCCGTCCGCGCGATAGTTCGCGCGGACTCAGATTTTGTGAACTCGCATGACCTCGCCAGCGTCACAGTATAGAAAAGAAATAGTATAACCTTAGTACGACTTTAGAAATGCATTTATTATGATCAAACTTAAATAAGTATACCTACTTACTATGAATTTGAATAGATAAATAGGTGATAAAAAATAATTAATAGTCAATCGTTTCATTCTTCGTCATCGTGTTAAATATACCCGATATATTCGGGTTCTTTATTTCAAAGAACTTTTGGCAAAAAAGACAAATAAACAGGTAAGGTTACAAATAAAACTATGAATTAAAAATATAATTAAGGCAACGGCAGGTATTACCGTGGTACTTAAGTAAGTTTTCAAAAGAGTCCATATAATTACGGGTATCAAAGCTTCTTAACGACCAAGTATTTTTTTTAATTAAAAAGCGTTTATTGAACTTTCAGCCTCGTAAGTTTTTGGACTCATTTTACTTCTTATTATTTGGTAAAATTATTATTGAAACTGAAATGTGCATTTCTTCTGATACCGTGGTAATGTACAGTCTGTGACTCTTTCACCGCGAATTGAACTTTCATTTCAGAGTGTATAAAAATCAGGAATTTTCTACCATAATAGAAACCAGATTCACGATTTGGAACCTAATACCGAATGTTAAGAAACAATTATGGCTTGGGTTCTGTTCTGTATATTATTTTTTCTTTCGTCCATGCTGGTCTTGGAGTATAGAATAAAACATAGAATGTACCAGTTACTTCTCTTCCCGCGCAGATGGTAAAAGCCCAACGAGGGAATGTGCGTAAATCTTAAGAATCATGTTATAGGCGATGAGGCTAGCAACCCATCACTATTTTGATTCCCCTTTCCATCTATACACCCACAATCATGCTAAACGTGGCCTTTAGGTCTTGTTACCTTAGACTCTGTCGACCCTTTAAGGGATAAAGACGTGATTTGTGTGTGTATATGTACGTATATTATTTTTGTACCTGCATCAATTTTTTTTAAGTAGTTTAGTATAAGCGGATGCATTTCCAATTGATAAGTAAAAGTCTAAATTTTATCAAAAAAGTATACACTTACAGTACCATAAATGTTCATATTTTAATAGAAAATTAAAATGTCACTCGGTAATAGATATTGAATGAGTCAAACAAATATTGAATGAGTCGGAAATAGAGGCCCATACATAATATTTAAAAAAAAATTGAGTATTTTTTTATAATTTCTATAGGAATGATTACAGTTATTAATACTACCATTCCTATAGAAAATATAAAAAAAAATACTCCAATTTTTTTAAAATATTTTTGTTAGCTTCTATAGCTATGGTTATATACCCCAGTGGATTATTGTTAGGGAGTGTTTGATACACCCTGTATAGTGACTATATAAAATAACTTGAAAAAAAGGATCTTAACATTCAAAATGAACTACAAGTATCAACTTGATCGATTCCTACTAACAAGTTAAATTTGCCACTCGCTTATAATTTAAGATTGCGTTAGGGATCCTTCACTTTCTTCACAAATTTGGTTGTAAACATTGAACACAATGTTTCGCGATTGTGCACGGAGAGGTTTCTTCGACATTTTCACGATAATAATAATTGAAATTTTATTAAAACAGTCGAGCAGCAAGTCGTTATGACAATGAACGTACTGATATTAGACAGTGACAGTTTGACATTGCCATATCAAAAACTCTTTTTTTTTTCTATGCCATGAGATTCTGGTAGACCTATACAAATTCAGTACTGAAGTTTTTGCTAAAAATTAAGGGTTTGTTGAATACTTTCCATACCACGGAAATAGTTCTTAAATAGCGTGAATAGATCAAGATTGAAATAACTTTAAGAAAGGATATAACCGATCATATATACCAAAAATAAAAGTCAAAAGTTAAAAGTTTATTTTGCAAATAGGCCGCCAAGGGCTCTTTTACATGTCTTTTTTTTAATCTACCAGCGCATTCGGAAAAATCATCATTGCCAAGAAGAATGCGCCGCAAGAAACTTGGCAGAAAGTCATTTTTTCAGAATAAAATATGTCCTTGTAAACATTAATAATTTTATTATAAAAATAAAAATATTACTAAAGTAATAAATTACAAAGTAATTAACATATCTAGGTACAGCCTGGCAAAAAAGAGCATAAAGAACCAAAATAACCACTTAAACTATTAGTTTACGCGGCACACCAGGGAAGTAAGATATACAGCAAAAAATAAGTCCTATCACCGCCGTATTTTATTTTCCATTTTTAACGCCATTCGAGCTCAAAAAATATATAAAGAATATTTTAAGGTTGTGCAGAAAACTATAAACAACCACTTAAAAACCATATTATTAGTTCGATTGTCTGAACCATTACGTAAAGCACTACATAAAATTAGAGTTCTCTTACATGTGATGTGGCGTCACGCGTTAGTATGGTACACCTCTTCCCGCGCCCCCGTTGCGGAAACTGACGAATTGTGAGCTCTATATTCCAATTCGCACACATTAGCGCTAATAGATCCGTTGGTCAATTAAATAAGTTTCGTTCGTGTATAATTCATTTTTTAGGAAATCGATCGGTTTGATTATAAAATGCGTATTTGAAAATACCGCGGTAAATGACACTGATTTTGATACCCTCGGTAATACCCGCCGTTACCTTATAATCTCAAGATTCTTCGTAATTTATTTGTCGTGTGCTTATATCTGTACTTAGCCGCAAACATGATGATGATTTAGAAACCTTATTTAGTAAAGTGTAATCGCGTTTAGGAAGTAAGGATCCTAAACATATTTATATAATTTGGTTTACAACATATTGAAATTAAATAAGATATTAAGTTAGATTTCATTTTATTTGAAGATATTGATGAATGTGGATGATGCGAAAGAGGTATGTCAGGATCGTAGCAAGTGGAACAAAGCAGTCTCTGCCTACCCCTGTGGGAAAGAGGCGTGACGGTATGTATCTATGTCATTTTATTTCCATCTTTGATTGGTACGTAATTTATAAAATTATTATTCGTAAAATTTCGGTCATAGTGCCATAGTATAAAAATATCAGTATAACATCTGAAAATAGCTACAATTTTTGATAATCCATATTTTGTATATATCGGTCGGTATCTCTGCCTCCCGTTTGCAAAATGTACCTTACTCCATTTACTTGTTATTGTAGGTCAACAGGGTAGCCTCAGAAAACAGACAATGACATTGCTGCTGTAATAAATCTGTTTGTTTAGTGCACGAACCTGTCGCGGATAAAACTGACACAGGTCCGTCGTCCGTAAGCGCCAGCGCGCGACTGATCGGGCCTACCGAGGCTCCGCGCTCGCACATTTTGTAGGTATTTAAACATAGTAATTAAGACAATCATTTTATCTATTCAAACTCTGCGAATTTGTCTATAAATATTTAATGGCTTTAGTTGAGTACAAAAATTGAATTTAAAATATTAATAGTTTAGTCATAATATTGGAAAAACTTTACAAAAAGGAGTAACTTTGGGATTTCTTTCTATCGAGGGAAGTTTATTGGATCGTGTAACTGAATGCGATTTTGACTAGACTAGATCCTTAAGTAAGACATAACTTTTTTTCAGATTTTTAAACCCTATTTTCTACGTCTGAGATGGTTTTTAAAAACTCTAAAAGCGGCCTCTTTAAGCCTACCTCGCCTTAAGCGTTTGCGGATCTGAGAACGTAGTACTTTGTCGCTTCAACCCATTCGAGATACTCCAATGTTTTTGCTTAAGCCCTTGTAAAGTGATATGGTTGTATAAATGCTCGTGACTTGTGCAGGTTAGTTTGAACGTTTAATTTATGTGAACGGAAACATGATGAGGACGTGGTCTGCAAATTAAACAGTTTTCTGTATAAAAGCTGGTGATTGACTCGAGATGAGTATAAAGTAAGACGTGACAAGAATGGCTGGTTGCATCTTCATAAAAGAAAATAACACTGATATACCTACTCATAAAAAATAATAAGGGATACCTTTGTTTTAAGTAGGCATATAAGGAATTGTATACGATTTAAAAATTGATAAATTAACAGTCCAGTTTAGTCCTAACAGTTTTATGAAACTAAGAAAAGGTACCTACCCTAAAATTAAAGTTACCGACTAATAAAGAACTTATTACCACATTCTTAAATAAAACCTGTGTATACAGATGACGAGATGACACATCTGCCAGAAAGAAATTTTATTACTTCCTCCGTCCATTAAAAGGCCATAAAACTAATTGAACCTGTTAAAGCGCAAACACTCGCATATAAAACTGCAATGTTCGCTTAATACACACACGATGACTCCAAATCACACACGCTCAAGTAAAACTGGCTATGCATTATCAAACCGGCAAGCTAATTACGCAACTCGCTCGCGATCACCATCGTCTTCATTTTGACAGTTCATGTATGGGCTGACAATTGGCATCGGAATCAGCTAGCTGTCAAAATGCACACGATGGCGATTGCGGGCGAGTTACGTAATAAGCCTGCGGGTCTTCAGAGATTTCAATGGAATTCCAGAAATCCTAAAACTACTCTCTGAATGAAAATTCGATTTAATTACGTTATTTATTATTATGTTCAGCCGTAAAACGTCAACCGTGTTTGTCTGTGAGAGTGAGGTAACGCATTGAATTGAAACATCAATATCCTTCAGGCTATTGTTTGATTGAACAAAAATTTTACTAACGATTTACAAATGAAATTACAATACATTTTATATTCAGTTTACTCGTGTGTAACTACTTATCTGGGGGCATGGTAATGCCCCCGCCAAGTCGAGCAAAAAAAAGCGGCACCTTTTCTCGATTTTTCGTTTTCATAAAATGAATATCATCGCTAATATACGATTAATTACTTACAATGGACCATTTTGTTCGTGAATTTGGTGGTGTAAGCCAAGGCTAAGATGGACCATGCATTAGCAAGCGTCGTAATACTAAAACCGGTCATTCGTTATCATGCGCCATCAATATAGTCCCAGATATGCATCACTGGTTGGTCACACAAGTGTTTGTATAATCCAAATTCTAGTTCACCGGGTCAGCTGACGACAAAGTCCTTATGAAACTAAAACCGGAAATAAATTGACGATTAGTATTACATTATACGAATGTTTGTGTAAGTCTTAGGCTGTTTTAAATTGCAGATATGTAATATGCACATACAGATTTTTTTAAAACATTTAGATAAACAACAACTTGACAATATTTGAGCAATTTAGTTTGATCGAGGGAATGGGCGAAAATCTTAGGAATCATGTTATAGGCGATGCGGCTAGCAACCCATCACTATTTTGATTGCCCTACCCCCTTTCCACATATACGCCCACAGTCATGCTAAACGTGGTCTGCCCTACCTCACCTCACCTCCTCTGTCACTTCCCAAACGTCATTTGATACCAGAATGGTATAAAGGTAAAGATGACGCCCAGAAATCTGTAGGTGAATGAGTTTATATTAAGTTTGACAGTGAATGGCGAAGTCAAATCATGCGCGCCCTTGACTCGATCAGGCCACGCCTCAAACGCTTTCTTCGAGCAGCGCCGGCTGCGCAGGAGTGGATGCGTTATAATACGCGACTTTAATCAACGCTCGCTTGTTTGCATCTTTTCGAGAGCTTACTTATTGTTTGGTAAAGATAAATTTGACACGACAGAGGATTTTAGAGATTTACAATGAAAAAACTCTGATCATCATATTTTTAGGTTCCTGCGCATAGCATTTAGCACACAGGAACATTGGAATCTATATTGGACCCCGATTCATCCGCCACTACCTTTGGTTTTTATCTTTTACTCGACCAATTGACAAATTGACAGCCAATCTACAAAGCCTTTAATAACTCTCCTTCTGTCGCAGTCAGGTAATAAAAATCAAAGAACACGACAACATTTATCACGTTTGTCTTGCTTTGTCTATTAGTGGTTTAGCGCACCCAGCTTTTTCTTTTGCCAACTGGGTGACAGCAAATCGTGGTTTGTCGTGATAGACATAGCTTTTAAAATGACTCGATCTCTACGTACCCATTCGAGTGCCCAAATATCGCAAATATCGCAGTTATCACAGTGATGTTGCTCGACATAATGACAGAACTCGTTAGGCAGATTTCCATCGAAAGGTCAACGTAATTTGTTTATTCAAACGCACTTATCTTTGTCAATTTTATTCATAGTTATCATGGTACGTAACGTATCTACTTGAGTTGTGAGTTTTATCTCGAGACCATTTATCTTGAGTATCGGCTGCTGCCAGTACAATCGACTTGAAACTATGTGATTTCTATCCGGAGCATATTGGCTGTAGATGTGGAAAACCGTATTTTATTACAAACTAACTTTTGCCCGTGACGTCATCTGCGAATTCGTTTATCACTACGCAATTTTCCGGGATAAATAGCATCCTAAATGATAATCCAGGGGGTGAATCAACTTTGTGCTTAATTTCTTCGAAATCCATTGGGTAGTTCATGCGTGAAAGAGTAGAAAACATACATCCACCTTCACAAACTTTAGCATTTATAGTATTAGTAAGATATCGGAAACGGTCGTCATCATGCGAAACCCTTGCCGAATAGGGACATGGAAAGTGATTAAAGGGAGATGAGGAAGGGGAAGATCCAGATTAAATTATCTCCACTAAATTAGTGAACATATCATCGCCCAGTCGTACAGAGAAGTCAAAAGGCTGGCGGGAGAACGGGAGAAGAGGCAAATACTCCACCGACAAAAGTTCAACTCTTAAATAGTCATGTTTATGATCGGAAACTGATACATGATTGATGAACAACAGTAATATGATCACCTCTATTAAATTTCCAAGACTGAGTTAGTACATCTATGTACTATATATCAGTGTAAGAAATCTACGTCAAAACATCACATGACTAGCTTGAATGTTGACTGTATCAATACTCGTAATTAAAACAACAAGTATGTCCCAAGGCGAGTACAGCTTGGAATCGAACCTCAGATCTATCACGACACGGCATTCCAGTTACCTTCACTTTTGAACTATACCAACGCCTATCTAGCGAGTGTACAGCTTTTGTGTTTGAATAAGCTTACGAAACTTGCTGAATGCGTGGTATAGACGTAGGTATAGGCGCAATGGAACAAGCTAATACTTATATAGGTCTAACATACATAACTTCATCATCTCCAGCCGGTATACGTCTTACTGCTGGGCACATGGTCTCTCAGAAGGAGAGGGCTTGGGCTATATAGTTTTCACACTGACCCAGTGCGGATTGGGAACTTCAATTTCACACACACCATTGAATTGATTCGCGGATGCATACAGGTTTCCTCGCGATATTATCATTAAAAAAACTTGAGGCACTGGAGATCATTGTTGATCCACTGTTACCTTCGATATCTTGCGCCTATAAGGTAATTCCTATTTGTTCTAAAGTAATATCAACTCCATATTTAGTAAGAGTTGAACGATATAATTTTATTCTATCATTATCATAGATCTGTGGTGTATTAATGGGAGATGTCCTGTAATAAGATAATGGCTTGATGATAAATGATAAGCCTCATGGGCCGTGGAATATCAAGCGATAAGCGATTGATGGGATTCAAAAACCTTGACATTTTATTCTGATAATTGTCTGCACTCCTATTACCGTTATATTATTATCATCAGCGTTACCTCGTCATCGTTCGATGACCACAACATATAATATCTTTGCTCACGACGATGAGATGAGAGAAATCTTTTAAGTATAAATAAAACGCCGTCATTAGAGAGCTTCTGATCACCTTAATCTTTAAAGCTAAGCGTCGAATCGATGCTCTTGAAAATCATTTGCTTGAAGTAAATTAAGCTCTCAATTTTCTTGTCCTCGTTTGTATAACATATACCGTACACGTACAACGTATATGTCCGGGATCGGACGTTAATAACAAAATCTCGTTTTAATTAAATCCAAAATTTTTAATGAAATAAAATGTAACAAGTGACGGTTGGTATAATTTTGACAGCTAATGTTAGACGTCGCCGTGCTCGTCCGGTAGAGGGCGCTCCGTTTGCGCCAACATACTCCCGGCCCTTGAAAGCTCCTGAAGCTTTCAAGGCTCTGCGTCATCTGGAGGCGGTAGTAAGCAGATGCGATTGATTGCTCGACGAACAATGCCTCGAGCAGTTGATATGTCAGCTACTCGTGGGATTCCATCAGGGCCTGGAAATATTTTCTCTATTCTGCCCAAACGCCAGTTGAGTGGAGGTGTGAAATCTTCTTTCAGCAAGACAAGATCGTTGAGCTTGAGGTCCTTGCATTTGAGCTTCCACTTGGTCCGTTGCTGCAGTTCGGAGATGTATTCGGAGCTCCAGCGTTTCCAAAAATGTTGGCGTAAGTGTTCAAGACGCTGGAATCTGTCCAAGCGATTCGTATTGCAGTCCAGCAGGGACGGTGATGGGAGCGCAGTTAAAGGCCTGCCTATCAAAAAGTGGCCCGGGGTGAGCGGAGAAAAATCTTGGGGTGAGGAGCTGAGTGGACAAAGAGGGCGGCTGTTAAGGATACTCTCGACCTGACAGAATAGGGAAGATAGTTCTTCAAATGTCAGATGTGCGTTGCCGAGGACCCTATTTATGTGATATTTGGCTGCCTTGACGCCGGCCTCCCACAGCCCACCAAAGTTAGGAGCGTATGCTGGAGAAAAGTGAAATTCAATTCCTTTGTTGGATGCAAAGTCGACGATACTATCCATATTAATTTTTAAAAAGTCGTTAATTTCTTTCGCTGCCGCAACAAAATTTCTGCCATTATCGCAAAAGATCTGTTTAGGCTGGCCACGACGAGCTATAAACCTATTAAGGCATAAGGTGAAAGCATCCTTCGATAGTTGACTTACTGCCTCGAGGTGGATACATTTGTATCGAAAGCAAATGAAGATGCAAAGATACGCCTTGGTTATTTTACAACCGCGCCCTCTACGATCGGCTATCAAATATGGTCCAGCAAAATCGGTTCCAGCAGTGCCAAATGGATAGTCAGGAGTAATTCTCTCGGCGGGTAGATTACCCATTTTATTAGTGAGGGTCTTACCCCTAAATCGCCTACAAATGAAACATAGGTGGTAAGTACGTCTTGCGAGATTTCTGCCGCCGATAGGCCATATGCGATCCTTTATTGCGCACAGTAGCAGCTGGGGCGGAGCATGAAAGAGACGTTGATGCTCTTGCCGAAACAGCAATTTAGTGAGGTGATGACCGGCGTGTAAGATTATGGGATGTTTCTTGTCGAAACAATACAACGACGCGCCTAAACGACCACCAACCCTCAGTATCCCTTGAGCGTCAAGAAAGGGATCAAGAGATGCAATATTTGATTTTACGTTGATGGGTTTATTATTTTGTAGCAATGACATTTCACGGCTAAAAGATTCATTTTGGGAAAGTTTGACAAGTGTAGTAAATGATTTATTTAACTCATCAATCACAAGTGGACCAGAGCACTTGTTGTTAGGGGTTTTGCAATTATTAATGAATCTGTAAACATAAGCTAAAGCACGCTGTAGGCGGCAAAGCTTTGAAAAGTTTTGAAAACACAAAAGTGGTTCTGTAATCGTTACTGAATGCACTTTCAGTTCAGGTAGGTCTTGTTTAGTGACGGGTTTTAATGAAGGCCAAGACGACTCAGGACCTTGCAAGAAATCGGGTCCTGACCACCACGCTGAACAATCGCCAATATGATGAGGTTCAACGCCACGAGACAGAAGATCAGCCGGATTTTCAGCAGTGGGAACATGGCGCCAAGAAGATATATCGGTGAGTTCACTTATCTCGCTAACCCTGTTGGCCACAAATGTTTTCAATTTGTTTGAGCTTGTATTCAGCCACGCCAAAACAACACTTGAGTCGGTCCAATAAACGTGATGCGATATCGTACAGCGAAGAGCGTTAGTCACCGTAGCGCTTAGCTGTGCTGCAAGAAGAGCGCCGGATAGTTCGAGCCGCGGGATTGTGACAGATTTTATTGGAGCGACACGTGCCTTAGCGCACAGCAGACGAACAAGGATTCTGCCTTCTGCGTCTATTGATCGGAGGTAAATAGCGGAGCCATACCCTTTCTGGGACGCATCGCAGAAGACATGCATTTCAATGGAGGTAAAATTGATGATTAAAACACTCCTGGGCATGGAGAGTTCGGAAATGCAATGAATGTTGTCGGCAAACCTTTGCCAGACAACCTTTATTTCTTGGGGGGCAAGATCGTCCCAGTCTAGCCCCGTAGACCACAGTTTTTGAATGATCAGCTTGGGTATGATCGTGCAAGGCGAGAGAAGGCCAAGCGGGTCAAATATTTTGAAGGTAGCCGATAGAATGCTTCGCTTGGTGAGAGTTTCGACTGGGCTCAGCTCAATGGTGAAGCGCAATACGTCAAGGCATGGATCCCAGCCAAGACCGAGGGTGTCAGTGGCAGTACTGAGCATAAGATTGCCTTTGGTATTGCTGGTATCCGAAAACAGCAATGAAGGTAGGTTAGACCTGTACTTCCTCAATGGGAAACCACCCATGGCTAAGTTCTGAGAGACTGACTGCTGAATTAAGCGCAGCTGCTCTTCATCATCGTGCCCGGTTAAAAGGTCATCCACGTAAAAATCTCTTTGGATAATAGTTTTAATAAGAGGATCATGACATTCTTCGCCAAGCTGCCAGAGACATCGAGTGCTAAGAAAACTCGCGCTTGAGAACCCATATGTTATGGTATTGAGTTTTAGAGTTTGCAGAGGCTGTGATTCATCTTCTCGCCATAGTATGAGTTGCAAGTTGCGTTGTGATTCGTGTACCAAAACTTGGCGGTACATCTTCTCGATGTCTCCCGAGAGCACGAACCGATGTTGCCGAAATCGAAGCAGAATATCGAAAAGAGAGTCTTGAATGGTGGGACCCACCATCTGCAGGTCATTTACAGATAGCCCTGATGTGGTGCGTGCCGACGCGTCAAAGACAACGCGAAGTTTAGTTGACTCACTCTTTTCCTTGAGGACAGGATGATGGGGGAGAAAGAATGCATTTAAAGGTCTTCGAATAGTCGAAGGAGAAAGATGGCCAAGTTCTCGGTACTCTTGAATGAACTTAGAATAACGTTCCTTGACTTCTGGCTGCCTTTTTAACCGTCGTTCCAAATTGAGAAACCTTAGCTTGGCTGAATGATAAGAGTCGCCTAGACAATCGGGCTCGTCTTTAAGTGGAAGTTTGACAATGAAGCGCCCATCTTCGAGACGTTCTGTATTCGCAATGAAACTTTGCTCGCACAAGCGTTCTTGCTCTGTAAGCGCCTGTTGTTTATGAGGTATACCTTCAAACTCCCAGAATTTTGCGAGCTCACCATGAAGGTCGCTTGTGCGAGCAAAGTTGCAGTGAATCTCGGATTTTGCCTGGGGATTGAGTTTTTGCATGGGACCTGCGACTAACCATCCTAATTTGGAGCTACGTAAAATGGGATTGCCTTCACCTAAAGAGTGCTGCTGGGACCCAATTATGTCCCAAAATAGGTCAACACCAATGAGCATATCCACTTGTGATGGTTTGTTAAAGCTGGGGTCTGCTAGTTGGAAAGACGACAAGTTTAAGCGACGTATGTCAATGTTGGTTCTCGGAAGTCGTTCAGATATTTGAGGCAATACTAAACAAGTTAAAATGGCGCTGAACGAGCTTCTTTGGGACTGAACGTGAACGATGCAACGATCAGCCTTAATATCAAGTCGTGTGTTACCTATACCGACCACGCTCTGGGTACTATTAGGTAAAGGAGTCAGCGATAACCTTTGTTTAATGTCCTCAGTTATAAAGGACGCCTGACTACCGCTGTCGAGCAAACAGCGCGCAGTGACAACCCTTTTAGTAGTAGGGTTTATTAGGTCAATCAAAGCGGTTGATAATATTGTCTCTGATGGGGTTGACACAGTTAGTATAGACAAGTTGGTTTGAATATCCGGATTAGGCTCAGGCTCAACATCCTTGTGTAAAAGTGTGTTATGACGTTGTCTACACAACCGGCAGGTGCCTGGTAGCCTACAGCGACGAACCTCATGACCTACCCGCAAGCAATTGTGACATAAGTTCAGGCTGGAAGCCTGAGCAATCCGGTCTTCTGGAGTCTTGGCCTTGAACGCGGCGCAATCGTAAATGCGATGGCCTTGATTGCATATTACGCAGTGAAAGGGCTTAGAGCCAGAAGAAGAAGCATTTGTGTGGGTAGTAAAAACCTTTACAATCGGCCTGGATCGCTGTGTCGAGACAGGTGCGTCCGGAGTGCGCTTGAAAGGCTTGTCCTGTTTGTTCCGGTGAACGGTTTCGAGCACATCTGCACGACTCCTTAAAAAGGAATTAAAATCGTCAAGAGTTGGCATGTCCGCGAGAGAATTTCTATGTTCCTCCCATTTAACACTCGTGCTGCTGTCCAATTTTAATGTGACCATATAGATAATTAACGTGTCCCACTGGTCCACGGGTTGGCCTAAAGTTTTAAGAGCACGTAGATTTTTAGACACGTGATCAACAATATACCTAAGGGATTTATCCGATTCGCGCGTAATAGGTTCTAAGTTAAAAAGTGACTTTAAATGATTATTGACGAGCTGCCGCTTGTTATCATAGCGTTCGCGCAGCAGTTTCCACGCCTCAGTATAATTTTTGTCAGTAACTTCTAAATTACAAATCACTCGCGCTGCCTCGCCCTCTAAGTACGAATTTAAGTAGTAAAATTTGTGTATATTTCTAATTTTGACATTATTGTGAACTAATGAGTTAAAACTTTCACGGAACTCAAGCCAACGGTAATAGGCCCCGTCAAAGTTAGGTATCTTTATGACGGGCAGCCGGAAACCCATAACGTCACGTTCATCGCCAGTATTCGTTGCAATCGAATCGTAATTACTGCCGCGATCGTCGTCGTTTTCCTTAAATTTGGCCAAAATATCCCGTGCCGTGGCAATACAATGATAGAAATCTTGTTCGATTAATTCTCGTTCCGCCAATTCCGTGTCTAAAACAGCCTCGTTTAATACTTCAATATCGTCTTGCAATGCATCAAAGTCCTTAAATAACACTTCAAATTTACTTAATTTGCAAGTTAGTTGCATAATGTCTACGTCGTCCGAGGGCGAGAAAGAAATAAGATAGTTTTTAAATTTAGTTAAACGGCCTTTAATAGAACTGCGTTTGACTAACAATTCCCTCAAATTGCCCATAGTATCCAGATATTTAGACAAGTAGACTTGCAAAAAAAGTTGTTTACTCCAAATGAACAAAAGGCATACGATACGCGCGCTCCTCGCTTTGCTGATGCAGCAGTCAGGCTGTGGTCGGCGAAACTGGCCTGCAGTAGCAGGCGGCCGTTGATAAGAGATGCACGCTGCGGGTGCGCTCGGGAATAGGGAGTCAGCTGTGCAGTAGGCAGCGATAATACTGGAATAGATTGGTGCAACTATCTGATTATCTACGAAAGTTAGTGTTTAAAACAGTTGGGACAAGTGCTTATGTGAGACTAGGCGTTAACTAAGCAATATACCTAGCCAAGGAGTAATAACTATAGCGCAGAAGTGAAACGGTGCAAGTTGTAAACAAGGTTTAGCGAAATAAATACGTATTTATGTACCTTCTGTACTTACACACGCACTACGTAATGGTGTAATATAGTGCGTATAGGTACATACGTTAAAACGAAACGGTAATGATTAGATTTGCGTGGTTAAATGCTAGAACGAATGCAATTTAAATTTAACAGATTGGCAAACAGAATAGTGGCATAAGTGGACAGCTAGTGCAAGATATAAGATGAGTGATTAGGCTGAAGTGAACTGTCAGTTTTATGTAGTACTAGTATAAAGTACTAGGCCCCGGTTCTAATCAGATTGAAAGCGGGCGCAATGGTAGGTAGGCAGTGAAGGAAATAAATGGAATGAGCTCACTTTTTTAAAGGCAAACCAATGCTGCGGCGCTGGTATCCCGGAGCTGGCCGGCTGGCTGCGGTGAGTCGAAGTCCTTAATATGAAGTGTCCTTCTTCGTATTGTATGTTTTGCGTTGAAAACCTCGGCGTATGTCACGTAGTCCGATGGTTCTTACAATCAGATGGCGATGAGGAAACTAACACGTATATGGTTCTCGTCTCGTAACGACCTTCTGTCGCTTTCTACTTGTTGCCTTATCCGAAGTAGTTTAGTGCCAATTTTGGGCTGTTGTCCTGTCACGGTCGCCAGATGTCCGGGATCGGACGTTAATAACAAAATCTCGTTTTAATTAAATCCAAAATTTTTAATGAAATAAAATGTAACAAGTGACGGTTGGTATAATTTTGACAGCTAATGTTAGACGTCGCCGTGCTCGTCCGGTAGAGGGCGCTCCGTTTGCGCCAACAGTATATAACGTATTGCTACGTCGTCCCGACTTTATGAGTTTTGGACGACGCGTGCATTTTTATTTTCTAACATGCCAATAATTTGATTTGTGGTGTTCAACAAAGAGTATTTGTATTGTTGTATTGTAATTACAGTCTCTAAGTAAGACATCTATATAAAGGCGAGCGAAGATCTGCCCCCCCTTACAGTACACAATTTTATATAAGTACATTCGATTATACAATTCATGAACAGAGCCGTAACTTTGTTACTTCTCAATTTCAAAAACAAAAGAGCACTCGGATCTGTTCTGTTGAGATCTATAGACGTACAACCATAGAGTACAGCTAACTGGTTTTAGATGTGTCGTAACTGGCCGTCACGACTCCTTTGTCAGTGCAATGGTTGAGGTAACTCGGTATTATCGCGAGACTGCGCAGGATTTGCGTTTATCAAAATGTAGCTGCCCGTGGCCATAAATCATTCGAATGTGAGGGATGCACGCGTGCACACTTCTGTGACATAACAGACTTCTGTACGAGGCCGGTGTTCCACTTCTGAGACTACCTCAATAATGTAAATTCTTTGGTAGCGACGCTATTGGGAACAATTTGCTCTCATAATATTTGGCACTAGCATGAACGCGTTCGAGGTGTTGTGACTGTAAAAACTTACACGAAAAGCTTTGCTTTACATCCATTTTAGCCCTCATAGGCAGCGGAATTTCGGTGCTACTATGATTAAGTAAAATGTACTTATGTTCTTCAAGTGTGGATAGAGTCAAGTAGAGTCATTATAGTTACATCAGAGTCTGTAAAACTGCCCAACAACGACTGCCGAATGTTCAACGTCTGTCATTAATTTTCTGAATACCTGATCCACGTTTAACACTGGCGCAGTGCAGGACGTTGTCATATGGTAGATAAGACCGGAATACCTAATTGACTGACTCAGCCTTTGCCGGAGGTCCAAATTAATGATCAAAATAACCTAGTCAAGTATGTTTTATTCGTTAATACAGGAATAGCCTCTACTTACTTATTAAAGTCATAGACTGCGCCCTTTCTGTTTGCCGAAGGTGTGGACCCGACATACCGTATCGTGTATCTTTAAAAAAAATATTAAATCATCTAAGCACACGTTGGGTGAAAAGTTCTCGAGTGGCAACCACGAACCGGAAGACGCAGTGTTGGCAGGCCTCCCACTAGGTGGACCGACATCGTGAAAGTTGCTGGAAACCGGTGGATGCAGGTGGCGAGTTGTCGTTCACTATGTTGAGCTAAGGGGGAGGCCTTTGTTCAACAGTGGACGTCTTCAGGCTGATGATGATGATGATGAAACACGTATTTTTCTGCCACCTTAAAGAGGACATCATTAGGGTGGTAACGTGATGACATCACCGCCCAGCTTTGCACGTGTTGCAACTCAAAGCTCCGCACAATAGACCGCGACCGCGTGATCGTGCAAGAATATCAATCGGTTTTGCAATGCGCATAATTTAGTCGCTTGCGCAGCCTGTCGTGGGCCTATCTGACAGGTGATAGGATCAGACCTGTTCTTAAAACCTGCGAAGTCTGGTTATAAGGGTAATGAAATTTATCATTAAAGATGTAAGTAGCTGTAAATGTAGATTCATTAATTCGTATCAAATCGTATATTAACGACAATTTAACATCAGTTGTATCATTATGGTGTGTAAAAATGGAAGCCTTTGTTTAACCGTGGACGTCTTTAGGCTGATGGTGATGATGATGATGATTGAGTGATTCGTGAAAATCAGCATTTATTCCGGGTGGGACAAATTAGTAGGACTACGGGTAAAAGTGTGTGAAATAGGCTTTTTCACCGTAAATGTTTTGAGTATGTAAAGTTTTTGACATATTGTTTGAGTACCTACATCTACATACATAACATGCTTCGTACCAATCAAACATTGTCTATTGTCAACAGGGCCCTTACCACGACGTCTTAATGCGATTCAATTCTTCTTCTTCTTCTTCTTCTTCTTTTGTTTGTGGCGTTACAAGTCGTTATAGCAACGACAACTTCGCCAATGTCAGGGTAAAATTTTATTATAAAATCTTGTGACAAAATCAACAAAATGTCGGCTACGTTGTACGGTAATATGGTCAAAGACCCCCCTCCCCCCCTGTCGTGCTCTTAGCCAACGGTCAATGAGATCCCTCAGATACTGCCAGGAAATTATTAGCCGTTGCCCAGGGTGCACCGGACCAAGCACTGCTCTTCCCCCCGGACGGATCCAGAAACGAACAGCAGCTCCTGACTACACGTGGAGGTAACCCGACACGCACCCCCGGGCGATTCAATTCAGACTCAGTTAAGGTTTTAGCTGTCATGTTTACCATGGATCTGACAGCGAGCGAACCTAAACTGAATCTAAATTGAATCACATTAAGACGTCATGGTAAGGCCCCAGTTGCGATTTTGTTTATTTCCATTTCCACTGTTATGATAAAGTATCACCACCGACGTCAAAACAAAAAAATGCCGCAGCTCGCATACCGAGTATGTTCAAAATATCCTGAAGAATCAGCAATAACATCCATGTCCGACATTACTTTGCACAGCGATACAAAGCGGGTTCCGGTGTCACTTTGATAATGCGGTGCGTCAACCGACTATGTTGACAATGTTCGGGTGCCAATAACTTAAACAATGGACAATCCGTCATAATCATAAATGCTGCCGATAGTTTAAGGTTGTCGGAACTCTTTAACATCACAAACCTTGCAATGTAGGTTGTAATTAAGTAAGTAAACTCTTTATTGTGCAAGATAAACATTAGACAAATAGGTACATTTGGCAAACACAGATACATGCACAAAGGCGAACTTATCCCTTTAAGGCGCTGTCAACAGCAAATGACCTCGAGCAGCGCCACTCTTCATACATACGGTTCGCGTGCCTGTTAGTGAAAGAGAAGAAACTATTCCGGCAGCTTGGCGCGCGTCTAAAATCTTGCAAATAAGACACAAATCATAAGAAATAAACAAAAGTATGGATTATTTGTGAAATATGACTCGTTAGCCGTTTAGGTATGAATATGTTGACTTCATGTCTTTAATTGCAGACCCATACGTCAAAAAAATAAGCACATAGAACCGTTTAATCGTGATTTTAAGACCAATCTTTGCAATTATTTTCTATCGAGCCGATTTTGTACAATTATGACGTATCGACTCCGTCCAGCGTCTTTGAAATATGATGAAAATTAACATTTTTTTTTTTTGTAAGTTTTTTTTTGTGTGTAGTTTTTCTTAAAACAGTGCTTAAATAACATCAATTTCAACAAAATTAGGTGTTGTCAGCCTCTTAAGGGATCTCTTCCAGTCAACCTTTGAGTGGATGAGAGGAGTATTAGATTAGTAGGATAGAATAGAATAGAATAGAATTGTCTATTTGCTTAGAACACGTACAAAAAGATGTTAATTAATAGGAGGAGGTTGTTTAGGCGGGTCACAGCTTGCACGTTAAATTTGCCCCATTTGTAGGCGTCGGATTGACTTGTTTGGTACACAAATAGAATTGATGACAATGTACAGTCAGCGTCATATAGTTTGAAGCATCCAAGTCAGCCAAATAGGTAGTTCGGTAAGTACACCAAATAAATAGTACCTATGGTGTGTCGAACTTTTTGGTCACCTTCGATGTTTCATAGTTTATGACGCTGGCTGTACTGTCAACTAAAGAAGCTCGTAGAGGATCTGACATACTGGTACTTGAACTCTCCCTCCGTCTTACACCTGACGCGAGTTTAACATTTTTTACCCATAAAGGAGTTTTTACTTTCAACATGAAACTACCGTGAGACTCACACATAATTACAACACACCGGATAACTCACGTACAAAAGCCGAAGCAATGCTCCGACAATTGTTTCGGACTATTCCGTAGTCCTTCATCAGAATAGTCCGAAACAATTGTCGGCGCATTCCTTCGGCTTTTATACGTGAGTTATCCGGTGTGTTGTAATTCAGTTTTTACTTCAAAAAATTACAGAAGCCCACAAAGCCCCTAGGCCTCTGGGTTGGCGATGCATCTGCGATCTCTCCGGGGTTGCGGGTGTCTATGGGCAGTGGTGATCACTTACGATCAGGTGACCCACTTGCTCGTTTGCCTTCCTATTCATATATTTAAAAAAAAGCACTAAAGAAGCCTGAAGCTAAATAAACCGAGAGCTTAAAATTTCACAGTAGATAATTGGGGCAGCGTAAAACTGTAGAATATTCTCTTTATGACATTGTTGATTATTTTTTTGCATTTAAAACTCATCATGTTACTTTGTGTTTTTCCATAGTATGCTACGCAGTAACCAGTACATAAATACTCACCATGTGCATAAATAAATACTCCCCATAGAGCAGACGACCTAAGAGAGGAAATGCCATGTAATTTATGTGAAATAAAATTAAGCCAAGCGTAATTGGCGATTACTGCATTCTGATTGGCCAGCCGAAAGACAAACAGGTCACTATATTTGATGACTAGCTGTTGCTCGCGACTTCGTCTGCAAAGAATTCGTTTATCGCTATCCCGCGGGAACTACACAATTTTCCGGGATAAAAAGTAGCCTATGTGTTATTCTAGACCATAATCTATCTTTGTTCCAAATTTCATCCAGATTCGTTAAGCCGTTCTGGCGTGAGAGTAACAAACATCCATCCTCACAAACTTTCGCATTTACAATATTAGTAGGATTAATGTTTAGTCGATGTGTGGCATAGTGAGTAAAACTCTATATATATTGGTACAAACCAGAAAGTAAATGTACACATATAATCAACATTCTAATTATTTAAATGACTTTCTTCTGTGTAGAAAATAAAAGAAAAACAATCGCGAAAAATAAGTGTCAGTATGGTATATAATAATAACTTTATTTTCACCACAGAAGTTACAAAAGCATAACATTTTACAAAGCACACATTGTTACATAGAGATGGGTAGATGACATTTTTATGCTGTAAGTGAAACGGCGGCGCTCGCACTAGACTCTGGGTCTGTATCGCGAGTGCTAAGGAAGTACACAAAATACAAGAATAATACAAATAATAAAAGAGAAGAAAAGAAATAGCTAGAAAGTAGTGTGTTTGTGTGTGTGTATGTGTAAGTTCGCGTGCGTGTGTGTGCGTGTGTATGTGTGTGCGTGTGTGTGTGTGTGTGTGTGTGTGTGTGTGTGTGTGTGTATATATATCGTGTGTATATATGTCGAAAAGTCTGATGTGTTGCCATAATTTTATATCCTTTACCTACTCTAATTGGTTATTTCCTCTATGATACTCACGCACGACGCACTAGCAGTCCTACTAGTACAATACAGCAAGTACATAGTTCTAAGGCCATAGCATTTGCACTATAAGGAAGTATTGATACGCTATTAATAGATTATAGGTTATCAAGCACTGGAGCGAACGCATAGCGTGCTTACTTAGACGCACTTACAACACTTAAAACTTTCTCTAATATGTTTATTTCCGTGTTTATAACTTACGGAAACTTATTACCGTTATAGTGTTCGAATGTAACACTAATAAAATAAGGAGGATTTTTTTTGTTTGCATCGAATAGGCTCCGAAACTACCGGACCAAAAAAAAATTCTTTCACCATTAGAATCCCACATTATCTCTCATTATATAATGTACATAATATTTATTATTTTTCGTGATTGTCTTTGATGCGCTCCCTTAGCTTCGACGCAGTTGGGTGTTGATACTTGAACTGCTTGTAAACTAACTGGGGCCTTACCATGACGTCTTAATGCGATTCAGTTTAGGTTCGCTCGCTGTCAGATTCGTACTAAAAGTGACAGCTAAAACTTGAACTGAGTCGGCATTAGGACGTCATGTTAAGGCCCCCGTGATTAAGGCGCTGTCAACAGCAAATGACCTGGAGCAGCGCCACTCTTCACACATACGGTTCACGTGCCTGTTAGTGAAAGAGAAGAAGCTATTCCGGCAGCTTGGCGCGCGTCTAAAATCTTGCAAATAAGACACAAATCATAAGAAATAAACAAAAGTATGGATTATTTGCGAAATATGACTCGTTAGCCGTTTAGGTATGAATATGTTGACTTTATGTTTTTAATTGCAAACCCATACGTCGAAAAAATAAAGACATAGAACCGTTTAATGGTGATTTTAAGACCAATCTTTGCAATTATTTTCTATCGAGCCGATTTTGTTCAATTATGTATCGAGCCCGTCTAGCGTGTTTGAAATATGATGAAAATTAACATTATATTTTTTTTGTATTTTTTTTGTGTGCAGTTTTTCTTAAAAAAGTGTTTAAATAACATCAATTTCAACAAAATTAGGTGTTGTCAGCCTCTTAAGGGAAGACCTTTACTTAAAATGTTTAGTGCAATTAACCCTGAATAATTCTACAGTTTCAATATCATGCTATAAGTTTTATTACCTTATAGAGACAGCCATTTCCCACACTTATTAGCGCTAATATGGCTGTTCTACGGGCAAATTTTTTGGGCTATAAAGCCATTATAAAACCAATCCTTGTTACTTGGGTGTGGATACTTCGAGAATCGACGGTAGCGTGACTGTTTTGCATGGTTCAACTACACTATATCGCGGAGTAGCAAAGTAAAGTTATCCATTTATTATTTGACATGAACCTCCGCAGAGTAACGCCTGAATCTATAGTTTTTAAAATTTAAACTTAACATCATTCGCGATTGTCGCTCGTGCTCGTGCTCGTGTCGCTCGTGTAACAACTAGGATATTAATCAAATCATGCATAAATTTAGTTTTAATATTGTTTTAATACCTCAACGTTGCGGTCACACCTACAAATTGTAAGATAATAAATATTTGATTCGATTTATCTTGCACGTGCAACCTTTTAAACCAAGCTGACTTAACCTACTTCCTTTCCCTTTTTCATAGCACTAAATTTAAGGGCCACTTGTACCTGGCAAAAAGACTTAGTTTTTCTTTGAGGGAATGGGCGAAAATCTTTAGGAATCATGGTATAGGCTATTTTGTTTTCCCTTTCCACATATACGCCCACTATCATGCTAAACGTGGCCTTTAGGTGTTGGTACCTTAGGCTCTTGTCTACCCCGTAGGGATAAAGAAGGAAGATACATCAAATCTTCGCTTAGGTACCATCAGCGTGATTGTGATCAAAGTGATTTATTTGCAAACATTGGTGAAACTGGTTACAGTGATGGTCAAAATACAATCTGATCTAACGCTATGTTTTGCCTGAGGGCATACAAAATCAATGTCAGATATTAAATTAATTTGAATTAAAATATTAAATTAACAATCATTAAACATTATTATAATAACATTAACAAATTTTAGATACTAGCTGTTGCCAGCGACTTCGTCTGCAAAGAATTCGTTTATCGGGTGCGTAACGATGGGTATAACAACATTTGCTATAATATTAGTCGCTATAACGCTCATTTGATATAATTATTAAATCATATAACAACATTTAATATATTTAAATATAATATAATTATGATTTTCTATAACGATCATTTAATCTAAAAATATTTCATATAACATACATTTAGTATAATGCATATTTTCTATAATAAACTTATGATATAAAGTTGATTTCATATAAAGTACAGTTAGAATAACAATTTTTGATATAATGTATTAGAGATTTAATCCCAAATTTAATACCCCGCAAAACTTACTTAGGCAGAAGGGTAAAGGGGGGCTCGGGGGGCGGAGCCCCCCGCATTGAAAAAACTGCTTACACCAACTCGTACAACCACTTGGGTAGGTTCGTCAGTTACCCTGTGACCCTCAGAGCAGAAATAGAAGCCCCGCGTTAGCGGGGCTTCGTCGACTCGCACTTGAACCTCTTGCACGTGCATAAAACTAAGTGCTACCAGATATGAAGGTTATGTTAGGTTAGAATATTACGTGCTACTTTTAAAAAATATACCACATGATAGTTATACAATATGAGTTTTATATGAAATCACGATTATACCAAAAGTTTATTATATGAAATCAATGTTATACCAAATGATCGTTATATGAAATAAAAATAGATATTTTGATATTATACCAAACGTTTATTATATGAAATGAGTGATTATAGCATTTGAAATTATATCAAATGTTTTTATATTGAATGAAAATATATCAATTGTTGTTATACCGATCATTACACACCCTCGTTTATCGCTATCACGCGGGAACTACGCAATTTTCCGGGTTAAAAAGTAGCCTATGTGCTATTCCAGACTTTTCTCTATCTATGTGCCGAATTTCATCCAGATCCGTTGGGCCGTTCTGGCGTGATTGAGTAACAAACAAACATCCATCCATCCATCCATCCATCCATCTATCCATCCATCCATACTTTCGCATTTATAATATTAGTTAGATAAGTAGAATTAAAATTGTCATTAAAGTAATCAGAGACAGAATAGTAGCAAGCATTCACAAGTAGGGTCGATAACTCTAGTTTCAGTCTTGACATTGGTAGGTAGTTGTTTTAGCCCAATCGGTAGTTTATTGTAAATTTTAGTAGCCAAAAAAATACACTTACGCATCAGTGCTGTTTTTACAGGAACTGCGTAAAGATTTTGGCTATGTTGCATTCAAACGCATGGTTAATTATGCATAAAAAAGATCTCCAATAACCTTCTCATCCCGTTGGTTGCAGGGCCGGCGCCATGTTGCAACAGATCCTGCGTGACATGTGGGTGGACCCCGAGATCCTAGCCGAGCTGGATGAGACCCAGAAGCAGACGCTCTTTTGCAAGATGAGAGAGGAACAGGTACGGTCTTTAACGCATTAGCTGCCAGCTGCCAAACCCGAGACTTATTCAGTAGGCTTGTCTAACTCACTTCGCAATCGCCATCGTGTTCATTTTGACAGTTCATGTATGGGCTGACAATTGGCATCGGAATCAGCTAGCTGCCACATTCATACATGAACTGTCAAAATAAACACGATGGCGATTGCGAGCGAGTTAGACAATAAGCCTGCAGGTGCCTCTGACGCACACGTGCGTTCAAATGGCAGCTTTATGACTGGGCGAAAGTCATGAATACGCATGCATATATGCGTCGGTGGCAGTGAACGCGTAATTTGTCAATGTTTGGTGATTGCAAATCGTATTATGTACAGTGGTGAGCTCTTAGAATGTCACTCGGGTTTGCCTTGCTGTCTCTCTCACTCTTATGGGTTTGATACTTGAACAAGCTGACGGTATCCGAAACCCTAATGGCATTCTAAGACCTCATGGACTTGTAGTACAACCTACATGCTTAGTGTTAGTCCCAATCGCGTTTGCGGTAAAATGTCAGAAAATACTATACTATTATGATGTAGTTAAGAACCGTTATACGTACTCATAATAAAAAAAAACGTCCGAAGCGATCCATCTGTTTTGAATTTACGCTGCGATAAACAAACAGACAGATGCACGTTAAACTAAACACCCACATAGCTAAGGGGATTAGAAAATATCGCGGGAAGTGCAGGTGTTCTGTCAACAACAAACGGTAAATAATTGATTCCGGCTACTTTCTTGAGTAACGAATCGATCAACACTTGCCCAAGGTTTCGCAAAATCAATCATTCCAAACAAACTTAATGAGTTTCAGACGAAACCAACGAATGGATGACACAAACCTTGAAATTCCCTTGCATCAACAAGCCTTGAAAAAACGTGGAAACAACCAGCAACGGATGTTGCTATTCGAACAATCGCACGGACGTCGACATTTTATGGGTCAATCGAACTATTTGCCGCAAATAGATTTACTTACATAATTCAATTCCAGTTTTTGTACAAAACCGCACTTTCGATACGCAAGGTCACTTTTTGCTGGTGACAATGGTAGTAGCTCTAATTTTAAACCATTAATGACTGTTAATTGCGTGGCAAGGGCGATAAAATAGATCGATACCTGCTTCAAAATATGGCACTGATTTCGTTTATGGATGTAGAATACCTACCCTAGTTAAAAAAAACAGAACATAATGCGTATTAAATCAACGGACATAATCACCCAATCTTCAGCATAAACTTGAAAATATTTATATTCTCTGTTGTCAAATGCATAATGACGAAACTTGAAGCAAGGATAATAATAAAAAAATTATGTAAAACCTTCACCATTGAAAAATCTTATTGATTTTTGACATTGGATGGATGCATGAGTGCATGTTTAACATTGGACAGAAATAAATATGCAGTTCGCGACTCAAATGATACTTACTTTGAATCGTGTCATCATAAACTAACTGACGATGAAAATTACACTCTTACGTATTATGAAATACTAACTTTTGCCCGCGACTTCGTCTGCTAGGAATTATACATGTAAACCTTCCTCTTGAATCACTATCTAGTAAAAATAACCGCATCAAAATACGTCGCGTAGTTTTAAAGATCTAAGCATACTTAGTAGGGACAGACAGCGGAAAACGACTTTTTTTTATACTACGTAGTGAAGTGATACTTACATTTTTTTATTTATTTAAAGCAATAATAACTTAAACAGACTGACTAAGTATCTGGCAAAGAATGTCATTTTTGAAACACTCTGGACTACCTACAAAAAAATATATTTTAGGGTCTTGTAATTCCATTATAAATTCCAACAACCGATAGAGCGATTTAGCTTTACGAAATGTTGGAATAAAGATTGTAATTTAAAATAATTATAAATGAAGATGTAACTTTAGTTAAAACATGTAATCAATAATGCGTTTAGAACAGTGATTTTTAGTTCAAGATCAGAGGTTTTTGTATGAAAGGTCACATTCACGCATCGTGCACCTAGATGCTTTTAGTTTCATCAACTCTTCTACACCACGTCCCCTTTCGGCGTGAATTATTCAAGCTTAATTATATAATTATCCGTCCATCCGACATTTTATAATAGCTTTCAAATTCAACATCACACAGGTCGTGACGATTCTAACCTCGAGCTAATGGCACTCACAATCGACAATTGTTGTAACAGGGTAGTCTATAGATAGAATATTAGTTGAGTTATAGAATTCCTTACAGCAATGTAGTTATTAGTTATTATTATATATATGAGGTTTGTTTATTGATTGATTTAAAGCATTTAACTCGAAATGTAGTTTGAAAGAGCCATAGATTAAACGAATAATATAAATCATGTCTGACCTACCAATTACCTACTAATAAACAACTCCTTGATTTTTAAGTGCATGCGGACTGAATCTGAATAGCAGGTCTATATCTGCTTGTAATTGGTATTATAAAATCAAAACTACACGATAACGTAGACTCTCCGAAAGCTTTGATGATTTAGATAGCTTTAAACTACTTGGTCTAAAGTAACAAATAACTTCATAGTGTAAATGTCTTTACAGGTGCGGCGGTGGCAAATCTGGGATCAGAAATTGAGCAAAGAGGAGACAGACCGACCGAAGCAAAAGAACGGCAAGAAACAGGTCAAGTTTATGCATGGAGAGGATGGAGAGCCGTGGGTGAGAAACTCAAAATACTTATGTAGGGTAGCTCGTAAGTTTCAGGATATCTACCATGTGGGTAGATCAATAAAGCAGTCAGTTCCTAACCCCTTGTTTGATTACGTAGCACTGGCGACGAGTCCGGGTTTTAATTGTTAAATTAAACAAACCGCGCGTGTTAAGTGTTTAACAATGCCAATCGGTAAACTAGAACCGTTTAACTTAAGTTCTAAGCAGTGGCCGGCGTATATACGGCGAGTGAAACAATTTATTCTACTCAACGAAGTGAAAGATGAATTGCACGTTCCAATGTTAATAACAGTGGTCGGGGAGGCGACCTACGCATTGATGTGCGATTTGTGTTCACCAGCGCACCCGGAACAAAAAACGTTTAATGAGCTGGTTAAACTTGTGTCAGATCATTTGGAGCCGCAGCGCTCAGAGATCGCAGAGCGACACATATTCCGGCTGCGTAGGCAACTAGCGGGCGAATCGCTGAACACTTACTTACAAGAACTTAAACACCTAGCAACGACGTGTAATTACGGTCAAGCGTTAGAAGAAAATTTACGTGACCAGTTCGTGTCCGGCCTCGCAAACGAAGCTATGCGGTCACGTATTTTCGCGGTGAGAAATATTCAATACAAGCAAGCCGTGGAACTGGCTCTGTCACTAGAGGCCGCGGAGAAGCATGCGGAGGTGAGCGGCGCCACCACGGCGGCGGCTACGACCTCAGGCGGCAGTGGCGAGGCAGGCGGGGGCCTGCACCAAGCGAGCGCAAGGCGCGCGGCGCCGAGAGGCGGCGGGCCGCGCCGCGGCGGCGGCGGCGGCGGCGGCGGCGGCGGCGGCGGCGGCTTCAGCGGCGGCGGCGGCGCCAGCCACAGTGGACCGGGCCAGCAATGCTGGCGGTGTGGGAGGGCACACCGGCCGGATAGGTGCCGTTTCGCCCAGTATAATTGTGATGAGTGCAATCAACGTGGACACTTGCGAGTAATGTGTAAAGAAGTGCGTAATCCGGGACGTGCAACGGGCCGTCAACATTTTGTGAGTGAGGAGGATCCCGAGGACGATGATTTTTTTAACATCGACTTGTCGACTAAAGGTAACAAGCCCTATTTTATTAAAGTGAACGTGGACGGACACTCGATTGAATGTGAAGTGGACACGGGTAGCCGCATTTCAGCGATTAGTGAAGTCTTTTATCGGCGTATGTTTACTCACAAAATTATTACGCCGGATAATTTAATTTTACGTTGTTATGACGGCTCACGAATCGAGTCACTTGGTTTCATAACGGTCGATGTTAACCTCGGATTACATGCCGCTAAGGGATTAAATTTGCACATTATTAAGAACGGGGGACGCCCACTGCTGGGCAGAGAGTGGATACGCGCTTTAAATATAAAACAAATAAGTTTTAATGAAATCTTGGACGACGGGTTCGTCAGTCGGCTGACGGCCGAATTTCCAGAGGTATTTACAGATAAGCTAGGAACGTGTAAAAAAACCATCCAACTACAGCTGACAGATAACGATCCGGTTTATGCGCGAGCGCGCCCGGTACCTATTGCCCTGCGTGCGCGCGTGGAAAACGAGCTCCGGCGGCTCGAGCAGGAGGGCACGATTTACCGCGTCGATCACTCCGAGTACGGAACGCCTATTGTGCCGGTAATAAAGGAATGTGGCGATATACGAATTTGTGGTGATTACAAAATCACGGTGAATCCTAAGCTTAAACGCGATTTCTATCCTTTGCCACGAATCGAAGAATTGTTTGCGACTCTTAGCGGGGGGGAGGAGTTTTCTAAAATAGATTTAAAACATTCATACCAACAAGTGTTATTGACGAAAGACTCTCAACCTTATACCGCGATCACTACTCACTTGGGAACATTCGTGTATCGCCGCACGCCTTTCGGTTTGTCATGTATACCGGAAAAGTTTCAAAAGTTGATGGAAGAGACGCTCCAAGGTGTGCCGGGCACGGTAGTATTTTTGGATGACGTCTGTGTGACGGGAAAAACGCGTCAGGAACATTTAGCCAATCTAAAAGCTGTACTGGGACGGTTGCGAGAGATGGGGTTCACAGTTAAGCAAAGTAAATGTAGTTTTTTTAAGATCTAGTGTGAAATACTTAGGTTTTATTATTGATAAGTCAGGGTTACATCCCGACCCAATAAAAATTAGTGCAATCGTGGATGCCCCCACTCCTGCTGATGTATCTCAGTTAAAAAGTTTTATCGGAATGATAAATTACTATGGCAAGTTTATACCCAATTTAAGTATTATGCTACATCCTTTACATGCTTTATTAAAAAAAGAGCCGCGGTGGGAGTGGGGACCTAAATGTGAAGAGGCCTTTGTGAAAGCCAAACGTGCACTGTTAGGCGAAAGGGTGCTAGCCCACTATGAGGAGGGGCGGCCGCTCGTGCTGGCCGTCGACAGTAGCGCTTACGGGCTCGGGGCGGTGTTAGCGCACCGGTACCCCGGGGGCACCGAGCGGCCGGTCAGCTGCGTGTCACGAACCTTGAACCCGGCGGAAAAAAATTATAGTCAGCTGGATAAAGAGGCGCTAGCAATTTTTTTTGGTATAACGCGTCATCACCAGTACCTGTACGGGAGAAAGTTCGTGCTCCGCACTGACCATCAGCCGCTGAGCTATATCTTTGGCGCTAAGGGGGGCATCCCACAGACTGCCGCGAGCCGCTTGCAGCGCTGGGCCGCGCGGTTAGCCGCGTATGATTTTACTGTGGAGTTTGTCAGGTCCAAAGACAACGGCCCAGCGGATGCCTTGTCGCGCTTGCCGCTGCCGCACGAGCGCCGTCCACCCTCGGAGACCTCAGTAAGCTATGTCAATTTAGTAGACGACACGTTGCCGGTAAATTTTACAGATATTAGTAGAGAAACAAAAAAAGACCGGGTGTTGTGTAATATCGTAGGTTTTGTTATGTTTGGCTGGCCGACGGGTCCGAGTTGCGAGGACGAAAAACCTTACTTTGCCAGGAAGGAGGACCTAATTGTAGACTTAGGATGCCTCGTGTACCGGTACAGAATAGTTATTCCGGCAAGCTTACGTTCTTTAGTGTTAAAGGAAATACATGAAGGCCATTTAGGAATCAATAAAATGAAAAACGTGTCGCGTAGTTACGTGTATTGGCCAAATTTAGATAAAGACATTGAAGCCCTGTGCAGAAATTGTGAGGCATGTCGCGCTGTGCGAGATGCGCCGCCGCGCGCGGCCTTACACCCTTGGGAGTTCCCGCTAAGTCCATGGCTCCGTCTTCATGCAGATTTTGCCGAATGCGGGGGTCAAAAATATTTAATCGTGGTAGACGCACATTCGAAATGGGTCGAGGTCATGCTGATGAATCGTACGGATGCTGACGCAACTATCACCACGTTTCGGTCAATCTTCGCAAGATTCGGGTTACCCTCGCAACTCGTTACTGACAATGGACCACCATTTCTGTCGGCAGAGTTCAAAAAGTATTGTAATAATAATAATATTAGACATGTCACTTCGGCACCGTATAGACCGCAGGGGAACGGGGCCGCCGAAAATTCTGTCAAGACTGTAAAAAAGGTTATTAAAAGGGCTATACTAGAAGGCGAGAAGGTGTCGGATGCTTTAAATGTTTTTTTGTTCCAATATCGGAATTGCGAGCATGCTACAACAGGCATGTCCCCTGCGGTGGCGTTGTTGGGGCACCGTCTGCGCGGGCGCCTTGACGCACTGCGCCCCGACCGGGCCGCCGCGGCCCGCGCAGCACAACAGCGCCAGGCGGCCGGAGCAGGCGGAGCGCCCCCGCGCAACTTGAGCGTGGGCGATACAGTGCTCGCCCGCGATTATACGGGGAAGGCGCCCACGTGGACGGAAGGGCGTGTGATAGTTCGAACGGGACCGGTCTCATACAAGGTGGAGACGGGGAACGGCAAGGAATGGCGAAGGCACCAAGATCAGATAATCCCAGTGAATCAAAAGTCCCGCTATTCCTTGGCGCGAACCAGCGAGGTGATCGACCTCGACAAAAGTATCGAAGTAAGTGTCGAAGGCGATGCCGAAGAGACGTTCGAGGACGCGTCTGGCGACATGGAGCCGAATGGCGGAGACACACCGCGGCCGGCTTCGCCGAGCACCGCGCAGGGACAGCCGGCTGCCCTGGCCTCCCCGGCCTCCCCGCCGCCAGACGCATCAGCCCGTGCACTGCGTGCACATTTACGGGCTAAGCGTAAATAGAAATAAGTATTAGAACTAAGTATTACTTTAGATATCTTTGTAATTAGAAGGGGAAAGGTGTAGGGTAGCTCGTAAGTTTCAGGATATCTACCATGTGGGTAGATCAATAAAGCAGTCAGTTCCTAACCCCTTGTTTGATTACGTAGCAATGATTATACCTACCTACTTAACTAGTTAACAATTTTAAGCAGATAATACTAATCTCATGTTACGTTGACGGCCACGCAGGGGGTTTCCTTTGTAACTGCAACTTATTGGTCAAGGTATGCAAATGTTAATATAACTGACCAATTTAAACACAGCCAGATTTTCAACCTTACTTCGTTCATTTATAATTCGCAATACCTAAGTTAGACGTCTGTGAAGTCCGTTTCAAGTCCAAGGGGGCTACGCTGAAATTCAAAATTCGATTCCATTATCCCTCTCACTCTCCTATAAAATGACTATTTGTGTGAGCGGACTGGCACGAAACGAACTTCGAATTATTAACTTCGGTGTTGGCCTGCTGTTCGGAGTAGAATTCCACTTGTTCGCCTCCCATTGACACCTGCTAGCAGTGGCGTAACTATAGGCTGGTGTTGGATTTGGAATGCAAGAATTAAGTCTGCGCGGACGAAGTCGCGGGTTGAAGCTAGTATTTAATAAAGACCTCTAAAGAAACAGAGACAAAAGCACCTCGAACACTAATCATAAACTTATCGCTATTAGCTGAAAACCTTGAACGTATCCTTTTCCGCGCATCAAGTTATTATCACCTACGGTTATTAGTTCCAATCGTCAATTCGTGACGCCTCCGTTCCCACGGTACTCCGCAGTGTTACCAATTTTGATCACTGCAAAATGTTGTTGCTCTACTTACAACCGCAAAGCAATTAGAGTTACCTTGCTAGAAACAGTAATGGAACTTTGCTGGGGTTGAGCAGCTGGGGCCTTACCATGACGTCCTAATTCCGACTCAGTTCAAGTTTAAGCTGTCACTTTTACTATGAATCTGACAGCGAGCGGACCTAAACTGAATCGCATTAAGACATCATGGTAAGGCTCCTGATCTCGTGGTCACAAAACCGTAGCTTTAAAAGTATCTGTGGCTGTAATGAAGTGTCACATTCGAGTTAATGGTCTACGTAAATAATTGCTCCCTTTGATTCGTAGAGAAATTGCGAGCTTAATTCGAATGGCTTATTTCCTTACTAAAATATTTTTTTACTTTTTGATCGTGTACTGTTGTGTTTGTGTCGCGGCGCGTGCCAGTAGGTGGGAGTAACTGACAAGCGATGTATTTCATCTTATCCCTTTAGGTTGGAAAAGCACACGAGTCTATTCTATCTATCATCAGGAAACCAGCTAGATAGTTTGTCTTTCTTGTCTGTGTTACTGTAACATAAAATGAATTCACCAATACCTATGTATGGTGTCACAGAAGGCATTTATTCAGTTATTGCAAACGCACCCAATTGACCCAATGGCAACAATAACAAAAGAAATTCCATACATCGGTCTTCAAGGCCAGGATTCAACAATAACATACTGCAATCTTGACTCCTATTCCAATTAAACGAAGGTCGTTTTTATTCCGATTTGAGCATATAACCTTTGTTAACATCTGGTCCTTTGTTTGTCCAATGCCATATGGGTTTGTTCATGTAATTGTGGATGTTTTGTGAAACCCTATTCAATTTTAGACTGTGGGTAGACGGAAGCAGATCCGCTTGTAGGAGTACCTATTGATGTTCCTCTAAGATTTATTGATGACTAATTTTATATTAAGAAATCTCGCTTTGCATCAACGGTGTAAATAAAGATCAACTGCAAAGCCGGCTACGTCGTTTGTGATTATAATCTTGTTCCGATTATCTTATCCTCATAGGTAAACCGAGGGGCTATCAAAAGATTAATGACACAGAAAGTTTGTCAATGTTTGTTTTCAGATTTTGTGACAATTTTACGAGTGGGGATTTGTTTGGGATCTAGAATTATGTAAAGGATTAAGGGGTTGGTGCAATGATGTCGTGTATTTCCGACGCACACTCACCCAAACAGATCATCTAGCCAGATAATGATCTGGTGGCAAATATTCACAACACCATCCACCGATCCACCAAATCTGGAGCAGCAAATTCAGATTGATGCCCTAAGACTTTGATTCAGTCCGTGACGCTTACTGCTCTTGACGATAGTCAAACGAGAACATGTCAAACCGCAACTCGTAAAATGTTTATTTTAATATGACTAATGGTATTATGATGGGACTTTTAGTTCAAATTCTTTATAAAACTTTACCAAAGCGTGTGTAATAAAGAATGGTCCTGTATTTGGCTCCGGATAGTTTAATCAGCTCTTCCGTTCGCGATGATTCCCCTCGTGATGAAACGTTGCACAATTTATTTAAGTGAAACGATTATTTTTGAAATTTTAACTATGCTAGGAATAACCTCTTCTATTTCTGAACTGATTTGAGCATGAAGACCAGTTTAAAGTTTGGATAATATCAGAAGGTTCTGATTACAAATTAAGAGAAATGTGCTCAATCATCTAATGAAATATTCTGAATAAAATTTATAACACCTTATATGTATACTCCACAATAGAATTTTTTGCTCCCGAATATAGTTTCGATTGAAAGAAAAAAAAATCGTAGATGTTGTGACTATTCCACTTGGGTACCTACGTTATTTTGGTCTAATGTAAACCGCTCAGAATGCTGACATGTGGCCAATTTGCTGAAGCACCATTTGTTCAGGTATGGGTGATGGGCGAGCACCCAAACGACCGCTCGATCGAGAGCATCCTGGAGGAGGAGACCCGCGCGCGCGCACTGGCGCAAGCGCGGCAGGAGGCGCACCAACTGCGCAAGTCCGTCGAGAAGGAACTCACACACCTCATCGAGTACCGCCCGCTCGACAGTCTTGAACAAGTAAGCAACCAGAGCAAAACCAGCAAAACTTACTACATTTGTACTACATGTCGACTTGTAAATTTTGATAAATGAGGTGTACCGTTGTATGTATCATTTGTGTGTGTGTACCTAATTAATGGATTACTGACCTTAGATATTTCAAATAGATAACATTGCATTAATTTACTAGAAAATTATTTCCAAATAGTTCAGTAAATCTGTAATCTCTCATGCTGCTGATCAGAAGTTGAATGTATTTATTTAATTAACCGTGTTACTGTGGTATTCAATTATATTTGCTTGGAGGAATATTGTTCCATTAAAGTGTCAAACAAAGAATGTGAAATATTTGTTTCGAGTCTAAAGCTTTCTTACATATTTTATTCATCATTGTCATCTTGATATAAATTACTGTTAACTTGTCCCATTTCCAAATAGTGCTTGGAATAACGGAAAACATAGTTCACTTCCGGATACCAGCACCAATTTTTTATATGTTACTAGGCATATCATCTGGACTCCGAAACTGCCGGGAGACAGTTTCTGAGGTGTCTGGGTCACCAGTTATGACGTCATCAAATTGACCGCCGCCGCGTTGTGAAAAATTCAAATTACACCCAACATATGCAACGCACGTGTACATGTGGGGTATCACGTGAAAGCTAATTAAATAGACTATATTTGTGCCCTGAACTGTAATTGCATTAATGTTACCGTTTAAGAGCTATTAATAGAAAAATGATAATCTTGGAAAAATATTACGGACTTTTATTTCTTGCACCAAAACTAAAGACTCCAGACTAAAATAATGTAGTACAATAATGAAAACAGATTATTAAGCTTTACATTACAATTCAAAGTTTGAAAATCGGATATGAAATGACGAAGTTATGGTCAAAAACTTGACGACGCTGCAGTGTCTAAAATTACGAAAAAAAAATTTTTTTTCCGGAAACCAGCACCAATTTTTTATATGTTACTAGGCATATCATCTGGACTCCGAAACTGCCAAGAGACAGTTTCTGAAGTGTCAGGGTCACCAGTTATGACGTCATCAAATTGGCCGCCAACGCGTTTTGTAAAATTCAAATTACACCCAACGTATGCAACGCACGTATACATGTGGGGTATCACGTGAAAGGATATTAAATTTGCTGCATTGTTTTCTTTAACTGTAACTACGTAAATATGAAAACAACAAAAATAAAGAATAAATAAGACAAATTACAACAAAAATATTGCATATTTATTTTTATAGCCAGAGAACCATTTGTATTGGAGAAAAAAATATAGAGTAAAAATAATTCTACGTTATTCTTTTATGGTATAAAATTTAAATCATCACAATCAGGTAAAAAAAGACATAGCTATACCGGTTTAAAATAAAGCGCGGCGGATGCCATATATTCAAACGACGTCGCCGGCGAGTTTTAAAAGATTTAAATTAGACAAATTACGCAGTGTATATGCACGTATGGGGCATGAAATGAAAAGATATTAAAATTTGCTGCATTGTATTCATTGATTATAACTGCATAAATATGTAAACAACAAAAATATTAGAACAAATAGACAAATTAAAGAAAAAAATGCATGTTTATTTTTATAGCCAGAGAACCATTTAAGTTGGAGAAAAAAAATATATGGTTCAAATAATTCTACGCTATTCCTCTATAGTATAAAATTTTAATCATCACAATCGGGTATAAAAAGACATAGCTATGCTGGTTTAAAGATAATTCGGCGGCCGCCACAAACAACGTGACATGTCGTGTTATGCGCATAATGTATATGCCCATGCCAACTGGTGTTTCAAGGTATTTTTGATGAATTCAATTATTATGTAGCCTCATAAAGGGTAATTTTTAATCATATATTTTTTTTATTATAAATGTAAATATAAATAAATATTATACTTACGCACTTTGGATTTATATACCTATACCTCCTTCTTCGAACAATTAGTATACTTACTACTACTACTATTTAGGTAATTAATATGATAATTATAATAAAATGACCAATTGTAACGTCTCGGTGCAGTAAATTAATAACTTACCTATTACATTACAATTCATCGTCAGTCATTGTTACTAGGCACATAAATACACCACCACCGAATCATTCACGCGTCAAATTTTGGAGCAGACTAAAATTCGAAGTGAAAATATGTAGGTATCTACAGTTTTCAGCGATGGCGGCAATTTCGCGCGCTTTATGTTTTTTCCCTTAACTTCGACATTTCATATCCGATTTTCAAATTTTGAATTGTAATGTAAAGCTTAATAGTTTTTTTTCATTATTGTAGCACATTATTTTAGTCTGGAGTCTTTAGTTTTGATGCAAGAAATAAAAGTGCGTAATACTTTTTCCATGATTATCATTTTTCTATTAATAGCTCTTAAACGGTAACATTAATGCATTTACAGTTCAGAGCACAAATATAGTCTATTTAACTAGCTTTCACGTGATACCCTACATGTATACGTGCGTTGCATAAGTTGGGTGTATTTTGAATTTTTGAAAACGCGGCGGCGGCCAATTTGATGACGTCATAACTGGTGACCCTGACATCTCAGAAACTGTCTCCTGGCAGTTTCGGGGTCCAAATGATATGCCTAGTCACATATAAAAAATTGGTGCTGGTTTCAGGAAGAAAAAAATTTTTTTCGTAATTTTAGACGCTGCAGCGTCGTCAAGTGTTTGACCATAACTTCGACATTTCATATCCGATTTTCAAACTTTGAATTGTAATGTAAAGCTTAATAATTTGTTTTCATTATTGTATTGTTGTGTTGTATTGTACTGTGGGAAAGAGGCGTGACGATATGTATGTATGTATGTATGTATGTAATACATTAGCTTAGTCTGGAGTCTTTAGTTTTGGTGCAAGAAATAAAAGTCCGTAATATTTTTCCAAGATTATCATTTTTCTTTTAATAGCTCTTAAACGTCAACATTAATGCAATTGCAGTTCAAAGCGCAAAGATAGTATATTTAACTAGCTTTCATTTGATACCCCTCATGTATGCGTGCGTTGTATAAGATGGGTGTAATTTGAATTTTTCAAAACGCGGCGGCGGTCAATTTGATGACGTCATATCTGGTGACCCTGACACCTCAGAAACTGTCTCCCGGCAATTTTGTGGTCTAGATGATATGCCTAGTAACATATAAAAATTTGGTGCTGGTATCCGGAAGTGAAATGTTCCTACCCTTTTCGGACGTAAGGCCAGGCGCTAAAACGCCTGTATAAACCTGTACCTAATTTGTATCTATTTTTCTTCTCCAGAAATTCGACCTATCCCCCAAAAACGTGGAATCTATAGAGGATGCCTTAGATATATATTGTACAGTGGACGAGCTACGACAGAGGATCGAGGCCCTAGAGCCCGAGGTCAAGATGTCAGAGAAGCCGGAAATCGAAAAAGTGGGAAAGAATGACTTCACTGATGATATGAAGCTGGACCTGAATAAGAACACCCTGCACTTCAACTTCATTGAGGGGAAGAAGGACGGCTTGCAGGTTTGTACTTTGCATTTCTGAGCGAATACAGATCGAGAGGTTTAAAAAGCTTATTTAAATTTGCAGTATACTCTGTTCGGTTTTGGGAAGTATCATCACTCTCTTGGCGATGCCTGCTGAACGTGATTCGTGACTTGATTTGGTTGTTTCAATTGCGTTTAACTTTAGTCATGGGGAGATCATAATAAGGTAAACAAGTTGTGTCAATTCTTTCGTGTCACTGAGCTTCAGGGGTCAGTCGTAAATGCTCACAAACAAGACAAGCATTCAATAAAATAAGTACAACGGTGACGGCCATCGCACCTAAGCTTCCAAATCTACTTCACGTTACTTCAGTGCTATTAAGCTGGTGAGACGAGCAATCGTGAGCCACCCATTCGAGTAGCCTAATGTAATCTCATGTTACTCGTATCGAAACGTCTCACAGTCATCACCAACACCACAGACCCTTAAGAGGGTGCATCCGTGCTGAGCTCGCAACATCGCATTTTTGGTGATTTTTTGCGATTATTTCACAGAAATTAAATGAAAGTATCAAATATCTGTCTGTAGTGCACTTCGTTTTTAGTGTATTAATGTGTCCAATGCAATGATTAATGGTGATGGCTTTTATTTTCGTATTAAAGCGATAAAATACTATATCTCGTTTAATAAGAAAATAAAAGTCCATCACGATGAATTATTGCATCAGACACATTAATACACTAAAAACGAAGTGCACTACAGACGGATATTTGATACTTTCATTCAATTTCTGTGAAATAATCGCAAAAAATCACCAAAAATGCGACGTTGCGAGCTCAGCACGGATGCACACTCTTAACGCGTTTCAGTCAGATCACCGAGTGTAAAACTTCCCGTAGCTACGACTTACGTAGTGTTCCCCGCAAGTTCCAGGAGGTGTCAGTGGGCAGCGGGGGCGGGGGGGACGGCGTGCACTCGCGCGTGCTGGCGTGGGAGCGGCGCGTGGCGGGCGCGCGCGCGGGCGACATCCTGCGCGGGATCAAGGCGCGTCGCGCGCGCTCGCTCAGGGACCACCAGCTCAGCGCCAAGGAGGACGCCGTCTGGAGGGAACAAGGTATCACCGACACCAATATAACCATCCCACAACTGCGGGGCACCAAGTTTTTTTATTTCCGCTTGAACCAGTGCTGTGCCTGTTTCTGTCTTAAATCATTCGTTTACTATGGTTGTTATTTATTACAGAGCGTAAGGCGAAAGAAGCGGAAGCAGCGATGCGGGAGATAGCGCGCGTGGCGCGGGAGGCGCATCGCCGCTCGGCGGAGCCGCAGCCGCAGCCGCCGCCCTGCCCCGCGCAAGGTACTATCATCACAATCACGATAACGACGATACCGTCCATTTTGGTGACGGCTACTCTGTTATGATGAAATTCATGAAAAAGATGATGGTTGTGGTAATGATGATGATGATGGTGACAATAAAGTCCACTTTGATGATAATTACACTGTTAATGGTGAAAAAGACAACGATTGCTGTAACCATATGAATGGTGAAGGTAATCAGTTGAGATTGGACGAGATTGGAAACGAGGACAAAGAAGTCTTTCGATCGGATCACCGTCTACAGTTTCACGGTTCCAGTAATAATAGTTGTGATTGTGTTAATCACAGATGATTGCTATCGAGGGGATATTGAAACTGTTAATTTTATAAGTTCAAGTTCTTTTGATGTGATGCGAGTGATTCATTACTTACACTGTCAATAAAAATAATCACGTTATTGGACTCGTGAACGAAAAATTCGTGAAGCACGGGTCACGGAGTAGTAAGTAATACCAATAAAAATATTTGTTGCGTTTTCCAGCTGGCAAGCCGCCCAGTCGAGAGGCAGTGCTGGAGTGGTTCCGGACGCAGGAGCTGCCGCGCGGCGTCGGGCTCGGTGACAACGGGAAACCTGCCGACTGGTTCCACGGTATGCATTTTTAAACAATAAGAATTCTTTAGCACTAGTCACTCATGCCACGTGTTGGTGAAAAGAATCACCAATTCATCATTTTCAAACATCTGTTACTAGACGTCTTTGGTGATAAATGTTCCTGGACAATGCGGAGATATGACGAGCAGTTGGGTAGGCAGGCAGAGTTGCCTACCCTGGCTGTCGCCAATTATCCGTGATTCACCTAATTTAACCACTCGGAAAATATGCACTCAATAATGGTAAGGGCAAGAAGTCACCCTTTACATTGACTTGTTAGGTTCGGTTAGGTAGGTAGCGGGAGATGTCTGAATAAGATAGGTAACCGCAAAGGTCGATTGAGTTTATTTAACTGATTATTTATACAATTCAATGTTATGGCGTAAACTAAATATTATGTCTAATAGCTGACGCGTGTGAACTGGTGCGTCAGCACTAAAAAGTAGTACGCTCTCGTATAATATTTTATAGTAAAAAAATCGGTAGGTTAGGTTAATTAGGTATCTTCGGTTGTCCGAAGGGCAAAATACCCAGAAAATGGAATTCCGCCCTCGGGCTCCGTCGGAAGGCTGGTGGATAAAACGTGTTTTAACCACCGGTAAGAAATGGGCGCGGAACTTCTATTTTCCTATGGCAATTTTGAATAGTTCCTACCAAAGTTGATGTTTAGTGTGCGCTATCTCAGCCATCGATGGTCCTTCCAGGTCTAATCACCCGGACTGAAGCCGAGCAAGTCCTGTCCCGCTGCCTCCCGGGCAGCTTCCTGCTCCGCGTGTCGGAGCGCCTGTGGGGCTACGCGCTGTCGTACCGGGCGCCGCTCGCGCGCTGCAAGCACTACCTGGTGGAGCGCGTGCCCGGCACCGGCTACCGGCTGCTGGGCGCCGAGAAACAAGCGCACCAGACGCTAGGTAACTATAACTAGTGCCCATCCCGGCTAGCACGACGGCGCGCAAGTCGCGTCGCTCGCGAGATAGACTACCCGTCTCTTTCTAGATCGAACAGTAAAAGACTCTTGTGCGCTCTCGTGCTAGACATGCAGTGGCATAACTATAGGGTAGGACTAGTAAATGCCACGAGCCCCTAGCCTCCAGCTCAGAAGAGACGATGCACTTCTTTATATTGAAGAAAGACCTTTGATATTTGCCAAAGGTATTTAGAGCCAGTTCTCAACATGAAAAGACTTAAGTAAAGTTTCCCACCAGTTCTTTGGCAGCCTTAGGTCCAATAGTGTATAGAAAACAATGAAATTTTTTATCACTACTGCAGCTCAGTACTGCATACCAAATTCAGCAAGGTTTAATCACAGGAATCCAAATATGCCGCGACTTTTTTGACAGTAATTTTTGGGTCTAATGTGGAAATACCGATAAAAGTCGTGTCTTCCATGGCCCTCCTCTCATAGCTCCGAGCAACGAGCCTCCGGTCTATCACACACTGTAAAATGGGACACTTGCCGGGAAAAATAAATCTAGCATCAGTATTGTCAAAATCAATACATTTTTGTCCAACCAGGGTTCGAAGTATGTTCCACTGTACACATTTAAATATATATTAGTCATCAGTGACTCCTGCTTAACCGTCAACCATTTCTATTCCAGCTGATCTCATAAACTACCACAAAACAGTGGCCATCACAGAAAGCGGCGGCGAGCTGCTGACCTCGCCCTGCTCGCCCGCCGCACCGCCCGCCATCTTGCAATTGTAGCCCGCATTACCATAAGTCATTCAACGGAATATACTTCATCATGAAGATTTAATAATACACTTTTTTTTAAGCAGTGATTTAAGAATTGGACTGACGTGTTTGACAATGTGCAATCGAAGTTTTAGACATTTGACATTTTTTGACAGAGATGATCCATTGAAGAAGCAGATTACTTCATATCTTTTGAACACTCTTATTTTACAGTCGTCGCCACCAGACACAGCTATCAGAGTGCTCAAAACTGGCACAAAAACATCACATCATGTGCGTGCTCTACTATTGAGCACCTTGATAGGTCCCATGTATTTATATGGCAGGTGTCATTTCAAAGGAACGCGACATCTCGAAATAATTTTCAAGTCAAATGAAAGGATTTTCTAGCAATAATACTTTGGAATGTTTAACGGCTATACAGGCTTTCAACTCAACTCAATTGACCCTCGAGATTTGCCACCGAAGTGGCCATAGTGAATAAAATTTGCTGAACCTCGCAGCACTCTCACTATATTTTGCAAGACCTTCTAGATTTCGGGAATTCCTAAAAAAACACAAACAGCTAACTAACTAGTTTCTGAATTACTTCAAAGTATGCGATATTTTAAAACTTTCCAATTGATTTCTTGTTGATTGCGTGAATTTTTGTATTTTTAAAATTACCTCAAGGTCTTCAATAGCTCCTAAAATAGCCATAACAAGTCCTTAATAAAAAGACAGTCTCGAATAGACATATTTATATACTCAGGTTTGTACCGAGCATTTATAATTTGAATTATTTTACGCATTATAAGGATTTTACCCTTTTAGGATAACGTATTAATCGATGGTGCTAAGTCGAATGAAAGACATTCACTGAAGTTATGACTATGATGACGCTGCGGAGTTTGACCTGCGTCAAAATCGCACATAAAGGTTATCAAAAACTGTCAAAAACGCGACACAATACAAATGGGCGTAACCTAAGCGTATATTAGCTTCGGTGCGTCAGTACCTAATTGAAGAAAAACCCATTTTAGTACACGCTAGTTATTTAACCACAATTGACTACCAGACCTCAGATTAATCAAAACAGCGAGACTTTTGATAGATATGTAATTTGAATGAAAAAACAGGGTAGCCGGACGAGAATAATTCACATAAGTACGATATAAATGTCAATTGAAAGGGTCTCTGGTAACAGTCATTTGACGCCATCTTGTATTTCTAGCACCATTTTCCCGCGAAGAACAAATCTTAGATTTAAATTAGTTATTTATTGTGATAATTACCACTTCTGATGCTTCAGTATTATTTAAATTGCTTTTATCCGGATTCTAACAAAGCCAAAGTGAAATTCAAATTAGATACGGAGTTCTCAGCTTTGATACAAGTTAAGATCTATACCTATAAATATTTTTAACGATCTATATGCCATTATCGTTTGTAGATAGTCCATAGATCTATGATATTGTATTCTAAACTGCCAACTAGAATAAAAATATGACAATTATTTTGTAGTTTAATTTGTTGCAGTTACCATCAGATACATTGGATCGGTCTAGGTGCTCAAAATTATCTGAACACTTACTTTTTGAACACCTAGATGACGAACGACCGTTCCTTACCCACCTTTTCCTTACACCAAGTTTCTTCTTTAAAATATCAAAACTTGGAATATGGTATTGCTATTTATGACTCAAATTAAAGTTTTAACTGATTTAAAAAGTTAAATTGGAAATTATAATTTTCTTCAACTCCAGTTACTCGCATCTTAAACTCTACACATTTTTTACTATTTCCTAAGATATTTTCGAGTGATGTGCTCCCTCATTTAGGATGAGCCGCCATCAGATATTTCAGAGCGGCCAAGGTGGTCAAAAATGTCGGCACATGCACTCTATTATTAAGGTATTAGAGTTCAATGTTTCAATATTTTTGATCACCTTGGCCGGTCCGACTGTTATTTGGACTGGAGTGATGAAAATCATGATGACCTAATAAAAAGCTTGCATTACGTTATTTTGAGCCTTTATTATTTCACGAAGTAATAAAATGTAACACTATACATATATACAAATCCGCTTTCCGCTGTCATTATCTTTAGAAATAATCTACTTACAGAAAACTCGTCAAAACATATCAAACAAATTATTAAATCATTCTAAAATATCTTTGGCAGTGTTTTCTAGACCTAATTTTTACAGAGTTAATTTTACGAAAACACCTAAAATTGAAACGTATAATATGATTTAATCGAACATTATTGGCTACACGCAAATAAATCAGAATTAAAACAATATTGCTCAATGTTTTAAAGTAAATGTTTGTAAACATTTAAGCGATTATTAGCTTCAATAGTTGACGCTGTACATTGCCTGAAGTCAACCAATCAGTCAGTCACGGTAATATTTTATAAGTATTAGATTCCCTCTTTTTAGCGTAGCATGTTGGTAGCATGTCAATATTACAATTAAGTATTTAATTTACCTACTTAAGCCGGGTACTCATTATGCGATATGCACGTCTAGCACGAGAGCGCACGAGATAGATTGCCCGTCCTTTTCTTACTGTTCGTTCGAGAAAGAGACTGGTAATCTATTTCGCGCGCGACGCGACTCTTGTGCGCTGTCGTGCTAGCCGGGCTGTACCCGTAATCGTTGCAAGTTATCAGTAACTAGGGCTTCCGAATACCGGACTTTTTCAATACCGGTATTAATACCGGATTTTATTTTTTCAATACCGGGATCCCGGTATTAGACTTTTCAATACCGGTATTGAAAAATGGCGAAAATTTTCCGGGTAAGTATTGGAAGCCCTATCAGTAACCAAAGATCCTAGTGTGAACTATTGGTGAGAGCTCGCAGATGAGTATCCGGCTTTAACCTTATTGCCGTCACGTCAAATACAAGAGACGTCACGTCACCCGTACGCCAGACTTCTTTATTGCGATGCCTTATACTTCATTTAATTTAGAATGAGAAACCACAACAACATTATATTGCGTCTGGTCAAATATTTCTTACCTAGCAAATACTAGAGCGCAATAGTTTGGCAGCCGCAAAATAAAATTGTTTTAATGTCACTTTATTTGCGTGTCGTCAATTGTTACTCTAGTACAAATTGTAAAGAGATTACAGTTCACGAGCAGCAATATGATGTTGTTGTGGTTTCTCATTCTAAATTAAATGAAGTATATGTAAGTTCAACCTAAACTCAATTGCATTGAAGTAATGAACGTATATAAGTCGTTGGCGGTGAACCTGCGGTTAAACGACACATCGAACTTTGTAATAGAGGGCCACCGACATGCAATAGAGTTTCAATATCTGATTTATTTATTTATGCGCTATAACTAGGGCGTTCAATCCCGGGATGGTTTGTAGGTACTGAAAAAAGATCGGGATCCCGGGATTGTACCTAGGTACTGGGATCCCGGGATCCTGATCTTTTTTCAGCCGATTGAATGCCCTAGCTATAACATAAGTTAACATTTCATTGTAAATTGAATTCAGTTTAAGTTCAGTTCCACTTTTTTTTGGTCGGCATTTTTTTTACCCGTGCAGAACTAATAAATCTGTGTCCATTCCAGGTAAGTAAAGTTTTTATATTACCGGGCTTCATACCGAGTACATGTACTATGAAACAAGTTGATTCATGACCTACCATAGAATGTTTTCTCAGCAAAAGTCACAGCAATTTTCCACGTCGATTCAATGTAACGACATTAAGACATTTACTGTGAAAATGTTCCACAGAGGGTCAGAAATTAATTTGTTCGATAGTACAACGATTGCGATTGACACCATGTTAAGTACTCGTGTTAATAAAATAGGGGCGGGGCTTAGAGCTTAGTCTACAGAACAGAGGGATGATCAAAATGGCAGCAAAGTGATCAGAGTTATCTACTTTAACTTATAAATTGCTAGCTGTGCTGTTGCCCGCGGTTTCGATATTTCAAAATCAAAATTATTCAAATAGGTACAGCCATTCTTCAGTTTTTGCGAGACGAACGAACAGCAATTCATTGTTATATTAAATTTATAGATTTTGTTATGATCATGACAAGGTTCATAATCGCATCGCATCATTTGCACATGCAGTTTCCTTTTATGCATCCCTCTATTCTATAGTCCAATCCAAACTCTTTAAATAGGAGCCACTTCGCTTAATGTAAGTTTCAGTCACAAAATACGTCTTCATCGCATCGCATTAGAGCTTTACACTTTACAACGTCAAATGCTAATAAAGCCCCAGCCCAAATTTATGTATAAAAAAAACTTTACCGCAAACGCGTTCGAGACGTTTTGGTGGCAAAAACTTACACTAGAGACTCTGACCAGTGGCCTTATTGTGTAACGCGCGACCGCTCGAGATCGCATTCGCCATCTCTCTCTACCCTTAGTCTTTATCGTTTGATAGAAAGGAATGCTAAATGCGATTGTGAGTAGCGTTGCCGCAAAATCGATAGTTTTCCTAACGATAGTTTTAATCGAAAAATGACTATTGAGCCACACACACATATTGATGTCTCTTATTTAAAGCAATACTATCGATACTATGGATATCGAGAGAAAATTACAAAAACTATGGATACTGTTGATACTACTGAAATAAAGGCTACACACGATTATTCAAAACTATCGATAGTATAACCGACGACTAGAAGATATTGATGAATGTGGATGAAGTGAAAGAGGTAGGTATGTCAGGATCGTAGCAAGTGGAACAAAAAGTCTCAGCCTACCCCTGTGGGCAAGAGGCGTGATGGTATGTATGTATAGGTGAAAAACTTAAGTACCTAAATGACCTAAGTACTGTATGTGTGAGTAATGTATGCGAATAGACAAATTGACGTTCCAAATTAGAAAAATGCCTTAAGTCCCATATCAGTTCTGTACACTACCTACTACATACAACAGGTCATTTACTCAAGTTTTTCACCTACATGTATAAAGGTGTCGATAGTATCAATAGTTTAGTAGCTAAAATTGAAAAGCAATTGTATCGATAGGATCGATATATCGCATAAACATTCGAAGTCAAGGATCAATACTATCGATACTGTCAGCAGTTTATTCGAAGACAAATATTAATACTATCGGTACTATTGATAGTGTTATACTCTATCGATACTATCGGTAACTATCTAACTGTCTTTGCTCAAACTATCGACAGTGGTTTGTCGAGTCGAGCGGCAACACTAATCCCAAGTGCGTTAGACAATAAGGCCTCAGTAATCAGTGTGGGTGTCAGTAGTACAGGGCTCCGAGGAAGCCAGGCCCGCGTCACATGTACGCCGGCATATAGGGCAGGTTCGTCGCGTTGCGCGCGCTCGACGTCACGTCGGCACCACCCCGCTGGAAAACAACGAGGCATTTTAACATACCTACATCTAACTAATATTATAAATGCGAAAGTATGGATGGATGGATGTTTGTTTGTTACTCAATCATGCCAGAACGGTTCAACGAATCTGGATGAAATTCGGCACGTAGATACTGAAAAGTCTGGAATAGCACATAAGGCTACTTTTTATCACGGAAAATTCCCGCGGGATAGCATAGCGATAAACGAATTCTTTGCAGACGAAGTCGCAGGTAACAGCTAGTAGGTAGGTACATAAATCACGTCTTTATCCCTTACGGGGTAGACAGAGCGAGGTAACAAGACCTAAAGTCCACGTTTAGCATGATTGTGGGCGCACCTTTAGCGGTAAACGAGCAAGTGTGTCCTACCTATGGTAAGTGAGCACCATTACCGATGGCCACCCGCAACAGCGAAGGATTGCAGATGCGTCGCGAACTTAACTATAGAGGGCTAAGATGGGATACTTCATGTGTCTTTTTACACACCTACAAAGTAAGAGTATAAGTAAAAAAAATCATTTAATGTTTTTAGTTTTACATTAAATTTTATATTTTAAAAACCTACCACGGAGTCCCAATGCTCGCAAGACTTATTGGCGGTCACAGGCTGCGCATGCGGCTTCTTCGCCTTCTTAACAGGACTGTTGCTCGCTACAAAACCAAACATACAGCATTTCAAACGCTTCGGTTACTATTAATATCGAAAAATTAAAAAATATTGTCGCACGTTAATAAAATATAATATAGATGCATTTTGTAATTTATAGAATCTTTTTTTACACCACGTCGGTGGCAAACAAGCAAGCGTACGGCCCGCCTGATGGTAAGCGGCTACCATCTACGCTGACAAGTCCAAGGAACTGGCATGCGTGCTGCCGACCTTTTAAAAAATCTTAACACCCCTTTAAAGAACCCCATACTAAGTATAGTACCCCGGAAAAACATCGGCTGAGAGCAGTGAGAGCTCATACCATAGCCGGAGAGTTCGGGGATGTAAGGTCTTTTCATTCTGAACTGTCCTATTTGGTAAACAAAATTCTAACCTCAAAACGTCTCATTTTTGTTATTTTTGAACTATTTCATCGTAAATAAAGGAACTGGAGATAAAATATCAGCAAAATTATGTACAAAATGTTGTCTCAGGTTTATTTGATAACATAATACACCTTATTCTTTACAAAAAATTGTACAATACAATACAATACAATAACTCTTTATTGAACACCACATATAACAATCAAAACAGAAAAAGGTATACAGAAGTAATAAGGTCACAATAGGCGGCCTTATCGCTACATCGCTTATCGCTTATTGTACATTGAGGTTAGAATTTTGTTTACCAAACAGGACAGTTAAGAATGAAAAGACCTTAGGTTAGGGTACGCTTACCTCCCGGAACGTAGGGCAGGGAGAAGTCCGGCGTACTCTTGCCCGCCTTCTTAGCCGCCGCGCGTCCTCGCAGCAGGTCTTCGTCCATCACCAGTTTGTGGTTCACTCTGGTAACAACCAAAACCACATCAACACGTGTTAGGAGTCACTGGGTGACATTTTTGGCATTTTACAGTACCACTGGATAGTAACAACTTGCTGCAACTTTGGCAAAACCACATCTTGGACCAAACGGGCCATTGACGAAAATGTTTTGACGAATCGCAACTTTGGCAAGACCACATCTTGGACCAAACGGGCCTTTGACAAAAAGCATATTTTGACCAATCGCACCTTTGACCGTAGGTGGATAACCCTCCACTGCACGCCCTAGCTTCCAACTATTCCTTTCGACGTCGGTCCTCACGCCTAACATCTTCCTGGAGAGACATCTCTCTATTGTACCCACCCTTTAAAATAAGGTGTTGCTCTTGCAATACACGATGGCGAGCAAGCTTTATCTGTGGTAAACTGTATCGTATCTGCATAGGTAAGTGGCAAAGTGTGCGTGTCTTACGGGACAATTTTCGAGCGAGTTTTGTCTTTATTTTTGAAGTGAAAACTTCTTTAGCGGTGTTGAGCGCTTTTTGGGATGGGTAAAAAATGTTAAACTCGCGTCAGGCGTAAGACAGAGAGAGAGTTTAAGTACCAGGATATCAGGATTCTCTGCTTATTTTGAAATACGAATGAAGCTAGTTGCGTTCGATTTTTGAAGTGTACCTACGTTATTTCGTCGCTTTAATTTAACGTAAGTATGTGCTTTTGGTCTAGTATAAGAGGGTGCATCCGTGCTGAGCTGGCAACGTCGCATTTTTGGTGATTTTTTGCAATTATTTCACAGAAATTGAATGAAAGTATCAAATGTCCGTCTGTAGTGCACTTCGTTTTTAGTGTATTAATGTGTCTAATGCAAGCATTCATCGTGATGGACTTTTATTTTCTTATTAAACGAGATATAGTATTTTATCCGTTTAATACAAAAATAAAAGTCCATCACCATTAATCATTGCATTGGACGCATTAATACACTAAAAACGAAGTGCACTACAGACGGATATTTGATACTTTCATTGAATTTCTGTGAAATAATCGCAAAAAATCACCAAAAATGCGACGTTGCCAGCTCAGCACGGATGCACCCTCATAAGGTGTGGAATAACAGTGTGTTTTCTCAGATGACCGCAGTTCAAATATCGTCTATTTTTTTTCTTTTTGCGCGAGCGTGCGTGTGTGTAGTTTTCACTTCAGCCAGCACTCCCGGAGTGCTACCCGGTGTTTTTTTGTATGCTTGCCATATGTACCCCCTTTCGTTGTCACGGACACTTAGACATGTATGCAGATACGTGTAAATAGAGCTCACTCGCCATCCTGAATTTTAAGAGCTATATGATATTAATGAAATGGCGCTCACTTCTTAATGTAGGGTGTCCTCGGGTAGGAGTTGACGGGCACGTTGAACGTCTGGAAGGTGTCGTTGATGGCGCGCGCGAGCGAGCGCGGCGGCGCCGGCTTCGCGGCCGGCAGCGACGCGTGCGCACCCGTCTGGGAACACCATGGACAACACCATCATTATTTTAAGAGCCCAGCGGGGTTACCATGACGTCCTAATTCCGCTTCAGGTCAAGTTTTAGCTGTCACTTTTAGTATGAATCTGACAGCGAGCGAACCTAAACCCCTTACCATGACGTCTTAATGCAATTCAGTTTAGATTCGCTCGCTGTCAGATCCATACTAAAAATGACAGCTAAAACCTGAACTGAGTCGGAATTAAGACGTCATGGTAAGGCCCCAGCTCTTGTCGGTGGAGTAATCGCCACACTTCTTTTTTCTGCCATTGCTTACTCCTGATACGACACTACCTACATAATACCTTCTGCTTTGCTTGGTCCATAAACGCACCAACGTACCAACTACCAAGTACAAACACCAAGGGACTCAAATCAAAATCATTTACTTATTATACTCTAGTATACTAATATTATAAATGCAAAAGTCTGTCTGTCTGTTACCTTTTTCCACTGAATCGATTTAGTTCGAATTAAGAGACAGTTTCAGTTCCGGGGAAGGACAAAGGATAGATTCATCCCGGAAAATAGCTTAGACGAAAATTTGTAAAACGCGTATCGGTGACAAAGATGCTAATAATTTTATTGTACTGGCCGTATAGGTACACCGAAATTCGATTTTCAAAGTTCGTTTCCTGCCGTTCCGCTCTCACTAATAGTTATTAATTTGAGAGTGAGAGGGACGGTGTAGCCCCTCTGATGCGACAGGGCGATCGCAGGAAGGTGACCGGGGAAGCGGGCGGAACGCCGTATCCCAGCGAGGCGCACACTTATATAGCTCGGTCGAGTTGCAGCACCGTTAACTAACCTCTGTGGCGTCTAATATCGCCTGCGCAGGCGGCGGCTGCGGCTTCTTCTCCGGCGGTTCCGTTTGGGGGTCCGACGGCGGGCAACACTGGTCTGCACAAAACAATAAAGAATTTTTTACAACGAGAAAGTTGACGTCAATATAACATCCGTTAAACGTTTAATAATCGTCTCGCGGATTACGACAGTTTAACGTAAGTAAGGAGGCCTAATTAGACAAATCGCAGGTCCCTCGCGAACGGATTCAGCATCTCTTTCTACCCTCATCCTATATCGTTTGACAGAAAGGAATGGCGAATGCGTTAGACAATATTTTATGGCCTCTGGTTGGTAGGTAACTGTAATTTAAATTTGGAGACGTGGAACTCTACCAAGGGTGTCGCTAGCCGATGATCAAGGAAAGGGGACTATAGTAGAAGCATAGCGTTTATCGGTAAGGTCTGACGGTATGGCCGCACTTGAATTGATAAAAAACAAAGGCTGCTTTTTTCGATACCCTATCCCCCGGCAGCCCGCCTGCCCCCTGGGGACGCCCTTAACTCCACAAAGTATCTTATACGATTTATCTACCACGTTAATGTGATACTTACTAGGCGTGAAGTTGTAATCTAGCAGTGACTCGCCGGCGACGCTGTCTGTACGCGATCTACTGTGATCCTGGAAAGTCAAGTCTAAATTATAACCAACAAACTTCAAACATAGGCCTCATCATCATCGACATCAATACTATACAAAAATCTGTTAACAAGGAAAGGCGCACCCGGGCTTTTATTATCTTACTAAACGAGATATATTATTTTATCCCTTTAATACGATATTCACGATTATTCATTGCAATGGACACATTAATACACTAAAAACGAAGTGCACTACAGACGCACATTTGAAACTTTCATTCAATTTCTGTGAAATAATCGTAAAAAATCACCAAAAATGCGACGTTGCCAGCTCAGTAGCAGCACCCTCTTAATAATAGGTACGCAACACTAACCGGTATAATGTTAAGAGTCCATTGCTGTCGCGGCTTGCCGCTGACGCGCGCTGTGCTCTGCTGTGATGGTGCCTGAAACAGGACAGAAGAAGATCAAGAAGATGTACCTAGTCTTGTGCAAAAATGACTTACTTGTTGCTCTTTTAGCTTAACAAGGTAACAACGTAATAAAATCATTTTTAACTCTTGGTGGCACAATGGCACTTACTACTTTCTTTCTTGCTTGAAATTGCCTAACCTTACAATAAACATATAATTGGTAGGTACTTACTTCAATTTCCTTTCCAAGTTTCTTTCTCAATTCTGCACTAAACGCATCCACAAATGCATCGGCCAGGAAATATCTGAAATTATAATATCAACTTATGTTGCAACCATAGTGAAATAGCATGGTTTAAGTAGACGGTCAACCCCATTGGGTTGCACTCTTCTAAAATGTGGCGGGTCGGTGTTCCCTGACGAGGTCTCGATGCATTATCTAATAGCTTCAACTGTACCGTAATACACCACTCGCAAATTTAATGTCACTATTATAGGATCAGCGTCGGAGTGGTTTTACTAACGCCAGAGTGGTTTCAGTAGATATGCTTTCCCCCTCCCCAATCTAGGAGGAGGACTGTAAAGAGAATCCTATAATATCAGCCACGTAGCGAGCTTGGGGGCGCTCGTTAAGAGTGTCCATCTTCCTAGTGTTTTTCCCGGTATTTGCCACGGCTCAGTGAGTCTGGGGTCCGCTTTGACAACCTAATCCCAAGATTTGGCGTAGGCACTAGTTTTTACAGAAGCGACTGCCATCTGACCTTCCAATCCAGAAAGGTAACTAATCCTTTTTGGGATTGGTCCGGTTTCCTCATGATGTTATCCTTCACCGAAAAGCTCATGGTAAATTTCAAATGTATTTTCGCACATAAATTCCAAAAATCTCAGAGGTTTGCTCTACTTGAGAGGCCACAAGTCAAACCACTAGGCACGGCTTTTTTTCTCGCTTTTTTTCGCTCGTTAAGTGTCCACTCAGTCTAAAAGAAAGTTCCTCACTTGTGCCTGAGCAGCGCCCCGGCAGACGGCCTCGCGCGCGGCTCTGTGCGCAGGCACGCGGCCAGCAGGTCCTTGGCGAGCCCCTGGCCGGGCAGCGCGCCGCGCGGGCCCGCCGCCAGCGCCGCGCCGCCAGACAGCCGAGCCACCACCTGCTGGTGCCTGGGCGCTAACTTCCCTGGAAGACAAACGATCATCAGTAAAATTTTTTTCTCTATGTAATCTGCTGCCAATGATTGTTCAGAGCTGTGTCGAAGGTACAAGTCGCCGTAATGATTGCCAACCTTCGATAGAAGATTGCACCAGAAGAAGAAAAAGAAGAAGAATCTGCTATCAGTCCTTTGATCGAAGTATCAGTCCGAAAAGACTACTCGTATTCGTATGATCAGATGTGTTGCAGGCTTTTTCGCGTTTCAGAGTGTGCTCTCCAGTGAAAGGCGATCACTTATTTGAGATAACCGAAACTAGAATCGTGACTTTAGTTCCTGGATGGTATGTCTTTTGAGTCGCTTTTGATAGTCGAGTAAACGCTATTTAAATTCGTATTGCTATGCATAGACGATGTGCATTTCTAAATTTCCAGTTTTACGTTCATATAATATGGTTTTGCCGCGAACCGTCCATTGAAATTTGTTTATCTACTAAGTCTGATTATGAGCTGGAAATAGCACCATCTAAAATAGACATTAATATAATAACTACAGGTTTCTTGAAAATATGCTCTTCTATTGTTCAACAGTTTAACTACCAGGTTAATCAGTCATTTGATCAGCTGTATTGACTCACCAACGGTCTTGTTGAAAGCGAGCTGATCGATGATGGGCTCGCCAGAGACAATGGGTCAACCGTCAGCATCTCTCACTCAGGGAACACTGTAACAACTAACAACCTGTTGGTAACAGTGCAGCAACAGCCACTCACCAACGGTCTTGATGATGAGCGCGAGCTGGTCAATGTCAGAGTCTCCGGGGAACAGCGGGTCGCCTGTCAGCATTTCCGAGAACAGGCAGCCGATCGCCCATATATCCACCTCGGGACCATATCTATCACAACAAAAAACATTACATGCTATCAATTTTCAATTCGAATAACAGTCGCCGTAATCACTACTTGATTCGATCAAAGAAATCAACTGCATTTGTTCAGCATTAATCCGTTTTAAGGTGTTACAATTAATTATCCGAGACCCTCACTCAAGTACTAAATACTGAAGTTTTAAATAGTTGCGGGGTAACAAAACTTCAGGCAGTAAGTAGGTAAGAAAATCTGCGTCCACTTTGGTTGCAGCTTCAATGATCATAGCTCGTGCAGTAAGTAGAGGTTTAGTCTGGCACTGAATCACTGCAAATTAATGCTTGGTGCTGACTTCAAGGACAGTCTCCATCAACGACACATTTGACAACTACAAGCTAAAAGTCAGTAACGTGTGTGAAGTTCCCGATCCACACGAGGAAGCTTGTGCCGACGTACATAAGCTGGATATAATGGTGATGAGTGAATTGAACACTTGATCAGCTACCAACCTGTGCTCAGCTACCAGCAACTCCGGCGCCCTGTACCAGCGCGTGGCCACGTACTCTGTGTAGGGCTCCCCGGGTGCCGCCAGCGCCCTCGCAAACCCCAGGTCGCACAGTTTCACTATCCCTGCGTTGGAGACCAACACGTTTTCTGGCTTCACGTCTCGGTGGATGATCTGAAGGGAACAAGGATCTGATGTCTTAACAATGCAAAAACTTGACTGCTCCTTGGCGTTTGATTGGTGGATAAAGACCACGAGGGATATTCGAGTAAAGGGCCAGGGTGGCAGTGGACTATTTGGCCATCGTTTAATTAGTTGTGTGAAAGTTCAAGATTCCAGAATTTTAACAAACAGTAACAAGATTGTTGTCACAGACGGTTCTGGCTGAAAATCAGTGCTGCAGGTGTCTAACACCTCAGCGTAATGCTGAGGCAGCGACCGTTTCACTTTTGCGAAGACACACACAACGCTGATGATCAAATTTTTATGTCTGGTTTTTATTTTTGTTTTTTTCTGTAAAATTGTGTGTACATGCTCTTATATTTGTGTGTCTTGCAAAATGAATAAATGTCTTCTTTCTTTCTTTCTTTCTTTCTTTCTTTCTAAATCTTACTATCCTGCTTAGCAGATTTCAATGATGGCAATATTGTATTTAGTCGGCTAATCCTTAGTCATTTAAAGATAAAAAAAGTTACGGCATGTGGCTCTCGAATGAAGACGCACGCAGCGTAAAATGACTGTCCACATGCGACGAAGTAAATTTATTCCTTAGGAAATCTGAGATACCTAACGCATTTCGCTGCCGGCTCTCAATCCCGAAACTTCAGCCGCTGCAAACGCCTCATTTTCAAATACATATCTGCATAATGATGAAAGCGGCATTATACCTACACTACACGTTCTTGACACTTAATGCCATAGTGACAGTTGGACGTGCTTACAGAGTTCTGGTGGCAGAAGTCTATCCCCTTCAGCAGCTGAAACAGGTGTTTCTTTGCCGTTGGTTCACCGAGCCCTCCAGGCGAAGCCTCCAGCTCATCCAGCAGCGTATGATCCAGGTATTCGAAGACCAGATAGAACCGCCGCTTGCGACGGAACACCTCAATCATATTCACCAGATGCTCGTGCCTGAGTTTCTGCAGAGAACATACCATATACGGGTATGGTGATTAGTACGGACTAATACACTGACGAGCAAAACTATCGGGTCACTTTTCTTTTCTATGAAAAGTGACCGGTTATTTTTGCTCTTGAGTATATTATGAATGCGAAAATGTCTCTCTGTTTGTCTGCTGCCTAGGTGGATCAACTATTTCTTGTTGGTATTCAGTACCATCGGCGAGGGGACAAAAATAGTACAGTTTATTAAAAGAAACACATTTTTGACAAACTTTAAACCTATAAACTTACGGTTAAGAGTGACCGATGAAACCGTGCTGTGGCAAATGCATGGATCACCGATAGTTGTAGGCCGATTTTCAAACAGTTGCACATTTTACCTCTGGCTTGTATGTACATAAAGAAGGCTTGTCTAGTAACTAAGTCCCAGCCACACTTTTTCCAATGGCGATCCGATGTTTCTGACAGGCATCAAAGAGCGCAGTATAGGGATCTTCTGCATCATCCGCAATGTCGTGCGTTTTTAAATTGTGACATAAGTACCTACTTTATAATATTATGATTTATTATTGTTCATTATAATTTGCATGCTGATGTATCGGCTGAATACTGTTTCCAGTTTTAAATTAACATCCTTTTGTACGTGTTCTAAGCAAATAAACGATTCTATTCTATTCTATTCTATTCTAACCGTAACCATGTAGCAACGAGCAACAAGAAAAAGTTGATCCATCCACTTGCTCTTAGCTACAACACAACTTTATTGGTCAAAGTCTAGTTATTACCAAGTGCCAACTCGCGCACAGCGCTTTTATTTTCTTAAAGTCTCTCGGCATCTTACTCCTCTCTACTCTTATCTCGTCTTCCAAATGTTTTCAATTCTATTCGATATCAAATGATACATATTAGTGGCAATTGGAAAATTGTATGCCCATGTTCTTGTATTAAGCGGTCACAAGCAACACGTGCAACAAAAGCGGTCGAAACACGAAGTTTGATGAGGGGCATTAACAAAATAAACGCACTGTGAATAATAGATGTAACAATTATATGAATACAATGACATTGGAATAAAATTGCAGTTAAATATAGATACAATGAAAAGGCATTTTTGATTAGAAAACTTTATCCATCCACGGGTGACCTTGAACAATGTTTCACCAACATTACAAAAACATTGTTCGCACGACAATTTTCCAACAAAAATACCGGCACAAAAACTCCCAGAACTTATTGTTGGTCTAGAAAATGATTCAGTGCTTTCGTAAATAATTGAGGTTATTTGCTTATCATTTCCGTTGACAAGAAAATGTAGGCTTAATTTCTTATTATTATAAGCTTATTGTGTCCCACTGCTGAGCAAAAGCCTCCCCCTCAACGCTTCCACTGCTCTTGGTCTGCTGCGGTAAGTGTCCAGTCCCTCAAGAAGGCGTCCATCATCCAACACTTTCCGCGCCATCGCCGTCTAGCTCTGCCGGGCCGCCGCTTTGAGTTGGGACTCCACTTGGTGGTTATCTTGGCCCATAACTCATCATACGGCAATCATGACCAGCCCAGTCATAATGAATGACCATTGTAACTATTAGGTTTATACTGTACTTCATTTAATTTAGAATGAGAAACCACAATAACATAATATTGCGTCTGGTCAACTATTTCTTACCTAGCAAATAGTACAATACACTAGTCTGGGAGATGCAAAATAAAATTGTTTTAATGTCACTTTATTTGCGTGTCGTTAATTGTCTAGTACAAATTGTAAAGAGATTACAGTTCACGAGCCGCAATATAATGTTGTTGTGGTTTCTCATTCTAAATTAAATGAAGTTATACACGGAACAAATATCGTTCCTTACTCAACTCAATTACTTGGACACAGTCTCCGAGCTCCTAGATTCCTAGAAAGACATTCGGGTTTCGGGTACCATCGACCGATTGAAGTATCAAAGCCAAAATGAGAGAGACAGCAAAACAGACCCGAAGGTCTTTTTAAATATCTACCAACGCATTATATTCTAAGCTGGCAAAGCTTATGCATCTCCTGGTGATGCAGTTGACTCACTTGCTTTCCTCTTTCATCTTTTGTTGTGCTTTGAGAGTCCGGTGGCGGATAATGTTTTTTTCTCCGATTTTAGAAATTTTTGCATGGATCTACTGAAAATTGATAGCACTAGCGATTCTATATAGGGGAAAAAAAGTGTCCCAAGGTCAGTTTTGTTACTTTTCATACATTAATGTTTGAAGGTAACAAAACCGACACTAATTTTTGTAGGAAAAACTGGGGACATTTTTTTACGCTGTTATAATCATTTGATCAATTGATCCTGAGCAGATTATGATGATGATGATTACCTTGAGCATCCGTATCTCACGCAGCGCCATCTTGCGGACGGCGGCGTCATCCTCGGTCTCGAGGAACTTCTTGATGGCAACCAGCTGGCCGGTATCGCGCCGGCGGCACTTTAGCACCACGCCGTAGGAACCCTCGCCCACCTGACACACACACAAGACTAAAAATTCTATGCTCAAGATAAGCAGAACATGATCTAGCAATTGTCAAAATGCCAGGCTTTTAATCAAGTTAATAAAGAAAAGAACATGATTTCAGTTAAAATTAATTTAGTGTTACTTAGGGCCTGTCTCACCACTCCTTGACTGTCAGTTATCTATGATTCCGTCTCTATTTATTACTACGAAACAGACAGAGACGTCATCATAGATATAACTGACAGTTAAGGAGTGTTTCTAAGCTTCACCGGAAATGATTTGCGCTACATTTTACTACGAGTTCAACAGACATCGAGAAATAGGAGCAGGGCAGGGAGAAATGAAAAAGGAATTTAAAATGTTCATTATTACCATGATCAAGCACGAAGTGACAGTTACAAAGTAGCATCCTCAGATGGTACTATTTCTGATGATGACGTCTACAGCGATGATTATATTCGTAGTGATGACGACGAAAATAAGATATGTTCTGTTAATCAAGATGATGATGATAAACTTACGACTGCCAGCTGCTCGTACTTGTCCATGGCACGGCTGCTAGGCGTGGACGGGGACAGCGCCGCGCGCCGCATCCTCCTCACAGCGAGCCATCATCAGCACAACTAGAATAACCTGAGAAGCAAAGGTCAAAAGTTTATTTTGCAAATAGGCCGCCAAGGGCTCTTTTACATGTCTTTTTTTTAATCTTCCAGAGCATTCGGAAAGACAAGAAGAAGAATGCGCCGCAAGAAATAGAAGATTAGAAAAACTGAGCAATAACAGGGTGACTTTGAATAGAGATGAAGATGATAGATAAATTAAATCAGTGATGATCAGTGTAGCAACGAATTAGGAGGAAATTCTGTCCATAGAAGTCATTATTATTTTTAGATATTTTTGAAAAAATGAAAAAGAAAAGGGCCATAGCCTCGCACTGAGTGACTATTGCCTAATCCGTGGCATTGCTCGTAGTTCAAACCTTTATGTATCTTTACACCTACGAAGCATAATAGCTATCAGTGGTTTTAAGCGCAATTTGAGCGACATTTTATTAATGCTACTGTTTAGAAACGAAGAGTCATCGTGATGTACTGTAATTGTAACTTAACTACACGGAACGAAAAAGGCCGCATTTAAAGCTTGTCGCAGCTTTCAATTATTCAAAGCTATGTCCGCAATTTCAGGCACGAATGTTTTCGCGATTGGATGATTGTTTATGGAGCTTCTGTTTAAAAAATTAAACTGATTGTTCTACCATAAAGATATTTGTTATTGTGTCTACCAAATCAAGACAAGATGATTATGTGAAAGATGAGGAATGAAAGCTAGGTACGTGCGTTACCAAAGCCCAGTTATTAGGTTGGACGATTGCTGCAATTGTTAAATAGTATCTTGGATGACAGATATTTTTTGGTAGGTACGTTTTCTAAAAATGAAATCTAGCTAGATCGGTTTATCGCCCCCGAAACCCGCTGCATACTAAATTTCATGAAAACCTTTGGAGCCGTTTTCGAGATTCAGATTATTTATACAAGAATTGCTCGTTTAAAAGGTATTAGGTACATTACGCAACTTGCAGCCCAACGTTTTCAAATCTAGTCCTTTTCATATCATGGTCCCAAATAGTATAAAAGTCAAACATAATGTTCAGTTCAAGACAGTCTGATTCAAATAAAGAATCTGCTGAAATACAGTTCAAACAATTGAGCAACATAATTCATGAATGTTTACGACCAATTAATATTCAAATAGTCGCAAATTGTCTTTTTATAGCGTTCGGATTAACGGCATCGTAAACGGTAACGTGCTTGCAAATTGAAACTAGGCCAGTTTTAAACTCCGAAACATTTTGGAGTCGTGGAGAGATTGTTATTCCCCAATAAGGCAATTCAAGACCAACTTTAACAGATCGACGTCTACACTCAAAATGCATCTAACTCTAGATTATCATTGAAAATTTTAACCATTTGCGTGACAGTAGGTAGTGACAATTTATGTATACTGGCGAGCAATAAAAAAGGGTCACTTTGTATGGAGCCTTGTATGGAAAATAACCCGTTATTTTTCCTCCTCTGTGTACAAGGATAACAGATCGACGTCTACACCGAAAATGCTTTTAACTCTAGATTATTATTGAAAATTTTAATCATTTGCGTGACAGTAGGTAGTGACAATTTATGTATACTGGCGAGCAATAAAAAAGGGTCACTTTGTATGGAGCCTTGTATGGAAAATAACCCGTTAGTTTTCCTCCTCTGTGTACAAGGATAACATGTTGAATAGTACAGGATAGTGTACATTTTCTGCTCTAGCAAGTAAATTTCAGAAGCGTTCGGCTGAGCAGATGCGTCGTGAAACTAAGAAGCAGCTAGCTTTCAATTGCTGGGCCATGGAGTTACTCAGTAATATGTGTTCCATCAAATGCCGCAATGTAATGAATACAATCGATATACTCATGCGACTGTATACTCGCAGGCTTAATTATAGGAAAGTAATGAGTCTACCATTATAAAGTAATGCGGCCGTAAGAGCGGTATAATTGACAACATTTCATTTTTATAACACCTGAAAATGTATATATGGTTCGAAAGCATTTTGCCCCCTGATCACTGCAATATGTTTATATAATTTTAATATCGCTTATTATAAAAAATAAAAATTAATTAAAAATATGTCCTAATTTTACCAAAACTACCACAGGATAGGTGAAACACCTTTGCCTTTTTCACGAGAAAAAATAAGCGACCATAATTTTGGATATGACAACTTCAAAGTACAAGGGGGGCAACTCTGAAATTTTATTTTTGAAGTTTTGTTGAATACCTTCTCTCTCACTCTCAAGTTAATGACTATATTAGTAGGAGCGGAACAGCACGAAGCGAACCTCGAAAATCGAATATCGGAGAATAAGGCCTGACATTGACAATTTGAAATTGACGTCAGATTTTTTTCTATACAGAAAAGACAAAAGGATAAGTGTCTATTCTGTGATAGTATCGGAGTTACGCCCTTTTAGAATAAGCAAAAATTAATAAATTAATTATAAATTAAATACTAGCGAAAAAATTAAACTGTCAGCATGTTCATCTTTTCAAACAGAATACAGAGAACCATTAAAATTATAGGCTCAGAAATATGAAATGTTGTCAATTCTTGTGAAGTCTATTCAATAATACAAGATTATAGCCGACTATTATGTTAATAAATAGATGCAATTGATACCGCGAAACGTTTTATTTTTATACATAGTGAATGGTCTTACGGTTTTACGGCATATTACGGAATTATTTATTCATAACTAGCGACCCGCCTCGGCTTCGCACGGTATATTATGCATGTATTATACATATAAACCTTCTTGATTCACTCTGTCTATTAAAAAAAACCGCATCAAAATCCGTTGCGTAGTTTTAAAGATTTAAGCATACATAGGGACATAGGGACATAGGGACATAGGGACGTAGGGACATAGGGACAGAGAAAGCGACTTAGTTTTATACTATTTAGTGAGTAGTGATGAGGCGCTCAAATTTTCCTCGCTCTCCTCTTAACTAAGAAACGCAAAAAGATTATTATAATATTTATTTATTAGTATGTCTACTCTCTATGCTCTGGTTTCTGTTGTCCTGTCAATCATTCGAAGATTAACTGGAAGAGATCCCTTTAAGGGGTAAGTTCACCTCTGCACATCTTTTTATCTCGTTACCTGTAAAATTAACGTTTTATGTACAACAAAAAGTTATGCATACATACTACATATATTTTGTGTGTCCATTCGAATTCGACACAAACAAATTTCACCCTGTATAAAGCTTGCTAATAACTAGAAATTATAGTACAAAGACAAACCGGTACTTAAAAGTAATGCAACGGATCGATTATGAATTCAGAACGAGGATAATTGTGGGAACGCCAGGTGCTCGGGTTGACGTATTGGCATATAATGTTTATTACAGGCCGTGGGAAATGGGAGCTGATTTTCATTTATTTACCCTACCCTCTGCAGCGGGTAAGTTCAGAGGTTCATATTTCGATTTTCAAAATCTTTGACAGCCACGAATAGAGTTGCATCATTGTGATCTGTGATCTCTGTCGCGTAAGCTCTTCCCAACCATCCTGGGGTATGCTTCTGGCCGGTAAATGTTTCTTTAGTAAGTCTTTGTAGCGCAAAAACTGACCACCACCACCAACAGCATCTTTAAAACCAAATTTGGTGTCGATAGCTATTATCGCTCTCACCTCCGGAGGGGTACGTATTAAAATACATAAAGTTTAAAATGCATAATGGGTTTAAATACATAATGGTTCAAAATATATAATGCGATTTTCTAAGATAGTGACAAATTAACAGGATTGTTATAAAACAAACCTAACCTAACCTAAACCAATGTATAGATTACGATACCAAAAAAGTTAATTTTGTTAATAGTTTCATATAGTTTCATAGCATTATATATATTGAAAAAAAAGCCGTGGTAGCCTAGTGGTTTGACCTGTGGCCTCTCAAGCAGAGGGTCGTGGGTTCGAATCCCGGGCTCGCACCTCTGAGTTTTTCGGAATTTATGTGCGATATCTCATTTGAAATTTACCATGAGCTTTTCGGTGAAGGAAAACATCGTGAGAAAACCTACACACAACTGCGAAGAAATTCAATGGTGTGTCTGAAGTTCCCAATCCGCACTGGGCCCGCGTGGGAACTATAGCCCAAGCCCTCTCATTCTGAGAGGAGGCCTGTGCCCAGCAGTGGGACGTATATAGGCTGGAGAGAGAGAGATATATATATTGAACCATTATGTATTTTTCCTACTCCTGTACTATTATCTGTGATTTATGTTATCACGAGCACCACTATAAGAACACTCATAATAAGACTTTGGCTAAGTCTATATTGTCTATACCCTCTAAAAGCACTTGTTGGCTTATGGCTCTAAAAGTGCTCCATCGTTACTCTGCCAGCCATAGACTGCCAGACCTAGGTAAAACTTTTACAGGATCAACATTAAATTTACGATGAAAATGCATGGCTACCAACCTAATAAATTATTTCATTCGAATGGTTTTTTATAGAACTAGAACTTTCTGAACGAAATGCGTAGATGCCAACATAACAAACAAGATTTTTTAATAACGTCACTGGCAAGTTGGTAAACGTTTTGGCTAAATGCGCCAAGAATGCAAGGCTATAAAAAAAAAGTTAACGTTAATTAAAAACAAAGTTTACTATAAACAAACTTCCAATTTTTTCGTTAATCGTTTTCATGTTTCCCGCTCTTGTCTTGTTTGTTAAGTATTTGTTATTATTTGATTGCAATAGTTTTAACAAAGTTTTGTAACGTATCATAAAAAAATATGGATGAAAACGAAATTAACTCAACACCGGAAGAAATATCCGCAGCGGCCCAGGAAGTGATGGAAAATTCGTTGCCTAGAAAATCTCGGCAATGGTAAAACCTAGGTACGAGAATTTCTGCGTGAAGACTGGAAAACTGGACTTCTTCATTTTTGGAGAAAGTATTACTCTAATTTAGTAAGTACCTACTTAGTCGTAGAAAAAATATTGTATGCAACGTTGTATTAGCAAGTCAAAAAAAGCTCGTGGCGAATTCTCGCCTTTTTTGACCCCTCTAATACAACTGTTGCATAAAATACTATTAACCGATTATACATTTTAAACTTTATGTATTCTGATGCGCACCCCCTCCGGAGCTACGAGCTACGGGTTCGCCGTTGACGGATACGTCAAGGAGGACATGATGATGATGATTAGATAACACTTACAAAATATTGCTCTCATGACGTCACATTGCTTGAAATACGCCCCAAGCTGGCCCATTAGGTACTAACATTTTAACCTCTGTCATTACCGTAACTCCGTGTCGTTTGTCAATATCAGCTGGCCATTCCATCAAGTTTGTACAACCTTGGCCTTCAACACAAATACTATTAATTCAGTCTGTTAGCTTTGGTAATAACACTCGCCTAATGGACGATCATGATAAAATTAACTTTAATGTCTCTAGCATAGTGAATTATTAGATTCGGATGGTTGATTAATTCCATGTTAACATCATGTTGGACATAATTACAACAAACCGGATAACTCACGTATAAAAGCCGAAGGAATGCTCCGACAATTGTTTCGGACTATTCCGTAGTCCTTCATCAGAGAGCGCTCGCCCCGGCGGCAGCGAAACGAATACTGCGCGCCAACGCACTGCTCGCGCGGCTACTCGGCGCAGCTGACATCAGCGCACAACTACCCTCATTTTTAACGTCCTTTTTATTATAGTCCAAAGTAGGCGCGCTCTCTGATGAAGGACTACGGAATAGCCCGAAACAATTATCGGAGCATTCCTTCGGCTTTTATACGTGAGTTATCCGGTTTGTTGTAATTATCAGGTGACCCACTTGCTCGTTTGCCTTCCTATTCACATAAAAAAAATATATATATGTCTGAGTCTCACGGTAGTTTCATGTTGTTCATGTTGGACATTATATATTACACTAGCTGTTGCCAGTGTCTTCGTCTGCAAAGAATTCGTTTATCGCTATCCCGCGGGAACTACGCAATTTTTCGGGATAAAAAGTAGTCTATGTGTTATTCCAGACTTTTCTCTATCTATGTGCCGAATTTCATCCAGATCCGTTGGGCCGTTCTGGCGTGATTGAGTAACAAACAAACATCCATCCATCCATCCATACTTTCGCATTTATAATATTAGTTAGATTTGATGTCATCTTCAATTTCCTTAAAAGAAATTAGTGTGGTCAAAAGTTTTTTGTTTTTGCATGAGAGCTTCACTTATACGAAACTAAAATGTGAAAGCTTGATAAAAAGACAAGGATTCAGGGATTAAAATGGCCAATGTGTTAATTTAGTTTTGAAAAAAACTTGGAAATTAAGTAGTGCTTTATCTGCATGAATCCATATGTTTTAGCGTGAAAGAATAACAAACAGACACACTTAACATCTAAGCCAAAACACAGAAAGTTTTACATATGGGTATTACTTAATTAGATTTTACAAATCCCTTTTCCACCTATACGCCCACAATCATGGTCTTAAGGTCTTGTTACCTTCGGCTCTGTCTACTCCATAAGGGATAGAGACGTGATTTATGTACGTATGTATGTATTTTACAAATGCATAATGTGGGTAAGTACGCATGGTTTCAAATTGAATTCATATAAAATTAGAATGGTATGATTATAAAACATGTAGGTAGTGTTTATTTTTAAGTAAAACCTTGAATTTCAAATAAGCTAATGAAATGTTTTGGTATTCGCGAATTCATTCATTTCATTTCAATCAGCTAATGGTAAACGCTGGCAAAAAAAGAAATAAAAAGCAATACTACTACATAATTTAAATAACTCTAATACTTTTGGAACAAAACTTGGGGTATTAATAAATAACCTTCACCTATTTCTTTTCAATTTCACTACTATTATTAATGCGAAAGTTTTGACTGATCTTTGTTACCCAATCCAAGAGGTAAAGTTTGTGTGTTTGTGAGGTTGCGAGGGTAATGTTTAGGTCTACTGAACCGATTTTGAAAATTATTTTATCTACAGAACGCCACATTATTTGTGATTGTCATCCCTACCTAATGTTATAAATACTTATAAAGTAACTCTGTCCGTCAGTCTGTCTGTTACGCTTTCACGCCTAAACCATTGAACCGATTTTAATGAAATTTGGTACAGATCTAGTTTTATTCCTGGGAAAGGGCATAGGATACTTTTCATTCCGGAAAATCGCATGGTTCCCGCGGGATAGTCATAAGCGAATACGCGCAGACGGAATCGCGAACAGTTAGTGTGCTATAAATAAATTCACTTCCTTAGTAAAATTGACGGTAGGTACATACAGGAAAGACATGATGTAATAAGTCAGAACACGATGTCGTCAACGTAAACCGAAGAAACTTTCGACGGCGCAGTCCAAATGCGATAGAGCCATCAACCACGCGAAACTACATGACTAATGTCTACACAGAACGTCTCTTTTAGCAATAGCGATGGCAAATCTTCGTGTTTTACCTGTCGCCATTATTTCTAGCAGCGGCCTAACAGTCGTTCATCGTTTCACGTAATTTATAACATTAAATTAAACTCCCCACGCGTTAATAGAATAATCGTACCTATGTCATATTTCTAGAGTTTTTCCCGGCATTTGCCACGGCTCAGTGAGCCTGGGGCCCGCTTTGACAACCTAATCCCAAGATTTGGCGTAGGCACTAGTTTTTACAGAAGCGACTGCCATCTGACCTTACAACCCAGAAGGGTAACTAAGCCGTATTGGGATTGGTCCGGTTTCCTCACGATGTTTTCCTTCACCGAAAAACTCATGGTAAATTTCAAATGTAATATCGCACATAAATTCCGAAAAACTCAGAGATGCGAGCCCGGGATTCGAGCCCGCGACCCTCTGCTTGAGAGGCCACAGGTCAAACCACTAGGCTACCACGGCTTCTTTATAATCGTACCTATGTAAATAAAAAAAAAATAAGCCAAAAAATGCCTTACATAATTTCGAAAAATAGCTGATATTTTTCAAACTACTGGACCGATTTTAACTAAACAGCTAAAACCACCGCAAGGAAGCCGGCATTTCCTCGGTGGTCTTTTACTATCTGCGCGGGAAGAGAAACAATTGGTAGATTCTATGTTTTTTTCTTTGCTCTCAGACCAGCATAGAGGCAATAATTTAAGCAAAACTAAATTATACTAAAAAAAAAAGCCGTGGTAGCCTAGTGGTTTGACCTGTGGCCTCTCAAGCAGAGCGTCGTGGGTTCAAATCCCGGGCTCGCACCTCTGAGTTTTTCGGAATTTATGTGCGAAAATTACATTTGTAATTTGCCATGAGCTTTTCGGTAAAGGAAAACATCGTGAGGAAACCTGCGCACATCTGCGAAGAAATTCAATGGTGTGTGTTAAGTTCCCAATCCGCACTGGGCGCGCGTGGGAACTATAGCCCAAGCCCTCCAATACACGGAGGAGGCCTATGCCATGAGGCACGCCGAATTACGCGACAATTTAATAAATAAACGACAATAACATCAACAACAACTTGTACTTACTGCAATTGTAGCGAATTCGGAATAAAAAGGCTTATAAATAAATAAATAAATAAAATATGCTTAAAAAATTATCGACTTTACAGAAAAAATGTTATATAAACTTTTTCTAACCTATTCTAATTACCTCATGCAAAAAAATATATTATGTAAGTACTTATTGTGAATTACGATGTTCATTGAATTAAAAAATACAAACAAAAAAATCACCATTCAAAATACACCTATTTCCTAAGATATTCAGTATCTATAGACAATGGTCACTATATGCATTTTATTATCATTATAACTGTGGCTGAAACGTATGAATAGGAAAACACGAACTATAACTTGGAAAAATAGCAACTTAATTACCTTGTCATCTGTAAGGCGTTTTTTAAGATAATATACAATGTTCTTGTTCGAGCATGTATGAAGAGATTGATGAATGTGGATGAAGCGAAAGAGGTATGTCAGGATCGTAGTAAGTGGAACAAAGTAGTCTCTGCCTACCCCTGTGGGATGATCTAATTTTCATATGTGTTTTTTGTTTTTGTTGTTTCTTTTCTATAAAATTGTGTGTATGCTCTTATATTTGTGTCTTGCAAAATGAATAAATGTCTTCTTTCTTTCTTTCTTTCAAAGAGGCGTGACGATATGTATGTATGTATGTATGTATGTACAATGTTCTTTTTTATTTTTTAAAAATAGAAACGAAACATAAAGAAGTAAATAAATATAAAAGGTTGGTCGGCAACAATGGCTTTAGCTTTATGAAAAAAAAAGTAACTGCCAAAATTGTCCTTCGTCTATTTCCGTGTGACATTGGTGACGTGATAAAATATGTAAGCTTCGTGTGGATAATGGCGGTCAATGCCAATGGGTGATATGTTGTCACGTCATATTGATATAGCGTCCGCTTCGGCAATAATGATAAATAATAATTGAGCGTTTTTGAAAAAAAAAGGCTTTAATTACTCAGAATCGCTTACCCTATCGATTTTTATACAAAAAAATGTGTCCCAGACTTTCGGTCGATTCATAATATGAAAGCTGGGCCAATTTTTTTCCCCTGAGTATATAGTTAAATCTCCATTCAACAGTATTCGACCATAAGCGGCAAAAAGAACCAAAGGGAGCCATAGGCGTCATTGCTAACTCAACTTAATAATAATAATAATAATTTATTTGTTGTCCAGAACTGTGTACAATGGTTGTTACATAAAATATTTAGTTTCAACAGCTTACCCATTTCGGGTGTACAATATTTAACTTCATTCAAATAATTAATTTAATATAAAAATACATTTACTCACATGCATTATAATATTTCATTTAAATTATAAATACATTTACACAGCAGCCACTCTTTTAATAAGGCGACTAGTGCCTTCGAATGCTGTAAATTGGGCACTCTTAAACGGCATAGCCAAAAAAAATTAAAAAAAATATTTGTAGGAAATGGAACGTTAAGATGATCGGGTGAAACGGAACGCAAGCGTGTGTGAAGGATGGAGAGAGGTGTGAGAGAGACGGAGAGAACAGATTGAACGGCGAACGATGAAACAATGAAATGCGTGTGTAAAAATATAATTAATAAGAATTTGGAGCTTAAATAATAAAAAGGTGTATCACTGAAAGATAGAATAAGGAATAGTGTGATAAAAAAGTATGCTTAATTGGTTTGGTCACGTAGAGAGGATGGATGAAAGAAGATTAACTAAACAGATTTATATGGGGAGTGTGAATGGGTGCGTTGGGAGGGGAAGGCCTAGGCGGACGTTCCGTGATCAAATTGGGGACGTTTTGGAGAAAGGCCAGGTCAAAGAGTACCCGAAACCGACGAGCATGTATGAAGAGATTGATGAATGTGGATGAAGCGAAAGAGGTATGTCAGGATCGTAGCAAGTGGAACAAAGTAGTCTCTGCCTACCCCTGTGGGAAAGAGGCGTGACGATATGTATGTATGTATGTATAATAAAACGAGTGATTAAAAGAAGTTGTTTTATTGAGGCAAGATAGTGTCCCACATACTCGTTTTTATATGAATTAACAATTCTTGTACAACATTTGCAACGTAGGTCGTTCAGGTATCAGCAAAAGTTCGGTATTTAAATAAAGTTCAACCGAATGGTGTTTTTTGGCTTGCATTCGCTACTGCTCCTAAACGGTAGGTAACGAATTATGAAAATATTTCAATGTCAAAAATAAAGAATCCGATGTACTTTAAAGTACATCGGATTCTTTATTTTACAAATGCTACGCTGTGTTTAAACAAAGCGTAGCATTTGTAAATCAATAGACTTTCTCATCACGCAACAACAAAAAGACCGAAATTTTGCAAAAGTGTGTGATTTTTTTTACTCCTCACACGTAAAGAAAAGACAACATTTTGAAGGCACTAGTCGCCTTAAATGTAAAACCACGAGCGTAATTTTCCAGTAACCTTTTTTTCTGTTATAAACTTTCTGAGGTTATTTCGTTGCAACGATACTGACGAAGTAAATAAGAATAACCGAGTTATTACCGTAGCAATAATGGCAGAGTTGGTAAGAGACACGCATCGCTAGCACGGTAGGTATTCCTAATTTGTGCATTTGGGTTCCGTATAACAAAAACACGTGGGTGCACTCGTGCTTAGTCAATTGCATGTGCAAATACATAGTTGTGTGTGCGAATAATTTACTTGTGTTGTGAGGACTTGGGTTCGATTCCCGGCCACAGCTTTACTTTTCGGATTTTTCTATATGTTCTAATTTTCAGTGTCGTTTAGAAATTAATAATTTACTTATTTAACTAACTATCACTATCTCGCGAGTAATTGGAATAGAATACAATAACTCTTCACTGTATACCACATAATAACAATCAAAACAGAAAAAAACCGGCCAAGTGCGAGTCGGACTCGCGCACTGAGGGTTTCGTATCATTATCTATAAATATCTATAAACCAGTGTAAGCAGAGCCCTGCTCCAAAGCAAAATGTACGCAATGTGGGGTCACTTTATTTTGGTCACTGATATATACAGACATACATACATATTTACGGTTTTCGCAATTATTCCTTAACTGTGCTATAAGACCTACCTTCATACCAAATTTCAAGATTCTGAGTTCACGGGAAGTATTTAAAAATAATAATTATGGTTAGAAAAGCTCAAGGAGGGAATGGCCCATCACTATTTTGTTTCCCTTTTCCTCCAACCTATAAGAAGAAGAAGAAAAAGAAATACATTTATTGACGAAAATTCGACATAACACAAAAAATAAAATAAAAATAAACATCTTAAACATTAACAGCCGACAAAATAAGTGCCGAATATTGCCAAAAGAGCCAACAAGCCAAGCACGGCAAGCCACAGCACTGATTTTCGATGTGACCCTTTTTTTATAAACTAAACCTAACTAAATTTGCTCACAATCACGCTAAACGTGGCCTTTAGGTCTTGCTACTTTAAGCTCCCTACCTAAACCTTGAACCATCTGCGTGAGAAGAGAAGCAACTGGTACCTACATTGAAGAATTTTGCCCATACCCTAGATGGGCTTTAACTATCTGCGCGAGAAGAGAAGCAACTGGTACATTCAAGAATTTTGGCCATTCCCCCATTTATTTTTCAAAAATAGGACAAATAAATTACCAAATAAACATAATAATACCATTACCCTGCATCAGGTTTTTGTAATACGTCGATGACTCCATAGCGTGCTAATGTGACCTTTATATTTTCGTGGAAATTAATCAGTAAAACCGGTGAGTTCCACATAATAAAAACATATTGTGATATTTCACGCTCACATATCTGCGTGAATGGTGGAGTATATTACACGGATACGTCGACAAATGCACAACACACGCATGTCTTTGATAAAGTAAGATATTGTAGAATAGTATGCGAAAACCAGCTAAATTGGAGTCGAGGAGCTCGATGCCAATTCCATTATTTTTTCACCAACTCATCAAGTACTGTTGTGGCGTGGGTAATAGAATAGTAGCACACATCATGGAACGATGAGGATCCGGGTTCGATTCCAGGCCATAGCTTTACATGGATGGATTGATTATAACACTAAATTCCAAAATTTGAAAACCCAACGCATTTTTCGAGTAAGTAATCATAAGTAAATAAACAATTTTGTGCCAAAAATGCCTTTTGGAAAGGAGCTGATATTTTTCAAACTGCCCGATTGAACTAAACCAATTTTTGCCAAACATGGCTAAAAATCACCGCAAGGAAACTAGCTTTCGAATGAACACACACACACACACACACACATATACAGAGAGAGAGAGAGAGAGAGAGACATCAACGTCAAACTACTTATAGCACCCCTCTTTTTGCGTGGGTTAAGAATACGATGATTGATTAGTTTACAGGTGTTTATTGGTTAAACACATGTCACAAACGGACTGACCAGACAACAATATACACGGCCTATTAATAGAGCTCATAGCTAAACAGACAATAGAGACATTAAAGCTAACGCGTTCGCGGCGTCTATATGCCAAAACGCTAGTCAGCAATCTAGCCTTGCAGCGACAAAATTACCGAGAGATAACAAACATGAGCGTACGAAAGAAAGCAGCGTAACTCTGTTCGGCCGCCATATTGATTAGTAATCGCGATATCGCTAGAAATCGGAGCGAGCACGCGATACTGTTGAAGTTACCGTACTTTGTCACATGCCGAGGCCGGAGTACTGATCGAATTATGTCTGCGGTTAATTAATTATACATTTTTAGGGTTCCGAATCTAAAATGGAAAAAAGCGACGAGTAGCACTCCGGGAGTGCCGGCAGAAGTGAAAACAGCAGCTTAGATTAGTTTTTAATGTTGTAATCGCCATGATGCTCAATACGAGTAACGTCTCTGAGCTGATATCCTAGTACTTTTGCTCCACGACTCAACAAAAAACACTTCAAAAACAGAATGTGATTCATTCGTATTTCAAAATAAGCTCTTAGGGGATCCTGATATCATGGTACTTAAACTCTCCCTCCGTCTTATAATTTTTTACCTATCCCAAAAAGCGCTCACCGCTCCTAAAGAAGTTTTTACTTCAAAAATGTCACGAATAGGAACACTTCTTTGCCTGTCCATTTGTCTCTCGTTTGAAGACTCTTTGTCATGAACGCAGGGAAATGGCAAGTTGAAATTAATCTAACTAATATTATAAATGCGAAAGTATGGATGGATGGATGTTTGTTTGTTACTCAATCACGCCAGAACGGCCCAACGGATCTGGATGAAATTTGGCACATAGATAGAGAAAAGTCTGGAATAGCACATAGGCTACTTTTTATCCCGGAAAATCGCGTAGTTCCCGCGGGATAGCGATAAACAAATTTTTTGCGGACGAAGTCGCTGGCAAGCTAGTGTGATATAAGTGGCTATGGTTTCTTTCAATCGTAAAAGAGATAAGTTTCCATTCTATGTTCATACGATGAAAAGATTTGGAGGTGTTATAGCAAACAAAAACTATCACCTCACAACACTCGCCTCACAACTCACAACACAATTAAAGAAAAGTGATAGTCCAAAAATGAATGCTCCGAAAAAATCCTCGTTTATCATTGGGATAACAATCACAAACATATGTCTTTTCTTTTGCTGGCTTTTAAATATGTACGGAACTCTCAGTGCGCGAGTGCGACTTTCACTTTGCCCGATTTATCATCACTTTATCATTCGTCCCTCATTTGTCATTTTGTAGTTCTATCATGGAAAACTGCTACACACATTACCATAAATTTTTGACTTTTTTATGTAGACCGTGGCCCGAAAATGGAAATAAGACGCTTTTTATCTCGGATAATAATAATTACATAGTTTCCATGGGACAACCATAATCAACCGTTATGCACAAACCCCTGAGCGTAGGACGCTCGACGGGTTAAGTTAAACCTAAAGCCAATTGAACGAAGGTTGCTTTTGTATTGAAGTAATGGACGTATATATAGTAGTGATGTAACGAATATCATATTTTTCACATTCGCGAACGCGAATATTCAGTTTTTGTTAAAATTTGGCACCATTTGTATAGACGACGACGATGCTGACTATGATCGCAGTCCCGTTCGAACAAAGAACGTTCCGTTTGTTTTTTGTTCCGAGAATAGCCGAGTTGATACGAACGAATTTTACCAGTCTTATTGCTATACACAGAAACATAGGTAGGTTTGGGTTACCTATGTTTCTGTGTCTAGAAATAAGACTGGAAAAATTCGCGAAAAAACTGTTTGGAATAAAAATCTATTAGAGAAGGCAACTTCTGTCAACCCGCGCGAATGGTTAAATACGTCCACGAAAACAAATCCGAGTAGGGAAATATGCGAATGGAAAGTTTGCTACGCCGAATTAACGAGTTTGGGGAAACGATCTAATTACTCTGATATACACTCAGGGACATATTTAACAAAAAAAGTTAGCAAAACGCATACTATATTAATGCTTGACCGGAAAAAAGTAAAAAAAAAAATAGTTACCTACATTTTTTTTTGTGTTCCGCTAAATATTGTCCCTGAGTGTATGTGTCGTTGGTTTCGGAAAGGCTAAACGTGCTCACAGTAAATGTCAACAGGTATATTAATTAAATTAAGCTAGTCTGTAGGTGTGTCACCGTGGGACGTAACCTTTCTGGATTCGATCACGCGTGGACTGCTATGCTACGAAACTTGAGGTCCCAGGTTCGATCTCCGGTAGTTGCAGAGGCCGAATTAATGTACAAAATAAATGCGTGTTGCGTGTGTATGTCTGCCCTCCTAATTAAAAAGGACGTATATGTGTGTCATATAAAACGCATATACGTCCTTTTTAATTAGGACGGCATTGTGTGTACCTTTTTTCTGTTTTGATTGTTATTATGTGGTGTTCAATAAAGAGTTATTGTATTGTATTGTGTTCTCGAGTTTGGATATTTATCTATTTAAGTATCGAATCAGATAAGTATGTTTATCCGTTGCCTAGTTATAATTATAATACAAGCGTTGTTTAGTTTGGGACCAGGTCGATCCAGGCTGTAGAATATTATAATAAGAAAAACATTCGTTTCCCGAGCGGAGCCCTTGAACTTTTTGTAAACACAAGGTTGCATTTATGGTCAAGTAAAAGCATTGTTTATGCCAAATAAATGTGTCACACTCGACTTAACTAACGTGATATAATGCACGAAACGTCATCCAGATAGTACCTATAACCTTGAATTTCAAGCAGCTGGCTATATGAGCTGTAAAATGTGCATGGGAGGTCAACCCGGGCCCGGTCGTTAACATAAAATCACGTCTTTATTTCTTACGCGATAGACAGAGCCTAGGGTAACAAGACCTAAGGTATTTTCATTCTTACCTGTCCTATTTCGTAAACAAAATTCTAACCTCAAAACGTCTCATTTTTGTTATTTTTTAACTATTACATCGTAAATAAAGGAACTGAAGATAAAATATCAGCAAAATGGGTACACAAAATTGCTTCAGGTTTATTTGATGACATAATACACCTTATTCTTTACAAAAATTTGCACATTGAGGTTAGAATTTTGTTTACCAAATAGGACAGGTAAGAATGTAAATACCATAAAGGCCGCGTTTACCATGATTGTAGGGGCGTATATTTAAATCAAATCAGTGAGTCAGAATCAATGCTAGCCGCATCGCCTATAACATGACTCCTAAGATTTTCGTCGCTCCTAGATGGGCTGTTACCATCTGCGCGGAAAGAAAAGCAACTGGTAATATCTGTTTTTTCTCTACTCCCAGACCTGTAGGCTTACAGCTTACAGCCTTATTCATAAAAAGTTAGAGGCTCGCTATAAGCTCGCTATAGGACCGATGCAAAAAAACATGATTCATAAACGTCAATTAGCGCTAATCAATTCATCAAGGCTCTGTTAAGTCTTCCGAAAGTTAGCGGTCCGAAGACCCTACTTTATCTCTCTGCTAACTCACAAAATGGCTGCCACACATGTGAACAGCTGATTTTGGCAAGAGCAAAACCATTTTTTTGTTTTAAGTTTTTATTCCCTCCGTGAAAGGTAAAGGAAACTAGATCCACACTGCCTAGTCTGTCGTGTTAATTCGCTGGTTTCCCGCTAATTCGCTGCCACTGCTGTCAATTTTTTTTTTAATTCACTAAAAGGCCATTTTTGGTCTATGATTTGTCAAGGTGACAACATAACGCGTCTAATCTATTCCTCAACAGCTCATTAGCTAACAGACTGCTAGCAAGCGTTTATGAATCATACTTTTTAACAACTGTCAAATAAGCTTAATCAGTCTGTTAACTAATCGACTGATCAAACCTACATTAAGGATTTTTTATGAATAAGGCTGTTATTGTGTAACTCGCTCGCAATCGCCATCGTGTTCATTTTGACAGTTCATGTATGGGCTGACATTAGGCATCGGAATCAGCTAGCTGTCACATTCATACAAGAACTGTTAAAATGAACACGATGGCGATTGCGAGCGAGTTAGACAATAAGCCTACCTACAGCATCGAAGAAATTATAGCAGACAAGTCATATTTTCATATTATGTAGAAAAAAGCCGTGGTAGCCTAGTGGTTTAACCTATAGCCTCTCAAGAGGGTCGTGGGTTCGAACCTCGGGCACGTACCTCGAGTTTTTCGGAACTTACGTGCGAATTTTCATGTCTGGTTTTTTTATTGTTGTTTTTTTTTTATAAAATTGTGTGTACATGCTCTTATATTTGTGTGTCTTGCAAAATGAATAAATGTCTACTTTCTTTCTTTCTTTCTTTCTTAAATTACATGTAAAATGTACCCTGAGGTCAGGTTTTTTACCTTTTTTAAAATGTCAAAAAAATGAAATAGGTATACAGGCCAGAGAGGAAATTTGTGCCCAGAAGTGGGCCATATCAAGCCCGGAGAAGAGACTCTAAAGCGCTTAAAATATTATGAACTTCTAATGCCAGAAAAACTAGCATTGTATATAATGAACTTACCATAATTTGTCACGATTTCCACAAGTAAACTAGAAGTCACCATTTTTAATTACCAAATAAAAAAAAAAACGTTCTCAATTTTCAACGACAGTTAATTATATCACCACTCAAAGTTTTTTTTTTACTTTTTATATAATTTGGCGTAACAATTCAGTTATAAAATTGTATTCGCAAAGTGATATTAGCTACGTGTTTGTAGCGCGGCTACGGCGTAGCGGTCTACGGGCGGGCGGCTACGGCGCGCGACAGCCTGCACTGACGATAAATAAATGATACGGGACAGGACAGGGGTGAGCGTTAAGGTGGCAGTGTTACAGGAAAACATAAGTTTTTGAAATACTTTTTAAACATTACAATACAGAGCCTCTAGTGTAAGTTTTCCCGTATAAAAACGACTCGAACGCGTTCACGTAAACGTCTCAATTACTATGGAATAATTAGCAGCGCCACTAGCGGATCGAAACGGCAACAAAGTGTTCTCATAGTATTTGACATTTTAAAGTGATCGCGTTCGAGACGTATTTTGTGACCGAAAACTTACACTAAGCATAGCCCAGAGAACGAAAAAAAAACTGAACAATCCAGTTTTTTTTTCGTTCTCTCGGCTACGAAACAAGCCAAGCAGAGAAATTGACAAAAAAACATTGCCTCACAAAAATTATTTGTCATGACATAATTTATTATATGTACCTATTATTATTTGAGTTAGTCGTCAATAGGGAATCAAAGTCGTTTATTTTAACAAAAAACTTATTTTAATGTAATCTGCAACGAAAAGTATAACCGATCGATACCGAACCAGGGGTGCTTTTGTTTTCTTATTTTTCTCTACAGCTTAATTCACGTCAGCAGCCAAACCCATGCCCGCATCCACCCATTTATTGACTGACATAAACACAAGCCAAGTCAGCCAAAAAAACTAATGTCCCAAAATCAGACCACAGCGGTATCGCTAACGCAACGCACACGGCTCAGTTAAAAAGACTCGTAAGAAATACGCGGCAGTCGTAGCGAATAAATCAAAGGGCAATGGCAAATGCACAGCACGGAAGCTTCGAGAAAAAAACAAAAACAAAACGCAAACAGTGCTCGACAACTTTTCAAAATAGTCAATATAAATCACAAAGAACTTATGACAGGAGGTGCGTCTACTGTAGCACTACGCTGTACAACTGTCCTATTTGGTAAACAAAATTCTAACCTCAATGTATAAGTCGAGTCAAGTGTGTCAAGTGTGTGTATTTTTGTAAAGAATAAGGTGTATTATGTTATCAAATAACCCTGAGGCAATATTTTGTACATAACTTTGATCATTTTTTATCTCCAGTTCCTTTATTTACGATAAAATAGTTGAAAAATGAAAAAAATGAGACGTTTTGAGGTTAGAATTTTGTTTACCAAATAGAATGAAAATACTGTTATATTGTTTCCGCCACGTTCCACGGGTTCACTCATCTGTTTCCTAAAATGTACTTCCAAAGAGCATAATATCGGATTACGTGATACAGACCTAGTAGGCTTATTGTCTAACTCGCTCGCAATCGCCATCGTGTTCATTTTGACAGTTCTTGTATGAATGTGACAGCTAGCTGATTCCGATGCCAATTGTCAGCCCATACATAAACTGTCAAAATGAAGACGATGGCGATTGCGAGCGAGTTAGACAATAAGCCTACAGGGCATAGATATCGATACAGCCGTCATGTCAAATATAATATAATATGTCAAATATAAATATAAAAATCAGATGCGGATTTATAATTTGAGGATCGATCGATTGTTTGTATCGTTGTTAGACAGTTTAAAGCATACTTAATTAATTACCCCCTTATTCATAAACGCTCTATAAGCTTCTGCTAACTCAGCAATAATTTGTCCTTATCTGTGAAAGTTAAATGTCAATGCGACAGATAAGGACAAACGATTATTACATAAGTTAGTAGATGCCTAGTGAGCGTTTATGAATAAGGGGGCTAGGATCTAATGCCATGGTCGTCAAATTGCGGCCCGCGGGCCGCATGCGGCCCGTGGCTGTTATTTGTGCGGCCCGCAGCAAAGTAAATTGTTTCAAATAACGAAATAGACTGAATATATATGTATAAGTGGGCAAAGGCTCTTGGAGTATCTCTGACATTGTATTTTGACATTGGATTTATTTATAATTTAGTTGTCTGACATTTGTACCTAATTTGAAATATTTGCATGCCGTTCCTGAACAGTAAGATAAGGAGGGCATAATTATTAATGTAAAACCTTAACCTCACACCCTTTTCTAGCAAATAAATGTTTTGATTGATTGATTGATTGATTGAGCGCCTTCACATACTCTGCGGCCCGGCCGGAACTCAAACTGTCATATGTGGCCCTTGTCCAGTAAAGTGTGACGACCGCTGGTCTAATGCAAGAATGATTTTCTTTGGACGGGTTATGGTAATTATTATTTTTGTATGTAATAAAAAAAAATGCTACATAATACTTAAATATAGTTTATGTTTGTTATTAAATAAACATAAACAACAATCATACAGAATATAAAAACTACCTATACCTAAAAGAAAGAAAGAAAAATACCTACTCCTACATGAAGGCAACTGGCGTAGCCTCTCGTCAAGTTAGTAATGTGAACAGAATTGTCATTTGTCGCCGACAATTGTCGCATTGGTGGGATATGAGCCAGTAGGCTTATTGTCTAACTCGCTCGCAATCGCCATTGTGTTCATTTTGACAGTTCTTGTATGAATGTGACAGCTGGCTGATTCCGATGCCAATTGTCAGCCCATACATGAACTGTCAAAATGAACACGATGGCGATTGCGAGCGAGTTAGACAATAAGCCTGCTGATGTGTCGCCAGTTTAAGGGCCTGTCTCACCACTCCTTAACTATCAGTTATCTATGATGACGTCTTTGTCTGTTTCTACTGTCTACTTTCTGCTTTCTGTTTCTACGAAACAGACAAAGACGTCATCATAGATAACTGATAGTTAAGGAGTGGTGAGACAGGCTTAGACCATGATAGAAATACCTCATGAGCCAGTTATTTCACCAGCTGTTACATTCAGCCTTCAAAGACATATTAGGGTCACGACTGGCGGTGCGCCACCACCCTAATTACCCATGTAATCTGTCCGGCGCTGAAACACTACAATACACGCCACAAATACTGGTGAGAGTTTTGCAAAAAAAATCGAAGATACTCAGAAAGAAAATGAATAATGTGATACGTTACTTTAAATTTTAATAGATATTTTCAAAGTGGGATCCGCAGAGCCTTGCAAAAGGGGGCGTGGGCCACTGCTTAATATGGTCAAAGACTTTAGGTACTTGTCTTTGACATTATCGTCTTTCACGCCTACACCGTAGAGCCTAAATTTTTACATACAAATATTTTAATGTTTGGATTTCGATAGTTTTTGATGTGTGCGATTTACTTTTTAGAAGGGGTGCGCAGTAAATAGGTTTGGGAATGGGAACCCCTTGTAACATTATAATCTACAACCGATCTACAAGCTATAAAGAATCTACGGCGGAACATATAGATATTAGTTTCCCAAGGACGTCAAAAGATGGCGCGACAATGCAAATTAGATGGCACTGACGCTTGGTCGTACGAATTAGTGTTGATCATTCCACTATAATAACTAACACACTAACTTGGATCTCACGATGATCCAACAATTAGCGAACCTGGTTGTACTACTAACTAAAAATTAACTTTTTGGACGCCAACGACACATATATCAAGGTATTTGCATTCTAACCTGTCCTATTTGGTAAACAAAATTCTAACCTCAATGTGCTAATATTTGTAAAGAATAAGGTGTATTATGTTATCATTATCAAATAAACCTGAGGTGATATTTTGTACACAATTTTGCTGAGTTTTTATCTGCAGTGCCTTTATTTACGATGAAATAGTTTAAAGATAACAAAAATGAGACGTTTTGAGGTTAGAATTTTGTTTACCAAATAGGACAGGTTAGAATGAAAATACCTTATATACATTATGCATCCATTACTTTAATACAAAGGCAACCTTCGTTCAATTGGCTTAAGGTTCAACTTAAGGCATCGCAATAAAAAAAGTCTGTCGTGCGGATCACTTGTATTTGATTTGGTTAACGATCGAACCAAAATCGGATCAATGCAGCAAGCTTATTAGGTACGTAACTCGCTCGCGATCACCATCGTCTTCATTTTGACAGTTCATGTATGGGCTGACAATTATAGTGTGTTTTTTTGGCCCGTGGAATTCTGACAGCTGTCAGAATAAGACGTTTCAGGGGTCACCAACATTTTTTTCTGCTGAACAAATAAATTGTCACACTAAGCTTTCGTTATTTTAACTAACAAATAAAAATAATAAAATACGGTGACGTTCTAACATTAGGTACTCAAATAATGGATTTAAAAATTAATGGCAGCTTTTATTTTAACGACAATTGGCCAATTAGAGTACAGAAGATCTAAGTTGAAAACTTTAAAAGTCATCCTTATTATCACATACATACGTACATACATAAATCACGTCTTTATTTTAGCAAGGCATATTTTGCCATGTTGACGTAGTGACATAACATTACACACGTGAGGAGATTGTTCGGTTTAATGTAATTTTGATATTGGGGGAGGGGAGGAGCAATTAAAATATTTTCCTATATTTTGCCGGAAGAATGACAGCTGACTGCTGAAGTTTTACGTTCTGTTCATTCTTTTTATTAAATATTACGAAATAAATCAATATTATTATAATCGTAGACCGAAGGTTTGTAATATATGACAATACTCAAAGTGATACCCCAAACAATTTATATTCTCCCAAAAAAAGAAAAGATTATTAATTATGTCTAAATTATGCAATTTAAAATTAAACCAAATATCTGTTAATTACTAATATGTAACAATGATTTTTAGTTTAAGTATTTCAACTTCAACATAATGTTCTACATTTTTATTTTTTTTCCTTTTCTTACCACGGATTTAAGGAACGTTTATATGACTGGTAATACCGAGAAATGTCAGAATTCCGCGGGCCGAAAAAATACACTATAGCATCAGAATCAGCAGCAAGAACAGCCAAAAACAGTAAGTTTACTCGCTAATCCTTCCGCTAAGCAGCAGTGCTTGCACTGCCGTGTTCCGGTGTGGAAAGTAAGACAGCCGGGGAAATTACGGGCACAAGAGGCATTTCATCTTAGCCCTCTAGGTTGGCAACGCATCTACAATCCCTCCGGGGTTGCGGGTGTCTATGGGCAGTGGTGATCGCTTACACATCAGGTGACCCACTTGCTCGTTTGCCTTCCTCTTCACATAAAAAAAAAAAAAAATGAACACGATGGCGATTGCTAGCGAGTTACGTACCTAATAAGCGTGTTGAATCGTATCAGACCGTCATTGTGAGATCCAGTAACATTTTAGTCACCCCATAGTTTAACGTACGTCCTGCACTCCTGGTCACTCCTTGACCGCTTCTCACGCGAGGGTCGACGCCCTGTCGCGAAGGCAGCCTATGCTGTTATGCGTGTTATGACATCCTGTGCCGCCCGGGTCAAAGACCTCGCGTTTCCGGCCAAAAAAAGGTCTTCTTAAGAAATATATAATTATAGTGTCTCTTAAAGATGTTTCAGAATAATTGAGCAGCTTGTTGCCTTAGTTTGACTAAAATAGACCTGGACCCTATTTCATAAAGCTACAAATTACAATTTACAAGCGGAAGTCTCTTTCTGACCCTATGCGTTAGATAGAGACTTCCGCTTGTAAATTGTAAGTATAGCTTTATGAAATAGGGTCCTGGCGCCTTACCATGACGTCCTAATTCCGACTCAGTTCAAGTTTTAGCCGTCACTTTTAGTATGAAACTGACAGCGAGCTAACCTAAACTGAATTGCATTAAGACGTCATGATGAGCCCCATTGAATATCGATTCAGTTTAGGTTCGCACGCTGTCAGATCCATACTAAAATTGACGGCTAAAACTGCAAGCTTATTACGTAACTCGCTCGCAATCGCCATCGTGTTCATTTTGACAGTGCTTGTATAAATGTGACAGCTAGCTGATTCCGATGCCAATTGTCAGCCCATACATGAACTGTCGAAATGAAGACGATGGTGATCGCGAGCGAGTTACGTAATAAGCTTGCAAACTGAGTCGGAATTGAATGGCAAAGGCCCCTGAAAAAGTATTTTAGGATTTTTTAATCACAATTGACAATTGTCTCCGTACATTGATTCATGTTCAAAGTGAACCGCATCAAGGGCGTTACTAAATTGTTAATCAAAATTATTAATGAAAAGTCTTTGTATCCGTACAGTCGAACTAATTAATCACCTACTGAAATAATAATAAATAATAATAATAATAATAATAAAAATCTTTATTGCCAGTGTTCCGAAATAGTTCTGAGAGACTTTTTAATTAACCCTAATCGACTCTAAATGTGCGAAAATTACATTTGTAATTTGCTATGAGCTTTTCGGTGAAGGAAAACATCGTGAGGAAACCTGCACACATCTGCGAAGAAATTCAATGGTGTGTGTTAAGTTCCCAATCCGCACTGGGCGCGCGTGGGAACTATAGCCCAAACCCTCCAATACACGGAGGAGGCCTATGCCATGAGGCACGCCGAATTACGCGACAATTTAATAAATAAACGACAATAATAACAACAACAAGATGTACTTACTGAAATTGTAGCGAATTCGGAATAAAAAGGCTTATAAATAAATAAAATCGACTCTAATTGACTCTTTAAATAATAATAATGACACCTCAGTTCGTTATCAGTGTGCGTTAATCACGAGGTGGAAAAATAACGAAGCGAAGGAACTAGGCCGGCCAAACATGTGGCTAGAACCGCTGTTGAATGTTTAATCATTTGTCATATCTTTTGTAGGTCATCCTTTAAAAATAGCCAAGTAAAAGCTTGGGAGGCCTGGCATCTGCCGAGAATGGTATAATTAAAACTATTAATTAATTAATTAAGTTTAAGACGTCTGGTGCCATACTTGTAATGTATGTATTATTTTTCAATGTTACAGTTACGAACGATTTTCTGTGTCACATTTGTGACGAAAAAAAATCAAACAAAAGTGTAAAAAAATAGGTAATGCTCACTTTTTTTCTTTACAAAAATTATTAGACTACTACTTATTAACTAACTAGCTGTTGCCAGCGACTTCGTCTGCAAAGAATTCGTTTATCGCTATCCTGCGGGAACTACGCAATTTTCCGAGATAAAAAGTAGCCTATGTGCTATATTCAGACTTTTCTCTATCTATGTGCCAAAATTTATCCAGATCCGTTGGGCCGTTCTGGCGTCATTGAGTAACAAACAAACATCCATCCATCCATACTCTCGCATTTATAATAGAGAGAGAGAGAAAAACATTTCACACACACATTCGATACACGTAGAATCGTGTAATATTAGTTAGATTATCTTTATCTTATCTTATCTTTATCTACGGATGAAAAATATCCCTAGACAATTTTGATGAGTATAAGTGGATAGGGGAATCAAAATAGTGAGTTGCTTGCCGCATCGCCTATAACATGAAACGCGCGTCAGTGTACGTGTGGTGTTAGGATTAATTAAGTTTGTGGGATTTGTGTGCGTTTTGTGTGGCAGTAGTGGTGGGAGGGCTTGCATGCAAAACGTATATATTTCGCAAAGGCTTGGTTATCTTGCACGTAAGCAGCGGAGTAGCAAGGTAAATATTTTGTGTTCATTGAAATGGACCTCCACAAAGTAACGCCTGATTCAATAAAATATTTATAACATGATTCCTAAGGTTTTCGCTGTTTTAAGCACAGAGAACTAGCCTATTATAGTCGCCCAACTAACCTACAAAAATGCCTGAGCTTACCTAACGCACAATTACCTTTAGGTAACTATAACTGCCGGTTACCGCGACCATGATGGAGTGGGCGATAGTGATCGGGTGCAACGCCCGATCCAACGTAACCAGACCCAACGCTTTAGGCTTAAGGCGCTGTCAACAGCAAATGACCTGGAGCAGCGCCATTCTTCACACATACGGTCACATGCCTATTAGTGAAAGAGAAGAAACTATTCCGGCAGCTTGGCGCGCGTCTAAAATCTTGCAAATAAGACACAAATCATAAGAAATAAACAAAAGTATGGATTATTTGTGAAATATGACTCGTTAGCCGTGTAGGTATGAATATGTTGACTTTATGTTTTTAATTGCAGACCCATACGTCGAAAAAATAAAGACATACATACATACATACATACATATCGTCACGCCTCTTTCCCACAGGGGTAGGCAGAGACTACTTTTTTCCACTTGCTACGATCCTGACATACCTCTTTCGCTTCGTCCACATTCATCAATCTCTTCATACATGCTCGTCGGTTTCGGGTACTCTTGACCTGGCCTTTTTCCAAAACGTCCCTAATTTGATCATGGAACGAAAAAAAAACATAAAGACATAGAACCGTTTAATGATGATTTTAAGACCAATCTTTGCAATTATTTTCTATCGAGCCGATTTTGTTCAATTATGTATCGAGCCCGTCTAGCGTGTTTGAAATATGATGAAAATTAACATTATATTTTTTTTTGTATTTTTTTGTGTGGAGATTTTCTTAAAAAAGTGTTCAAATAACAACAATTTCAACAAAATTAGGTGATGTCAGCCTCTTAAAACCACAAAATTTCATAAAACCTTATTCACTAATACCCCTAATTTTCAAATTACCATGGGCTCATAACACCTAAAAATACCTAAAATATCATATTTTTACAAGAGACATTTTGACTTTTCAGGTATTTTTAGGTATTATGAGCCCATGGTAATTTGAAAATTAGGGGTATTAGTGAATAAGGTATTATGAAATTTTGTGGTTTTAAGCCTAAAGCGACCCAACAGTGTAGGTTTTCATACATATACTAACATAGATAAATCCCGTCTTCGAAAAGCCGTGGTAGCCTAGTGGTTTGACCTGTGGCCTCTTAAGTAGAGGGTCGCGGGTTCGAATCCCGGGCTCGCAACTCTGAGTTTTTCGGTGAAGGAAAACATCGTGAGAAAACCGGACCAATCCCAATAAGGCTTAGTTACCCTATAGGATTGGAAGGTCAGATGGCAGTCGCTTCAAGACGCTTTAAGACGTCAAAAACATCTATACCCCTTTATGCCACAAACAATAAGGTCGTTGTCACATATATTTGACATGACGGCTGTATCGATATTTATGCCCTCGACTGTATGTGTTATTGTCGCACTCTAAACATCTCTGCTGCTGCAACACATCAAAATGAAGTACGTAGAAGTGCTTATTCCTAATGTAATCGATCCTAAGTAATTTTGTTTAGTCTACAATCAACGCACATACACAAACATAGTGAAACAGTGATACTGCGGAGAACAGTGGTAAATTAGAACAGTGGTGTAACCCACAAAATATTACAAGGTGTCTTTACGTTTTCGCCGCCACGTTTAGTGGCACAACTAAAACGTCAGGGGCCCGCGGTAAATTCATCACCAGACCCCGTTATCAGTGGTGAAAATTCATTGAAATAGAATCATAGGGTTGTCACGCAATATTCATTTAATTCGTGTACATTTGACATGTATCTATTGCACAGTTTTACTAAAATTACAAATTCTTATAACGTACTGTACGCGTAAACATTAAATATACTGTGGTACTTTAAAAGGCAAGCAACTTCGTTATCCAAAACCTGACTAAGCTAAACTAAGTAGCGCGCAAAATTGTTGCTTATCGGTTCCGAATAGAGCAACAAACATTGCTTGTGGCGTTGCCGGTCTTCTGTGAACTTGTTCTGATAAATATTATTTAGAAACGCTCTACATATTTCGGCGTAAAGCTAGTTCCCGTGAAGAATAAAAAGCATAATAACAATAACATAGCGTTGCATAGATACTACAAATGTTATAAATCTAATATTATAAATGCGAAAGTATGGATGGATGGATTGTTACTCAATTACGCCAGAACGGCCCAACGAATCTAGATAAAATTCGGCACATAGATAGAGAAAAGTCTGGAATAGCACATAGGCTACTTTTTATCCCGGAAAATTCCCGCGGGATAGCGTTAAACGAATTCTTTGCAGACGAAGTCGCAGGCAACAGCTATAGTTAGAAAATAAATCCCATTTCCAAACATCCACGCTGATCAAAAGCAAAGAAAAAACATAGAATGTACCAGTTGCTCCTCTTCCCGCGCAGATGGTAAAAGCCCATCGAGGGAATGGGCGAAAATCATAGGAATCATGTTACAGGCGATGCGGCTAGCAACCCATCATTATTATGATTCCCCTTTCCACCTATACGCCCACAATTTCGTGCAACTTAGTATTACAGTTTTGCGGGTGGTAGGGCCTTGTGCAAGGTCCGTCCGAACCGCTACCACCATCCTACTCGCTAATCCTGCCGCTAAGCAGCAGTGCTTGCACTGCTGTGTTCCGGTGTGGAGAGTAAGACAGCCGGGGAAATTACGGGCACAAGAGACATTTCATCTAAGTCCTCTAGGTTGGCAACGCATCTGCAATCCCTCCGGGGTTGCGGGTGTCTATGGGCAGTGGTGATCGCTTACCATCAGGTGACCCACTTGCTCGTTTGCCTTCCTATTCACATAAAAAAAAAACATTGCTCGGCCGATAACCTAACGCTTCAAAAGTGATTAATCGAACGCCGCAGTGTAATGCTAGTTACACGAAATTAGTTGCAAATGTGAATTAGGCTTTAGGTCTTGTTACCTTCAGGTCTGTCTACCCTGTAAGTAATTATGGCATTTTTCGATTAAATCTATCGATTTTGCGGTAACGATAATCCAGGCTAAAAAAACAAGCGCCTACTACGTCTATCAGCAAGATTGCTGCGCTAGTTCACAACAAATTATTCCAGGCACCGAATTATTTCCACGAAACAGGCCCGTCAGCTATAATGTAGTTAACTTCTAGTTACGACAAAGTTAATGATAACGTAATAGACCCACTTTTGAGTATTATATTTGGAAATTGAGTTTAAATTTCGGCGAAGCGTGTAGCTGATTTGTTATTTGCTCGTTATGGTTACGATTTATGTCCATGGAGCTTGATCTTTCTTTCGGTTCTCTATTGATTTGCCGAAAATTTTATTGCCGCATTTCACTTCCCAACCAACGTTTGGCCGAATTTCATTTTGCCGAATCATCATATATGGCAACTTGATAAAATGATTATGTAGTTTCAATTCCCAACCTCACGATTGCCAACTCAACGTTTGTTTTTTTTTTACATGGACACTTATTAAAATGTCATTTTTTATATAGCCAAATGGTACTACATAACTATTATTAAAAAATAAGACATTCTAAGGTAAAATAAAGACTGTTTCTAAATTAAAACAAACATGTTCGCGGCTAAGGCAGAACACCCTTTCTTTCCTTATTAATGTGTAGTACTTAAGTATGCTCTAAGTACCTACACACATACATGCACAAATTACAGGGTAGACAGAGGCAAATGTAACAAGATCTAAAGGCTACGTTTAGCATGATACTTCCATGCTAGTCTGGGAGCAAAGAAAAAATCTAATCCCCTTATTCATAAACGCTCTATAGGCTTCTGCCAACTTAGTAATCTTCTTCTTCTTTTAATAATATGGCCCCATCGATCGATGCGATGATTTCGCCAATGTCAAAGTAAAAAATACAGTATTCAAAAATCTTGTGACATAAAAATGTCGGCAACGTTGTACGGTAGAACACGGTCAAACGACCCCCTCCCCCCCTGTCGGGCTCTTAGCCAACGGACAATGATATCCCACGGAGACCGCCAGGAAATCATTAACCGAAGCCCAGGGTGCACCGGACCAAGCACTGCTCTTCCCCTCGGACGGATCCAAAAACGAACCGCAGCTCTTAACCACACGCGAAGGTAACCCGACTCGCACCCCAACTTAGCAATCGTTTGTCCTTATCTGTGAAGGTAAATGTCAAAGTGACAGATAAGGACAAACGATTGCTAAGTTAGCAGAAGCCTATAGAACGTTTATGAATAAGGGGATAGTATGTAGGTACCAGTTGTCTTCTCGCTTTGCGCTGATGGTAAAAGCCCATCAAGAAAATAGGCGAGAATCTTAGGAGTTATGTTATAGGCGATGCAGCTAGCAACCCATCACTGTTATGATTCCCTTTTCCACCTACACATACATACATACCGTCACGCCTCTTTCCCATAGGAGTAGGCAGAGACTTTGTTCCACTTGCTACGATCCTGACATACCTCTTTCGCTTCGTCGACATTCATCAATCTGTTCATACATGTTCGTCGGTTTCCACCTATACTTCATTTAATTTAGAATGAGAAACCACAATAGCATTACCTATATTGCGTCTGGTCAACTATTTCTTACCTAGCAAATAGTACCTACAGTGTAATAGTTTGGCAGCCGCAAAATAAAATTGTTTTAATGTCACTTTATTTGCGTGTCGTCAATTGTTACTCTAGTACAAATCGTTAAGAGATTACAGTTAACGAACCGCAATATAATGTTCTTGTGGTTTCTCATCCTAAATTAAATAAAGTATATACGCCCACAACACACCGTACCTACGTTTAAAATAACATAGGACGGCTTTTTTAGTTATTTGCAGGAACTCCCACAGCAAAACATTAAACGCTCCAAAAAGTTCGGTTCGTTTGAAAGTGTGTCATTGTTCACCGTACTGTTTACAATGTACACGTATGGATTATGGTACCGGACGGCGACCCGGAAACGGACGTGGGCGACACTTCCGCGCCGTGTCCGGTACCGGTCCGGCAACCCCCCGTTAGTAAGTCAGTGTGCTAATAGTGCTGCATTATCTGAGCCTTAGGAACCATGTCATACGACGCGGCTAGCAACCCATCACGATTTCGATTCCACTTTTACGCCCACAATCATGCTAAATATAGCCTTTAGGTTCCTTAGGCTCTGTCTACCCCGTAATAGATATAAACATTGGACAATAAGGGCCTGTTTCACAACTCAACTGTCAGTTATCTATGATGACGTCTCTGTCTGTTTCGTAGTAATAAATAGAGACGGAAACATAGATAACTGACAGTTAAAGAGTGGTGAGACAGCCGCTAAATAAAATAAATAATAAACATACTTTTATTTTATTTTATAAGCCTTTTTATTCCGAATTCGCTACAATTTCAGTAAATGTTGTTGTTGTTATTGTCGTTTTTTTTATTTATTAAATTGTCGCGTAATTCGGCGTGCCTCGTGGCATGGCCTCCTCCGTGTATTGGAGGGTTTGGGCTATAGTTCCCACGCGCGCCCAGTGCGGATTGGGAACTTAACACACACCATTGAATTTCTTCGCAGATGTGTGCAGGTTTCATCACGATGTTTTCCTTCACCGAAAAGCTCATGGGAAATTACAAATGTAATTTTCGCACATAAATTCCGAAAAACTCAGAGGTGCGAGCCCGGGATTTGAACCCACGACGCTCTGCTTGAGAGGCCACAGGTCAAACCACTAGGCTACCACGGCTTTTTATAAATAATAAATAATAAACATACTTATAAATCGTCCTATTACTGCAAATACCAGTTATCTGCAAAAAGGTCATTTCGAGATAATTCAATTTTAATGTTCGTGAGTTGTTTTATACCAGAAAACGCGTGTAGTAGTCATTTCAATTATGTTTTTTCTTTAGTATAAACTACGCGTTTTCTGGTATAAAACAACTCACGAACATTAAAATTGAATTATCTCGCAATGACTTTTTTGCAGATAACTGGTATTTGCAGTAATAAGACGAAATACATAAATGCATATTAAACATCTAATACTCGAGAACAAACGTTCAGTGGTGATAAGTAGTGAGATTGTATCCTTTTGTGTCTCATCTCAGCACATGTCCCAGGTATCGCACTTTTGTTCAACGGCGTATACCAAAGCCAAAGGTTCCCTTTGGCACAAAGCAGGCATTTGAAAACTTACTATGCTTTTCAGTGATCGAGACACAATCCGATGCCCACGCCGTACCTGATGGTGACGGTACACAGTGGGTCATTGTGGGTGATTGTGTACCGAGACCTTATTAAACCCCAAAATAAATATCTTTGACTTACCAGTAAAAGTTGTATGGCACCAGTCGATGAAGTTATGTTATATTTTCACGTTTTACGTTTCAATTTTTTTTTCCGAAAACAATATCGTGTCTATTTTTCGAAACTTTTTCACAATTATCTGTCCACGATCACTTTTTACGAAAAACAGCTCTTTTACATTGAGAGCGCGTGACAAGGAAAACTGTCAATTTTGGAATGGGTTTCGAAATGTCAGTCCATTTTCTTTTTTATTTGGCACTTCGCGAAAAAGGTCGTGTGTTGTTACCGACCTATTTTTTCTTTATGGCCAGTGTTTTAAAAAGATGTTTGTTCAAATTATAGAAAATCTAAAATATTTACTCGACATTTTGTGTAAATACGGTTGCGGACAAACACACAAACAAACCAACCAACAACATAGGTACTATGACCTTAAACCAATCCTTAAACGCAAATACCTTCTCCGTTCCGTCGTGAGTAAACAAGATTTTTACATAAGGAAGGACATATTTTTATTTCAATTTAGGCTATAGATAGGTACCTACTCCGGCCCGGCACCCGGCACCAGTAGGCGTATTGTCTAACTCGCTCGCAATCGCCATCGTGTTCATTTTGACAGTTCTTGTATGAATGTGACAGCTACTTGATTCCGATGCCAATTGTCAGCCCATACATGAACTGTCAAAATGAACACGATGGCGATTGCGAGCGAGTTAGACAATAAGCCTACTGGTCTTAATGAAATTACATTCCAAAAAAACCAGGGATTAATGAAATTTGATTAAGAATTGAATTAATTTTGAATTTAATAATTTTGTACGTAATTGATTACTAATCCTATTAATCCTACTAATATTATAAATGCGAAAGTTTGTGACGATGTGACGATGTGAGTGAGTGTGTATGTTTGTTCCTTCTTTACAACCATGTCTCAAATTAATTTAGGATTTCGTAATCAAAGAAATACCGATTATTGAAAGCATACCACTCGAATGTGCTATTCGAAAATGGAAAACTCTTGAATTTCAACTAAATTTTTCTCCACTTCGAGCGGTATGTTTTCAAAAATCGGACCCCGTTCTCGAAATACATTTTGATCGTAGCCAAAGCTAGCAGGAAGTAATCCCACCGGCGCAGGAGTCGATATTCCAATGCAACTGTAATCGGACGTTTTTAGACGTGGAATTGCGACTATATGCAGACTTGTTTATACTACGGCTTAAAATAGTTTGATTACTTGCGGCAGGGTGTTTTCAAAATTGAAACATTGTAATAAACTAAACCTACACTACATAAATAACGTCTTTATCACTTACGGGTTGGACAGAGCTTAAGGTAACAAGACCTAAATGCCACGTGAAGCGTACAAGTTGAAAAAAGAATCAAAATAGTGATGGGTTTCATGAATAAATGTCTTCTTTCTTTCGTTCTTTCTTTCTTTAATATGCTTAACATGTAGTTTACTAAGATTTTCACCCTCTTTTGTTTATAGACAAATTAACTAAAGACTGAGTAAAATTGGTTATTCAATTTTGTTAGAAATTAGTGTTTTGTCACTAATACAGTTGCTTACGATTAAATAAAAAAGACAAAATAATAACTTAACTACATTATAATAGGTATGTGTTACCACACATACATATACATCTTATTTACCGGGTATTTAGGGAATTTGGTAAGATTGTAGTATTAAAAAGCAATAAATACATTAATCATTCCGGGTGGGAAATGGTAAGTTATTCAAGTCTACTTGCTTATGGCTACCTTGCGGTTGTTATATGTAAGTATAACTCTAATACACAACGAGGTATAAGAGTAATATCTGATGTCTATAGGTACCTACATCAAGGCTTGGTCAAGAGTACCCGAAACCGACGAGCATGGTATGAATGAAGAGATTGATGAATGTGGATGAAGCGAAAGAGGTATGTCAGGATCGTAGCAAGTGCAACAAAGTAGTCTCTGCCTACCCCTGTGGGAAAGAGGCGTGACGGTAGTTTGTATGTATATCTACATAAGAGCTCAATAACGTCACCTTCTAATTTAACAACAAATCACAATTGTTATTTAGAAAAACTTGACCAATGTCTGCGGCATGCAACTATCACCACAACCCGACTAAATTGCAAAGCAATATTCCTCCTCAAAATTGTAAAAACGATGTGTGTTTTTTATTTGGCAGGTTAGTGCGGGAGTAGGGGCCTTATTGTACCCAATTAAACGGCTCGATGCTAACCAATTGAGTTTATTAGTGTGGTAACAATTTATGACGCGATGACAGTATAAAGTTTATATTCAGAATGATATGCAAACAGTAAACTTAGCTGTGGGCGAACATCTTAAAGCCGGCTACTCACACACCTGCTGCAGGGGCAATACCGGTCGCACGGCGGTCGGGGCAATTTCGGCTGTTCTAAAAATTGCCACTGCTTGCCTATACACATCACGATTAAGAAGGCAATACTGGCCCTGCTTCCGATATTGCCCCTGCGGCTGATGTGTGAGTAGCCGGCTTTAGGGTAAGGCCTGAGTGGACTCAAGTTAGGTTTGCGGTGGGGCGGGGCGTGCGGCGTGCATGTTAAACAAATGAAACTCAAAGAAGTGTCCTTTGCCGCTGTCCGCCACGCTGCACGCCCCGCCAAACTCTCCGCTTCAGGTGTCGCTCAAGCATTAGGTACACTTAGGAATCATGTTATATAAGCGGTGCTAACACATCACTATTTTGATTCCCCTTGCCACTTATACGCCCACAATCGTTTCAAATCGATGCACCTAACCTAATGCGTAGAGGGACTTTATTATTTTTTTTTTTATAATAGCCTTTTTATTCCGAATTCGCTACAATTTCAGTAAGTACCTACCTACATGTTCTTGTTGTCGCGTAATTCGGCGTGCCTCATGGCATAGGCCTCCTCCGTGTATTAGAGGGACTAAGTCGCATTAAATATGCCTAAAATCACACTCGCTAATCCTAGCTAGATTTAAATGAAGAAATACAATATACTTAAGAATAGTACCGATATTGTAAAATGGGCCCCACTCAGCATAATGTTGCGGCAAGCCACAACGCTGCCCAGGGTGCACAGGCCCAAGCACTATTCCTGTATAGGGGAACCGTAAAGCTCAAGCTCCCGGGGAAACTGACGTCACACCCCATCCGACTCGCACCCCTATGTTAACCTAATATTCGTTTATTTTGATTCGATTATACTTTAAGCCGCAGTAGCCTAGTGATTTGATATGACCTCTCAAGCAGAGGGTCGTGGGTTCAAATCCCGAGCTCGCAATCCGCTACATCTTCAAAGATATTTCTTAAGGTTGCCTGAAAGAGATCGCTCTGTAGCGATGAGACTGACGTATGGATATCTAGCCAGACACAGAAACACATTTTGCTATTCTGATTTGTAACGTGTGCACAAAAGGGTTAGGAATAACAGTGACAAATTACACTGGTAAAAGAGACATTCTTTCTACCTTAGTCATTTAAGTCGATAATGTATCTGCAATCTTTTGAACGGTAAGATCCAAGCATCAGATAACACACTCTTTAAACCGAAGTAAAATTTTCTAAAAAACCATGGTGTTCAGAAAAACAACGAGATCGCCTACGTAACATCATTCCTCATCTCATCATCCCCGTTCCAAGCGAATACAAAACCCCCTACCACGAACGCTCTCAGCTCTGCGATATCTGAGCGACAGTAGTACCGTGGTACGGGGGCTGAACGAAAATATTGCTCTCCTCTAAGTCCCCGGCGGTCGGGTGTGCCCACATGTTGGCCATAGGGACGGGACACGGGCTTATCGATGTTTGGCGCTCGAAGCTTTTGAGGGAGCCACTGTCTTTGCTAGGTTTCGTTTTTGGTTTTGTTTGTACAAACATCGTTAGACATGATAATATTGATAAAGTTTTTAAATTAACTCTAACTGTACTATTGATATTTTGTGTGATAAAACATAATTGCTATCTACATTTAATCACATACATTTCAATGAGATTATGATCACATTTTAATGCTTAATTAAGTCGTATTACTTCTGATTAAGTACGTCTCCGATGTCACTGTGTATAATATTTAAAATAGATTATGTTCACACTGAAGTTCAAACTCGTAATAATAAAATATATCGAATCGCAAGAATTTGTCATTTAACATGGCCTTATGCGGTGAATTGTTACGGTTTTAAATGTAACAAATTGATAATGCAGTGATTAACTTCGTTATTGTAAAATACTTTGAATTCGAATATATTACTAACTCAAGTTACTGTCATATAATAATTTGCAAAATAAAAACTATCGACACGCCTAATCGATATCACCATAGATGATAGTGGCCAGCATCACAACGTCCCATCTTAAGGAGCGGCGTCCACAGTGTAGCCGAGGCCGAGTCGGCGCCCGCGCACCCGCACGGTCCAAAAATACACAGCCCGGCCGCATTCGTTGACATGCCCTGATCGCGAGCGTTTTAAAAACAAAACAATTCCACGTTCGAAAATTCTTTACTCGTTTGTTTTTGATTCTAACTTCAAAATTTGACAGTTGAGTGTGTTAGTGGCCAGTGCTCATGAGGGGCATGTCTCCTACTGCCTTGGGGGCTGACCTGCCGCAGTGGTGTGGCAAGACTGAGAATTGCCCCCAGGCTCTGCTCGGATGGCTGTACCTGACACACGACCAGAATGATCAGGTAAGCCCACGGCCCAGATTAGAACGAAATTAAACTCAAACGTCACTGTTCCATAAAGTATTTCGGTTCAGGAATTCCGTGCGATATATAATTGGGAGAAAAACGATGTGAAATTTGTATCAAACATTCAAATTGTGATGGAATGGTATTCTCAAAGTTGTCAACTGGAAATGAGTATCAGAAATGTTCGAAGGACCACGACAAATTAAAATAATTTGCTTCACATACGATAGACGTCATTCGCATACTATGTACGTGATTGATTTGACCGTGTTTTTGTAGGCATTTCTTTTGATCTTTTTGTTATTTATTAGAAGACTAATTCACGATCACGAGTCAAGAGTCGAGAGTGCTGTTGAATCTAAAGACAAGTATTATTAATACCCAGCATTCTGTCCATTGTCAATTAACATAAGATAGGTTTCATAATGGATTATGGAATCGGTTTTAGACTAGTTAGGTAGGTATAGTTATTATTTTTTTTTTTTAATTTACAATACAGTATGAAACTAAATGGCAGTTTATTATTATTAAACTTAAATTCATATACCGCCCGCCGGAACATTTTTATGTATAAAATATTTTTTTATCGATGTTTGAACTTAATTTTGTCCCTACTCACCTCGTTTTATGACATTAAGTTTGCATAATTTTCACACGTTACCTATTTATTTATTTTATCTTATGTATTTGTTTGCTTCAAATCATGCAAATTAAATTTGATGCACTTCTGAGATAGAGTTCCAAAGGCGATGTGAAAATAACATCACGTCAACATGCAAAGTTTTATTAACAAAACTTATTTTAACTTCTATGGCACAAAATCAGGTTATCAAAATATATTATTGACTAGCTGTTTCCCGCGGCTTCGCCCCGTTTCATTTTTTTATTTAGTTTTTTTTTCCACAAAAACATTCCATGTGCCTTATGGAACGTACAAATTAACCGAATTGGTCCAGCCATTCTCGAGTTTTGCGCTTAGCAACATTCATTTATTTATTTACTAGCAACCCGCTCCGGCTTCGCACGATATATTATGCATGTATTATACATATAAACCTTCCTCTTGATTCACTCTATCTATTAAAAAAAACCGCATCAAAATCCGTTGCGTAGTTTTAAAGATTTAAGCATACATAGGGACATAGGGATATCGGGACAGAGAAAGCGACTTTGTTTTATACTATGTAAAGAAAGAAAGAAAAAAGTTTATTAAGTTTATGGTTTGTTTTAGTTTTTTAAGTTTATGCAGTGATGATAGTGATGATATACATTAAACTTATTACTTCTAAAGCCTTGCTGGGCAAAGTTACATCTCAGAGTTACTAAATTATGTATGGAACTGTCAAGCATTATAACCAGCGGCCTTACCATGACGTCTTAATGCGATTCAGTTTAGGTTCGCTCGCTGTCAGATTCATACTAAAACTGATGGCTAAAACTTAAACTGAGTCTGAATTAGGACGTCATGGTCAGGCCCCAGATTTAATTACCAAATCGATTCAACTTCTTCCTGTAAGACGGTCTAGGTCCCCGGGACCCTTACCATAAAGATATCGTATTTACACGTGGTATATATAAAATGCCTCAGCCGCTGTTTGTGTACTCGGCGTTGTTTATGCGCCCGCGCACCTTGACGTCTGTTTCATCTCCGAGTTCAACGACCCAAAATGTACCAACACATTTTGGTAAGACGATGCTTAGGATCATTTTGCAAAGTAATGTAGAGATGTAACAAATGTTCGACTACTATTCGGTATTCGATCGAATATTGCCAATCATTTCGCTGAATACCGTATACCAGTGTTTCAGTGTGTGTTTGTGTTAACCTTTTTCAGTCACGGACCTCGAGGAAATCATGTAGAATTATCAGGAGAGAAAGAGAGAGAAAGAGAGAGAGAGAGGAGAGAAGCGTAGCGATTACGAGACTTTTGGTGGCATTTATTTATATTGTAAACTAACTGTTGCCAGCGACTTCGTCTGCAAAGAATTCGTTTATCGCTATCCCGCGGGAACTACGCAGTTTTCCGGGATAAAATGTAGCCTTTGCGCTATTCTAGACTTTTCTCTATCTATGTACCGAATTTCATCCAGATCCACTGGGCCGTTCTGGCGTGATTGAGTAACAAACAAACATCCATCCATCCATCCATCCATACTTTCGCATTTATAATATTAGTTAGATATAGTTAGACTAGCTTCAGCCCTCGACTTTGTCCGCGTAGCATTAGACTTAAGGACGTTGATAGTATATTCTGTAATAATTATTTGCGTTGCGACTCTAGGCAGCTACGACCTTTGCATGTTTATCGTTATCCCGCGGGAACTATGCGATTTTCCGGGATAAAAAGTAGCCTATGTTTTAATCTAGGGTAACAGCTACCTTCGTTCCAAATTTAATCCAAATCCGTCCAGTCGTTTCAGCGTGAAGAAGGGACAAACTTACACACTCATTCACTTTCATCGTCACAAACTTTCGCATTTATAATACCTACTAGCTGTTGTCAGCGAGTTCGTCTGCAAAGAATTCGTTTATTGCTATCCCGCTGGAATTTTCCGGTATAAAAAGTAGCCTATGTGCTATTCCAGACTTTTCTCTATCTATGTGCCGAAATTCATCCAGATTCGTTGGGCCGTTCTGGCGTGATTGAGTAACAAACAAACATCCATCCATCCATCCATACTTTCGCATTTATAATATTAGTTAGATTAGTAGAATTCCAGAGATGAGACTGCGGACACACTTGTACACTCTTGGACTTCCAGGGGTCCGCGGACCATAGATTAAAGGCCCATTTAGACACATATTGCAAGAAATGTATGCCATTTTAGTTACATTGCGAAGTTTGACAAATCGGTTTACTTTAGCAACCCGCAATGTAATGTAATTAAATGAAACTTTCTAAACAATTTTAAGCGACCCTGTAGGAATTAAGTGCAGTGAAAAAAACAATGCAACAGAATGCCCATGTCGCCCATTAAGTACTTTCTTTACAAAAAAAGTCAAACATGTGTTTCGTTCGCGATTGCGCACTGCCGGCTTCGCTGCTATTGTTTCTAATTGCGTTCGGTTATTTATTGTTATGGGTAGGTACATCTGTTTTATTGTTTGTAGGTACTACGAACACATTTACAAAAGCATCGATCAATATCGAGATAACGGTCGAAAATCGTCTGGGCAAATTAGCGCCTCACTTACGGAGCGAGGTCTTATTCCGATTAGTTCAGCTGACACTTGTTCCCTAAGAAAAACATTTTGGTAAGATTATTTAGAAGGAAAATGCCGTGAGGAAACCCTTGAAGTACACCAGTGAACCAAGCTAGCTTATTGTAACTCGCTCGCAATCGCCATCGTGTTCATTTTGACAGTTCTTGTATGAATGTGACAGCTAGCTGATTCCGATGCCAATTGTCAGCCCATACATGAACTGTCAAAATGAAGACGATGGTGATCGCGAGCGAGTTACGTAATAAGCCTGCTGCGTGGAAGAATTTAAACTAACGTCTGCATTATGCACAAAAAAAAAAGCTTAATTATTATTTCTATAACTAGTTCGTTATGGTGTCCTACTCTTAGACCAAGGCTTCACCCCTCGACTTCCACGACTTACGGTCTGTATCACCACTCAAGTTCCAGTAATCTAAAGTGTCAGTTATCTATGACGACGTCTCCGTCTGTTTGTTTCGTAACAATAAATAGAGACAGAATCATAGATAACTGACAGTTAAGATAACTGGAACTTGACAGAGACTGGTGAAACAGGCCTCTATTATATTATTAACTAGCGACCCGGCCCGGCCTCGCACGGTATATTATGCATGTATTATACATATAAACTTTCCTCTTAGTTCACTCTATCTATTAAAAAAACCGCATCAAAATCCGTTGCGTAGTTTTAAAGATTTAAGCATACATAGGGGGAGCGTTCAGTTCGGATGCCCGACGACGCACTGGCCCGTTCAGTAAGTCAGTGCGATCGTCGGGCGATCACACCAAGTCGTTCAGTAACATCGCCGGGCGTCGTCGGGCGATCGCACCGGTCACCCCGTAAAATAGATGGGTAAAAAACGCCCAGACGTCACTTTGACAGTTGTCTTAAGTATTACACTTTACATGCACTTTACTTTTTTACTTACTTCATAATAAACTTATTATTACGAAAACGATATCGCATGCCATCGACATTTAAATTTAATGTGAATTTAAATGAAATTTGAAATTTAAATTTCGATTCTGAATTCTTCACAAAGTTTTGATTTGAATATTGGAATTGACACTTTTGACAGAAGAACGCCCCAACCCAACTCGTTCAGTGGGTGTGATAATGATCGGACGATTTTCATCCGACGATAATCACACTGACACTTTAGTTACTGAACGTAGCCAGGGACATAGGGACAGAGGGACAGAGAAAGCGACTTTGTTTTATACTATGTAGTGATATGATTAGCTTTTGCCCGCGACTTCGTCTGCGTAGAATTATACATATAAACTTTCCTAATGAATCACTCCATCTATTAAAAAAACCGCATCAAAATCCGTCGCGTCGTTTTAAAGATCTAAGCATACATAGGAAGATAGGAACAGACAGCGGAAAGCGACTTTGCTTTATACTATGTATCGATATTGATTAAAAAAAGAAAAGAAGGAAATTAAGAAGATCCCTTGTTAGAACAATACGCAGCCATACGTTTAAACAAACAGTTTAAACAATAAAAACCATCAGACGGATCCTTTGGAACACGATCCAACTAGAAATCAGTCCTTTTAAAAGGTCAAGTAAAACCGTCCACACAAAAGAGTACCATGGCCTCTAATAGAGGAGTTATTCCAATCAATTGGTAACAATCTAAACGGTTCTAAATGCTATCGCGCCCGTATTATCATTCGGCCGATGAGTTCGTGTCGTTTCGTTAAATAAGAAACAGTAGTTTAAAAGACACTAGACCTCTATTCGACATTCATCTTACTTGAGTAGTGTAGGAGGCTGGCTGTGAGTGTTGGAATCCTACTAATATTATAAATGCGAAAGTCGATGTGACGATGTGACGATGTGATGATGTGACGTTGTGAGTGAGTGAGTGTGTATGTTTTTTCCTTCTTCACGCTAAAACGACTGGACGGATTTGGATAAAATTTGATACGAAGATAGCTGGTATCCTAGATTAAATTATAGGCTACTTTTTATCCCGGAAAATTGTATAGTTCCCGCGGGATAGCGATAAACATATTAATTTCTAATTATACGCGGACGAAGTCGCGGGCAGAAGCTAGTATCATATATTTAACCCCTGACGGAAAAAGAGTGGTGTTATAAGTCTCTCACTATCTCTTTCCCTCTGTGTGTGTATGTGTGTCATCGTAGCTTTCAAGAGGATGGACCGATTTCGATTCGGTTTATTTCATCTGAAATCCAATTTCCTTGCGGTGGCTTTAACCATGTTTGGTAAAAATCGGCCGAGTATTTTGAAGAGTATCAGCTCTTTTCCAAAATGATGTAAGGCATTTTTGGCATAAAATTGTTTTTTTTTTAATTAATGCGCGGGGGACAATGACATTGACACCAATTGCCCTAGTCCCAAACGAAGGAAAGATTGTAATTACTTGAATACATATTAAACATCCAAGACTCGAAAACAAACATTCTTATTTCATACAAACATCTGCCCCGACCGGGGATCGAACCCGGGACCTCAAGCTACAGTCAAGGGCCTTACCATGACGTCTTAATGCGTTTCAGTTTAGGTTCGCTCGCTGTCAGATCCATACTAAAAGTGACAGCTAAAACTTGAACTGAGTCGGAATTAGGACGCCATGGTAAGGCCCCTGGTCTAACCACTAGGCTATCCGGTCGTCCCGTTTACAGCTTTAGCTGAGAGCAAAAGTAATAGGTAAGTCGAAAGGCATTGCTTCGAAAGTTTCGAAACACGTGACCAGGTAGGGCTAAAGTTAGCGTCCTATATTTAACTCTTCGTTAGTTAACGGGATTTAAACGTGTGTTACTGTGTATTGCAACGTGTTATATGTATTACAATCTGGGGGCACGGCAGTGCCCCAGCCAAGCCGAGCAAAAAAATTAATTAAATAATAACAAAATTAAAAATCTTTTATGTTTTAAATAAATAGATTGACTTTGCATTTGCGTTAAATAATCTAATTATTTGTCGCATATCTCGTTCCCACGGTATATGTATTATAGGTGTATATGTATTACTTGTAAGAAAAATTGTGTTTTCATACTAGGTACATATAATATTAAGTTGATGGTTTATTAATGCGATGCCAAGTCAATCTGTTTATTTTTAATTTTGATATGGTCATTATATATGTTGTTAGGTTAGCTAATTACGTAATATCTTAAGACAGGAGAAGGAGATCTCTTTAGTAGAGACTGAATAAATTAACCGACTTGGTATTACATGGATCTCGTTACTTTTTACGGTAGAAGAACTGAGTTGCGAGACTTGTTTTTTTTACAAATTATATTTTTAATGGGATTAATATTACTTAGGGCCTGCGTCACCGCTCTCTGTAAAGTTCCTGAAGCCTTACCATGACGTCTTAATGCGATTCAATTCAGACTCAGTTCACGTTTTAGCTGTAATTTTAGTACGAATCTGACAGCGAGCGAACCTAAACGGAATCGGAATTGGTAAGCCACCTGAGCCTCTAGTGTAAGTTTTCGCATATAAAAACGTCACGAACGCGTTCACGTAAACGTCTCAATTACTATGGAAAAATTGGCAGCGCCACTTGCGGATCGAAACGGCAACAAACTGTTCTGATAGTATTTGACATTTTAACGCAAACTCGTTCGAGACGTGTTTTGTGACCGAATACTTATACTAAGCATACCTACAGTAAGTTTTGCACCAGTATGCTTAGTGTAGGTTTTCGGTCACAAAATACGTCTCGAACGCGTTTGCGTTAAAATTTCAAATACTATCAGAACAGTTTGTTGCCGTTTCGATCCGCAAGTGGCGCTGCCAATTATTCCATAGTAATTGAGACGTTTACGTGAACGCGTTCGAGACGTTGTTATATGCGAAAACTTACACTAGAGGCTCAGTTTGTTGCCGTTTCGATCCGCAAGTGGCGCTGCCAATTTTTCCATAGTAATTGAGACATTTACGTGAACGCATTAGACACGTTTTTATATGTTAAAACTTACACTAGTGGCTCAGTAGTTAAGTTGTCACTACGTCTTTCCCTATTTTTCTCACTCCTCATATTTAGCAAAAATAACGTTCAAGTTTCTTTAGCATTAAGACGTCATGGTAAGGCTCCAGTAAGCATACAGAACATGCTGACGTCCGAACCTTATACTGGCACTTGGCGTATTTATCCAAATATTTGCGTGAGTGAAGGATGCACTATATTGTCTTTAGTGTATGCGACGAAGATGCCAATAGCGTAACGCGTACACGCAACGCCAAGTAGAGTGCCAGGGGTCTTACCACGACGTCCTAATTCCGACTCAGTTCAAGTTTTAGCTGTCACTTTTAGTATGAATCTGACAGCGCGCGAACCTAAACTGAATCGCATGAAGACGTCATGGTAAGGCCCCGGTATTACCTTTAGCAATTGTAACAACTAACCCACTCTATGCATGTTTACGCCAGGGTATCCGGATATAATAATGGCTGTTACAACGGCCTATGCTCTTTAATGAGAAGGCGGGTCATGTGTCAAAGGGCGGATGCGATAAACAAATGCGAAACGAAACCGCTCGTTTTTCGCGGTTTGGATGCGTACGTCCTTTTCTAGGTTCTTTGTTTAGATAGAGATAATCTTCGCGTGTTTTGAACGGCTAAAGGTTCACTCGAGTGAATTTTCTTTCGAGTGAATGCTGCCGGATGAAAATATCCAACACTGTTTGAAGTTTGATCAATTCACTAATGAATTCATTCAGCACTTTTCTTTCACTTGGCGTTCAGACGTGTCACTTTGAGTGAAAGATGCAAAATGAACAAAAAATGAACCGTCTGATATCAGCTTAACAAAGGTGCCGGTTGCCGGTGCCGTATCCACACGTTTGGCAAACTTCGGCAAGTAGGGACGCACTCATTATGTTTAGAGTAAGACAGAGATATTCCTGTCTAGGGATAAGTCCGCCTTTGCGCATGTATCTCAGTGGTTTGTCTTATGTTTATTTTGCACAATAAAGAGTTTACATACATACATATATGACTGCGTCCTGTTTAGGTACCTACTTGCCGAAGTTTACCAAACGTGTGGATTCGGCATTTGATTTCACTCGGTTGGAAAAAGGTCAGCAGTATGCTTAGTGTAGGTTTTCGGTCACAAAATACGTCTCGAATGCGTTTGCGCTAAAATGTCAAATACTATGAGAACAGTGTGTTGCCGTTTCGATCCGCAAGTGGTGCTGCCAATTTTTCCTTAGTAATTGAGACGTTTACGTGAACGCGTTCGAGACGTTTATTTGGGTAAAAACCTACACTAGAGGCTCAGGCTTATTACGTAACTCGCTCGCAATCGCCATCATGTTCATTTTGACAGCTCATGTATGGGCTGACAATTGGCATCGGAATCAACTAACTGTCACATTCATACAAGAACTGTCAAAATGAACACGATGGCGATTGCGAGCAAGTTACGTAATAAGCTAGCTGGTCAAGAGTACCCGAAACCGACGAGCATAGCATGTATAAAGAGATTGATGAATGTGGATGAACTGAAAGAGGTATGTCAGGATCGTACCAAGTAAAACAAAGTAGTCTCTGCCTACCCCTGTGGGAAAGAGGCGTGACGGATGTGTGTATATTTCACTTGTATGTATTTCACTCGGTACAAAGTTCAGTTTCACGATTTTTGGAAGCACACGAAAAAATGTGCTATAATTTTAAACATGAGTGGTGTAGAAGTGTAACGAGTAAGAGACGGGTAGCTTAATCTCGCGCGACTCTGCTATCACGCGCTCACGTGCTAGCCGTGCTGGGTTTAAGAAAAGCTTGTGCTCACGAGCGTAGAATAAAGCTATTTTATATTATTATTATTATGATGACGAATCATTATGCCACTCGAGCGCTTCCGATAGTGCTTGGAAGGTTCCGAGAAATGTTAGTCCAAACTATTAATATCGACCACCACTCCAGTATTATATTTAGCTTTATAAAGAACCGTCAATATAGGTTAATAGTTTAATCAAGTCTTTTGGATAGTTATCTTATCAAAATTTTACTAACAATCAACCGGCAAATATAAGTTTAAAAGTATGATAGGTACATACAGGGGCCTTACTATGACGTCTTAATGCGATTCAGTTTAGGTTCGCTCGCTGTCAGATTCATACTAAAAGTGACAGCTAAAACTTGAACTGAGTCGGAATTAGGACGTCATGGTAAGGCCCCTGACAAGTGCTTAAATGATTTATAGGTAGGTACAATCAGCCAAAGGCCACTGTAGAACCTTTTCACAATCAACGTAGGAGTACTTTGACACTACAAACACAAAGAAGCCGATCACTAATCTTATTGCGATAAGGTTATACAATGGCCCAGGGTTCCATTCATTGACCGTACGAAAATAATAAAGAAAGAAACTTGTCACTGGTCTGGTCAAGTGCGAGTTGTAGTCGCTCACCAAAGGGTTCCGTATAACTGTCAACGTCAGCGCCTGCGCATGTTTGATCCGTAACAGTGTTGCCAATCAAGTTCTGCAAAAGTCGCTAGTTAGCAATTATTTAAAATAAGCCGCTAGATGGTAGAAAATATTTTCCAAAAGTCGCTAAATGTACACACCAGCTGAAAATAATAATAATAATACTTTTTTTTTTTCACAATACCTAATTGTCACATACCTACACATATACCTAACAAACTTTATAGACTAAAGATAATAAAGGGAAAAATAATGTGTTTAAATACCCTGAACTAGGAAATAATGTATTCCTGTGTCTCAGGTGTATATATGATAAAGGACTTAAAAACAAATTATAAATTAATCACATGCAAAATATAAGCTTAACTAAATGATTTTTGTGGTTGTTTAGTTCATTAGGTTTGGTATAAATAATTACTTACTTAATTAGGTGTAAAAAACTTAAAAATAAACGTAAACAATTATTATATTTATCATTGGAACGGTCAGTAGACAGTAGACAGACAGACTAAAATGTGTGGAAACGCCTGAAAAAAAGTCGTTAACATAGGCCCAAAAATTACTAGACTAGCGACAAAGTCGCTAAGTTGGCAACACTGCTGTAACCCGTAACGCATAACGCGTTCAGCAGATGCGCGCGCACGTCCGTTCGAACCGGGGATTCTAGTTGTTTAATCTGATACACTGTGAGCAACTCTTAGGCATGCATTTGACGGCCAAAATTACCCTGTGATCCACGCGTATCGCGATCCATATCACGATATACTGATGCGTATTGCAGCGAATCCGGTTGTTTAGAAATCCACGATCCTAGACTTGCCAGTATCACGATAAAGATAATGATAAAAGATAAAGACGTTTTTTATGTAGGTACTAGCTGTTGCCCGCGACTTCGTCCGCGTGTGTTTTTTGTGATATTTTATAGCTATTCTCGATATCAAAATTATTATTATTATACCCTTACAATAATATGTACTAATCCTGAAACAGGCACATAGTTTTCTCGAATAGGTACTATTATGTACATTCAGATTTTAAGTATTTGTGAAAATTTTGTAAGCAAGCCTACCTTGAAGTGTTTAAAATACAATGTTGCGCTAAGGCCCAGCAGCGCAGCGTTATATATTCTTTGGCAGTGTGGTATTTAACCAAAACAATAAAAATCTTATATAAAGTCTGAGGACAGAAACTATTACTATTTCAGTTACCAACTTTTTCGCAATAAAATTCTGACATGTTCGTAGCGCAGGCGTAAACGCGCCGCGTTTGATTTTTGCTTTTTTTAGGCAATGGTACTGAGAGCATACAGCCAAGCGTTTCACGCCGCCCTCATAATAATATCAGCTTTTCAAATAACAGTGCGTTCGAAAACCGAACGCGGTGTGAATAATAGCGCAATAAATAAAAACAAAGTAAAGGTATTTCATATTGAACTTCAGGTGTTAGGTAAAGAACACAATTTAGGACGCGAATTTAGGTTGATTTAGGTTGGACAAAAATGTCTTCGTTGAAAAAATACCTGTGCTGAATGTAATTATTTTATTAATGTTTTTTACAATTGACACACTTTTCCGGCTTTATGTCTTATGTACATTCGTATCTATCTATTTTCTTCGTAGTATTTGTAATTATTACCAACTACTTTACCGAGGAAAGCTGATTTTCTTGAGTTCTGCTATTTTTTGCGTAATCACCTCAAAAATCAAATTTCAAGAAAACTGAGAAATTATATTTACCTGTATTAGATTGGAAGTATATGTAGCAACTTTAAAAGGTTAAACTTCATTGGTTTTTATTTTATAGGTGTATGAAGTTCATTATTTTTTAACACAAAACCCTCATTTTTGCGTCTTTGGGTGAGATTAAAAAAAAATGCTAAAACAGGTATTTCTTTATTTTTATTACTGAGTATATATTCTGAGTTTCATGATTCTAGAACAATCTAAATTTTTTTTTTCATACAAACTTTAACCCCCCTTTTCACCCCCTTTTTCTAATATTTTCCAAAATGTCTATAGCCTAGATCCTATTCTGAATGTATTTAAATCGATTTGTGAACATTTCAACAATATCCGTTCAGTAGTTTTTACGTGATGCTCAGTCAAACAAACAAACAAACAAACAAAAATTTTAAAAATGGTTTTAATATGTTCAGTTACTTATTTTAAGTCACCCTGGTCGGTTTTTTTTTTTAATATTCAATGTACAGATTTTTTGGTCTCAACGATTTTATTATATGTATAGATATATATTCTGAACATGGCATCAAAGGGATGATTTGCGGGTGGTAGGGCCTTGTGCAAGGTCCGTCCGGATCGCTACCACCATCTTACTCGCTAATCCTGCCGCTAAGCAGCAGTGCTTTCACTGCTGTGTTCCGGTGTGGAGAGTAAGACAGCCGGGGAAATTACGGGCACAAGACGCATTTCATCTAAGTCCTCTAGGTTTGCAATCTCTCCGGGGTTGCGGGTGTCTATGGGCATTGTCTATTCACATAAAAAAAAAAGTCTGAATCATAAATTACATCCACACAAATCACGTATATTACGAGCTAGACAGAACCAGGTAATAAGACAAGGCCACGTTTAGCATAATTGACAACATTTCATTTTTATAACACCTGAAAATGTATATTATGATTCGAAAGCATTTTGCCTCCTGATCACTGTAATATGTTTATATAATTTTAATATCGCTTATTATAAAAAATAAAAATTAATTAAAAATATGTCCTAATTTTACCAAAACTACCACAGGATAGGTGAAACGCCTTTGCTTTTTCACGAGAAAAAATAAGCGATCTTAATTTTGTATTTTTGACAACTTCAAAGTACAAGGGGGGCAACTCTGTAATTCTATTTTCGAAGTTCGTTGCATACCTCTTCTCTCTCACTCTCAAGATAATGACTTTTAGTATGAGCGGAACAGCACGAAGCGAACCTCGAAAATCGAATATTGGAGAATAGGGCCTGACATTGACAATTTGAAATTAATGTCAGTTTTTTTTTCTATAGAGAAAAGACAAAGGGATAAGTGTGTATTCTGTGATAGTATCGAAGTTACGCCCTTTTAGAATAAGCACAAATTCATAAATTAAATACAAGCCCTAGCGATAAAATTAAACTGTCAGCATGTATATCTTTTCAAACAAAATACAGAGAACCATTAAAATTATAGGCTCAGAAATATGAAATGTTGTCAATTATAGGTGGAAAGGGGAGTCAAAATAGTGATGGATTGCTAGCCGCATCGCCTATAACATGATTCCTAAGATTTTCGCCCATTCCCTTGATGGGCTTACCATCTGCGCGGGTAGAGAAGCAACTGGTACATTCTATGCTTTTTCTTTGCTCCTAGACCGGAAGGTAAAAAATAACGATAGTAAGACGATAGTACTAATCTATATACACGAGAATCAATCAAACCTAATAAAAGTACATACCTGCTGAAATATTCTGATTTCCTTGACATTTTGTATACATTTTGACGACCGGATGGCCTAGTGGTTAGAGAACCTGACTATGAAGCTTGAGGTCCCGGGTTCGATCCCTGGTCGGGGCAGATATTTGTATGAAAATACGAATGTTTGTTATCGAGTGTTGGATGTTTAATATGTATTTAAGTATGTATTTATCTATATAAGTATGTTTATCCATTGTCTATTAGGTACTCATAGGACAAGCTTTGCTTAGTTCCCAAACTAAAAGGTCAATTGGTGTTAATTGTCCCAGGATATTTTTTATTAGGGTTCCGTAGCCAAATGGCAAAAAACGGAACCTTATAGATTCGTCATGTCTGTCTGTCTGTCTGTCTGTCCGTCCGTATGTCATAGCCACTTTTCTCCGAAACTATAAGAGCTCTACTGTTGAAACTTGGTAAGTAGATGTATTCTGTAAACCGCATTAAGATTTTCACACGAAAATAAAAATAAAACAATTAATTTTGGGGGTCCCCATACTTAGAACTGAAACTGATTTTTTTTTCATCAAACCCCTACGTGTGGTGTGGGTATCTATGGATAGGTCTTCAAAAATGATATTGAGGTTCCTAATATCATTTTTTTCTTAACTGAATAGTTTGCGCGAGAGACACTTCTAAAGTGGTAAAATGTGTGTGTGTGTCCCCCCCCCCCCTGTAACTTCTAAAATAAGAGAATGATAAAACTAAAAAAAATATATGATGTACATTACCATACAAACTTCCACCCAAAATTGGTTTGAACGAGATCTAGTAAGTAGTTCTTTTTTTTATTTAATATTTGTCTGTCTATATAAGTAACCAATATAAAGTGACATCACACTGCCTACATTTTGCTTAAAAGCAAGGCTCTGCTAACACTGGATTTTGTAATAACTTAGCGAATTTGTACGGAACCCTTAGTGCGCGAGTCCGACTCGCACTTGGCCGGTTTTTATTATATTTTACATAACAATCACCATCTCTTCCAGTGGCTTCCGGGTTCAGTATGGGGCCCCCTGCCAACGGCGGCGACGTCGACCCAGGCCCCTTCAGACGACACAAGCTCCCTCGCGGAGCAGCTCGCCGCCCTCTCGCTCCGGAGGCCCCCGCGCCCCCCTCCTGCCGCCTACATGTGCCACCTATGCTTCAACAAGGGACACTACATTGGAGACTGTCCTCAGGTATGTACTATCGTCAGACCCATTGCCTTGTTGAAGTGAAAATTTTGGGATGGGTAAAAATTTTAAACTCGCGTCAGGCGTAAGACGGAGGGAGAGTTTAAGTACCAGGATATCAGGATCCTCTAAGAGCTTATTTTGAAATACGAATGAAGCTAGTCGCGTTCCGTTTTTGAAGTGTACGTTGATTTCGCCGCTACGTGTGTGCGTATAAGGTGTTGAATAACAGAGCGTTCTCTCAAATGACCGCAGTTCGAATCTCGTATAGAAAAAGTTTTTTTTCTTTTTGCGCGATTGTGCGAGTGTAGTTTTCACTTCTGCCAGCACTCCCGGAGTGCTACCCGGTGTTTTTTTTACGTAGTAGCCAGTGATTGACCCCTATCACACCCGAACCCGATTAACGCATTGAAAGAAAGAGAAACAGAAAGGATAACAATAGGAAGAAATACAATATACATAAGAATAGTACTGATATGGTGTAAAATGGGCTCCACTCAGCATAATGTTGCATTGTATGTAATCTCACGCCAGCAGTCGTTTTTTTACACATTATACGAGTAGCACCCACACAATTGTCTATGCTTGAAAACGAAACGCATTTTTGGGGATTCCCCGAAATAGTGAACACGTTCAGGAACTCGCTTAGGAACGAGGGGAATTACCTGGAATTGCCGCGCGCTATTCACTATCTAAAATTTATTTTTCTTCAGTCTGAACTATTGTGTCGTTTCGGTACGATTGACGTTTTGACTTTTGTACGTTATTTTTTTACTGTTATCCGCTTTGGATAAGTTGAATTGCTTAAAATGTCGGATCAAGTAGACAAGTCGAAGTTATACCAAGATTTGTTCGATAGTTTTAGAAAATCTCATGCAAATAAAAATGCACAAAATGTACAGAACTTAGTTAGCGAAGTGTGGCGTAATTATAAGTCACAAGCAAAGTCCGGCACGGAACTATATGTTATTGTCGCTATGAGAATTAAAGAAGAATTGGAAGCAGCGATTAAGAACATATCCAAATCCAAGGTGAGTGATAAAACCACTTTAGGTAAGTATGAGAATTTAATAGAAATATTGGAAATCGCCAAAAACTTTCGCGTTTATCTATACATAATGTAGGTATTGTAGGTATAGGTTATATGTATAGATAACTTGCAGATGTCATGGCTTACGTCAAATTTTAAAGGTAATGTTCGATGCATAGATTAAGGTATACGCAGTGACGTGTCGTATGCGTCACGTTTTCTCACCGTTTCTTCATACATTTTGTTGCGATTCCGTAACGTCACCGTTTTTTAAGCGGCGGTGTGGTCGCATCTTTATTCCTTATGATTGATCATAAAAATACAGGGTGTTCATTTTCGGTAAGTATTTGACGGGTTCGATTCCCGGATGTGGCTTTAAAAAATCTTTGAATGCTTTGCTTTATGTGGCCTTAAAGAGTATTTTAATCACAATCTATATATTTATAAAAGAAAGTCATGTTATTTACACTATTTATTACTCGAGAACGGCTGAACCGATTTGGCTGAAAATTGGTGGGGAGATAGCTTAGAACTAGGAGACGGTTATAGAATACTTTTTTTTCCTATTATTGTCCTTCTAATAATGACGAACATCAGTTTTGAAGTAACAGTACTGTAATATCGCTAAAGAACATCAAAACAGGTGTAGTAATCTGCTCTGACCTCCATTCATGAGTGGCTGTGACATTTCTCTACACGCACGCTAATTATGTTCCAAATACTTTAACGTAACTCACTAATCAGAGCGTTGGGAAATCAGCCTTGTATCTATACGTTTCGGTTTGAATTTTCAATGTTAGATGCGGCTGAGATACGCAACAATGTGTAAAACAGTGGGTTTTCATGTAAGTTTGGTCTGTTTCCTAGTTTTGTAGGTGCCGGGCGCTTTGCCAATTATTCGCACATTATTTTTATATTTCCCCCCATCGGACCGGCGGTAGCCGTTTTGGTTTATAAACTAGTGTCAACGGTACACAAACATCGATATGTTATATTATGAATTAATAAAAAATTCCAAGCTAATGCTATTGTGATTTCTCATTCTAAATTAAATGAAGTATAGCACGTGGTTCGCTTAGTTTGACAGAACACCCCTATAAAGATTTTTTATTACACTTTTTCTTCAAAGTTAGTCCGTTTGTGATGGGTTGCATCGCCTATAACATAATTCCTAAGACTTTCGCCCAATCCCTCGGTGGGCTTTTTACCATCTGCGCGGGAAGAGAAGCAACTGGTACATTCTATGTTTTTTCTTTGCTCCCAGCCCAGCATGGAAGTAGGTACTAAATAAGAAATAATAATATACAAAATAGAATATCGATCGATCTACACGGATATTAATTGAATCCCCTTTCCACCTATACGCACACAATCATACTAAATGTGGCCTTTAGGTCTTGTTACATCAGGCTCTGTCTACCCTGTAAGGCAGTGTTTCCCAACCTGTGGTCCGCGGACCTCTGGGGGTCCACGAGTATATGTATGGGGGTCCGCGGTGTCATCTCTGGACCATACATAAATGCATACATAAATGCTAATAAGTCTCGTAATTTTGTATCTGTAATGACTAAAATAAATACCTAATTCTATTTTTTTTCTTATTATTTTATTAAGGGGGTCCGTCAAAACTGTCTGTGCCGGTCCGTGGCTGAAAAAGGTTGGGAAACGCTGCTGTAACGGATAAAGACGACGAATGTATAGTATACTGTACGGATATAATTTGAAAGCACCACAAAAGCACCACTTTAAACTGAAAATAATGTTGGAACACATTAATTTTTTCCACAAAATAACTCTACCCAAAAATTCACACTTCATCCCAAACTTCGTAAAACTATTTTCAAGTGGCACTTTAAACAAAAGAATCTTTCAAACCAATGTTAATTTACAACATAAACAAGCAAAACCCTCAACAAAGATCCTCTTAGAAATTTTAAATGAAATCTCGTACGTTCTGTCATATAAGTGGTCTATCACTATTTCATCCAATTTGCTATCAAATGAACATGTCGCTAAAGTCCAACTTTGACAGCCACGTCTTATCGATGATATATTTTATGACGTGCCAAGTTTTTAAGCCTTAGGGCGTCAGACCACTTTTGGCTGATTTGATTTAGGATTGTCACACATGTGCTTAAAAGTGTCTTTTTATACAAAACTATTGTTGGCGCCTCAACTGGTATTTTGAAGTTCTACACTTGGAAGTGTTGAGTGTTCTAATAATTTAGAATATTCTAAATGAAATAGGTACAGTGATGTTTTTAACAACTTTGTCGGCGCTCGTACTTAATAATTGTTTTACCGACGCAGCCGCGTATAGTATATGGCCGTGGCTTTTAATACTAAGTATAGGATTAATACGCGCGGATCCATAAAATAATGTGTGTTTGTAGAACACTATACTTCATTTAATTTAGAATGGGAAACCACAATAACATTAAATTGCGTCTGGTCAACTATTTCTTACCAAGCAAATAGTACAGTGCTATAGTTTGGCAGCCGCAAAATAAAATTGTTTTAATGTCACTTTACACGCAAGTGTCGTCAATTGTTGCTCTAGTACAAATTGTAAAGAGATACAGTTCACGAGCCGCAATATAACGTTGTTGTGGTTTCTCATTCTAAATTAAATAAAGTATAATTTATTATAAACATTTTGAATAGACAAGAATAAAAAAACCATAAATAATATCTTCTGTTCATATGTATACCTCTGAACAAATTGTTCTCTATTAAAATTAGGAAAGAACACTTCTGCGTGTCTTGATTGCGAAATTTCGTGGAATATACATGCATACATAGATCACGTCTTTAATCCTTACGGGGTAGACAGAGCCTAAGGTAACAAAACCTAAAGGCCACGTTTAGCGTGATTGTGGACGAATAGATGGAAAGGGGAATCAAAATAGTGATTGGTTGCTAGCTGCATCGCCTATAATAACAATGATAATAAAATCTTTATTTCGGATCAATAATTATCTATAGAAATAGTAATTTACATTAAAACTTTAAAATGTAAGGTTAGTAAATAAAAGACAGCACTATAAGATGATTCCTAATATTTTCGCCCACTCCCATAGGCTTTTACCATCTGCGCGGGAATAGAAGCAACTCGTACAGTCTATGTTTTTTCTTTACTCCCAGACCAGCATGAAGAAATGATTTGTGGAATATCCAACGTGACCAATTTCGACGACTTCTACAATCGGGCCTTATACATACATTAACTACATACATACATACCGTCACGCATCTTTCCCACAGGGGTCGGTAGAGACTACTTCCACATGCTACGATCCCTTATATGCCCAGACCTTATATGTGGTACAATCACAATTTGGCTTCACCTCACTTGATGAAGTACAAATTATGTAAAAATAAAAAAGAATACTCTTTGACTGGTACGCAATGTACGTTCATAAAAAACTTTTCATACCTATTCAAAGCAAGACATTACTAAAAATCTTAGCGTGGATTCAACAGAGTTAGAACAAAGGCTCTCTGTTCGAAATCAGTTCTGCACAGGTCAGAGTTCGCTCCGACAAGGATTATTGTGGCTCTGAGTAACAAAGGCTGGTCTGTAGACTCGAGTACCCACGAACCCATGACCTGGCCTTATACTCAAGATAGAAATTCAAAGTTCGTATAGCGTCTTTCAGCTTACACTTATAGTCATTAATAGGAGAGTGATAGGGGCGGCATGACACTTCGAATTTAGAAATTCGGAATAGACCCTGGTGGCACGATCGAGGCAGAAGAAACAGTCAGTTGAAACGAAAAAATATTTGAAACTATACTTCATTTAATTTAGAATGAGAAACCACAATAACATTATATTGCGGCTGGTCAACTATTTCTTACCTAGCAAACAGTACAGTGCAATAGTTTGGCAGCCGCAAAATAAAATTGTTTTAATGCCACTTTATTTGCGTGGCGTCAATTGTTACTCTAGTACAAATAGTAAAGAGATTACAGTTCACGAGCCGCAATATAATGTTGTTGTAGTTAAGTTGATGATAATGCCTAATGACATTCACATTAGATTGAAAATATTACTTCCTGGTTTTATTTTTATTTGTCTATCATAAAGTATTATATAAGTAGTTGGCTGACTTAAAATATTTTCCAAATTATCAGTAAATTGGTTATAAAGCTAGAAACGATTAAATAATTATTAACATAATGCGTTCCATAATTTTTTGGTATCTAAGCGTGAGTTCCATCAAGTAAGCAACGATAATCGACAATATTGACATGCTAATTTAATTATAATCACACAAACGGATAACTCAACGTATAAAAAGTCGAGTGATGCTCATAACTATTGACACTCGCCCCGTGCGCTCTTGGAGCTCGTGTCACAGCCGCCGGGGCGGGCGCTCCAAGGGGACTACGATAGCCCTAAAGATGTCGAGCACTACTCAACTTTCAAACGTGAGTTATCCATTTGTGTAATTATGATTGAGTCATACGGTAGTTTCATGTTGAAACATAATAATTTCATGAGTTTTCTGTCAAAAATTGTAGGTTATGGTTAACATTATTTTTAAACTATAGACCGACCGCTTCAATGAGTCCTGGCCCGCGCGGTGCGGGCGGCAGGCGCACTCCCCGCCCGCACCGCTCCCTTTGTCGTCCTACCCCGCGCCCCTGTACCCGCGCGGGCGAGGACTTAAGGTGCCAGTGTTGCCGTTAGCGTACATTTTACACATTTGACGTAGGTACCATTTTTGCCTCCAATGTGTTATGTGTAATGGAGTCCAGTTTACGTACCTTTTCTTCAAATCCAAAACTATGTGTAACATTTTATAAGCCGCCGCCAAACAGTTGTGGCAAAACTGAGAGCGATAGAACCTGTGTTAAGAGTTGAATAAAAAAATGCTTATGTACCTTTTTAGCCCAAAATATACCTTTTCAGCGCTGTATATGTACCTTTTAGGAACTCAGTTGCGGCAACACTGTAAGGTGCGACCACACCGCCGCGTATATACGCAGTGACGTGTCGTATGCGTCACGTTTTCTCACCGTTTCTTCATACATTTTGTTGCGATTCCGTAACGTCACCGTTTTTTAAGCGGCGGTGTGGTCGCACCATTAAGCGGTCGGTCTTGAGATGTATGCTGAAAACTAGGAAACTTTTGGAAAGATTAGCCCCCTTATTCATAAACACTCTGTATATAGGCTTCTACTAACTTAGCAATCGTTTGTCTTTATCTGTAACTCTGACATTTACCTTTCACAGAAAAGGACAAACAACTAGGTACTAAGTTAGCAGAAGCCTATAGAGCGTTTATGAATAAGGGAGTAGCTCTTCATCAGAATATGACAACTTTTTGATACACTTTCAGCGTTATGACCTTCTTAGCAACTGATTTTAAATGTACCTAATCAATACCTACGAGCATACCTAGAAATAATAAAAATTTTATTTACCAATACACAAACAAAAATGTACATTTTCAAAGCATTAGGTACCTACAAAGTATTAGGTAAATAGGACAGGAGACTCAGCAGGCATGCTGGTTTTCAGTCTCCAACCTGATTAAAAACTAACTTAAAATCTAACTAAGCTAAGGTAAAGAAGGAAGGTTCGCTGCCAAAGCGACAGATGACAAAATAACTTCTTTCTGGTTCTAATATACATAATTCGGTAAGGGTTTTATCTATTAACATATTTAGGGGCAGATATACATTATAGGATTTCGAACTATTTATTTCTTAAGAGTAAAGGCTAACTTAATGCGGTAACATGATTTTACCGTATCAGGAACAGGAGTGGTCGTCGTGTGGTCCTTTCTCTAAGTCTAAACAAACATCTCATCTAGCATACTCAGAATCCAGGACATGAGTCGACATTCTTTCCTTCATGGGTTCCCGCTGACAGAGTGAAATTGTACCTCCATCCCACGTAGGTCGATTATGTTTTATCTCTATTAGATTTGATAGAACTAACAAAGATAGATGTGTGCTACATTGATCTTATGTTGTGTAATTGAAGATGCAGACGCAGATTACTTTAACAGAGATCGAAAGATTCAAGAGTTTATTATTAAGACGGTTATGACGAGTGATTTCATACCGACGGCTATTTTGGACTTTATCACTTGCATTGCTTGGTGCGAGGGATCGGAGTTAGGCTGGCCGCAGATTCAGCATTCCGCAGCTTAGCACACACGTTCGATTTTTCGTATTAGGTTTCGGAAACTTTACGAAATGTGTGCGCTTTGTTAAACATTTTGTATGAAAGGTTTGCATTCAGGTTTCCGAATCTGAATTCCTGATCAGGAAACCGAATCAGGATTCCGTGCGTCTGCGGCCAGCCTTACGGGCCCACTTGAAGGCTTATGAGGACGGTACCTACCTGCGTATGCTTTGAGCCTACCGCGAACGGAAAGCCAGGTCCATACCCTTTAGTCCACCTTCACAACTATTTTTCACTACACTAAACTATAAATTGTAACGGCTTAGCCGTGTGATGTGATCTCATTAATTATTAAGTTTAGTAAGCTAACAGAGCTCAATTGATTAATAAATACTGTATTACAGTACTAAATTTTTGCATGCCTATAAGGCAGAACACAGTGAGGTTGTAATGTACGATAACTTGTGACCGGAATTCTTGCAATAAAACTATTTCATTTCATTTCATTTCACAACTAGTTAAAAATTCAGTGGGAGTTTCAGGAGGTATTCCAGCAAATACTCTTCCCCATTCTCAGTGTCTTGCGTCCAGCTGTAGTATTTGCCATCGCTTCAATCTAGTTGTGCCATTGGCACTATCAACCAGGTCCCGGGTCCCGTTAATTTATTTGTATTAATTATATTTAAATATTTTTGCTCAATTCCAGGCTCGTCCCAAAGGCGAGGGCCTGACTCCGTACCAGGGCAAGAAGCGGTGCTTCGGGGAGTACAAGTGCCCCAAGTGCAAGCGCAAGTGGATGTCCGGCAACTCGTGGGCCAACAACGGCCAGGAGTGCATCAAGTGCCGGATCAACGTGTTTCCACACAAGCAGGTACTTAATATTATATTACTAGCTGTTGCCCGCGACTTTGTCTGCAAAGAATCCGTTTATCGCTATCCCGCTGGAATTTTTCGGGTAAAAAGTAGCCTATGTGCCTGCTGTGTTCCGGTGTGGAGAGTGGGACAGCCGGGGAAATAACGGGCACAAGAGGCATTTCATCTTGGCCCTCTGGGTTGGCAACGCATCTGCGATCCCTCCGGGGTTGCGGGTGTATATGGACAGTGGTGATCGCTTACCATCAGGTGACCCACTTGCTCGTTTGCCTTCCTATTCACATAAAAAAAAAGTGCTATTCTAGACTTTTGTCTATCTATGTGCCGAATTTCATCCAGATTCGTTGGGCCGTTCTGGCGTGATTGAGTAACAAACAAACATCCATCCATCCAAACTTTCGCATTTATAATATTAGTTAGATTTGTTAATCCCCGACGCAAAAAGAGGTTTTATAAGTTTGACGTCATATTTATTTATTTATTTATTTATTTTTCGGAGAACCAACAGCTATAAATTACAAAATAGATTACTTCTATAGTATCAATGAAGCCAATTAAAGGATCTCACAACTAGAAAAATATTCCAAGCAATTGTTTGAAATATTTCAAGCCAAGCAAGTAGTAGTTTAATAGTTACTTTAGTAGGTAGTTAAACTTAGCCTGGTAAAAGTGGCATAGTTTATTCATTAAACTTCTTTTTTTTTCTTCAGAGACCATTAGAGAAGCCTGACGGGCTGGATGTCAGCGACCAGTCCAAGATCCATCCTCAGCACCTCTGCCAGAAGTGCCGTTCTCTGGGATACTACTGCCGCCGCGAGTACTAATTACTGAAGTTTTATGCCGCTGCTTGTACTAGCTATTTCGGTACTACTGCCGCAGCTAGTGACTACTAACTTCTGCGATACTACTGCCGCAACAAGTTCTAACATCTGCGCTACGACTGCCGCAGCTAGTACTAACTTCTGCGATACTGCTGCTGGCGCGAGTACCTACTAATTGCCGCGTACATTACCTAATCCCGCAACAAGTATTCACTAACTGCGCTACTTTGTTCTAGCTACTGCGGTACTATTGCCGCAGTTAGTACTTCTAACTTCCGCTATACTACTGCCGCAGCGAGTATTAACTAATACGTCATTATCATCAAGTATTCATCCCTTTCGCTCACTCCTACAATAAAGAACGAGTTTTATAATCATGACTGTATTTTTTTTTATTTGGTCAGGTTTTGACTAACGTTATTGTGCCTTATGTTAATACCAATGATTAATTACCTAGTTGTATCCCAAAGATTTCGGTATTAGATACTTAAACTCTATGCTAAGAAAAAAAATGGCTTCAAAAGTGCTGCCAAATTTGTCTAATTTGTTAGTTGCAAATACATGTGATGCCGGTTTTTAAAAAAATTCTACTTTACGATTGATAACGATTGTTAACATTCTCAACTGTTGAAAATGGATTTTAATAGTGTATTCTCATACAAACTTATTTTTTAAACAACACCATAATAGTCTAAAAACAGTAGAGTTATCATTTATTACACTTGCATCTATAGAACGAGAAAATAACTGGCTGGTTATAAAAACACAATCAACTTTTTCTAGCTTGCAGTTAAATAAAGAACAATATGTCAACCGTCGTTTAAAGGTTGCTGGCGGTTTCTTTCGATAAATATCGGTTGTGAACCGTTGTTTTACTAGGTACTAGGTACAATCGAGGGCATAAATATCGATACAGCCATCGTTTCGAATATATGTGTCACCGACCGTATTGTATGTGTCATAAAGTTGTATAGATATTTTTGACGTCTTGGTATCGTTCATATATTTATGCCCTTGACTGTACACTTTCGTATCAGTAACCAAAGGACAGGAAAGATGGTTTTAAAGTTTAAATCGAAGTATATTTTGACTTGTTGACAATATAAAAAACGAAACGATCGATTTTTAGTTTAAGAAACTTTTTAGGTTTAAGTGCTTTGAATTATTTTATTGTATATTTCGTATTATTGTACATTAAGTGTGTAACATATTATTTTCAATACAGACAAAATCATTTAGTTAAAAGACATGTTAAAAATCTAACCATTCTGTTGTAAACTGATTATTTTTAAAGGCTTTTAAGCCATTTTATTTTCGTAAAATACAATTTATTTTCAAAGCAGCATAAAAGTTAAATAGATCTTTATTTCAATTCTGTTGTATTAAAATTAAAGCCATACCATGCCACATTTTTCACGAACATTTTGTTAAGCTTATATATTAACATTCTTTTGCCTTTTTCTCACGGTGCCAGATATTTTTACTTCAACAAGCTTGTAAGTTTCATAAATAAGAGGATTATATTGTAAGGTGCATTATATTATTTACTTGTACCAATGTTAAAATGTTTTCTATAAATTTATGTGATAAATATTAATCTCCAAATGGCAGTACAGTTACTTATGGATTTATTTGTATATTTAGACGATAAAATTGTTACTAAACTTAATGTTTAATTAATGTTTTTTAACTTTTTACTAACCAGTTTTTGTGCCTTTATTTAGAACTATAAAAATAAATAATATTATCCTTAGAAGTACTAACTGCACACTACTCTTATTCATCAATGCTTTTTTAAACTTAAGCCTATTTGTTTGTCTTTTTCTGTCACTTTGCAATTTGGCTTTGAAAGCCACGGTCAATAAATGTAGCCTTAAAGTCCCGACATTTTTTAACAGATATACCTAATGCTTAAGATAGACGAGATTCAATAGTTTTGTAATTCTGGAGATTATATAAGCTTATTTTAAAGTTTGTTATCAATTGAACAATTTATTATTTGTACAGTACATTTGGTAGCTATTCTTACTATTATTTGTTTATAAAGTACGGAGGATCAAAAGAATAGGGGCGTTTCATTGCTGAAATAAGAAAACTAGTTCCAAAAGTACCTAATAACTAATCGTGTCAAACTGCTAAGGACAATTTGACGGATTAGCGGTTTTGCTTTTGAGACCAAGGGCCTTACCATGACGTCTCAATACCATGACTCAGTTCAGGTATAAGCTGTAATTTTTAGTATGGCTCTGACAGCGAGCGAACCTAAACTGAACCGGAATTAAGTCGCATTAAGACGCCATTGTAAGGCCCCGGACCTATAGAGATCCAGCGGAGCACAAATATTGTTCACTTAAATATAATTTTCATTTACAGTTTCTTGTATTTTTAAGAAATTTTAACTATGCATGTCTTCTTCAGCCTAGAGTCACATTGTTGGGTAATTATGTATGTATATAACGATAAATTTAGAGAGCAAAAATATTATATTATGATTTATTTTGTTATTTTTTTTAATAAACGCCATTCGCAAATGACAAATTCGATAGTTTTTTGTATGCTCTACGTAGGTATAATTATGTATGTATATTGTTTAAATCATAATAATGTTCAGATATGATATAATTTTCAGGTTTCAGGTGTTAAGTGCCTGAGTACAGTCACGACTAATCATTTATCAAGACTTAAGTTTAGTTTAGTTACTTGTTTTTTTTTCTTACTTAGCAAAGACGTCGTATTAAGTACGTTAAAAATACCTATTTTGGAGAGGGTTTTCTAATTTATCTTGCCATTTGTAGGAAATTAATTAACCACAGTAATGTCTATCTACGAAGTAAAATTATTGTGTTTAAAACATCAAAACATAAATTAATAATAATTAAGCGTGACTGTACCATAACTTATAAAAGGTCCCATACATTACGTAATACTTGTTATAGATTAAGAATATTATTATGTTATCGTTACTAAACACTCGGGTTTAAAAAAAAATATATATTTTTATTGTAATCCCCGAATTTCCTTTGAAGTCCAAAGAATCTGTGAATTCTACGTTGTGCCAAAAATATAGATAAGTGTTTTGTAATTTAGGGCCTATATTATATATAAATATATAATTTTCGCTTACCAAAATGCCATACTTAATTACATTTAAATAATACAATTTATTTGTCTTAGTTTAGGCCATGATATTTTATACGTAAAATTTGCTATTGGCTTACGCATTTTATAGCAAGAATAAGCAATCCGTAAAAAATAATCAATGGGAGAATAGACAGTAAAATAAAAGTTCGCTCACTTCGGAGAATAGATAATTCGTAGTCTGCCACGCATACATGTGTATATCTGATTAGACTGAGCTAGTGTGTGTCCAATTAATTTGTCTGTCCATGTTTTATATATTTGGAGTTTTTTTCATATAAATTTATGTTTAGTCGCTGAATCGACGGTGCTTGATAAGAAAAGCGTGTTTAATAAAAATAAGAATATATTTGTGTGGTTTTTAACTCTGTACTATATTTAAGTATGGTCTGTTAATATATGAGTTAGATTTCAAAAAACTTGCTCCGTGTGAAAAGAGACAGCAAAACAAATGCCCATATAAATTTTTATGAGTCAACAAAGTATTCAATTCACGAATGATTTAGTTGAAACATTTAGATATTTTATTGAATCAGGCGTTACTTTGCGGAGGTCCATTTCAATGAACACAAAATATTTACCTTGCTACTCCGCTACTTACAAGCAAGCAAGCTACTTACGTACTAGCTAGCTTGCTGACTTTGCAAGCAAGGTAAGTAGCGGAGTAGCAAGGCAAATATTTTGTGTTCATTGAAACATTTAGAATTAGGGACTGTTTCACCGCTGTATTAAGTGTCAGTTATATATGATTCCGTCTCTATTATTACTACGAAACAGACAGAGACGTCATCATAGATAACTGACACTTAATATAACTGGAACTTAACAGAGAGTGGTGATACAGGCCCTTAGACTTTAACAGACTCAGGCCGTTTCTAACATAAATCAATGTACTATTGAACAAGTTAATTCCACACCCGCCGTGGTACCTTTTCGCAGTAAAAGTCATTGTGACGTCACATTTAAGGTGCGACCACACCGCCGCGTATACGCAGTGACCAGGCGTCACGTTTTCTCACCGTTTCTTCGTACATTTTGTTGCGATTCCGTAACGTCACCGTTTTTTAAGTGCGGTGGGTTATAGATCAACTTATTCTATAGTACTTTTATAGCGTTTGTTTATCATGTTTAGCATTTAATTTAAGTTTAATTTAAGGATTTAAACGCATCAGTGATGTTGATCTGCCGAGTATTACCGAGATTGTATTTCTTATTATTGATGAACATATTATTGTAACACGTTACTTAAGTAGTTATTATCCGATGGTTTATAACTTTTTAAAATAAAATGTATTAAAAAAACCCTTGGTTTCTCTTCAGACACGATGACGTGACCGGACGGTAGGCCAAATTATGGGGCTTTTCATCATCTAAATTCTCTAAGTTCTCATCCAACTTCCTATTAAATGATTAAAATATCAGTCAAACTTCCTAATCGACAGTGGAAAAGATTTTTAAACTCAAGCTGGGTACTCACCTGTAAGCTATAACTGTAACACCGTGGACGTGGCGTTCCGCTCGCGGCAGGCTCGCTAGCCGCGTACCCGCTAGGGTTTTTGATTAGGTATTTTACAAGATGAGTATAGGTGAAAAACTTTAGTATACGACCTCTAGGCTTATTGTCTAACTCGCTCGCAATCGCCATCGTGTTCATTTTGACAGTTCTTGTATGAATGTGACAGCTAGCTGATTCCGATGCCATTTGTCAGCCCATACATGAACTGTCAAAATGAACACGATGGCGATTGCGAGTGAGTTAGACAATAAGCCTACTGTTGTAGGTATGTGTTAGTAATGTGTGCGAATAGACAAATTGACGTTTCAAATTATAAAAATGACTTAAGTCCCAAGTCCCATATCAGTTCTGTACACTACTACATACAGGTCATTTACTTAAGTTTCTACCTATACCCTATACCCGGTTTAAGTCTACATCAACGCATTTTACATTTAATTACACAGTAAATGCCAATCTTGCAAAAAAAACAGTCAGTCATAATTAGTAAACCCTTTAATATAAGCATTTAAATCATATTGCACATTCCCGAATTTCGAAATCAGTTTTAGTGGAGGAAACCTGGTAACACTCGGATCCTGTGGGGGCCCTCGAAGGCGCTTTCGTAAGGTCCGTAGAAGCCCTCTTGATGGTCAGCTGAGCGTTTCACAAAATGGCGGCCATTCCCCTGACTCCTAGGTCCGTTGTTCTGACCCTGAGGCCTCCCAAAGTTTTGGTTCTGAGGCCCTCGGTTTTGAGACCCTCCGGGTGAGGGCCGCCTCTGGGTTTCACCAAAGTCAATTAGAGCCACAAAAGCCACCACAAGGAGTAGAACTGCCACTTTTGTCACACCAGCCATCTTGATTTCTTCGATAGTCACTTGTTTGATACAGAATTGATTCTGAGCTGCGATTGTTTTGCGGGCATATTTATACGATGTTTTGTTTTCGTTTTCAATATGTATTGTGTGAAATGAGGATCATGAGCGATTATCGGCCGTTTAGCGCGGTTTTTTTGCGGAAAAATAAATATTTTGTATACTTTGCGAAAAATGTTCTAATTCAATTTATTACCGTTGAGGATGTGGGTTTTGGTACTTGTGAAAAATTCTAAGGCACTGGTCCCTCCGTCCGCGATGAGCGAGAAGCGAGTATAGCGAGATGTCGCTGGCTCTTACTAATAGAACCAGTAGGGAGTGTTGTGTACCTATCTGTAGAACACTAGGATTACACTATCTGTGGTGTGAGCAGCCAGCCATCAACTATAAGGATAACATAATTACAGAAACGGATAACTCACGTATAAAAGTCGAGTGATGCTCGACATGTTTCGGTCTAGTTCGTAGTCCTTCCTCTTGGAGCGCTCGCCCCGGCAGCGAAACGAGCACTTCGTATCCGTTCGTGAAACTATTATTGGGTCTCACGGTAGTTTCATGTTGAAAGTATAAGGATAACGTTAGAAGAATAGAATATATGTATAAATAAGTTAGTTTTTCTGCAAATACATAGCCAGTGGCGTAACTCAACGTCAGGGGCCCTTCCTCACTATAGTGCATCATCTTCCCTTCTGTGCTTAAGGCCAAGCCAGTTCGGGGCCCCGTAGGGCTGGGGGCCCCTGGCATTTTGCCAGCCCTGCCACCCTATAGTTACGCCACTGTACATAGAATTGCATTGGAAATAATTAGATACAACAATAGTGGTTCAATAATTAATTTAAAGCGGGTGGTAGGGCCTTGTACAAGGTCCGTCCGGATCGCTACCACCATCTTACTCGCTAATCCTGCCGCTAAGCAGCAGTGCTTGCACTGCTGTGTTCCGGTGTGGAGAGTAAGACAGCCGGGGAAATTACGGGCACAAGAGGCATTTCATCTAAGTCCTCTAGGTTGGCAACGCATCTGCAATCCCTCCGGGGTTGCGGGTGTCTATGGGCAGTGGTGATCGCTTACCATCAGGTGACCCACTTGCTCGTTTTCCTTCTTATTCATATAAAAAAAAACCAATTAAGTAATAAAAATATATAAATAACTTATAGAATCAGGCGAAATTTTGCATGTTTGGTAACGAAGTAGCAAGGTTGAAGGTTTATTTTCATGAAAAATATCACAAATAAATACGGAGAAGAACATCTGTCGCTTGTTTAAATGAAAACAAATAAACTGTTTTTTGTATAGTCATACACTCAACACCTGAAAAAACATAGAATGTGTGTGTCTATGGGCAGTGGTGATTGCTTACCATCAGGTGACCCACTTGCTCGTTTGCCTTCCTATTCACATAAAAAAAAACAGGTTAACTTGGTTTCATCACCGTCGTTGCGTGTCCATTTTAGTGGATAAACAAAATTGTTTTTGTTAAGAAAGAAAGAAAGAAAAAGGTTTATTTGGTGCAATGGTGCAATAGGTAAAACAAAAACCGTACAAAAAAATAACAATGAAAACACACACCAAAAAGGTTGCCGCTCAACATGTGTCAGACCAACCAAAAACAAAAAACAAAACAAACAAAAACTTACAGCTAAATTACTACAACTAAAAAAACAACAACATTATTTACCTATAGGTACAGTTGGTATTAGTACCTGTAGGTTCTGTTCAATCCTTTGAACTACATAATATATTATATTATGACGCTTTCAGCTTTCGTGACATAATTGCTTTGCATTGTTAAACACATAACCTTTTTTATTTTTGATGTAGTCGGTTTTTTAAGGTAATTGTTGATGTATAATAAAAATCATAAATAAAAGGGTAGATAGTTTGGTAAATGTAATATGAATGTGGGTAAATTATGTTTTCAAATCAGTGCCACATCAGTACGAGGTTGGTTTAAGTGTAACAGTTGTGCTCACTTTAATAATGATCCCGTCGAAGGACCGAAACGTGTCAGTGTTTGTGTGGTGTAAGGGATATTTAAGTTTGTGGGATTTATATGTGTTTTATGTGGCACTAGTGGAGGGATTGCACGAAAAACATTATTTGCTATCCTCATAGCGCGTAACAACGGACGCAAGCGCCAGCGCACACATTTCCACGAGGTTGGTTCTACAAATTAACACGCCTTGGCTACATATCAAGTGCGACTCACATTAAAGTTAGGTACAGTCAAGGGCATAAATATAGGTATGTATGTACGTTACCAAGACGTCAAAAACATCTATACACCACAAACAACAAGGTCGCTGACAAATGTACCTATTGGACATGATGCCTGTAGCGATATTTATGATGCAGCGTTTACACGCTGATGATTTGATTACGCTACTAAACTTAATTCTTTGCTTAATTGGATTTACACGCTGCATCATAAATATCGCTACATTTGTCAGCGACCTTGTTGTTTGTGGCGTATAGGTAGAGGTGTATAGATGTTTTTGACGTCTTGGTAACGTACATACATACATACCTATATTTATGCCCTTGACTGTACAAGCTGTAGGAAATTTTCCTTGCATAATTTGTTTTATTTCTTTCTATAATAAATTGCCAGTTCAAGTTCAAGTTAGTTCGCCTAATTACGAAGTCAACTTTAGTTTAGAATTGTGAAATTGTAACTTATAACCTTCTTGAAACGGGCGTCTGCTCGAACAACCAGTGACTACGCAACAAAGTAAATGATGTGATTACAAAAACGGTCTTTTTTAACAGTAAGCTTTGGCCCATGACACAACATTTCACATGTATTGATGTATTTTCTTCCGTTGGAGGCGCAGACAGGATTATACAGCATCGGGCACTTGCACTGGCGTTTGGCTGAAGACGTACTGGACACCAGCAGACAGAGGCTGACGACTGAAATTAAAGCAAGATTATTTCCATTATTGATAACCCTGAGGCTAGGTTCACACGGCGCAATCCCGTATATACCGTACGCGAGATTTTATCGAATATCGTAGTGACATATTTATTTAAAGTACTAGGACTTAACCGTGTAAAAATTGTTCTCTCACTCGTATTCGAGACATAATTTTTTACCGTGTACCCTGGGGGTGTGAACGGCTGTCTCGTATACGGTAAAACCGTATCCGAGTAAATATCCAATCGAATAGTTGCCGTGTGAAGGTTCACACGGCAACGGCAACTACTACTTAGCCTTACGCCTTTTTTCGGTTCCGTGCCTCAAAAAGGAAAAACGGGACCATTATAGGATCACTTTGTTGTCCGTCTGTCCGTCTGTCAAGATACATTTTCTCAAGAACGTCAAGTAATCAGGTCTACGATCCCTTGGAGCTTTGAAAAAATTGTCCTTTATGTCAAAATATACAGTCATTAGAAAAGAAGCTTCCATGAAATGACCTCGCACTGCCTACATTTTGCCTAAGCAAAGAAAAAGCATGGAATATACCTACCCTACCGGCTACTTTATTCCTTCGTAAAAGCCCATCGAGGGAATGGGCGAATCTTAGGAATTAAGTTAGTACAGTCACCAGCATAAATATGTGATCATTTTTGTACCTTGTCGATTTCAGTCGTTACATGATTTCGTATGGTTTTTCAGACATGACTTTAAAGTGACAAGGTACAAAAGTGATCACTTATTTATGCTGGTGACTGTACGTTATAGGCGACTCGGCTGTCAACCCGTCAGTATCTCGATTCCCCTCTCCACCTATACGCCTTCATACTAAACGTGGCCTTTAAGTCGTTGTACCTCTGTCCACCCCATAAGAGATAAGGACATGATTTATGTAAGTAATTTAACCGGCTGTATTACTCTCTACGGCAGAACATAGCAGGGCAAGTACTGCTACTTGGCGGCAGTCTCAGCGGAATAGTACTTAACAGAGAGAGAATTCACTTACGTAATAGTTTTAAGTACATTTTGTTATTAATTTCGTATTAAATGCGAATTCTCGAGACTCTCCAAACAATGACAACATTACGCTAGACGCGTCCTTAAATAACCTTCTAGCAATTTCGCGATTCATTGAAATTACTTGTGTTTAGAACGCAGCGTGAAATTGACACCTCTCATGGGCAATACGTATTTTATTTTCTAATGATTTCTCATGGTAAACCATTAATTTGGAACAGAGAAAATGATTAAGCGCTGTCAACAGCAAATGACCTTGAGCAGCGCCACTCTTCGCACATACGGTTCGCGTGCCTGTGAGTGAAAGAGAAGAAACTATTCCGGCAGCTTGGCGCGCGTCTAAAATCTTGCAAATAAGACACAAATAAGAAGAAATAAAAAAAGTATGGATTATTTGTGAAATATGACTCGTTAGCCGTGTAGGTATGAATATGTTGACTTCATGTTTTTAATTGCAGACCCATACGTCGAAAAAATAAAGACATAGAACCGTTTAATGATGATTTTAACACCAATCTTTGCAATTATTTTCTATCGAGCCGATTTTGTTCAATTATATATCGAGTCCGTCTAGCGTGTTTGAAATATGATGAAAATTAAAATTATATTTTTTTTGTGTGTAGTTTTTCTTAAAAAAGTGCTTAAATAACATCAATTTCAACAAAATTAGGTGTTGTCAGCCTCTATATGTGATATCAGACGGTTCACTCGAGTGAATGTTCTTTCGAGTGGATGCTGCCGAGTGAAAATATCCAACATCGTTTGATCAATTCACTAATGAATTCATTCGGCACTTTTCTTTCACTTTGCGTTCAAACGTGTCACTTTGAGTGAAAGATGCAAAATGAAATAAGAAAATGAACCGTCTGATATCACCTTTTTTTACCTTTTGTTGCATACGAAATTCGAAATATATTATGTTGTTTGGATTTGGAACCAATAGGAGTTATTATTTTTTGGTTACATCACATCTATGTTACACAGTATCCTACACATACATATTTAGGTACACAAAGGACATTAATATAAGACATTGTACAAAAAGTAGTACTCGTAATCTTTTGCTATTACCTAACCACAGGCGTATGTACGCAGACTTATTTAAGTGAATGACGCGCGTCAGCATTGCGTGTCTTAAAAATACTTAAACTAAATCATTTAAAAACAAAAACCTGACTGCAAAAGCATTTAATTTAGCTGAATGAAGAAAAACAAGCCCTGAAGCCCCGGCAACTGAATTTCCTAACAATTAATTACCTACAGCGGGCGAGCACGACATCTTTGACATGTTGTAAATTATATAATTAAGGGTGACATCACTTTCTCTCGTCAGTATCATTTTAAATACTCCACAGATAACCGACGTTGAGTTAGCGAGCCTGGCGGAGGCCGAAAAAGCTTGGTGTGACTCATGCCCAGGAGCGGATACCCCCACCCTCAAACACATCCAGAAAGCCTGGGACATCCCTCGCCTTAATGCAACCCACGCTTCCCTCCTCGAAAACTTCCCGGACGAATCAGGACGCGCCCGACTCCTAGCCGTTTGTGCACCCGAGTCGGGCCACTGGCTAAACGCTTTGCCGTCGAGGAACATTGGCACAGTCCTGGACGCAAGTACTCTGAGGATAGCGATTTCCCTCAGACTGGGGGCCAGGATTTGTGTTCCTCACACTTGCGTTTGCGGCAAAGCGGTGGATCAACTGGGACGACATGGCCTTTCATGTGTCAGGAGCGCCGGCCGTATCTACCGTCACGGCACCATTAACGACCTGGTACGTCGGTCGCTTGCTACCGCGTCAGTGCCTTCCATTTTGGAGCCAGCTGGCATGGCAAGGGACGATGGCAAGCGGCCAGACGGTGTCACTTTGGTGCCGTGGAAGCTCGGTAAGGCCCTGGTGTGGGACGCTACATGCGTATAGACACATTCGCTCAGTCCCACATCCAGGCAACCAGCTTACATGCCGGCGCTGCAGCTGATCAGGCCCAAATCCTCAAGCGTCGCAAATACTCCACTCTACTAAAAGATTATGAGTTTGCGGCGCTTGCGGTTGAAACTTTGGGGCCTTGGTCAGCCGATACGAAAATCTTTATAAAGGCCCTGTCGTCCCGGTTGGTCGACGCCTCAGGGGACCCAAGAGCTGGCGTGTATTTATCCCAGCGGATCGCACTTGCGGTCCAAAAAGGTAATGCCGCTAGCGTCCTGGGAACCCTGCCACAGCCAGCAGGGCTAGACGGGGTGTTCTTTTTATAACATAAGTTTTTTTACATAGTTTAAGTTTAGTTTTTAATTAAATCATAGTTTAATTTGTTTTTTGTAAATATTTATATTGAGTAAATTGCCTTATTTGAAATATATACTTTCGAATAAAAGTGAAATTTCCAATCAAAAAAAAAATTAAGGATGTTCTCAACCAACAAATCAGATTTTTTGAAAACAAATCATCGGAAGATAATATGTACCTCTATTCCTACAAGTTACAGCTCAAATTTAATTATCGACTAGCTAACATGTACTCTACTCTCATTGCAAATTCATCTCATTTTTTATCACAGATGCGCAGTATGAAAATGATGTTGTTTTTCATACTGCGCTTATCCCCTCCACGTTTTACTTATTTGCCGCCTACTATACGAGTAACTTTTCTGTAATGTGAAAATACCACACGAAAGAGGTGGGGTCAGTAAGACGAATGACGTATTATTTATCGTACACCATTCATTCATTTGAAACATTGATTGTGAAAGCATGAGGGTCGTGGGTTCGAGCCCGGGCTCGCACCTCTGAGTTTTTCGGAATTTATATGCGCTATTACATTTGAAATTTACCAAAAGCTTTTCGGTGGAGGAAACATTGTGAGGAAACCGGCACACATCTACGAAGCAATTCAATGGTTTGTGTGAAGTTCCCAATCCGCACTGGACCCTTCTGAGAGGAGGCCTGTGCCCAGCAGTGGGACGTACCTATATAGACTGGAGATAATTCAGCCATTAAGAACTTGAGAGGATACGAGCGGACATAGATAGATAGATTAGATAGATAGATTTATTTGTCACCTTTTTAAAAATACAATACATTTAAATGTCAAACATAAGTAATTCACAAAAGGATCGTCAATTGAAATACAAAAAAGAAATAATAATAATAATTGAAATAAACTTAAAACAAAATAACAACAACAAACAAACAAAATAAAACCATATTAAATGTCAATTTAGATTCACAAAAAGATCGTCATGAGTACATAAAAAAGAAAATAATAATAATTTAAGTAAGCACATTTAAAATGTCAAATAATAAATATAAAACCACAAAATGTGAAAATATCGTCAAAACATAAATAACAAAAATATAATACATACATACACATACATATCGTCACGCCTCTTTCCCACAGGGGTAGGCAGAGACTACTTTGTTCCACTTGCTACGATCCTGACATACCTCTTTCGCTTCGTCCACATTCATCAATCTAATAAACAAAAATATAATATAATAATAAATGAGGTAGGTACTAGAATGGTACATAGAAACGGACATACATCCCAAACACAATATCCTCCTACTGAGCTTCGACGCAGCCGGGTAAAAAAGGAAGAAGCATTCGCGCAAATTTTATTACGCAGCCGAAGTCACGAGCCAGAGCTAGTTATTAAATAATTTTCCATCTGTCTACTCGAATTAATTTTGTTTACATTTGAATTATAATTGTAAAGACAATCATATGCTCACTTGTTTTATTTAAGAGATAAGATAGGCTTTGGAAAATCTAAAACGTAATCATTAACAGTTATTTTAAGGCCGTCGCACACCAAATGCGTGCTGCGTGCTGCGTGACACTCGCACGCACCAGCCTTTATACTCTGAAATTCGATTTTCGAAGTTCGTTTCGTTCCGTTCCGTTCTTATCTACTAATAGTTATTAATTTGAGAGTGAGAGGGACGGTGTGATACGAACTTTGAAAATCGAATTTCGGAGTAACCCCCCAATCGTAAAGTATGAAACTATGAGATTGATGCCAGACTAGGGGCCTTACAATGACGTCTTAATGCGATTCAGTTTAGGGCCGCTCGCTGTCAGATTCATACTAAAAATGACAGCTAAAACTTGAACTGAGTCGGAATTAGGACGTCATGGTAAGGCCCCAGATGCGTGGTCACGCGCGTGCGTACGCCACGCATCTGTAGGCTTATTATCTATCTTATGGCTTATTATCTTATCGACGTTATATGTTGTTGTACACGCTTAAAGGCTAGAAGTGTTCACGTGCGACACAACGACTCTCTAAGTGATCATGGTTTTATAACAGCCGAGTTTCCAGTAAAAATTTGTAGACCACATCCAAGGATTGCAGAATATAGGCCATTCAATGACTTTGATTTGGCCACCTATGAAACGGCATCGTCAGTAACGCCTTGGGAATGGGTTTTAGATTGTAGCGGTGACTTGGACGCAATGGTCGAATGCTTTAATTTTTTGATCTTGCAGCTGTTTGATCACTTTGTGCCGGAGCGCACCAAAGTGTTTAAAAGCCCGCCAACACCTTGGATAACTGACAGTATAAGAGCCATGCGAATTGACAGAGATAAGGCTTGCTCATTAGCAAAAAAAACAGGTAACCCTGATCATCTAAAAACGTACAAGTCATTTCGTAATATCGTGACCAACGCTATCCGTACAGAGAAACATCATTATTTTACGCGGAAGGTAAATAATTGCTCTACGAATCCACGTAAAATGTGGGTTGAAGTGAAAAAAGCTTTAGGGACAAACGTTAAGGCTTCTTTGCCATCCCATATTTGTAATCCGAGCGAAATTAATAAATCTTTTCTAGACACGGTACCGCAAACGCATTATAATCCGGAATTAAACTTTACATATTCAAATACACACTTTTCAAACAACACTTTTTCATTTAGTGAAATTCCTCCAGATGGAATATTAAAAATAATTAATTCTATATCGTCCGATGCAACGGGTATAGATGGCATATCGTTAAGAATGATTAGATTAACTTTACCACATTCACTCCCGGCAATAACTTGCATAATAAATACCTCCCTTAGAATGGGACGCTTTCCTGTGTTTTGGCGGACTGCGCTTATTAAGCCTATTCCTAAAAAATCTCCGGTCGAAAGTGTTAACGACCTTAGGCCAATTGGACTGCTGCCAGCTTTGTCCAAGGTGTTGGAGAAAGCAGTTCATCAGCAGTTGCTCCCTTTCTTTGAGCTAAATAACATCTTGCCGCGTGAGCAGTCCGGCTTTAGGAAGAGCCATAGTACTGCCACAGCACTCCTACACATAGTCGATGAACTTTTGGCTGCCTCTGACGAGAATAAAGCGTCTGTCCTTGTCCTATTGGATTACAGCCGCGCCTTTGACTGTTTGAATTTAGATATTCTTCTTGCAAAGCTGAAATATTATGGTTGCGACGAAAAGGTTTGTTCTTGGTTTGGCAGCTATTTTGACAGTAGGACGCAGTTGGTGGAGTGCCAAAATACCGAAGGTGTAAGGTGCCGATCCGAGCCGTTGCTGATCCGTAGAGGGGTGGTACAGGGGTCCATTCTGGGCCCGACACTGTATTCACTTTACACTGCTGATCTGCTTGGTTGCACAAAATCTGGCCTCGCGCATATTTATGCTGATGACACGCAGGTGATTATACGAGCCGACCCTAATGAGATGGATATCATGAACGCAGTCCGAGAGCTGAACGCGGACCTCGTGTCGATAGGAAAATGGTCGGAGGGCCATGGGCTCGTATTGAATGCGCAAAAGTGCAAATATATGGTTCTTGGGACAAAACGCCAGATTGATATATTTCGACAGTACTCTCCTCCTGTCATGGTTAATAATGCTCCGATAGAGGAGTCATTAGTAGTCAGAAACCTAGGAATGCTGTTTGACGGTGGGTTGAGGTTTGAAGACCATGTCAAGGCTATGACTGGTAAGTGCTATGGTGCGCTCAAGACCCTATACAGGATTCGCCCTTTCTTAAGCACACCCGTTAGACTGCGGTTAACGGACGCATTGGTGTTATCGAACCTAGACTATTGTGACGTGGTTTATGGTCCCTGTCTTTACAGGAAAACGGAGAAAAAGGTGCAGCGCGTTCAGAACTCATGTATGCGATATTGTTTCAATATTGACCGGAAATCTCATATCACGCCGTACTTGAACACATACGATATCCTCAACATGCAAAATAGGCGTAAATTCAAGTTGGGATCACTGGTTTTTAACTTAAAATGGAGTGGTCGGCAGGGTTATCTGTACGACAAATTGAAGTGGTGCGATGAATACAGTAGGACTGGCTCATTGCGAGTACCGCGTATTCGTAGGTTAGTATCGTTTAGGGGCAGCTTCCGATTTGCAGCAACAAAATGCTGGAACGATCTGCCCCCACCCATAAAGAAAGCTAGATCGCTGTATAGTTTTAAGAGACTTTGCAAACAGTGGCTTTTGTCGCAACAAAAAACATCCTGTGTCTGGACGACCGTAAAGCCCCTTAATTGATTACCTTTTATTTTGTTATGCTTTGGTTAAATTAACAACGTTTTCGACTGCTTAGTGTGAAGGTGAAGTTTGCGTTTGGTTACTGGACTGTGGTTTCCAGTGATCAAAGTCTTTCTGTTTTAAGTAATTTGGTTTTGTAAATTTAACATCATCCTGGTTTGTTGATTTTGATTGCTGCCTCTAAACGTGTTTAATATTGTTCTCGGTATATGTATTGTATCTACTATTATTATTATGGTGTCATGTTGTCGCTGTGGCAGCGCGACTACCGTAGTTTAGTTTAGTTAAGTTAGTTTTAGTTTGGTTGGAGGCCGAAAACCAGCGACCTCGCTGAGTCTCCCTTCCATTTTACCTTCGCATATAATTCTTATATTTGGTTTTAATCACTTGTATTTTTGTTTCTTCTGTTTTGAATTGTTGTGTTGGTGAATAAAAATTTCTTCTATTCTATTCTATTCTATTCTATTCTATCTAACTCGCTCGCGATCGCCATCGTGTTCGTTTTGACAGTTCTTGTATGAATGTGACAGCTAGCTGATTCCGATGCTGATTGTCAGCCCATACCTACGTGAACTGTCAAAATGAACACGATGGCGATTGCGAGCGTGTTAGACTATAAGCCTACTGGTCTGGCATCTATCTCATAGTTTCATACATTACAAGTACAACTGGTGCGTGCGTGTCACGCAGCACACAGCACGCATTTGGTGTGCGCTGGCCTTTAACAGTTATTTTAAGGATACAAGCCATAATGGACTAAAAACGTAGGATTATTAAAATAACGTGCCATCGTCATAGTAACTAGTTGTAAAACCTGTCTTTTATTTGAAAAACGTGCGACATCAAAAATAGACTACACGTGTTTAAAAATGAGATCGGTTCGGTAGTTATTTACGTCAAGTACATATCACTTCACTAGGTACATAGTATAAAACAAAGTCTCTTTCTCTGTCCCTAAGTCCCTATGTCCCTATGTATGCTTAAATCTTTAAAACTACGCAACGGATTTTGATGCGGTTTTTTTTTGATAGATAGAGTGAATCAAGAGGAAGGTTTATATGTATAATACATGCATAATATACCGTGCGAAGCCGGGGCGGGTCGCTAGTTAGTGTATAATGGCTTACCTTTATACACTAACTAGCGACCCGCGACTGCGCTTACGCAGTGCATGTATTTTCTTAGACTGACCTTATTATATAAAACTATTCGCAAAATATCTTCCACGCTGGTCTGGGAGCAAAAAAAAACATATTATAATAAAAAAATATTTTTTTTTTTTATATATATTAAAACCGACAAACAGGCATGCGGTGCACCTGATGGTAAGCGATCACCGCCGCCCATGGACAACCTTAGCACCATTGGGACTGCTAGCGCGTTGCCGGCCATGCAAGAAGTGGTACACTCGCCTCTTAAAGGTACCCATGTCGTAGCCAGTTGGAAAAACCCCAGCCGCCAGCCCATTCCAAATTTTACACGTACGGGGCAAGAAAGACCGTTTAAATCGTACGGTGTTGGAGCACCATCCATCGAGGTGATGTCGATGGAAACTACTTTTGAATCGAGTAGTACGGTGATGGAACTTGGCAGCTGAAACAAGGTTAAAAAGTTCTCCGGAGCACTCCCCATTATAGAAAAAATAAAATGACTTTATTTCAGACATACCTAGTCCATATTTTGTCGTTAGTTACAAATTTTGACCTATATCTATGTTAGTACCTAATCCTAATACTTAAATACAAAAAATAAAAATAAATAAAAATAAAAATAAAAATAATGTAGGTAGCAGTTCGTAAAAGCCCATCGAGGGAATGGGCGAAATTCTTAAGAATCATGTTATAGGCCATGCGGCTAGCAACCCATCACTATTTTGTTTCCCAATCCACCTGTACGCCTACATGCTAAACGTGGTCTTGTTACCTCGGGCTCTGTCTCCGTAAGGCTTATAGTCGTGATTTGTGTAGGTATGTATGTTTATCATCTTTTTTTTATGTGAATAGGAAGGAAAACGAGCAAGTGGGCCACCTGATGGTAAGCGATCACCACTGCCCATAGACGCCCGCAACCCCGGAGGGATTGCAGATGCGTTGCCAACCTAGAGGACTGAGATGAAATGCCTCTTGTGCCCGCAATTTCCCCGGCTGTCTTACTCTCCACACCGGAACACAACAGCGCAAGCACTGCTGCTTAGCGGCAGGATTAGCGAGTAAGATGGTGGTAGCTATCCGGACGGACCTTGCACAAGGCCCTACCACCCGCAAAATCTAAGGCCATAGTGTTAATGTTCAATTTTCATGTATTTCTCTTTCACTTTAGTGACAGTCAAAGTAAAAAAAATAACGATATTTATTAACGACCATCAAGCTACTTGTTATACTGGCTAACCGAGCACATAACCTAGAGAGTAGAATCCAAATGATTAAGACCATATGAAAATTAACCTGTGATAACATAGTAATAAGAACCTCCGTGGCTGTCATGGAGAATATCTTATTGAATCGGGCGTTACTTTGCGGAAGTCCATTTTAAATGAACATAAAAATATTTACCTTGCTACCTACCTACTCCGCTACTCACGTGCAAGATAACCACACACACAAACACTGACTCGCGTTTCGATCCCTCTACGGGATCAATTTCAAAGTTAGGGTGCGACCAAACCGCCGCGTATACGCAGTGACGTGTCGTATCCGTCAGGTTTTCTCACCGTTTCTTCATACATTTTGTTGCGATTCCGTAACGTTACCGTTTTTTAAGCGGCGGTGTGGTCGCACCCTTAGAGAGCACAACTGATGCACATCACTTGCACTTTGAAAATGATCCCGTAGAGGGATCGAAACGCGCGTCAGTGATTGTGTGGTTAAGTTTGTGGGATTTATATATGTTTTATTTGGCAGTAGTGGAGGGTTTGCATGCATGTATATTTCGCACAGGCTTGGTTATCTTGCACGTGAGTAGTGGCATAGCAAGGTAAATATTTTAATGTTCATTGACATAGAGAATGGCAACAAGCTCATTATCTATTAACAAAACTGCAAACCGTTTGTCCAAACACTAAGTGCTAAACCGGCACGCTTATTACGTAACTCGCTCGCGATCACCATCGTTTTCATTTTGACAGTTCATGTATGGGCTGACAATTGGCATCGGAATCAGCTAGCTGTCACATTCATACAAGAATTGTCACAATGAACACGATGGCGACTGCGAGCGAGTTACGTAATAAGCTAGCTGGTATTAGTGACAAACAAAATCGCTAATGACTTTGGAAATTAGATCCCATTAGGAGTCTACTGGTTGTTTCATCTATGTACTAGTTATTTCGACCGGCCTCAATTAATCAAAGATCACAACGCGTCTCTTGCGCAGGCAAACGCCAGTATTTTAGTGGCAGTTGATTGTTGTGAGTGGTGCGTTGTGAGCGGTGCGTTATTGTTCTGATTTAGTGCGTTAAGGGTCGCAAGAAGTGGCAATTTCTTGGACTGACTCCAGAAGAAGAATTTCTAATTTTAGAGGAAACTTCGGAGAGAAGGTGATTTTATTATTCTGTTTTTTTTTTTTATTTAAATATGTTACTTATAACAAATTAAACAAAAGTTTTACTTCTTGATTTTTTATGTTTATTTTTACGGTTTTATTCGTTAGAAATTAAATTTTTATACGATAATGAAAATTAGAACACAATAAAATCCTGCTATGAGTGGTGTAAAAGCACGCGTCACGGAATGAGGAGGATCCGGGTTCGATTCCAGGCTATAGCTTTGCTTTTCAGTATCGTTTAGAAATTTAATTTATTATGTACCCGTATGTTACCGTACAGGTCATTTTGATACAAATGTCTAAATATACATACATACATATATCACGTCTTTATCCCTTACAGGGTAGACAGAGCCTAAAGTAACAAAACCTTAAGGCCACGTTTAGCTTGACTGTAGGCGTAAAGGTGGAAAGGGGAATCAAAATATTGATGGGTTGCTAGCCGCATCACCTATAACATGATTCCTAAGATTTTCGTCCATCCCCTCGATTGCCTCTGCGCGGAAAGAGAAGCATCTGGTACATTCTATGTTTTTTCAGGTGTTGAGTGTATGACTATACAAAGAACAGTTTATTTGCTTTCATTTAAACAAGCGACGGATGTTTTCCGTATTTATTTGTGACATATACATGTATTTATTTGTGTATAAATTAAAACTTCAACCTTGCTATTCCGTTACCAAACATGCAAAATTACGCCTTGTTCAATAAGTTATTTATATATTTTAATTACTTAATTGGTATTAGGAACAATATATAATCGACAAAATTTCAGCGCAACCGCTATTCATAAGCCTCCTCTCATGATCCGGATTGGAAACTTCCTAAATACGACACACCATCTAATTGCCTCGCAGCTCTATGTATGTTTCCTCACAAAGTCTTCCTTCACCGAAAAGCTATGGCAAACTCAGAGGCGCGAGCCCAGGCTCCGAGACCACGACCCTCTGCTTGAGAGGCCATAGACCATAGGTCGAACCTCTAGGCTATCACGGCTTTTTTGTCTCAACTTGTTCTCAAAAAAAACTTTTTTTTTCAAGTTTTTAATGATTCACGGTTAAGTTCATTCGAAATATGACCCGTGATCATGATGCATGCAACTGTATCGAAATATCGGGTGCTCAATAAAGGTAATCGCGGTTCACATCCCGTTTATATTTTTTTTTTATATGAATATGAAGGCAAACGAGCAAGTGGGTCACCTGATGGTAAGCGAAATTATATAAAAAAACTTCCATGCTGGTCTGGGAGTAAAAAAAAAACATAGAATGTACCAGTTGCTTCTCATCCCGCGCAGATGGTAAAAGCAGATCGAGGGAATGGACGAAAATCAAAACTTCATCACGTTGTAGGCGATGCGGCTAGCAACCCACTGTTTGATTCCATTTTCTATCCATACTCCCACAATCTCGCTAAATGTGGCCTGTAGGTCTTGTCACCTTAGGTTCCTGACTACCCCATAATGGATAAAGACGTGATTTGTGTATGTATATTCTCAAAATATTAAGATCAATCAACCTGTATGTAAATATGTAATCACGTAGTTTTAGTAGGTAGATGCATAGACAAACCACGTCAATGTCCCTTAAGCAAAGCCTAAATGCCACGTTTAGCAAGATCGTGGGCGTATATTGTGGGTTTGACGACGCGGTTGGCCTAGTTGGTAGTGACCCTGCCTGCGAAGCAAGCGTCCTGGGTTCGAATCCTGGTAAGGGCATATATTTGTGTGATGAGCACGAATATTTGTTCGTAAGTTATGGATGTTTCTATCTATATAAGTATGTATTTCTGTATATAAGTATGTATATCGTTGTCTAGTACCCATAACACAAGCCTTACTTTTTTTTTTTTTTTTGCGCTTACTTTCGGACTAGGTCAATTTGTGTGAATTGTTCCTAAATATTTATTTATTTATTTATATTTAAGTGAAAAGGGAAATTAAAATACCTAGTGATGGGGTGTTAGCCGCATCGCCTATATGATTCGTAAAATTATTGTCCGTTCTCTCGATAAACTGTAAAATTTAGCATGCCAGTTACTGGTGAAATGTGTGAGCTCTCTAATTTTATCTGTGTTCCATCTTCTGTACCATGTTTCAAGCGAAATAAAGTTATTTGTATTTGTATTTGTATTTGTATTTGTATTTGTATTTGTATTTGTTGATAGGCTTTTACCATCTATGTGCTTTATAGTAGGCAATTACTTAACTGTTTTTTTCTATAAAAAAGCAATTTCACACAAATAAATATAAAAAAAAACACTAACTAAATCAATGAACACAAAATATTTACCTACCTTGCTACTCCGCTACTTACGCGCAAGATAACCAAGCCTATCCGAAATATATACGTATTCGTATTCGTTACGTATTCGTATATATTTCGCACAGGCTTGGTTATCTTGCACTTAAGTAGCGGAGTAGCAAGGTAAATATTTTGTGTTCATTGAAATGGACCTCCGCAAAGTAACGCCTGATTCAATAAAATACTAACTAAATCGGTTTCAATGTCAAAACTACGCTACGTTTACCCTAAATTGAAGAAATGAGTTAGTATGGAAATCGAACCACCTTAACTCCGGTTGTCTTCAATTACAGTTCCAAAACTAATCAAGATGGCGAAGGAAGAAACTGAAGACAAGCGCTACAACGTCGTTGAGGTCACGGAGACCTTCGGAAGGTTCCAGAAGATGCAGTTCATTTATTGCTGTTTACCTGCTATCTTCGTAACGATGATAAATATTAACTACGTTTTTACTGTAGGCGACGTTAATTACAGGTTGGTATTTCCAATAATATCTAAAGTGTGTGACAGATGGGCGAGTGAGTTCGCGTACTTACGGCTCGATGACTTTACTCGCCTGTACATACTTTACTCTACGGTCTGTTTCAATAAGGAAGGGTTGTACATACGTGACATTAACATTGACAAATCTAGAGGTGAGGCTTCCTTGTGACACCTTTCACATGAAACGATTATCGATTATATCGTAGTATTAATAACAATCGATTCCATAAAAATAACGACTGCATATATTAATTAATTAAATAAATGCTATTTCGAATATTTCGATGTAATGATACTCAAGTCAATCTCCTAAGATGTAATAATTATAATACCTATTTTACGCTTTTTGCTAAGTTGTGTTTTTCAACAAAATAGGTTGCATAAAATATTATTTAACTTCATTATGTAATTGAAGTTCTAATGAATCTATTTATTACCAATAAAATCGATTGGTATTGTGTGAGTTAGTGTGAAAGAATTAAAATAATCACTTCATATTTTTTTAAGTTGCCTTTGAACTTTCGATTATACGCAATTTTAACCGATTACCCAATTATACATGGTCACCTCTCTAGTTTTAATGACCATAGAACGTAACCTAGCAACGTCTCGTCAACTGTGACATATATTGAATATTTGTACGTGAAAATTATGTAAACGCAAAAAACATCGCCGTGATTCTTTTTAGAACGTTATTAATGTACAGTACCAAAAACCGTAATAGCTAGACAGTTGAAATTTGCACAGATTATGTATTTTTATTGTGGCTACAACAACAAATACTAAAATCAAAATAATAATAATAATTAAGGGGGGCTCCCATACAATCGAGTAGTTGTTGGCGTTTTAACAGAGTAGTTGTTAGCCTTTTTTCTGGTACGGAACCCTTCGTGCGCGAGTCCGACTCGCACTTGGCTGGTTTTTGCTTTACTCCCAGACCAGGAAAGATACATTCTAAGCTACCATAAATACTAAAATGACTAATGGCAGTAAGCTGTTAAGGAATGGAATTCGCTCCTATTAAGTCCACACATATGGAATTCACTTGTTGGTATTTCCGTAGTACAATTATGTATATTGAATGAATTATTAGAAGCGAGTGATAGCCCTCTAAAAAGATTAAAACGATACTTAAAAGACAACTACTAGCAAAGTAAATCTATAATTTAAGTTGTAAATAAGCTTAAAACACCATAGGTACATACTTAAGTATATAGATAACTAAATTGTAAATGCGGCTCGAACCGCGCGATCTCGCCAGCTATAGGTAAATAACCATGGTAGGTGGTTCTCAATATAGCGGCTAGGAACATCACTAAGTATATTTCATTTAATTTAGAATTAGAAACCACAATAATATTACCTATATTGCGTCTGGTCAACTATTTCTTACCTAGCAAATAGTACAGGGCAATAGTTTGGCAGCCGCAAAATAAAATTGTTTTAATGTCACTCTATTTGCGTGTCGTCAATTGTTACTCTAGTACAAATTGTAAAGAGATTACAGTTCACGAGCCGCAACATAATGTTGTTGTGGTTTCTCATCCTAAATTAAATGAAGTATACCTAATGTATGTATATTTCGCACTATTGGTTTAAATAAATTAAAAAAAAGAATGCAACCGGGACTTCTGAAGGCTAACTGCTGATCAGTAAATAAAAAACCAGCCAAGTGCGTCTCGATCGGTAAGTGAATAAAAAATACTACTTACAGTGTTAGCAGAAGGTTGAGGTCATTTTTTTTTTTATGTGAATAGGAAGGCAAACGAGCAAGTGGGTCACCTGATGGTAAGCGATCACCACTGCCAACCTAGAGGACTTGGATGAAATGCCTCTTGTGCCCGTAATTTCCCCGGCTGTCTTACTCTCCACACCGGAACACAGCAGTGCAAGCACTGCTGCTTAGCGGCAGGATTAGCGAGTAAGATGGTGGTAGCGATTCGGACGGACCTTGCACAAGGCCCTACCACCCGCATTTTATATTGGATATATTTATATGTATAGACTGAGAGAGGTGCAGATTTGGAGTAGGGCTCTGTTTACACTGGTTTTTAGATATTATGACAGTTTAGGGGTATCTGGCAGGGGGTAGGAACCACAGAAAGTGTCCGGCAAATGGATAACGTGATTTCTAAAGATATTCTGAAGAAAATATTAAAAAAAAATGACCAATACTTTAACGAAAGTAAGATGCTATTTTATACACCTTTACCACCTGATATCTGGCCAAGCAACCACAATGGAAACTCCATAGTCGCGGGTCGTTCTCACGTGTGTTGGAGACACACACACAGAGAAACAGAGGTCTGAGCCTCTAGTGTAAGTTTTCAGACGAACAAACGTCTCGAACGTGTTCACGTAAACGTCTCAATTACTATGGAAAATTTGGCAGCGCCACTTGCGGATCTAAAAGGCAACTCATAGTATTTGACATTTTAACGCAAACGCTTTCGAGACGGTGTTCTGTGACCGAAAACTTACACTAAGGCTGTTTGTCCACCGCCGCCGTCACCGTCACGTCACCGAGAACGAGATGACGGCGCCGAAGTAGCGGTACATACTTAAGCCGCGTGTCCACCGCACATCCGTCACCCGAGCGCTGTCTGTGGACACGCGGCTTAAGTAAATGTATGTACCGCTACTTCGGCGCCGTCATCTCGTTCTCGGTGACGTGACGGTGACGGCGGCGGTGGACAAACGGCCTAAGCATACTGGCAGTCGTGGGCTGTAAGTCTATAGAACCCTGTCCCAATTGACAGGCCGCCGCCACTATTGAGGTCAAAGTCAAAGTCAAAAGTCAAAAGTTTATTTTGCAAATAGGCCGCCGAGGGCTCTTTTACATGTCTTTTTTTTAATCTACCAGCGCATTCGGAAAGACCATCATTGCCAAGAAGAATGCGCCGCAAAAAACTTGGCAGAAAGTCATTTTTTCAAAATAAAATAGATTTACAATAGTACTTAAATTCTACTTAACTTACCTATAATACAATTAATACATTTTATAAAAGGGATGTAAAAGGTCCCTAAGTTAAGTCCGTACCTTAAATTACATTGGTCTATAGTAGAGATGTATAAAGTCTCTACTGGTCAAAGCGAAACTGTTAGAATTTGTTTTACCAAATAAATAGGACAGTTAAAAAAAGACCCTACACAATATATGCAGTTTTTCAAAGTCACTCAATAACTCAGTCGATTTTACCACTTCCTTTGATTCCAGATGCCGTGTCCCGGAATGTGACGTCATCACACCCCCCATTCAAAGACCCTCGTGGTGGCCAGACGCCTCCATAGACCGATGCTCCCGACCAGTCCTGCATCAGGACTGGGACAGCACCATGTCCAGCTGTACCAACTCCAGCTTCAGTGGTGGCGTGGAGAAATGCACCTCGTGGGTGTACGAGACGAATGATACAGTTGTGGCTGAGGTTAGTACATACATATATCACGTTTTTATCCCTTAAGGGGTAGACAGAGCCTAAGGTAACAAGACCTAAAGGCCACGTTTAGCATGATGGCGTATAGATCGAAAGGGGAATCAAAATAGTGATGGATAGCTAGCCGCATTCGCTTTTACCATGATTTCTAAGATTATCGCCCATTCCCTCGATGGGTTTTTACCATCTGCACGGGAAGAGAAGCAACTGGTACATTCTTTTTTTCTTTGCTAGAACCACCAGTATGGAAACAAGAGCAATGAAGTGAGTAGCAATGATTGTTTTTTTTCTATACGACAAGGAAGGCAAACAAGTAAGTGTGGGTCTCCTGATAGTAAGTGAGTACCACCACCCATGGACAACTGCAACACTAGAGGATTGCAGATGCGTTGCCAGCCTAGAGGGCTAAGATGGAATACCTTCTGTGCCAGTAATTTCACCGACTGTCTTGCTCTACACGCCGGAGCACAGCAGCGCAAGCGCTGTTGCTTGGTGACAGTAGAAAAGTCAGAATTTATTCCCACTTCCAACTGGGATTATATGGTAGAACGCAAGCTTATTTAATTTAGCATATTTAACAAAAAAATAGATATCGAACAAGGTTTATAAAAATTAAGAATGTATCGTAACATTCATAAAAGTGTTATAATTAAGGGCATCATTTTGTTTGTAATTGAACCTGAGATATACGATATTTTAATGAACACGTGTCGTCTTTAACATACTTACTCACAAATTTGTTTTTAACGACTTAGTTAGGTACCTACTTAGATATCCTACCAAAAAAAATTACGCAGACACGAAATTCATGAGTCTTAATCAACTTTTTAGTCTCAATACATGTATCTTAATAAGAAAAATAATAACAAAACAAATCCACTGCTCAACTTCATTTTTGACTAATAGAGAAAAAGGGCGGCGAATCCTTCGTAACGCTGATAACCTATACGTATCTTTTCCCCGTACTAAACAATATGGCACTAAAAGCGTAAGTTTTGATGGAGCACGGATGTATAACAACTTACCAAAAACTATAAAAGAAGTTGAGTCTTTCAACATTTTTAAGAATAAACTGAAGTCCCATGTTGTCAATAATGTTCCTGCAATCTAAACTAAAATCCGGCCCTGGCGAGTAGTCGCCAGCCGCGCCGTGTACCAGTACATCTTATACAAATACACCTGATTCTACCCCACATGTATTAATAGCAGTGCAATAATTACCCACTTTTGAATTTATTAATAATTACTTGTTTGTTTTTTTATATTTGTATTTAATGCATGCTCACGGCCGTTGTTTAATTTAGGCATGTTACATTGTTAATCTCTGTAAGTGAAATGTAAATTTCTTATGAGATAAATAAAGATTCTTTAACCTGGATATATCGGATTGAACATTAAACAACTACACCTAATTGATTAATGCAACAGAGGTAACAGGTAATTTTGGCACAAATGTCTAAATTAAATATACAATAGTTCAAAATGCATCATTATCAAAATGTATGTAATTATTAAAAATAGGTAAATGTAAACATGTTATATTGAACAAAAGACAAATCAATTAGATGCCACTAATACCTAAAAAAGCCTAATTTTATTATAATGATAGAAAAACCAAATAGTTTTTGGAATCCTTCTCTATGGTCTTCTGTGAAGAGTACCTAAACGTTTGCAGGATCATCGGAACCAATCTTTTTACACAAAGATAGAGGGATGATAAAGCCAACACGTTCGGAATCCCAAACATTATATTATTAAACATATCATTATTTATCCCGCAGAAACTACGCAATTGTCCAGCTTAAAGTATTTTTCAGATTGTTACCCAACTGTCCTTATTTTATCAAAATACGGTACCTAGTTCAGCTTGTTAATTTTAACAAAAATCCATACATCCATTGTTACAAACTTTCGCACTGATGAGTAAGGTTTTGTTTTTAGCACAATTTAATTTTATTTGCTTGGGAAATAACGTTTAGTTTATTGTGGTATTGTCTGTGTTGTTTTAAGTAATACCTTGCTGTTCTTCCTTCCTCTCGGTATCTCGTTTTCATTATAATGATATTTAACTAAAACGCTTTACAATGTAACTATCATCTAAATATATAAAAGAAGAAACTGACTGACTGACTGACTGACTGACTGACATATCAACGCACAGCCCAAACCGCTGGTTCTAGAGATTCCAAATTTGGCAAGGATTTTTCAAAATTCGACCTCTAAAGGGGTTAAATGAGGGTCCAAAGTTTGTATGGGGAAACACGATTAGTTAGACTATTTTATTCGAAACTTCACAGGAGTAATCCTAACAATAAATGAGTAAACACCTGTTTCAGGTTTTTTGAAAATTCAACCCCTAAAAGGGGATAGGGGGTGACAAAGTCTGAAAATCAACGTGGGTATTATTATTATTATATTATAGTGGGTAGTATTGTTTGTACGGTTTATCGGGTCGCTGATTACGAAAACAACAACACACATACCTACCTGACACACACACACACACACACACACACACACACACACACACACACACAAATTTCCACGGGAACGGGAAAAAACGGGATTTATTATATTCGATTCTGAGTGACCCTATCTAAAATTTCGTACACAAGTAGATGATTACAAAACTAAGAAAATAATTTCAGGATTTTTGGAAATTCTCACGGGATAAGGAAAAAACGGGATTTATATATTCAGTTCAACGAAATCCTATGAACTATAATTACTAAACTTCAAATTTGGCATAGAAGTAGGTGATTATAATAGTAAAAAAAAACAGTTTTAAGGATTTTCGAAAATTCCAACAGGATAAGGAAAAAACAAGATTTATATTCAGATCTACGGGATCGATTTTTCGTTTTAATGATCGTAGAAAACTGAAATTTGGCCTTCAGGTTCCTTGGGGAGTATAGGGGAGCACTACCGAAAGGATTTCCCAAAATTCTGACGGAAATGAACGGGAAAGAACGGGATTTTTTGTTATACTGCAGTGCAGGTTGTAGAAAGCTGAAATTCGACATTTAGGTTGCTTGGGGAGTGTAGAGAAGCATTTAGAGAGGACTTTCCAAAATTCCCACGGGAACGGGAAAAACTGGATTTTTCGTTTTACTGGTCGTAGAAAGCTGAAACTTGGCATGTAGGTTGCTTGATGAGTGTAGGGAAGCACTAAGAGACAATTTCCTGAAATTCCCACGGGAACGGGAAAAACGGGACTTTTCATTTTACTGATTGTAGAAAGCTGAAATTCGAAATATAGGTTGCTTGGGGAGTGTAGAGAAGTATTAAGAAAGGACTTTCCAAAATTCCCACGGGAACGAGAAAAAACGGGATTTTTCGTCTTATTTGTCGTAGAAAGCTGAAACTTGGCATGTAGGTTGCTTGAAGAGTGTAGAGAAGCTATAAAAGATCATTTTTCAAAATTACCACGGGAACGGGAAAACGGAACTTTTCGTTTTACTGGTTGTAGAACGCTGAAATTCGGCATTTAGGTTGTTTGGAGAGTATAAAGAAGCATTAAGAGAGAAATTTCCAAAATTCCCACGGGAACGCGAAAAAACGGGATTTTTCGTTTTACTGGCCGTAGAAAGCTGAAATTTGGCGAGTGGGTTCTTTGGGGAGTGTAGGGAGCATTAAGAGAGCATTTCACGAAATTCTTACGGGAACGGGAAAAAAACGGGATTGAAATACTCCTGGTACACACAAGCGAAGCCGTGGCTAAAAGCTATTTGTCAATAAATGAAGTCTACGCGGACGAAGTCGCGGGAAAAAGCTAGTTAATTAATAAAATTCGAGTTCTACCAGAATTAATTACTTAAGACTCTGCTGATGTAATATTGGCTCACCGTGCTTGCTCGGTGATCATGATCACCTAGCTCGTTATCTATCTAGAAAATCAACAATTACGTCTCAATTATTTCTAAGTATATAAGGTAATGTCTGCTGTAATTGCATCGTCGTGAATTTGTAAATATTTCGCGACATCAATCAAATAGTAATTAGCTTAATTGAATTCCTGGCAGCCATTGTTCTTGGTGGATTAAGCAGAGGTATAGAGTACCTAATACCACCAAAAAGATTTTCATGCCGAGACGAGACTATATCGCTCGCACTATCAAGTTATCAGGGGCCGTACCATGACGTCTTAATGCGTTTCAGTTTAGGTCCGCTCGCTGTCAGATTCATACTAAAAGTGACAGTTAAAACTTGAACTGCGTCGGAATTAGGACGTCATAGTAAGGCCCCTGGGGGGTTACCATGACGTCTAAATGCGATTCAGTTCCGATTCAGTTTAGATTCGCTCGCTTTCAGATCCATACTAAAAATGACAGTTAAAACCTGAACTGAGTCGGTATTGAAGCGCTTTAAGACTACAAATGGTAAGGCCCCAGATCTCATGTGGAGCCAAGCTTCTACTCGTAACTCTACACTAGGTTTTGCGGGTGGTAGGGCCTTGTGCAAGGTCCGTCCGGATCGCTACCACCATCTTACTCGCTAATCCTGCCGCAAAGCAGCAGTGCTTGCACTGCTGTGTTCCGGTGTGGAGAGTAAGACAGCCGAGGAAATTACGGGCACAAGAGGCATTGCATCTAAGTCCTCTAGGTTGGCAATGCATCTGCAATCCCTCTGGGGTTGCGGGTGTCTATGGGCAGTGGTGATCGCTTACCATCAGGTGACCCACGTGCTCGTTTGCCTTCCTATTCACATAAAAAAAAAAAAGGTACTAGATAAAATAAGTGGCTTGGCCGTTCCTTACTGTAGGAACTAGGTACCTATTTATTGTTTAACAGAAAAGTGCAATGAACTGAATAGTTTACCTCAATCCCATTAAAAGAGTTCAATTCTATTGTCATCTAGTCCTATAGACCAGTATCTTTCTTTTCCAGCTTGACCTGGCCTGTCAACCATGGAAGACCAACCTAGTTGGTACAGTTCATAGTGCCGGCATGGTGCTGTCCATGACCCTGTTCGGATGGATATCAGACAAGTAAGTGTCACGCCAAGCTTCTACGCTGGTCTTGGAGCAAAGAATAAACAGAATGCACCAGTTGCTTCTACCCGCGCAGATGGTAAAAGAATTCTTCTTAGTATTAGTTCTTGTATCTCCTTCTTCTTCTTCAGTCTGTGGTCCATGGCATAGGCCTCTTCACAAGCCACGCAAAGTAATCAAATGTGGTCCCGTGCCATTTGCATCCAGCCGCTTTCAGCTATCTTTTTTTTTTTTTATGTGAATAGGAAGGCAAACGAGCAAGAGGGTCACCTAATGGTAAGCGATCACCACTGCCCATAGACACCCACAACCCCGGAGGGATTGCAGATGCGTTGCCAACCTAGAGGACTTAGATGAAATGGCTCTTGTGCCCGTAATTTCCCCGGCTGTCTTACTCTCCACACCGGAACACAGCAGTGCAAGCACTGCTGCTTAGCGGCAGGATTAGCGAGTAAGATAATGGTAGCGATCCGGACGGACCTTGCACAAGGCCCTACCACCCGCAAAATCTTCACGATGTCAACGAAACCCAGTGGTCAGGCTGTCTTCCGACCCTGCGTTTTCCATTCCGGAGTTTCCACTTCGCCTTAATTTGTTGTACCAGAAGTCATTAATAACTTATGTTTGTATGTGTTTCTAGGTTTGGCCGCAAGCCTACCCTGGTGATCTGCTCTGTTGGTGGCATCTTAGGTCACCTGAAGACCTTTGTGACTTCTTATTACCTCTACATTGTCATCGAATTCTTTGAGGCAGCCATCACTGGTGGCACCTACTCCGCCGCAATGGTCATTAGTGAGTATTTACATTCACGTCCAACCTGTAGACGTCACAGGCCTCCTCTCATAACGAGAGGGCTTCGGCTATAGTTCCCACGCGAGCCCAGTGTAGATTGAGATCACGCACATCTGATAATAGCCTCGCAGACGTTTGTAGATTTCATCACCATGTTTTTCGCCACCGAAAAGCTCATGAATTTTTTTTAATGAGATTTCACAGATAAATTCCGAAAAACTCCGAAGTGCGAGCCTGGGCTCGAACCCACGGCCAACTGCTTGATAAACCATAGATCAAACCACTGGGCTACCATGGCTTTTTTACGTTAACAAACTGAAAATTTCACTTTTGCACTTACAGAGATATCCGTACTAAGAAACAAACTAAGAAGAAGGAGATTAAGAAGAGGATTAAAAAATATTTTTGTTAGCAAATAAACTATTCTACGAATTCATATAGAGTTAGAAAAATAGCTGTACCTATTTAATCCTGACAAAACGGAGATAATAACTTTATCACAATAAAAGCGAGTATGTTATATTAACACCTACATAAACAGTGAATAATAAAGGTGATATAATTTTGTATAATCATGACAAACAATTAACAAAGCAAATATCTTAATCGGTTGATTATATACCATGCTCTTAGTTTCCCTATGAACATCAAGATAATTATTTCGTCATTTACTTATCATTCAGGTCATATTATTTTATCAGTCACTTGCCTTACAGTCACATGTCTCTATTCAAATTACTCGAAACAGAGGGCTGATTTTTGAAATAACATCTGTGAAATTAATACCTACTCGATCATAACTAGTAAAAACGCGGTTGAATTTGTCATACGAGTAAAGTTTCTAGTAGAAAATATAACAGCGGCCTTACCATGACGTCTTTAATTCCAACCCAGTTCAGGTTTTAGCTGTCATTTTTAGTATGGATCTGACAGCGAGCGAACCTAAACTGAATCGCATTAAGACGTCATGGTAAGGCCCCAGAACAGCTACTCTTGTTAACTAGTCGAAAGTTTTATTCAAACCAAGATCCAATAGAACGCAAGAAACACATTTTTTTAATACCACTTTCGACAAATACATACTTAATTAGGTACCTACACATAAAGCACTAGTGTACGTTGGGATTACTGGGCTAGCAACGTAGAGTAGCAACTTCTACAAATTAGAATGTGTTTAGCACAAAAAGTGGGTTATTTGCTAGTGACAAATGGAAGACTTTATGGTACGACAATACAAGCTACTTTTGACACATTCCTACAGCTAATTCAGCTGGTTTACTGATTTTACCATGTCCTTTAAAACTATCTATTTCTGCATTCCAGTGATAGAAAGCAGCGGAAAAAACAATAGAGTCCTCGCCGGTGTCATATTTGCATACGCAATTTACTTTGGGGAAGCACTCTTCGCCTGTATCGCCATGGCCGTCACCAACTGGAAGACACTCGTCCGAATTATCTGCAGTCCCCCTATTATCTTTCTCTCCTACACCTTTCTGATCAGAGAGAGTCCGCGATGGCAAATACTCAACAATAAATTCGAGGAAGCTAAGAAGACTTTACTTACGATAGCCGACACAAACAAACTGAACATCGACAGGCATGAATTTCTTAATATAGACGGTGCAAAGCTGAAGAACAAGTTCAAATTGGGATCACATGAGGAGAAGGAATCAATGACGAAAGTGTTCACTTCAAAAGAGATATGGAAAAGGCTCGTAGTGATGATGGTCTGCAGATTTACGGCAAGTTTCGTATACTACGGGTTGATGATCAACTCAGTGTGGTTGCCTGGAAATAAGTATACCAACTTTCTCCTAGCCACAGTGATGTCGTTCCCTGGAGAAGTGATAGCTTTGTGGCTGATGCACTGTTATGGACGACGGAAGCCTTTGCTCTACGGCTATCTAGCTTGTGGAATACTTTGTATCGGCTCTGGATATGTTTCTGAGGGTAAGTAGTCTAACTCGAAACAGATAGCTTTCGTAAAGTAACAAAAACTGTGTGACATTTCGCTTTTCTAAAAGTTACGTAAAGTTCATTTCAATAGAATCTGCTAATTTTGTGAACACTTACGTTACGGCCAATTGACATAGAGATCGGAGTGGTTAGGTCTACAGTGATGTGATCAAAATTATCTTTTTGCTTGCTTTTGGATTATAATTTGTTGTGTACTTATGTCATTTGGGAAGAAGCGTCTTCAAATTCATATTCTATTGAAATGGGTTTTAAATAGGAGTAACTTTCATCATCAAAACCAACCTGTGTGTAAAGACAAATCATGAAAAATTCAGTTACTAAATCTTAGTGAACTTTTTAGCGAAAACCTGGGCAAAGATCACCCTGTTCCTGTTGGGAAAGATGATTATATCTGCCTGCTTCACGGGAGCCGTGACCTACACCATGGAGCTGTTCCCCACCAGCGCCCGAGGCACGCTGATGGGGTTATGCTCATTCACTTCCAGGGTAGGCGGCATGCTGGCTCCGCTTACCCCGATCCTGGTGAGTTTAATGCTTATTTAATGCTGTATTCAGATCAGATCCTCATATTTGCTGGTTTTTCACCACATGGTCCGACGATAGCCTTATGACCTGATTGTAGGTATTAAAAGCTGTTCACAACAACAGCAATAACAACTTAATAGAGCAAACTTGGTAACTAGATCACAGCAAACTGAAGCCCTTTCCAAAATAACGTCGATCTCACCTGTTCTATTGAAGAAAGCTGGAGACTATTAAAGAAATCCAGCTCATCTTGATTGTCTATTTCTTTGAAGACTGGCTTACTTTCCATATCCATAATAACAGTTGCTGGCTTGGCTTGCAAATTAAAGAGACATTTCAAAGCATAATGCAGATCAAACGTTTATTATCGGAATATTTTTATCTCTGCTATGCGCTTACGTCAATCGCACACAATAAAATTATTTTTTCTTAGCGTTATCGTTACTAGAAAGTTTCTAGTTAAGACTGACGGATTTTAAATTGTATTTGCAGACACCGATAGCAGTAGCACTGCCATCTCTCCTGTTTGGAGCCTCCGCCATCATCTCTGGTATCTGTCTGATACTCACTCCGGAAACTCGAAACCTACCTTTGATGGACACAGTCGAGCAAGTGGAAGCCAGCGCTCAGCATGCTAAAGATATGAAAAAGCAGGGCAACACGAATGCAGGCTTCGAGGACACTGTAGTCTCCTCTGTATGATTTTGAAGTGTAATGGAGGGGGAGTACTCCGACAATCGGTATTCGAAGTTCATAATCATATCGTCCTCACTTCAATAACTGTTAGTGTGAGTGAAACGACACTAAACCGTTTGAACCGTTGTATATTTAATTTAGACATTTCATTTGTACCAAAAAATGCCTGTTACCTTTTAGACTAGATCTATGGATAAGAGCGAGAAGTAAATTGATTTTGGACAAAGCTTATATAGGTGAAAAAATTAAGTAAATGACCTGTTGTATGTAGTAGGTAGTGTACAGCACTGATATGGAATGGAACTAATCATTTTTCTAATTTGGAACGTCAATTTTTCTATTCGCACGCACACATACAACAAGTCATTTACTTAAGTTTTTCACCTATACATACCGGGAAAGATATACCAAATATGGAAAAGGGAAGTACTTTTACTCGTGAACATTATATTGCTATTGTTTAATCATAGGCGTACAGAACTTTTCAGTATTGGGATTTTTAAGTACCTACTGAAAAACACAGTGGTCAGGCTATCTATCTTGTCTTTTTCTAAGGGTATTTTCTGTTCCTTTATACATATATTACACTTTACGCTTACCGAAAATGTCCTATAAAAAGTGCCATAGTTACATAGTTTTTAAAATGTAAAGTTATGTTGCGGATCTATAGGGTGAAACTTAAATTGTGAACAAAAATATATGTTTTATGCTCAGTTAGTGCGGGACAATATAGTGCATTGACCTATTTGTTGAAATTTGTTATCCATGAGGGGCAGTAAGTAAACCCGTGTAGTATTCAAAATATCAAACCTTTTACCATTATTTGTCAGTAAACAAGGTAAATAAATTAAATAATATTTTATGTATTTGCAAAAAAGGTTTGGGAACCTATGCTATGTACGATCACATTCTTTAATTTAGGACCCATTTTTTCACAAAAATCGAATTTTCATAATTTCATTAAACAACTGTCATACAAGATGTCAGTTATTGATCATTGAGTGGGTCCTAAGTTAGAAAACGTGATTGTACCCAACGTCTAAAAGTGAAAACAAAATAAAAGGTTTGAAAATAATACGTTATTTATTTTATTAAGTTTTATAATCACACACCTCTTCAGTACCTAATTTTTTATCACAAGATCAAGAAATACAAAACAATATGCGTAAGGCCAGAAGGCCGGTGATCCTGCGAGGAAATTAAAACATTAGTTCATGAATCAAAAACCATACCGTGTGTGCTAATACTTGATTTACAAAGTTCTGTTTCACTTTCTCCGTATTTCGTAAATCCATATTAAAATTGTATCAACGTGCTCAAACTCACCTCTACCTATAAATAGCTTGTTACGTGGACATGTCTACAGGGACAAATTAACATGGTGCAAAAGTCACTCAGTTCCATTGATATAACACCGTCCATGACTGACAATTTCTCACACAAAAATTCGCAAAAGGAGATCTAAGGTCAAGGGCATCGCCGAGGGGGACAGCGGAAGGCACGGGAGGGCTGCCCCCCCCTCCTTATCTTATCTTATCTTACAATTAGGGGCCCTTACGGATACACTTCGACCCATTTGTGGATCTTTTGTGTAATTACCCCTCCTTCGCATTATTCCATTGCTTTTACCACCTCATTCTCCCCCCCCCCCCTCCGTAAAAAAAAAAAAAAGTTTTCACTTACTTCATAAGCTCTCGACTGTAACTAAAGGACTTTATTTGTTGAGCCACTTTAGAACGCTGTCGTATTAACAATGTCGATCCTTTACACCGTGTTTCACTATGACAGCAGCATGCTGAATATAAACAATTAATCCTCAAGTGTGTACATTGCTCATTCCCATCCCCTATACAGGGTGTATCAGACACCGCCTAACAATAACCCACTGGGGTATATAACCATAGCTATAGAAGCTAAAAAAAATATTTAAAAAAAAAATTGAGTAATTTTTTTTTTCTATAGGAATGGTAGTATTAACTGTAATCATTCCTATAGAAAATATTAAAAAAATTTACTCCAACTTATTTTTAAATATTTTTTTAGCTTCTATAGCTATGGTTATATACCCCAGTGGATTATTGTTAGGGGGTGTCTGATACACCCTGTACATCTACTAGTTCCCCTTCATCACCAGATGGCGACACCCTTGTCTACCCATTATACTTAACTGACGATACTGAGTTTAACGGTAAGACTAAAGATCTAGTAGTCGGCATGGGGCGCGTTGGCAGCCCATGCTTTGACCTTGGGCAGCGCCAGCACTTTATCCTTGAGAGCCTTGAGGTTGGGACACTTATCGTCGAGATCCGGCATTTGCAGCATCATCTTCATGCAGTCGTACATGCCAGCCATGAAGAAGTCCCCCCAGGACAACTGCAAATGGGAGTAAACCATGTTTAAGTTGGTTGTTTTGAATGTTCACGGAAAACGGAAACCTTTTTACAAGCTTTTAATTGGGCCGATGGGGTCAGAAGGTTCTCGAATGGCGTCCGCGGACCGGGAGACGAGCTGTTGGTAGGCCTCCAACAAGATGGAGCGACGACCTGATCAGGATCGCGGGATCGCGGTGGATGCGGAAGGCATAGGACCGGTCCGAGTGGAGAGCCTTGGGGGAGGCCTATGTCCAGCAGTGGACGTCTTTCGGCTGATATGATGAAGCTTTTAATTACAATACAAATACTCTTCCACAAATCAGTACAAAACAATACAGGAACAAAGAACAAAGTATACAATAAGCGGTCTTATCGCTTAGTAGCAAACTCTACCAGACAACCAATAAGACAGAGAAATAAGTTAAAGACAGTTCATGTAGGTGGTGGTTGTATACTTTCTTCTTTGTTTCTGTATTGTTTTGTACTGATTTGTGGTGTTCAATAAAGAGTATTTGTATTGTATTGTATTGTGGCGGAAACAAATAGACAGGAGAAACGCAGGGATATTATTTAGCTTCCCCTGTTTATTTATTTTTTGTACCCGCAATTTTTTGTACCGCGTACGAAAGTCAAGACCTAGTAGAAAACTAACACTTGAAAACTTATACTAGACGTACAAAAAACACATCATAATAGATTAACACTGGCTACTTTTTATCCCTAGCAGAGTGCCATGAAGTTTTTTTTTTTATTTATTTATTTGATAACGGGTTTCGTAAAAATTTTGTCACATTAGCCCATAGGGCAACAACGAATCATAACTTGCACTAACTTACATTGTTGATTGTTGGTCACATCAGCCAACCTGAATAGCATCAACGCGACGTCTGAGGCCGGTTGGGCTAAGATATTCAGAAACATCCCCGTGTCGTACATATTCAGATTGGCTGCTGCAACCAACACCTCCCTCGCAACGCGATTCCGAACACATTCCATTAGTAAGTGTTGGACATCTTCTATGGTACCGCATACTTCGCAATTTGGCGAAAGAACTTTTTTCATCAGATATCCAAACTTATTCAGTGGAACATGTCCAGTACGCAAGCCATGAAGTTAAAGTTAGATATATCCTGCATCAGTCAACATCAAATAAGATCTGTATTTTGCAGTAACAGACGGATTTTAACCATTTTCGATCACATTGATGAGAAAATCGGTAGGTAGCTTCTCACTGGATAGATAAGTTGGAACTGACCTTCCCATTGGCCAGATAGCCGTCATTCTCTTCGATGGTCTCTTCAATCTTGGCAAGCATACCAGGATAGTGTTCCTTGGCGAACTGCTCGTGTTTCTTCTTCTTCAACTCTGGGTCAGGCTCATACGTGACCATACCTCCCCCTAAAAACAGTACAAATCTGTAGAAATCAAGGGCCTTACCATGACGTCTTAAAGCGATCAATTGAGATTAAATTTTACGCTATAGCTCTCATTTCTAGTATGGATCTGACAGCGAGCGATCCAACTTTAGTACAATTATTGATCTGAGATTGCTTGTTTCAGTCTACCGCAAACTGCAATTAAAGTTGGTGTTAACCTTTTCGACGCTAACAGCTAGGGATGTGAAAAAATAATCGATTAAAAATCGACTTTTTTTAATGTAAAACTCGATTTTTATACGCGAGTTTTTTATTACAAATAATCGATTAATAATCGTTTTTTTTTTATAATCAAAAATCAAGCATAGTCGATTTTTTATCTACTACCCCCGACATTAAGTCTGGTGTTTTATAACCCGGACCGCGAACTATCAAAGAATACTATCTCCATGGAGATAATATTACGCATTAACGTCATCTGTGCGTCTGCGATGGCAGCCCTTCTGTGCTTTTGAAACAGTTTTAATTAATAAAACCATGATAAATAAAATATTTATAGCGTTTATTTTGAAATTCATTAAAAAATTAGGAAAAATCGTTTCATATCGATCGATAATCGATTTCTTACGTAGAATGTCACATCCCTACTAACGGCACATATCAGCACCGAAGGTTCAACGCCAACGACCTATATATACGTCCATTACTTCAATGCAAAAGCAATCTTCGTTCAATTAGGTTTAGGTTCAACTTAGGGTATCGTAATAATGTGCGGTAGCGAAAGTTGGGTATGGCAAAAGAAGCATGAAAGTAGAATAAATGCAGTAGAAATGAGAGCGTTAAGAAGTATGGAAGGTGTATCACTGAAAGATAGAATAAGGAATAGTGTGATAAGGGAACGTGCTGGCGTGAAAGAAGATATAGTGACTAGGATAGAAAAGAGTATGCTTAGTTGGTTTGGTCACGTAGAGAGGATGGTTGAAAGAAGATTAACTAAACATTGTATTTTATTAACCGACTTCAAAAAAAAGGAGGAGGTTCTCAATTCGGTTGTATTTTTTTATTTTTTTTTATGTTTGTTACTTCAGAACTTCGTCAGTTGTGGACCGATTTGGAAAATTCTTTTTTTGTTGGAAAGGGAATACTTTCAGGTTGGTCCCATTGCCACCAAATCAAGATCTGATAATGGGATCCTGGAGAAATCGAGGGCAACCTTCAAATTTTATAAGCACACCTATAGCGATTTTAACATTTTTGACACCAAATCAAGTATTTACATTCAGAAAGTATAATTTGGTGGACTGGACCTGATGAAGAAGACTGCTGATGGCCAACGGAACTCGCAAAAACTAAGTAATGCTCGCGCGGCTATAAGTGATCTCGATTTATATAGATAAGCAACTAAGAAGAAGAGGCTTTAAGCTGATGATTTTTTCGAACTGATCTGATGCTGAAGCCAACGGAACTCTGTTATAAAACAATGTAACTAAGCCGTGTTTGGGCTTAAGTGAATCGTTGTGAGATGCACTTTGGCTACAACTACTAAAAAGTGAGAAATAAAGAGAGCACGTATACCGTGTTTTGCATATTTTTTAGAAACTTCTAACGGTTAGGAATATTTTAGACGATACTTTTAAGTACCTAATATTTAGTAAATAGTGATGAACAGATTGCATTAGAGCTTAGAGCGTATTAATCGTGGTCCCACTGTTTTAAAAATACTCACTAGGAATAATAAAATTAGGTTAGGTTCGTTAGGTATCTTCAAATGCCCGAAGGGCAAACCACATAGAAATAGGTTCCGTCGACCTTATGGTGGAGTGTAATTCGACATTTTTATAACAGTGGGACCACAAGTCCATAGCGGGTATTAGGTTTATACATACATACATACCGTCACGCCTCTTTCCCACAGGGGTAGGTAGAGACTACTTTGTTCCACTTGCTACGATCCTGACATACCTACCTCTTTCGTTTCATCTACATAAATTGGTGTTAAAATTTGGATTAATTACAAAACGATTCACTAAAAAGCGTGAAAAAAAAAATTAAAATAAAAATAGAACCGCCTTCAATTCGCTACTTTAAAAATGTCAAATTAAAATTATTTTTCGATAAGTGCTACCTAATTATTTATATTGTGTGAAGTCGGTGCCTCAGCTCAAATAGTTCCAAGCCGAATATTATAGGTACTATAATAGGCAGATAGACTAGGTGCACTTCTGCCCCGCTTATCACACATAAATATAACAGTGGCGCGGACTGAGGCACCGACTTCAACATATAAATAATTAGGTAGCACTTATCGAAAAATAATTTTAATTTGACATTTTTAAAGTAGCGAATTGACAATATTTCAAATTTCTTTATATTCATAAATCAAAAACCATTTCGAGAGAAACACTTGTAGAACACAAAAAAAATATTTTTGGATTTTTTCGTACAGTATTTTTTGGAAAAATGAGCAAAATATGTAAAACAGGAAATGACGTCCAGCGGCCGGTCCAATACTGCCATTATAAAAAACCTTGTCTTCCGGGTTTCCCTTTGACATTTACAACTTTCACAAAACAAACACTACTGACAGCTGACGGTTAATTCATTCGCACACCGCTCGGCTTTGTTGCCATCGGGAACACTAGATAACTGTTTGCCGGGCAATAATGATAATATTATTGCAAGTTTTCATTTAAAATCATATTTTTTGTGAAGTATTCTGTTTGAGTTTGTCAGTTCGTTTTGACGTTCATCGACAGTGACAACTGCATTCACTGTCAAAGTATTTAAGCACAGGTTTTGGCGGTCAATTAATGTAATTATTTCAACGTTTTTTTAAGTGTACGAAACAAAGCAGTGACGTCATTTCGCTAATACTTGACGTTTGTTACTTACGTCCTTTCTGCTTGAGCAATGATTTAAATGGATTTTTCCACGAAAATACAAGATTTTCACGAATATAAAAAAATATGGGTGTCTTAAATTTGTGCGCTCTTTCCAGCCAGACAATAAAAAGTTGCTCTTAAAAAATTGAAATATTGTCAATTGAAGGCGGTTCTATTTTTTATTTTAAATTTTTTTATATGGGGAGTGTGAATAGGTGCGTTGGGAGGGGAAGGCCTAGACGGACGTTCCGTGAGCAAATTGGGGACGTTTTGGAAAAAGGTCAGTTCAAGAGTACCCGAAACCGACGAGCTAATACGAAGAGATTGATGAATGTGGATGAAGCGAAAGAGGTATGTCAGGATCGTAGCAAGTTTAACAAAGTAGTCTCTGCCTACCCCTGTGGGAAAGAGGCGTTGTATGTATGTATGTAGGGCATCGCAATAAAGAAGTCTGGCGTATGGATGATGTCTCTTGCATTTGACGTGGCGGTGAAAACGATGAACTTACTGATGAAGATGTCTGTGCAGTGGTCGATGATGCAGTCGATGTTGAAGTCCTCCTTGGCGTTGGAGCCCGTGAGGCCGTACTCTCTGCCGAGGTAGCGCGCCGCGGCCACGCTCTGCGCGAACTGCTGCCCGTCTATTTCCAGCACTGGCATCTGACCGAATTTCATCTCTGAAAAATTACAGGGTCTATCGTTAGTTAACTAATTAATTAGAGACTGTTGGGATTAGAAGAGTTTGAAACGAACTACAAATGTACGTAATCACGTCGGGGTCACCACTTTACCAGCAGGATTATTATTATTATTATTTATTATTTAAAATAATACACCAGCAGCTCTTTGAGCTGATGCGTGAGGATTTCTGCTGGTAATAGTTTAGGGGAGGAGCAAGGATACTACATTTTGTAGTTCGTTTCAAACTCTTCTAATCCCAACAGTCTAACTAATTAATTAACTAACTAACTCTAATTAAAAAATATACATAACTATGATTTTATACTAACGTAGCCCTTAGTCAGCGATCTTCATAATCGATAAGATCGGTTATGAGATTTACAATATGTGAATATGGCACGTTAGAAACGTGCCATCGCAAACTGTTATAATATAATACTAGCCTAACATGTGGCTTCCGCCACAGGCAACTCCTGTCTAAGTTTTTCGTGCTAGGTCACAGTTAACGATGAAAAGGCCGATAACCTCTTAATTATTCACATAATAATTTTAAGTACAGTGTTTTTCGCTTAATGATGCTGCGAAAATAGCGTGAGAAGACATAATGACATTGTATTCGCTATTAATTATGATAATAAAATTGTACGTGGAAAATACAAAACAATAGAAACCATAGCTGTAAGTACCTGCTCCTTTCAAAACAAGTGAATTTGACCGTACCTATCTTTATAATATAACTAGCTTCTGCCCGCGACTTCCTCTACGGAGAATTATACATATAAACCGTTCTCTTGAATCACTCTATCTATATATTAAAAAAAACCGCATCAAAATCCGTTGCGCGTAGTTTTAAAGATCTCTAAGCGTACATAGGGCCAGACAGATAGCGGAAAGCGACTTTGTTTTTTGTACTATGTAGCGATGTAGTGATATTATTTCATCTTATCTCAATTCTCATGTAAAAGGATTATGATGATGTTTTCAATGATTCACGGTCACGTTCATTCAAAATATTATAGGCCCACCGTCAGTCAGTCAGTCTACCCGTGATCATGATGCATGCAACTGCGTCGAAGTCGGGAGCTCAATAAAGGTAATCGCGGTTCATATCCCGTCTACAACATTTCGTATGATGATGTTTGTTCTACTTACTTGGTTTCCACTGTGGCCACTCGTCCTTGGGGATCCGGATGTCTTCGAACTCCTGGCCACCGTACGCCAGCATCATCCTCAGACCCTCAGCCTTGGCCTTCGCGGGGAAGTAATATACCTTCACGTTGTTCATGATGAATCTAGAAAGGAAAAAATATCACACACACTCGTAGAACACTTTTAGCACGAATGGCGGAAAAAATCCGATAGTGTGCAAATATTACGAACACCTACCCTCCGATATTAAAAATGAACAAAATGACGAAACAAGGACGAAACATTTGAGCGTCGTTTGAAAGTAAGTTAGTAAATGCTTTATTGTACAAATATAAAGAAGAATTCACAAAAAAATAAAAATAAAATTAATATAATGCACAAATGCGAACTTATCCCTGTAAGGGATCTCTACCAGTTAACCTTTGTTGTAAAGTCCTTTTGTGGAATGAGTTTCTGGGTATGATATTTTTATTTATTTAAAATGCATTATCTTAATTTATCTGTACCAGATGTCACGTAGTCTTGTTACTATGCGTTTTTTTTGTCACTAAGCGTCTGTTTGAATCACGATCTTTGGTCTGAATAATATTGTCGGTACGACACTATTACATTATCACGGAATGATAAGGGCCCGGGTTTATAGGTACCTATGTTATTTATGTTGTTTTATGTTGTTATTGTGGAACAAAGTAGTCTCTGCCTACCCCTGTGGGGAAGAGGCGTGACGATATGTATGTATGTATGTATGTATGTTATTTGTTATAGTTTTTGTTTTTTTTCCTTGTAACATACCTACATAGTGTAAGTGAAGTGTGTTTTGGATTTCATTTTGACAAATTTTAAGCCATGTTTAAAGTAGGTGACAGATGGGCGAGTAAGTTCGCGTACTTACGCCTCGACAACTTTACTCGCCCGTGAGTCAGTTTAAGTACGCGTACTATTAGGCCTCTTGTAGACGTCCGGTATTTTCACCGGACAACGGTCCGTCTATAAACGGATATCCTTGTAGACATGTAAATTTTTTACCGGATTGATGTCAGTTTCGTATGCCGTCTCCATGCGTCAGTTCTGAACAGATTGTGAATTGGGTTGCACGCGTGTGATAATGTCGAACAATAAAAAGAAAAAGCTCATATTGGCGTACTATACGTACAAGAAGCAGCAAAAAATTACAGAAAAACGTAAAAGATCATTGTGGGTGCATCCTATATTATTGGAAAGGGATAATTATGGTACATTTCATACTCTTTTTGAGGAGTTGGAAGAAGCTGAAATGAATTTTTTTAATTTATAGTTATCAACAATTCCATGTCGAAATCCATTTTGAATTAAAAGCGCAATGAGACGGCGGCTATTAACAAAAAACGGGCGATACGTCCGTCAGCGTCTACATACACCAATACACTGGCATGGATGACCGCTTTTCTTACACTGGACCGGTGTCCGTCGCGCCGAGGGGAAGCGGAGATGCATCCGGCGAAAATTGTTCGCCGGACAAGTATCCGGTGCGTGTACACACATCCATTGTCGCGGCGAAGCGCGAATTGGACCGAGCGACGAGTGGATTTCTGTACTGTCATTGATTTTGTACGTTGGTATCACTGTGCGTGTGACGGATGACATGACAGTCTCGGGAACTGACGTTTTTACAGCTTTTGGCGCCTTTGGCGGGTAAGCCGAGAGTGGAGAGGAAAAAGATAGTGGTTATTACGGAAGAAGTTCGTGAAAGTGGACAACGGGTGTAAAAGCTGATTAACTTGAGCTAAGTATTAGATTAGGTTAAAATACAACAGACATAGTAAAGGTTCTGATCATAGTAATTACGAATACATATGTAAATGGGATCCCAAGTGCTATGTACGTTTTGTTCATTGAAGTATTGTACTGAGGCTGTAATCTCGAGGTAGCCTTGTCTATACTTAGTGCTGATATCAAATTCTATCAACAGGCGGTGGAAATAATCTCCAGGCACCAGAGGGAAAATATATATATATCGTAGCGAAGCAGATAATCGACGACAACCGGACGGTGACTGGACGTTCAGGTAGGACTTGGAAATTATAATGATTACCACCATCTTACGCCAAAACCTAGGTTGATAGAAAGTTTATAGTAAGAACCGATATTCATAATACAAATATAAAGAAAGAGATTACATTGATTAAATTCCTTTTGTGATTTGGCGTCATGGTGGAGCGTGCTGGGATATTTCCAAGTCCAATGTGAACGATTATAATTCGTCTCATTTAGATAATCGAAAGTAAGGTTAGAAAAAAAGAGGTGTATTGTTCTGTTTCTGTGTCTATATAATTATTCAAGTAACCCTTGCTGGACGCCATCTATCGAGCAATGGTAAGTACGTGAAATTGTCGTATCGATTTGGCAGTGATCAAATCATCGATTTGTAACGGTTATTGTTTTTCACAACTAAGTTTTCGTGCGCTGCATTATAAAACATTACGTATTTTATAATGTTGCTAGGGTTGCCAAATTTTTTTTTAAGGTTTAATGTTTAAGAGGCTGACAACCACCTAATTTTGTTGAAATTTATGTTATTTAAGCACTTTTTTAAGAAAAACTACACACAAAATATATATATGTTAATTTTCATCATATTTCAAAGACGCTGAATGGACTCGATACATAATTGAACAAAATCGGCTCGATAGAAAATAATTGCAAAGATTGGTCTTAAAATCATCATTAAACGGTTCTATGTCTTTGTTTTTTTTTTTTTGACGTATGGGTCTGCAATTAAATACATTAAGTCAACATATTCATACCTAAACGGCTAACGAGTCATAAATAATCCATACTTTTTTATTTCTTATTATTTGTGTCTTATTTTCAAGAGTTTAGACGCGCGCCAAGTTGCCGGAATAGTTTGTTCTCTTTTACTAACAGGTACGCGAACCGTATGTGTGAAGAGTGGCACTGCTCAAGATCATTTGCTGTTGACAGCGCCTTAAGATTATTCATTTCTCAAAAGAATTACATTCACTTAAAATGAAAAAAAAAAAAAAAAGGAAAAAACATGTTTTCAAAATGAAAATATTTCGACGGTTAGGTTAATCTAACATGCAAATAAAATAAAAAGTACATATTTCGAGGGTAGTTAAACGTAATACAATTCAAGCTGTTCTTCGCGTACTTTCTTGAGAAAAATAAGTAAACAGGGTAGTTAATTACTAATTAAACGAGCGCAACTGATGTAGCAATAAGTGTTGAGCGTACATAGCAGACTTCATTGGTCTAACTGGTCGAAGCAATTTTTTAAATGTTATTGCGGATTTAGCTGTCTTAATATCTGATGGTAATTTGTTGTATAATTTTACACCTTCATACATTATAGATTTTTTTCCGTAATTAGTTCGCGATTTGTGTAACAAGATTCCGCTTTGCCTCCGACTTAGCTTTTGTAATTGTTGTTTTTTAGTAAATACAATTTGTGTGTTTATGTCTTTATTTAAAATTTTACGCACTAATAAGCAAGTAAAATAAATATACGGGTGCGATATGTTCATTATTTTAGTTTTCTTATAAATCATAGTTGTAGATGTTAGAAAATTATAACGGAATAAAACCTTGATTAGTTTGTTTTGGGCCACTTTTTTACAAGAAATGTCTAAAGTATATTCAGGTCTGATTTTAGAAAAATGAACAGTATTTTATTTATTTATTGTTTTAAATACATACTATCACACATAATATAATAATAAATGGATTTACTTCGAACAGCAGAGGTTCATTTTGTTAGTTACATAGTATGTATAATAATGTGTTTGCATGCTGAAAAACAGTAAAATACGGTTGAAAACAGTATAGTTAGCAACCCTAAATGCAGCGTACGTAGCGTTGACGTAAAAGTCAAATTGTGATGCGACATAGTTCGTCACCGATGAATAGTAACGATGAAATGATAAGCTGGAAAATCAAGTGTTAATATTTTTATGTAAACCATAATCTTGGGTCTCCTGGATGCGGATCAGTAGAACCCCGTCCACCTTTTGTTGTTTGTGTCTGTTAATTCTGTGTAAACCCTGTTAGAGCTGACAATAGCCGCGGTCATGTTTTGACGCGGATCGTCCTGAGTGGTTTTCGGTCTGGCAGACAGACCAAGAACAGGTTACAGTCCCGCAACCCGACGCGTGCTGGGTGTGGCTACCATGGTGGTCTCTCAAAGTGTGATGCGGAGGTTGGATCTGGCGACCCGACGCGTGCTGGGTGTAAACGTTCTCGTTCGCTCAGCAAATGACGCAGATCAATGTGTACCGTCATGGCATGACGGAGCGCTGTATTATTTTGTTCGTGCAGCGTTTTGTCAGACACGGTGGCAGGTATTATTTATTGTTGTTTAAGTCTGATAATTCTGTGTAAACCCTGTTAGAGCTGACAATAGCCGCGGTCATGTTTTGACGCGGAATCCGCGTCGCGGATCGTCCTGAGTGGTTTTCGGTCTGGCAGACAGACCAAGAACAGGTTACAGTCCCGCAACCCGACGCGTGCTGGGTGTGGCTACCATGGTGGTCTTTCAAAGTGTGATGCGGAGGTTATAGGATCTGGCGACCCGACGCGTGATGGGTGTGAACGTTCTCGTTCGCTCAGCAAATGACGCAGATCAATGTGTACCGTCACGGCATGACGGAGCGCTGTATTATTTTGTTCGTGCAGCGTTTTGTCAGACACGGTGGCAGGTATTATTTATTGTTGTTTAAGTCTGATAATTCTGTGTAAACCCTGTTAGAGCTGACAATAGCCGCGGTCATGTTTTGACGCGGATCGTCCTGAGTGGTTTTCGGTCTGGCAGACAGACCAAGAACAGGTTACAGTCCCGCAACCCGACGCGTGCTGGGTGTGGCTACCATGGTGGTCTCTCAAAGTGTGATGCGGAGGTTATAGGACCAGCTGGCGACCCGACGCGTGCAGGGTGCAAATGCTTATGTGCTTTTGCTCAATCTATGACGCTGGCTGAGACAGACAAGAGTCCAGCAGCCCATACCGGGGTAGAGTGTTCAGTCACTTGCTGGGACTGTTAGAGACGGGGTAGAACTGGATCAATGCAGAGACCAGCATATTGGTTGAATGATGGTTTGAGTATTAATAGTGATGATCAATGGTGACATTCTATGAAGCATGTTAAGAGTTTACTATTGTTTGACCAACTTGGTACAGTAGATAGTGCAGACATGTGAGTAAAATGATAATTTTATTCGATGTATTGTATATCGATTTCAATCAATTAACTAGTATGTGGTTATGAAAATAAATCGTAACGATCATCGATATATATATCGATATATATGTATATACATAGTTTTTTTATTTTTTTGTATTAAGAAAAATACGACTTTTACGCGGTCTTTCCGTTCGTTGACAAACGTCAAAGTGAAAATTCTCTCGTATTGTACCGTACTGGTATGGTTTACATTAAAGTTTGTCTCAAAGTTGTGTAAAAGTTAATAAAACGAAAATATCGCGTAATAAGTGGATAAAAGTATGTAATTGCCTTATAACTGGATAGGTACTCGTATTTTGTGATGAAATCGTCTGGCTAAAGCTAAACGCAGCGTTGTTACTTTCATGGTAAGTGCAAGATGAATCCGTACTGAACATTATTCACTGCGGTGGATTTCGATTGAAAATGATGCAGGATTGTTGGCCAAATATCGCAAATGGTGACGAACTCGCAGCTTTTCTTTTGGCTGGGGAGGCTCTGGACGCTGTTGGCGGTCCAGAGATGGTAGACAAGAGTACAAGCGCGGTCATCAGCATGAACATATAGACTTAGCAGAAGAAGACATATCTGAAAGTCATCAGCATGATGTAGATATAATAGAATTTCCTACGGCTATAGAAGGACCCTTAGAACTAGTATAGATAAGAGAACATTCGCACAGCGGATGTCGTTGAAGTGTTGGAAGTCTCGTGTCTCTGATTGAGGGACATGACCGGGGATGCCGAATGGCAAGGTCATGGTGGAGATGTCGCGGAGCACCGCGATTCTCATGTTTGTGGTGTTATGTTTTTTACCTTTCTTTATGATTTATGGAATGGCAACACTATTCATGTTATATACACTACCTACTTACTATTATAGGGAGGTGGTGAGTGGTGAACTTCTCCCGCTAGAGCGCTATGACGGTTCTTGAACGTCTAATGTTTTATTCAAGAAATTTACCATAACACGATAGATGGCGGTACCTGCACCCATTTTGCGCTGTAATATCGAGCATGTACAAAGTTTTCTAAAGCACCTGATAGATTGCGGTATCTATACCTATTCAGCGCTGTGCTTCCTTGTAGTGCCAGTGTAATGTATGTAGTGTTCAATAAAGAGTATTTGTATCGTATTGCAGCATTTGCAGCCACGAGGAACTTGTTTCCGACTGCCGCCGATGGATGGCGCTTGTGCCTCCGTGCCACATGCTAACGTTATGTTCCGCTAATAATATTATTTAACGCACCAGTTGGTGGATGACAGCAGTCACCCTATAGTGGATATGGCAGTAAAAAAGTCTACTTGGGAAACATACATTAAGTCAATGTTTGCAGACGACTCCAGAATTACTGCGCCGAGCTGGGAAGAAACGCCAACTTATGCAGACCATCAAAAAGCGTAAAGTTGTCTATTTCGGCCACGTGCTTAGGCACACCAGATATGAACTCCTGCAACTAATAATGATGGGCAAAGTAGCAGGCAGAAGAGCCGTTGGCCGTAGGAAGAAGCCGTGGTTACGCAATATCCGGGAGTGGACCGGGGTCGCAAGTGCTGCCGAACTTTTCAACCTCGTGAAGGATCGGAGGAAATATGCGGAGCTAACTGCCAATCTCCACTAGTTGGAGAGGCACTATAAGAGAGAGAATAATAATATTATATATCCCGTGTTTTGTCTTCATAAATTAATTAGTTTCACAAGAAAGTAAAAGTGCGTTATTACGGAAGGGAGTAAGTGCAACAGTGCAAGTATAATGAGTTGAAAAAATGGAGTTTTGTTTTATACAGAAGAGAGAAGGAAATGTGAGGTCAACCGGCAGAAAGTGTGCTTGTGCGAGAAAAATGCTAAATAACGTGATAACCGATGCGCCCTACGTGCATGTTTTTTTTAAATATATATTAAAACCGACAAACGGGCATACGGTGCACCTGATGGTAAGTAATCACCGCCGCCTATAGACAACTACAGCACCATTGGGACTGCTAGCGCGTTGCCGGCCATGTAAGAAGTGGTCCACTCACCTCTTAAAGACCGTTTTAATCGTATGTATCTAAGTGTTTGACAATTGTATTTGTTTTGGTTGTTTTGCACAATAAAGACTTCACACACATATAATAAGGATGACTCCGGTGATTGATGTCAGGCCTTTGGAGGTCCATTCGAGGGGTGTCCCCTATTACACCCTATTGAAGACTGGGAAGGGAAAGGATTGTCGAATGTACGCGTTAACTGTTCGTCTTCCTTTTGCCTTCGGGAGTGTCGCGGCGAAGCGCGAATTGGACCGAGCGACGAGTGGATTTCTGTACTGTCATTGATTTTGTACGTTGGTATCACTGTGCGTGTGACGGATGACATGACAGTCTCGGGAACTGACGTTTTTACAGCTTTTGGCGCCTTTGGCGGGTAAGCCGAGAGTGGAGAGGAAAAAGATAGTGGTTATTACGGAAGAAGTTCGTGAAAGTGGACAACGGGTGTAAAAGCTGATTAACTTGAGCTAAGTATTAGATTAGGTTAAAATACAACAGACATAGTAAAGGTTCTGATCATAGTAATTACGAATACATATGTAAATGGGATCCCAAGTGCTATGTACGTTTTGTTCATTGAAGTATTGTACTGAGGCTGTAATCTCGAGGTAGCCTTGTCTATACTTAGTGCTGATATCAAATTCTATCAACAGGCGGTGGAAATAATCTCCAGGCACCAGAGGGAAAATATATATATATCGTAGCGAAGCAGATAATCGACGACAACCGGACGGTGACTGGACGTTCAGGTAGGACTTGGAAATTATAATGATTACCACCATCTTACGCCAAAACCTAGGTTGATAGAAAGTTTATAGTAAGAACCGATATTCATAATACAAATATAAAGAAAGAGATTACATTGATTAAATTCCTTTTGTGATTTGGCGTCATCCATTGTGTGCCATACACCACCGCGAGTCCGGCAAATAAAACGGTCCGTTGTCCGGTGAAAATACCGGACGTCTACAAGAGGCCTTAGAGTAATGAACAGGCGAGTAAAGTCGTCGAGCCGTAAGTACGCGAACTTACTCGCCCGTCTGTCTGGGTCTTAAAGTATATTTAACACCATAGATGGCACGATAAATAAAAATGATGTATCAGACAGCAAGGTTTTAAAAATAAGGTTGAGCTATAAAAGTTGAATTCTTTATCTTTGAAGACTTATTAATATTGATTTTGATGACTTTATGATGATGCTGATTTTTTTTGCATGACACGCAAAAAATATTAATGCGTCGGAATGCTCAATTAAAATTACCTAGGTAACAAAAAAAACGGAATGTTTTTTCTAGATTATTTCAGTAGGTAGCTGTGGTCAGACATATAACTTTTAAACGATCTAAAATCGCTGAACAATATGGAGTTATTTCGATAGGTTTTGAGACGAGCCATTTGGTTTTTAGTTATTTACATCAATTAATAGTAATAATAATCATTTAAAGTCGTCGCAAAATAAGCTTATTAAGCTTCAAAATTAAGCTTCAGAACATTTCGATCGGTAAAAAATAGAGAACTTCATGGGCGTGAACTGTCAAAACGGGCCTTTTAAATTGCGACGACTTTATCTATACTATTATTATACAGAGGTAAAGTTTTGAGTTTGAGAGGTTGTAGAGGGTAGGGGGTACTTAATCTACAGGCACAGGCCTACTGTGACACTCCCCACAATTGAATAACTTTACTTTTTTATCTCCGCGATAATATAGTGAAGTCACTACACCCATACATCTATCGATTGGTTAAAAAACCGGTCCGATGACTTGTTTTCCATAACTTGACTTCACTATTATCGCGGAAGTAAAAAAAATACCAAATCAAAACCGCATTATCTGTGAGTTTTATAGGCTAGGTCTGCGCGGACGAAGTCGTCGGCAAAAGTTTCAGATAGGTGTGAAGATGAAGATTGATATAATACATATAATGTACAAATAATAATCATCTCTTCTTCTATTTATATCAACTATATTATCAAATATATTATTTACAAAGTCGGGTTAGTTATTAATAAGTAAACAATCAAAATTAAAATTACCTATAAATTATATAATTAACTAAATGGAAAAAATCACAATATTTATAAATAAAAAAATACATACCTTGCATTCAATTCTGGATAGACGGTATGAAAACGACAAACATACAAACAAAGCGAAAATTTCAAAACGCATTACCATTTAATCACGTCATTTTAGAATTATTAAGCAATATTTTCAAACGTGAATTTATTTCATTTACTCTATACCTAATTATGCACACGTACACATTGACCTTGTCTAAAAAACTGTCGAATCAATAGTACAGAGAGTTAGTTTACTCACATGAATTGACCTTGCCTAAATAAATTTTATTACTGAATCAAAAGGTAACAACAGTAGGTAAATTTACTCACATGGTGCCTCGGCCAACAGTCAAACACAACTAAGTCAATTTACCTCTGCTGTGGCTACACAACACAGCATGGCGTCTACAGCCGGATTCTAGCTCACGATAACGGTACGATAAGATAACATTATGATTACTATGTGAGATATAGACCTAGGCGCGCGGGTAGAAAAATACCGGTCAAGTAGGACTCGATTCCGATTCGAGGAAAAAAAAAGCCGTGGTAGCCTAGTGGTTTGACCTGTGGCCTCTCAAGCAGAGCGTCGTGGGTTCAAATCCTGGGCTCGCACCTCCGAGTTTTTCGGAATTTATGTGCGAAAATTACATTTGAAATTTGCCATGACCTTTTCGGTGAAGGAAACATCGCGAGGAAACCTGCACACATCTGCGAAAAAATTCAATGGTGTGTGTTAAGTTCCCAATCCGCACTGGGCGCGCGTGGGAACTATAGCCCAAACCCTCCAATACACGGAGGAGGCCTATGCCATGAGGCACGCCGAATTACGCGACAATTTAATAAAAAAAAATATATAAAAAAACAACGTACTTACTGAAATTGTAGCGAGTTCGGAATAAAAAGGCTATATTATTATTAATAATTATTATTACAGGACTCGATTCTGTACAAATTCGGCAAATGAACGAATCCTGTGCTAGCAGTGGATGCTACCCTATTCAGATTCTTTAGCTGTCATTTTTGATACTTTTAGTATGAATTTGACAGGGATACAACTTGGGTTCGGAATTGAATCGCTCCTAAGTAAAATGCAGGCAGTGAGAGGCCATTTTATGTTGCTTACTTGTTTAGATGAACATAAACGGGTTACGGAACTCTAAAAAATCAAGTTTTTTTTTGGCTAAATACTTTGTTTATGAGACTCTAGCCTAGAGCGTAACTAGCCACACGAACTTGATATAAGATGTTTGCGTCAAAATCTTTTACGTCGCCCCGGCTATTTTATAAAGCTATACAATGTATAATTTGAAAGCGGAAGTCTCTATCTAACACATAGGGTCAGAAAGAGACTTCCAGTTGTAAATTGTAATTTGTAGCTTTATAAAATAGGGTCCTGGTATCCATGTTGTTATTGTTCGTACCTACTTAAATCAAATGGTTCCACGTAGCCAGAATACGCGCCGTCTGCTATGTATAGCATGATGGGTGTGTTTGGGAGGTGATGCAATCTATTCATTGCTACAGGATGTTACCCTGTTGTTTGTCCGTGTATCAACCGATAACAAGCTGTTTCATTTGTTGTTTAGGATAACCGATAATTTAGTTTACTCGAACCGCGCGCATTGACAGCCTCAATTAAGATATAGCCGTGTCTTTAAACGTTGCTAAACAACTGTGTAAATTTTGACCAGGGCCGTCTTTAAACTATTTGAGGCCCTGGGCACATTAGGATCATGGGGCCCCTATGACCTAAATATCGGTTATCATTTGGTAATCTGGCAGGAACTAGGGGGCCCCATTCGATCGCGGGGCCCTGGGCACGTGCCCATAGTGCCCAGTGGAGAAGAGGGGCCTGATTTTGACTCGACTTGACAGTTGGTTTATATAATACAATACAACACAAATACTCTTTATTGAACAACAATACAGAAACAAAGAACAAAGTATACAATAGTCGGTCTTATCGCTTTTATCGGTTATGTTTTTAAACAGTAATTGTTTCTGTAGCGTGAACAACTTTGCCCGATCCTGCGCGATCATCCACAGCTTTCCAGCCGACTGCTAGCAATGGCTAGCACAAAAGCGCGCGAGAGCTGTGTCGTAGACTAACCGTCTCTTTCTAGAACGAATAGTATAAAAAAATATGGGTAGTCTATAACGCTCGCGACAAAGCTCTCGCTCTCTTGTGCTAGCCGTGTAGATGGCATATTTTAGGAGGCAACTTTGTACCTACAGGGTGTATCAGATACCCCCTAACAATAATCCACTGGGGTATATAACCATAGCTATAGAAGCTAAAAAATATATTTTAAAAAAATTGGAGTAAAAATTTTTTTGTACTTTGTATAGGAATGATTATAGTTAATTAATACTACAATTCCTATAGAAGATATAAAAAATATTACTCCAATTTTTTTCAAAATATTTTTTTACCTTCTACAGGTTGTATCTGATAGCCCCTAACTATAATTCACTGGGGTATATAAGCATAGCTACAGAAGCTAAAAAAAATATTTTAAAAAAAATTGGAGTAAAAAAAATTTTATATTTTCTATAGGAATGGTAGTATTAACTGTAATCATTCGTATAGAAAACATAAAAAAAAAATTACTCCAATTTTTTTTAAATATTTTTTTTAGCTTCTATAGCTATGGTTATATACCCCAGTTTATTATTGTTAGGGGGTGTCTGATACACCCTGTTTAATATAAATGATTGTAGCTAACAGAAATTAAAAAACATGTTTGGACACTCGAGGTTTAACACACGTCAATATTGGCACAACCTTATCAGAAGTCACACCACTACGTGATATCATCATAGCAACACGTTATCATTTAATATTGTCTATCTCGAGTGCTTTAGTTTTGTTTTGCTTCGTTTCGGGTGGCACAAGTGGCAGTTTAGTTGGTACATTTAAAGTAAATAGCAGGACAGGACTGATATAAATATAATCTACTAGCTGTTGCCAGCGACTTCGTCTGCAAAGAATTCGTTTATCGCTATCCCGCGGGAACTACACAATTTTCCAGGATAAAAAGTAGCCTTTGTGCTATTCCAGACTTTTCTCTATTCCAGACTTTTCTCTATCTATGTGCCGAATTTCATCCAGATCCGTTGGGCCGTTCTGGCGTGATTGAGTAACAAACAAACATCCATATTTTCGCATTTATAATATTAGTTGGATTAATTAAACTGTATTTGTCACAAATATCACTTATATACCTAATAGTGGTTATAATGTATATTTTGTTTTTAAAAAAGGCCTTTCTTCCAAGCTTCTTACAGATAATTCTTCTTATCGATGATGACCCATCATTATTTGGATTCCCCTTTACACACATACGCCCACAATCATGCTAAACGTGGCCTATAGGTATTGTTGCTCTAGCTAGGGTATATCTACCCTGTAAGAGATAAAGTCGTGATTATTGTCAAGGACATAAATATATGTACGTTACCAAAACGTCTATACACCTTTATGACATAAACAATAAGGCCGATGACACATATATTTGACATGATGGCTGTAGCGATCAGTCGTTGGTCGTGGTCCACCTGCCTAGTTCACTTGGGTGGACCACGGGCACTTTTTCTTGCCGATGGTCCACCTCAGTACACCTGGGTGAACCACACGGGCACTTTTTCTTGCCGATGGTCCACCTACCTAGTTCACTTGGGTGAACCACGGGCATTTTTTCTTGCCGATGGTCCACCTCAGTACACCTAGGTGAACCACACGGGCACTTTTTCTTGCCGGTGGCCCCGCTACAGTTTGTCCACCTAGTTTTCGACCCTTTTTCTGGGTATTTTGCCCTTGAGGCAAATGAAGATACCTAACTAACCTATCCTACCAATTTTTGTATGTATTAAAATAATAATCTGTCACATGGAATTAATTTAAGGTGGACCACGGCCCATAGTAATTTGCCCGTGGTTCACCTAGGAAAACTGAGATGGACCATTGGCAAGAAAAAGTGCCCGTGTGCCTAGTTAGGCAGGTGGACCACGACCGAAGACTTGTATCGATATTTATGCCCTTGACTGTATGTATGTATGTATGTAAAAGTAAAAATATTTAACACCGATTAAATAATATTCAATGGAGCACGCTGTATCTCGTCGAGTCCTTGACTTTGAACGATCATGACTTGCATATTGTTTTTTAACGACCATAGCGATGCTACAGCCAATACAATTTCAGCTCTATTGTTTTACGATTAGAGTTGTTGTACTTGTGTTTTCGTAGCGTCACTTACGCCGTTCCATTTTGGAGATTAACATATACGAAAACAACAAAATTTCACTTATAAGTGATTCATAATAAGTGACTTTGGATTAGGATTTTTAATGAAATTTGGAAACAAATAATAATAAATACAAAAATATGGCTCTATCCATTGGACAACTTTGCCAGTGTCAAAGTAAAAACAGCACGTCTAGCATGAGAGCGCGCAAGAGTGGCGTCTCGCACGATGTAGATTGCCCGTCTTTTTCTTACTGTTCGATTTAGAAAGAGACGGGTCTATATCGCGCGCGACGCGACTCTCGTGCGCTATCGTGCTAGCCGGGTATTTTTAAAATAATTATGTCGGCCTTTGTATCGTAACTCGGTCTCCTTCGGTCCTTCTCCTCCTGTGTGCTCTTGGCCCTTAGCCGTCGGTCAACTATACCTCTATGTTTAGTTCTACCTTGGGTAGGTTGGAAACAATGTTTTTTTTGTGAAACTTATGCAACTTCCCTTAAATTGACATAATTAAAAAAAACACGATTTCAGCCTCAGCGTAATTTTAGTCCAATAATTCCGTGTTAAAAAAATACAAAAAGGTATTCTTAGAACTTTTACAATATAGTGTACCTACATTTCCAAATTAAAGGTTAAGTGAAAAGTGTTTAGAATCCATAGAAACAACTGTAATGTCTATTTATGTCAATCCTACTAACTATGCAATTTCCGGGATAAAAACTATGCTATGTCCTTCCCCGGGACTGTAACTATCTCTGTACCAAATATCATTAAAATCGGTTCAATGGTTCAGGCGTGATACCGTAACAGACAGAGTCACTTTCGAATTTATAATATTCATCATCATCATATAAACATCCCACTGCTGGGCACAGGCCTCCTCTCAGAATGAGAGGGCTTGGGCTATAGTCACTTCCCACGCGGGCCCAGTGTGTCTCTCTTGATAATATTAATATTAGTAGGAAGCAGTGGCGTGGCGTCCATAGAACTCGATTCCCACTTGCTTGCCTATTTTAAGGCAGTTGGGCAATTTATTGTGCGGAATTAGAGGAAAAGGCTAGTTAAGTTCCCTTCGGCTTGCCTTCTGATATACTTGACGCCACGCCACTGGTAGGAAGAGACAATGTATTAAATCAAATTAGTTTAAATTGAACTGCATCCCTTTCTACCGTGTTCACATTGCGCGTAAGAGACAAGAGACGGAAGCTTTACGTCCGTTATACTCCAGCGTATAAAGGTTAAATATTATGTCAAATTATTATAAGAAAACGGGACTTAACTTATCACGTAAATAACAAGTATTTTTGTAAATACCTCCACGTTTCGGACGCGACTTTGCATCCATGGTCTCGAGAGGACTGAAGAGGCGGGTACCTATCAACATTTTAGCTGCACGGGTCCATGATGGGGGAGTCCTCTCGAGACCATGGATGCAAAGTCGCGTCCGAAACGTCGAGGTATTTACAAAAATACTTGTTATTTACGTGATTAAGTCCCGTTTTCTTATAATAATGTGTAAAAATCGCGAAAACGAATCCATTCGATACATTATGTCAAATATCTCTACATGAGCGAATGACTCGGCAAAATTAAAGACATAAACATTTGCTCTGTCCGCTATATATAGGACGTTTGTGAGTCAGCCCATTACTGCCAGTTGAGAGCTAGCTGAATACACACGTTCAAGTAAGTTCTATTGAATATTATATTTCAAGGTAGAACTCGCGAAGTATATCGAATGAAAAAGGTGTCGGACAAAAAAGTGACGTGATTTTTTTTTAATTTTTCCGAACAGCTAAAATTAAATAATTGTAATTTTTTTTTAAATAATCATGTAAGTAAAAGAGTCATTTGCCAGCTTTATGCAAAAAATAGTTATTTGTTATACAAGGGGGGAAAGTTGTATTTTACCTGCGAGTGTTCATTTGAAACACGAGCTAGCGAAAGGATTCTATGATTGACCACGAGCGAAGCGAGTGGTTCAAAAATAGAATCCTGAGCGTAGCGAGTGTTTCAACACACGAGGCGTAAAATAACTTTTCACCCGTGTATAACACAAAATTTTTCACCTCACTACAGCGAGGAAAATAAGAAAAAGGGTTTGTAGGTACTATCACTCATTTTTAATAACAAAATAACTAGAAAAACATGCGAATATTTAACGTTGACGGCTTAATTGAATAGTTTTGACTTAATTTTTTTTTAATTATTTGAAAAAAAGAAAACATTTATTCGTGATATAAATTACTTACAGAAAAAAACAAGTAACAGCATATATACAATGACGAAATGGTTCCACCTTAGCATAATGCTGGCCTTACAGCCAGCGCTGGTCTTCCGTTGGGACCATCAAGTGCTACTGTTAGCACAAACAGTGAACCGGCATTATAATCTTTAATATGGCTGAATGGACAATAATTCCTTTACCTATCCCACAAGGGATGAATTTTATAAAAAAAATATTTCGGATGCGTTTTGTTCGCATATTGACTTACTTGGACTGTCAGAACATTTTATCCGTTTTTACAACAAGAATGAAGGTTAATGTTGAATGCTGATATTTATGAATTAAAATAAAGTTGTAAGACTGTATTGAGTGTTTTTTACTCGATGCAATTCATTAATTTTGATATTAAAAATTCAGCACTTTTAACGTTTTACGTTTTCTTAGCTGTCAAATATCACTTAAGCTTCCTTCAAATGTCAAAACCCTGTACTATATCTTTCTAATCTGTGGTCAAAACTCTTTCTCCAGAAGTGAATAAAGAGCGATTTTCTCAATAGCTGTCAAACAAACAAAAAGTGCTTTCCGAGCTAGTGAGGTGAAAAAAACTTTTAACCCTTGTACCGACTTGGGAGGACTTGTTTGTTTGCAATGGCATTTAAATGGATTAGAATGAAATTATAATGGATATAAATATAATAAATAATAAATTGTTTATTTAGGCAATAACCCCGTTAAATCATTAAACAAAAAAAAAATGTTCTAATGCCTAAAATACCACCAAACGTCTTAATTTCCACTTTTACTCCCACAATCATGCTAAACGTACCTTTTAGGTCTTGTTACCATAAGCTCTGTCTACTCTGTAAGGGATTAAGACTTGATATAATGTACCTATGTAATGTATGTATGTATGTATTATATTATACTAGCGACCCACCCCGGCTTCGCACGGTATATTATGCATGTATTATACATATAAAACTTCCTCTTGATTCACTCTAGGTATCTATTAAAAAAAACCGCATCAGAATCCGTTGCGTAGTTTTAAAGATTTAAGCATACATAGGGACATAGGGACAGAGAAAGCGACTTTGTTTTATACTATGTAGTGATTATATTATAAATTCAGTTTACCTAGATGTCAACTTTTTTTTATTTGGTACACAATGTCAAATCAGAGTATAGATAGAGGATTTAATAAGACTTTTTTTGCTTTTTTTTTGTTTTTTTTTTTATTTTTTTTTAAACCAACAGGTAGTATGTATTGTAAGATTATTTATTTATCGTATGGCTCTTAGTTCTCTACTAAGAACTAACTACGTACTACCTAACTACTAACTATTTATTGTAAGATTGCATATTATATGGTCTTAAATATTTTTTTGCAGGATGCCCGTTGAATTGACGTACTTCTTCTCCAAGGGTCTCGGGGAGCAGATCAGGCTGCTGCTGGCTTACGGCGGGGTGGAGTTCAAGGACACGCGTCTGCAATACGACGACTGGCCAGCCTACAAATCCAGTAAGTCGTAGACTTTGTCACATTAAAGAGTTTGTCGTATATACTTAAATACTATAAAAGCTACCCTCTGTCTGAAAATTAATCCAGATTTAAAATAAATACCTAATATTCCGTTGCATACATACATAAAAACATAGAGATTGTATGTAATTAATGTATAAGTATGAACACATTTTTTAGGGTTCCGTAGCCAAATGGCAAAAACGGAACCCTTATAGATTGGTCGTGTCTGTCTGTCTGTCTATCTTTTCGTCCGTACCTATGTTACAGCCACTTTTTTCCGAAACTATAAGAGCTATACTGTTGAAACTTGGTAAGTAGATGTATTCTGTGACCCCCACCCCCCCGTAACTTGTAAAATAAGAGAATGACAAAACTTAAGTAGTTTTTTTTATTTAATATTTGTCTATGTTGAAACCAATATAAAATGACCTCAAACTGCCTACATTTTGCTTAAGAGCAGGGCTCTGCTAAGACTGGATTTTATAATAACTTGGCGAATTTTTTGAATTAAGTGTATTCAGGTAATTCCGAAAATCAATAAAATCAGTCATATTCCGTTGTAATAAATCCCATTTTGGAAGTATCCGATTAATCGAAATGGGACCCCCCCCCCCGTTAAGTCCCGTTTTCTTATAATAATGTCTTAGGAATAATAATAATAATTTATTCATTGTATAGTCATGTACATTATTTACAGATGTTATAAGAATTTTGGTTAGTCCATGAATCATGTCATACGCGATGCGGCTAGCCACCCATTCACCCATCAGTATTTCGATTCCCCTTTCCACATATACGCCCACAATCATGTTAAACGTAGCATTTAGGTCTAGGCTCTGCTCTGTCTACCCCGTAAGGGGTATAGGCGTGATTTCTGTTTGTTATTCTAAACACTTTCGCAGAAACACCTTTCGGACAAGCTCCAGTGCTGAACATTGATGGGAAGCTATACGCACAGAGCCTGGCCATTACTCGGTACCTGGGCCGCAAGTACAACCTCGCCGGAGACGACATCGAGGAGGCATTCGAGATCGATCAGAACGTCGAGTTCCTCAACGATATCCGTACCCGTAAGTTTATTTGCTTCATGGGTTCACTATCGTTTGACCGAATTTCATATGTTATAAAGTTTTTTCTCTTTAACTGTTAATTGTTCAGGATTGTTATGAAACAAACCTAACCTAACCTATAGAGTGCTACAGGATTGCCATTTCAATGATCCTGAAAAAATTACGGTTTCAGAGAAAAATAGAGTTATGGCAAATGATAATTATGGCAAACGTTACATTATGATATATGAAATTCGGGCAAATGATAGGCTCCGATATGAAAGCCCTCCTCAAGATGGCCTGATGACCTAGCAAAGGTCGCAGGAGTCTGCTGTGTGAGGTCCGCGCAAGACCGGTCTATATGACGCGCTTTGGAGGAGGCTTACGTTCAGGAGTTGACGCCTTTTTGGCTGACAATGATTGATGATGACTAAATAGGTATTCGCTTCAGGGACAGACCGTGAGTTAGTAGGCCCCAATTTTATATTACGTAGGGACCTTCTGCAATAGTCAACTAATGCACTCCAATAATAATGGTTCGGATATTTTTAAGCACCTAAAAAGCTCAGGTTTCTCCAAAATATGTGATGGCGACTGTAGTTACATACTAAAGCCTTTATTGGGGGCTAGCTGGAGTCCTTTTATGTCCACTTTATTATCATCATCATCATCATCATCATCATATCAGCCATAGGACGTCCCCTGTTGGATATAGGCCTCCCCCTTAGACCTCCAGTTGCCTCGGTTGGAAGCGGCTTGCATCCACCGTGAACCCGCGACTTTAAAGAGTAGGCTTATTGTCTAACTCGCTCGCAATCGCCATCGCGATCATTTTGACAGTTCATGTATGGGCTGACAATTGGCATCGGAATCAGCTAGCTGTCACATTCATACAAGAACTGTCAAAACGAACACGATGGTGATTGCGAGCGAGTTAGACAATAAGCCTACAGGTCATCCGTCCACCTCGCTTTCGATCCTAACGAACCATCTGTTCTCTGTGCTATTATGGCCTGCCCAGTACCCCTTCAACGAGCTAATTCGTTTACGTATTATACCTATTACTTACATAAAATAAAGATATCTACTGTATTTGTTTTGTATACGGCTGAATTATACATTACACAAATAGGCCGTTATCGCTGTCACTGGCCATTACAGCGACTGATGCGCACACAGCCAATTGCATTATCATTGGACGATGAGTGTGAACACTATGTGGAGTAGGTACAAACGTTTCAACCTTATCTGAAGCTAAATAAGCAGTATCAAAATAAAAAACACCGTGTAGAAATAATAATGGCACAAACAATAAATCAAGGTTAACTCACCGGTTTATTTGGCTCCATTTGAGTTACAATGCTATTTGGCGTCATTATTCCGTTTGTACCTATGTAGGTACAAGGGCCTTACCATGACGTCCTAATTCCGACTCAGTTAAATTTTTAGCTGTCACTTTTAGAATGAATCTGACAGCGAGCGAACCTAAACTGAATTGCATTAAGACGTCATGGTAAGGGCCCTGGTCCCATATAAATATACAAGAAAATATAACTAAAGTAGAACTGAAATAAATCCATAGAAGAGCTCCCCAGCATAAAACCAAAAATGCCGGCAGCCATTCCTCGCATTATCGTTCAGTGTCGATATTCAACCGTGTCTCTATTTGCAGACGGCCACCAGGTCATTATGGAACCCACTCAGGACCTGAAAGACAAGAAACATGCCGAGAAACAGAAGGTGTATCCTGATTTGCTGAAGAAACTTGACGAAATCATCCGCGCCAACAACGGACACCTGGCTGCGGGGAAGGTGAGGGCTATAATGATTACAGTTGCCGGCAAACATCTTGAGCATGACTTTGAATGCGCAGAAGTAAATTTAGCGTCTCTTTGGTATGAAAGTACATGCGCGAACTTACCCCTTCCACGTCGTTCTTGCTCAAGAAGTTTGCCGTAAGTTGTAACAATCCTTGGCGTACACGTAACATAAGACAAAGTGAATGCTACTGCAAACGCTCGCTCTTTAAACACCTAGTGGAACAATAGTTGAGTGAACTTTGTTTTCCAGCTGACGTGGGGCGACTTCGTGTTCGCGGGCCAGTACGACATGCTGAAGTGGATGATGCGCAACCCCGGCCTCGACCAGCAGTACCCCAGCTTCAAGAAGCTCTACGACACCGTGTTGGCGCTGCCGCAGCTGCAGAAGTACCTGGCGTCTGCTCCCAAACCCGAGTACTAATAGGCAACCCTCGCACAGCACGATTAGTACGAGACCCCTTCTGATCCACGGTCCAACTACGCCGCCCAACTGGAGCCGTTGCTAATTTAAATTTCCCGTGGCACACCTAGTTTTAAGTTAATGATAATGACTATTATTGTGAGCGGAAAAACACGAAACAAACTTCAAAATTCGAATTTCGGGTATAAGGCCAGCGCGTGAATGTTGCCTGTGTAATTAGAAAACAAGTGAATTTGCAGCCAAAGAAAATGAATTGAATTACCTATAATAGAGCTAAGTCTTCTATTGTAGTGGGAGCGGTCAGTGAATCGTACCTATGAATAAAGATTTTTTTTTACGGATGTGTCATGTTCGGGTTTTATAGACCTTTCTAGTCGTAAGAATATAAATGTAACTCGTAAGTTAAATATAAATAAAGCTCATCTTTTTGTGTTTCCGTATTTTATTTACTTATTGGAACCCCGGCATCTTCCAGCAACTCTTGCAGTCCGCGGTCTATGCTTTAGTTAACGTTGTTTGGTGCACCAAAAATAGTACACACTCACCCGGGGTCCTACTAATTTGTCCCACCCGGAAAAAAAAAGGTAATCATATCAAGATTATCAAGATCATATCCCAGCATTTAGGCTACTCTTTGCACCGGGAATTTGCAAAATTCTCGTGGGGCGCAGTTAAACTGTGCGTCTGCACTGGCGTTATATTCCTCCGCGTAATATGTGTTTGGTCTATAAGGACCCCTATAGGGATAAGTTCGCCTTTGAGCATATATTTAATGCATTTTTTGTGAATGTGTGTCTGTTTCTTTATAAACATAATAACTGTGCAAGTTCTGTCCGTATCGGTACCGCTATCTTACTCGCTAATAATACAGCCACCAAGCAACAGTGCTTCCGTTCGAGAATAGAATAATACAGCCGGCAGCACAACATACAAACAAAGTCACATTCGGATTAATAATATTACTTTGCATATAACATCAGTTAGGAAGTGAGGATTAGTTAGGGTAGGGAAGCAGATGGGGGTGCAGACTTGGCTGCCTTGCACGTGTGGTAGCGGGTATATAATAAACAAAAGCGTAACATTTTATGGCTCTTTTTATTAAATTATTAAGACACACTTATAAAAATAAAACGTGGTATGTATAGTACATATACACAATTTGTCAGTCTAGCCAGTAGGCTTATTGTCTAACTCGCTCGCAATCGCCATCGCGTTCATTTTGACAGTTCTTGTATGAATGTGACAGCTAGCTGATTCCGATGCCAATTGTCAACCCATACATGAACTGTTAAAATGTACCTACACGATGACGATTGCGAGCGAGTTAGACAATAAGCCTACAGGAGTAGAAATTAATAACTACATACGATCTGAGGGACGTAAACGTCGACAACACTAACTAGTGGCCCACGCCTCCCTTGACGTGATTTAGCGCCCCCCTTGGGTGGCCCGCCCCCCATTAAATCCCTGTCCTTAACGTAAACTTAGAACTCAGTCTTAGGAGCAGAAGCCAGATACTTCTGCAGCTGCGGCAGCGCCAGCACGGTGTCGTAGAGCTTCCTGAGGCTGGGGTACTGCTGGTCGAGGCCGGGGTTGCGCATCATCCACTTCAGCATGTCGTACTGACCCGCGAACACGAAGTCGCCCCACGTCAGCTGGAACACGACGTTCACTCAACTATTGTTACGTAAGAAAAGATGTCTAAAGCGTTGGCCGCTTCTTTTTCTCTATACCGTCACGTAGGTCGACCAGACGTACTCCCTTATTCATAAACGCTCTATAGGCTTCTGTTAACTTAATAATTGTTTTTCCTTATATGTGAAAGGTAAATATCAAAGTGACAGAGGACAAACGATTGCTAAGCTAGCAGAGGCTTATAGAGCGTTTATGAATAAGGTTTATGTTGTTAGCATCTCTAAAATTCGCACTAAGCGGTTCCATTCGTCTTTTATTTTTCAGACGGCTGAGGAATGGAATTTCCTGCCAGCGTCTGTGTTCCCTAGATGCTACAAATCAAGCCTTCAAATCAAAATCGCAGATTGTGATCAAACGCATGTCTATTTTGAAAAAAAAAAAAACAAAAAAAATTGCACCGTTCAACAGAAAGACACAGGTGAATGCGATTGCAATGCTGACCGCGTTAGACCATTAAAATATCATTTGAAAGTATGGTGTAAAGTTGTTTTTACCTCAAAAGTACCTACCGAAATTTTAACAAATGTAGAGATTATGAATCAGACAAGTCACCACTTTGGCAATTTTCTAGATTAATTCAGCATATTTTAAGTTCGTTTTTCATTGAACTATTTGTTCCTTTTTCTTCGTATCATACCCTCTCTCTCACTCCCCTATTAACGACTATTAGCGTGAACGGAACGTTACGAAATGAACTTCGAATTTCTAGCTTCGTTAGACCTGTTTCTTTACCTTTCCTGCCGCCAAGTGTCCGTTGTTGGCGCGAATGATCTCGTCCAGTTTCTTCACCAAGTCAGGATAGATTTTGGCCTTTTCTTCATGTTTTAAGTCCTTGAGCTCGTCAGTAGGTTGAATGAAAACTTGGTGGCCATCTGGAAATATCACAAACTAGTTTTATTTTAGGGATCGGTGTCCCAAATTTGTTTTGGAATTTTCGAGGAAAAGATCTATCAAATACAAATCGCAAAACTTTTCCGTATCACCTTATTTAATTAGATTTTTTGTTTTAACTGTTATCGATTTAATCCCGTCGCTCTGGATTCATGCGGCAGATATAATCAGTCCAGGAGCCTTACCATGACGTCCTAATTTCGACTCAGTTCAAGTTTTAGCTGTCACTTTTAGTATGAATCTGACAGCGAGGGAACCTAAACTGAAACGCATTAAGACGTCATGGTACGGCCTCAGGGGGGGTTAGCATGACGTCGTAATGCGATTCAGTTTAGGTTCGCTCGCTGTCAGATTTAAAAGCTACAGCTAAAACTTGAACTGGGCCCGTACCATGACGTCTTAATGCGTTTCAGTTTAGGTTCCCTCGCTGTCAAATTCATACTAAAAGTGACAGCTAAAACTTGAACTCACGTCAGGACGTCATGGTAAGGCCCCTGGCCCTTTTAAGCCTAGTGGTCATTGCCCCATCTGTGACTCGACTTTTGAGTAGAAAGAAAATGTCCAATATCAAAACTCACGAAGACGGATGTCGTTGATGAATTCGACGTTTTGGTCGATCTCAAAGTCTTCTTCGATGTTGGCTCCGGACAAGCCGTACTTGCGTCCCAGGTAACGGCAGATAGCCGAACTCTGCGTGTATAGCTTGCCATCCACGTTAAGCAGAGGCATCTGGCCAAAAGGAGTCTCTGGAAACAAGATGAGATGGATAGCAGCTACAGATAGATGGTAGCTACCTGCAGGCTCGCTCGCAATCGCCATCGCGTTCATTTTGACAGTTCTTGTATGAATGTGACAGCTAGCTGATTCCGAAGCTAATTGTCAGCCCATACATGAGCTGTCAAAATGGAGACGACGGTGATCGCGAGCGAGTTATGTAATAAGCTTGCTGAGTTCTGATTCTGATTCTGATACTGAGTTTGTGGCAAATTTTCAAACGAAACGAAACAAAAGATGAATAAAATCATTTCGAAAAGTATTATTGTAACGAAATGTTATTATTTTTACGATATTTTTAGTAGATTATGTGGTGTTCAATAAAGAGTCGTATTGTATTGTATTTTTTTCCAAACTATACTAAGAACTAACTAGAACACATAGAAAAAATCTAAAAATAAAGCTACTATGGCCGGGAATCGAAGCCGATGCGAGCTTTACCTGTAGTACCTACATACATTATATACAAGGACACAGGGTGTCTTATTTATTCAGAAACTAGCTTCTGCCCGCGTCTTCATCTGCGTAGAATTATACATATAAACCTTCCTCTTGAATCACTCTATCTATTAAAAAAAACCATCAAAATCCATTGCGTAGTTTTAAAGATCTTTTTTTTTTATGCGAATAGGTAGGCAAACGAGCAAGTGGGTCACCTGATGGTAAGCGATCACCACTGCCCATAGACACCCGCAACCCCGGAGGGATTGCAGATGCGTTGCCAACCTAGAGGGCTAAGATGAAATGCCTCTTGTGCCCGTAATTTCCCCGGCTGTCTTACTCTCCACACCGGAACACAGCAGTGCAAGCACTGCTGCTTAGCGGCAGGATTAGCGAGTAAGATGGTGGTAGCTATCCGGACGGACCTTGCACAAGGCCCTACCACCCGCATCTAAGCATACATAGGGACAGACCGACAGACAGACAGACAGACAGCGGAAAGAGACTTTGTTTTATGCTTTGTATTGATGATGATGATATTTCAGCATGTGATTGAGTTACTAACATAATAAACAAGTCTGCAAAACATCAGAACTGCCGGTTAACCCACGCGGGCCAATATTCAAGGGTTTCGACCGCTCGGTTCAACGCCATTATCATCGGTTCAGCGTCATTATCGTCCCACAGTTATTATCCTAACAGAAGGACAAGCCGCAACAACTTTGGATAAGCTAAATGCAGCGTCGATACTGTGTTTCGTTGTCATAAAAAGTTAAGTCTCAGCATCATCTCTTTTAATGGTATATGATAATGAGGAAAAAAAACGTTGAATATTCGCCCACGCACGCGTATTTTACTGGTGTATTTCAGTCTTAGAACTTCTTACTTGGTTTAAGGGCTGGCCATGCCTCCCGGGAAACTCTCGTATCCTTGAACTCTTCTCCTCCGTAGCTCAGCAGCAAGCGGATCTGTTCGCCGAGACCCTTCAGCTCAAAGTACGTAAGCTCTACTGGCATCCTAGATAATGAAGAAAGTAGGAGATTAAAAGGAGAGAAGTTGTTTCTCCGTACAAACGCATTTCTCTGTTTTCGCTCTGGTTACTTGTAATCCTAGTCACATTAGAACGAGTACTTTTCACCACACGATTTATGTTTACCTCTGCCATGGCCCTGTTTTAGATTTTTTTATTTAAATAACCAGCTGTTGCCAGCGACTTCGTCTGCAAAGAATTCGTTTATCGCTATCCCGCGGGAACTACGCAATTTTCCGGGATAAAAAGTAGCCTATGTGCATTCCAGACTTTTCTCTATCTATGTGCCGAATTTCATCCAGCTTCGTTGGGCCGTTCTGGCGTCATTGAGTAACAAACAAACATCCATCCATCCATCCTTATTATTATCCATATCCATCCATCCATATTAGTTAGACTAGACTTTGAAATACAAAAAAATTACGATCGATGTAATTTTCAGACGTGCATAAAATCATTTTCTCGAATGAACATAAGAAGAACATAGAATTTTATTAGAGGTATGTATAAACAAAGTCCATCTTTTATTATCTTTGAAAAAAAAATCTGTTCAATTTTCTTATTACAAAAACAAGGGGACTACGAAAGGCCGGTTTCATCAGTTTTCAAAATGAATGTACTATGACGCCTTGCCATGACGTCCTAATTCCGACTCAATTTAAGTTTTAGCTGCCACTTTAAGTATGAATCTGACAGCGAGCGAACCTAAACTGAATCGCATTAAAACGTCATGGTAGGTAAGGCCCCAGTTGTCTAACGGACCGCATTTAGGCTTAATTAGATATTTAATCAGTGCAAGTCATTCCTAATCCTGAAGTTGACATGAAATTTGTAAACATCGTTGATAATAACACTGCTCAGCTGATACCGGAGTTAAATTATTCGGCGATAACCTAAAGCCATTATTATAGTTTGTGTTAATATTATTGTTAGTGTTATCACAATCAAATCTGCTTTTAGTGGTCTAATGAATGACTCTCAAACTTATGATGCCCATAAACTCATATACAAACGGGTACAATACAATGCATACCCTGATAATTCGTGTTCTGTAGGCTTATTGTAAAAGCCGTGGTAGCCTAGTGGTTTGACCTGTGGCCTCTCAAGCAGAGGGTCGTGGGTTCGAATCCCGGGCTCGCACCTCTGAGTTTTGCGGAATTTATGTGCGATATTATCTCATTTGAAATTTACCATGAGCTTTTCGGTGAAGGAAAAACATCGTGAGGAAACCTGCACACAACTGCGAAGCAATTCAATGGTGTGTGTGAAGTTCCCAATACGCACTTGGCCCGCGCGGGAACTATAGCCCAAGCCCTCTCATTCTGAGAGGAGGCCTGTGCCCAGCAGTGGGACGTATATAGGCTGGAGATGAAGATGAGGCTTATTGTCTAACTCGCTCGCAATCGCCATCGTGTTCGTTTTGACAGTTCATGTATGAATGTGACAGCTAGCTGATTCCGATGCCAATTGTCAGCCCATACATGAACTGTCAAAATGAACACGATGGCGATTGCGAGCGAGTTAGACAATAAGCCTACTGTACCTATACCAGTTTAACGGGGGCACCAATTACAGGTCGAACGTTGTTAGGTCACATTCCAGACCGCACACTTCGAGGCCGACATACGTATACAAATAAATAGGTAATCATCAAAATGTGCATATACATGCAGACTTTAAATACGTATCTAAGGTATTTTCATTCTTACCTGTCCTATTTGATAAACAAAATTCTAACCTCAAAACGTCTCATTTTTGTTATATTTTAACAATTTCATCGTAAATAAAGAAACTGGAGATACAATACCAGCAAAATGATGTACAAAATATTACCTGAGGTTTATTTGATAACATAATACACCTTATTCTTTACAAAAATTTGCACATTGAGGTTAGAATTTTGTTTACAAAATAGGACAGGTAAGTATGAAAATACCATACCTACTCTGTATAATATTCGAAATCCTACTCTGACTAATCGTACTAATACTATCCTACTACCATATTATAAATGCGTAAGCTCTTTCACGCCAGAACGGCTGAACACATCTGGATGAAATTTGGAACAGAAATAGATTACAGTCTGGAAAAACACATAGGTAGGTAAAAACAATAGCTAGTATAATATAACAAACGCTGTTATGATGACGTTAGATATCGTTGGTTGGCGAAAATTTTAGGAATCATGTTATATTTATAGGTACCTACCTAGGCGATGCTGCTCGCAACCCATCACTATTTTGATTCCCCTTTCCACCTATACACCCACAATCAAGCCAAACGTGGCCTCTAGGTCTTGTTATCTTAGTCTCTGTCTACCCCATAGGGAATAAGGGTGCGACCACACCGCCGCTTAAAAAACGGTGACGTTAAATCGCAACAAAATGTATGAAGAAACGGTGAGAAAACGTGACGCATACGACACGTCACTGCGTATACGCGGCGGTTTTGTCGCACCCTAAAGACATGATTTATGTATGTGTGTGTAGATATGGTTATCGTTAAGGCGGAAGTAAATTCCCAAGCTAGGTACTTTAAGATAATCTGGGTATTTCCACAGTCATACCTACTATGTATCTTACGTTTGATGAGATTACCTTAAACTTTATCTCAAATGTCACAGAGTTTAGCACAAAATATTTTGAACACAGTTTCTTTACATATTACAGCGCGCAGTATTACATAGCTTGGGACTAGGTGTAAATAATGAAATATTTACCTTGCTACTCTGCTACTCACGTGCAAGATAACCAAGCCTGTGCGAAATATATATGTTTTGCATGCAATCCCTCCCTCCACTACCGCCACATAAAACACATAAATCGCACAAGCTTAAAAATCCCTTGGTACACCACACAAACACTGACGCGCGTTTCGATCCCACTACGGGATCATTATCAAAGTTAAAGATCCCGTTATGATAATGGTACACCTAATGTTGTGTGGGATGTTTGATAACACGAGATTCGAACAGCGGACACATGAGAGAACGCACTGTTATTCTACACCTTATAGCACTAGGCCAAACGCACATACGTTAAAGCGACGAAATCAACGTACACTTAAAAAATCGAACGCGACTAGATTCATTCGTATTTCAAAATAAGCTATTAGAGGATTCTGATATCCTGGTACTTACTTAAGGGTGCGACCACACCGCCGCTTAAAAAACGGTGACGTTACGGAATCGCAACAAAATGTATGAAGAAACGGTGAGAAAACGTGACGCATACGACACGTCACTGCGTATACGCGGCGGTTTGGTCGCACCCTAAACTCTCCCTCCGTCTTACGTCTGACGCGAGTTTAACATTTTTAGCCATCCCAGCTAAAGAAGTTTTCAGTTCAAAAAAAATTGCAATCTTTACCTTCATACTCAGAATCACTAAGCCTATTCCGTCGTCAACAATAACAAAATAAGACTAACCTGGGGTTGGGTATTCAGCTAGCTCACAACTGGTAGTATTTGATTGACATTCCGAACTCGCTTTTATAGTGGCCGGGCTAATATTGTTTATCTCACGAATTTTGTCCCGTCATTTAACTACAGATAAAACGTTGCGTTATGTAATAGCTTTAACAGATACATTACGCTAAGTACGCATACAAATTACGCCGTTTTGAACTTACGGGAACTGCTTATACTTGGTTGATTTGAACTTAGATAATTGGTATAAGTACCTACTTAGTACGGTAGGATAAAAAACAATTAAATTGCACAACCATAATGTTACTTTTTATGGAAGGACTATACAAAGGTGGAAACACATTGTTAACACGCGACGCGACCCGATGCAACGCGACGCGTGTTGAGTCGAATCAAATTGTATTATTTTCTATGACCAGAACCACACTATGAACATCCGACGCGACGCCATGCGCATACATTCGTTACATCGGGTCGCGTCGCGTGTTAATAATGTGTTTCCACCTTAAGTGGAGCCATTAAATGTGCCCCGTTGACACTCTTTGGGTATTTTTTCGTTTATATGTGTGAGTGTCCTCTAATTTATTGGTGCATTTCATTCGTGCTCTTTAAAACATAAAAAAACCTTAGAGGATACATTACAGTATAAAACATAAAAGACACGACTGCCGTAAATATTTAAGCGATACTCAAAGCCATGCTTGCTGGGGCCCGATTTTTTAGAGCACATAATACAAAAATCCGTTCTGAAATGGTGCAAAAGTGTGCAGAATTTGAAGTAGGTAGATACGAGTAAGTACATTAAGTATTAGCAAGAAAATTACGGCTCTAAATCTAGTCAACTATTTGATCATTTAATTTGAGCTGTAGTTTTGTGTCAATACACATATTTCTCCTTTCTAATGGAAAAAAGTGAATTAATGTGGATTACGAACGAAGTCGTCTTTGTTACATTCCTAAATTCATCACTCCTTAACTGTCCGTTATCTATGATGACGTCTCTGTCTGTTTCATAGTAATAAATAGAAACGGAATCATAGATTAAGAAGTGGTGAAACCGGCCCTAAAGATTGCAGCGTAATTTTCTTCTACTTAGGTACCTACTCTACTGAAAACAATTTCTATTCAGCGTATAGGACACAGTTATGCAGGTTTGCAGGTATTTACCTAGCTCGTCCCTTACTCTGAATAGAAATTGGCACGCATTAAGCGATTGAGCAACCCTCCATATTACTCGAAAGTGGAAAAATCTGTTAGACAAAAATTTCCTATTGACACGGAACTCTCATAGCATAAATGCAAATTATTACTAGATAATGGACGATTAGTAGATACAGAAGTTTTTACGTTTACCTAAGCAATTTTATGGTCTCTAAATTCTAGTATATAAAGCAAATCGAAAGAAACGTGCCGTAATATCGTCTGAGACTTCGTTTGACTTAGGTACAAATAAATACTTAATCTACTTAAACGTAAGTCCTGTACTTTACGAGTACCTACTTAGAAACGATTATTTCTTTCGGAGAAAATGTGTTACGTTACGAAATCCTTAATAGTTTTTTGCTTCTTTCTTCTATAATTGTCATAGTTTTTGTGATTTGAAATATTTGGTACCTACTTGTTAATTTATGCTAAAATTTTTGTAAACAATGTGTCTTACAATTGTTCTAGAATGTGTACCTACTGAATTATTTTTGAGCAATCCTGTAAAGGATTTCCGTTGTAATTTTGAATTCGAAATTGAGTCACCTCTGTAATGCAATCGAAAACAGACTAATACTAAAACTAAAACTAGGTACTACTAATTATAAAACTATAAAGTAAATACGTCATCAAAATTTTTAATAATATATTACTAATTAATAATATATTACTATAACTTATGCTTATGGATATACTCGTAAATATTGTCGTTTTAAAATACTACGTGTCATAATCATGTCCTCTTTAATGCCTTTTATATTTTGAACTTCGATCAATATACAGAATCATTTGTCAACTAAGGACAGTTAAAAACGGCATTCCAATACCTTTCATTTTACCTACACAGTGTACTGTAGGTAAATATACACACTATGTAAAACATGTGTATAATTTATTGTGTTGTCCTGCATGCATTTCATGTGTCTTTATGTATACGTGCCGGCACGTTAGTCTACGAAGACGAGTCACGTGGCGGGATCTGCGCACCCACGGATACCGTATTTTATACTTCTGCGCATACAAAGTCATCGCTAGACTTACGTGCCGGCACTTATACAATAAAGAGTTATACATACATACACATAATTTGTCCGTAGAATCATGCCCCAAGTCGTGCTGCATTACTTCCCCTTCAAGGCTCTGGGGGAACCCACCCGTCTGCTCCTGGCGTACGGCGGGGTGGAGTTCGAAGACCACCGGGTCGCACCGGAAAACTGGTCCGCCTTCAAATCCGGTGAGAAAAAAGGAAAAGTGAGAGAAGAGAAAAAATATTTGCCAGAATTTAAGTACCTATGTCAAAGAAAGTTTTCGTTAAGTCGTCAATGTAATGGAATGAAAATTGCCTACAAGTAGCTCATTGTTGACAAGGAAAGGCGGCGAAGCGTATTAATATCGTAAAAGAGTGAACTCATTTGTGCACAGAGGTGTGCCTTAAGTGATAAGGAACAAAAGGCTGGGAAAACACTAGAAGTACGAGTACCTATCTATACTATAGTTAGCTACGTACCAGTGGCGTGGCGTCAAGTATATCAGAAGGCAAGCCGAAGGGAACTTGACTAGCCTTTTCCTCTAATTCTGCACAATAAATTGCCCAACTGCCTCAAAATAGGCAAGCCAGTGGGAATTGAGTTCTATGGACGCCACGCCACTGCTACGTACCTACCTATGTTAACGTAAGTAGTAAGACGTCGACAATGAATACCGAATGTTCATCTTGATACCAATATCTGTTCTGGGTCTTTAAAATTTCGAATGAAAGGAAATACTTATCTATATTATTATGCCTAACTGCTGATAGTGACAGCCTGGGTAATCTTCAGCGTTTAGAACGCAAACGTATTGTCTTTCTTTTTATTCAACATCTGACTCTGAAAAACAACACTGCATTGACGTTGCGCTGAGAGCCCGTTTTATTCATAATTCTGTTAAGTACTTTTTTTATAAGACCACACACACCACACCACCCATGTACACCCGCGACACTAGAGGATTGCTGATGCGTTCTCAGCCTAGAGAGCTACGATATGACCTCTTGTGCCAGTAATTTCACCTTATTTACTTAATTTAATTTATATTTATTTAATTTCAGTCTTATTTACCTACTCTCCACGCCGGAACACAGCCATAAGAATAAATAAGAAATAAGTTAATATTTATTCTTATGACACAGCGTGCAAGCACTGTAACTGAAACCTTCGATATTGCCTGGTTTCTATTAGGGCATGTTCCCGGAATTTTCAATCGAACTGGTACCGGTTCGGGCGGGAAAAAATCCCGGTTCTTCGGTTCCTTCGGTACCTACTGAATATGTGACAGAACAAAACTATTTTTTTCTATTAAAAGGTGCCTAGGGGTATGCGGGATTCCCCCCGATGGGGTATACCCAAACTAAAAACTCTCCGGCGTTGCCTCAGTCCGGTGTGATGGGGATGCAGTGGGCACAAACGGCCCCCCGGTGCCCCCGGCTTCCGCCAGGACCGCGCCAAGAAGGGAAGGGCCCTTACGCTGGGCCCGTCTTCCCTTAGACGATGAGACCGTGCAAACGTGCAATACAAGTAGGTAATGCGACGTTACCGTTCCCGCTGACCTCAAGGGATCGGGCGAGCGGTGCAAGCACCGAGTTCGCCTCGTCTGCGCAATAAGCGGTTGTACGTTGAATCGAGGCCAACGTGAATCCGTCCGCCGAACCTCTTACGAAGTCCTCCCGAAGAATAGTGCCCAACGACGCCCTCGCCACCGCGGTTGCTTCTTCCCTAGGGGCTAAGGGCGCATCCGGGAATGCCTCCCATCAGCTTCCCCTTACCCCGAACCCTCATAAGAGGTACGACATCGACATTCCTCCAGGGAGTCACCTCCTTCGGAATCTTGTACCCCTTACCCTCCCTCCCAGGGCGTGGGGCGCTTCCGGGATAGGTGCAATTGTGAGGATGGGCGTTGGGAGGTCACTGATAATGCCGAGTTAAGAGTTAATACTGTCTTTATTTAGTAAGCGCTTACTATTATATAGGGTACATAGTTGGGAGAATGTGAGTGTGGCACAGCTCACACTACACCTCCCCCCTTGAAAATAAAAAAACATACAAATAGTTTTTTTTTTTTTTTACTTATATACTATACTATCTATACTATACCTATCTATCTAATTATATTATTTTATGTTTGAAGGTTAAAAAATAAACTTAAAACTGACTTTAAAAAACAAAAAAATTAAAATTTTACATGACAATCAATCAAATTCAGTTCCGGTAACAAAATTACATTCTCTTAAATTTTGTACTTAATTGAGTCTTTGAATTTAAAAAAAATATCGATTTTTTTTATGTTTTTTAAAACTTTATGACATATTATATAATATCTAATTCAAAGAATCCTTAAAATATTTTTTTAAAATTAATTATAAGCAATTCAAAATTGATGAAATTTGAAATATGACCACTTGACCGGGAACGGGCCATGATTGGTCGCCATGGCTGTGACGTCACAATGTTAAAGCAATTTCACGACAGTACTGGGTTAACGGTTGATTTCACTAAAAATATCCGAAATTTAATACAAAAAATATCTGCAGAAGTTTTTTTTTATGAAATAAGGTGGCAAACGAGCACGCGTATCACCTTATAGTAAGTAAATTTTTGTTTTAGTCATGTGTAGGTAGGTAATAAAAGCTTAATCCTGTTAATGTTTCTGATTTATGTGAACTGGATTGATTTTACTGGACCTGAGATTTCACAATAAAGTACCTAAGTACAGTGAAAGATACTGAATCGCTTACCTACTACTGTGGAATTTTAACATACACCCTGCCAGAGATATTATTGCTAAATTGTACCTATTAGGTAGGTTACGTGATTCAGTTTCTTCGACCGTAGTTACGTAAATTTTAATGGCTAGATTTTGTGGTTGATAGGTATTCCCAGTTTTTTATAATCTCGTGGGATTGTATTATACGAGTATATTCAATGGGAATTTTTGCGGGTGTAAGAGCCTAACCTTGTTCTAGGTAGGTACGTCCGGATCGCTAGGTACGGTCAACGTCAAAGATAATCTTTACTTTACACTTTAGTGCCTTGTCGTTGTAACTATATGTTTGAAGTTTCATATGAAGTTATCAAAGTGCTTGGAGCGACAAGGCACTAAAGTGTAAAGATATATCTTTGACGTCGACTGTACCAGCATCTTAGTAATCCTGCCGCCAAGCAGCAATGCTTGCGCTGATGTATTCCGGGTGAGGAGAGTAAAACAGCCCGATTTTGGCATAATTTTTCAAATCCAAGATGGCGGATGACATTTTGACACTATTGACACTTTGACACTAAAATATTGATGGGTGTCGTTTTTGAGTAATTTGGTGCTTCTGAGCCTGATTTTGACATACTTTTTTGGATTCAAGATGGCGGATGACATTTTGACACTAAAAATGTTTATGGGTGTCGTTTTCGAGTAATTTGGTGGCTCTGAGCCCGATTTTGGCATAATTTTTTGGATCCAAGATGGCGGATGACATTTTGACACTATTGACACTAAAATGTTGATGGGTGTCGTTTTTGAGTAACATTTTACACTTTTTTGTGTTTTTTGTGTCAGTAATGTCAAAATGTCATCCGCCATCTTGGATCCAAAAAGTAATGCCTAAATCGGGCTGAGAACCACCAAATTACTCGAAAACGACACCCATAAACATTTTTAGTGTCATAAGTGTCAAAATGTCATCCGCCATCTTGGATCCAAAAAATTATGCCAAAATCGGGCTCAGAGCCAATAAATTACTCGAAAACGACACCCATAAACATTTTTAGTGTCAAAGTGTCAAAATTTCATCCGCCATCTTGGATCCAAAAAATTATGCCAAAATCGGGCTCAGAGCCAATAAATTACTCGAAAACGACACCCATAAACATTTTTAGTGTCAAAGTGTCAAAATGTCATCCGCCATCTTGGATTCAAAAAAGTATGTCAAAATCTGGCTCAGAGCCACAAAATTACTCGAAAACGACACCCATAAACATTTTTAGTGTCATAGTGTCAAAATGTCATCAGCCATCTTGAATCTAAAAAACTATGTCAAAATCAGGCTCAGAAGCACCAAATTACTCAAAAACGACACCCATCAATATTTTAATGTAAAAGTGTCAAAATGTCATCCGCCATCTTGAATCTAAAAAATTATGCTAAAATCGGGCTCAGAGCCACCAAATTACTCAAAAACGACACCTATAAACATTTTTAGTGTCATAGTGTCAAAATGTCATCCACCATCTTTGTGCTCGTAATTCCGGGTTTTCTTATGAAATTCCCCTGGGATAAAATCAACGGGATTTTCTGCTGAAATCCCGCGACTTATTTGCTTATTCATATTAGTTATTACCAAAGTGTACTCATCACTATTCTCATCTAATTTTATGGTTTTAAAAAGAAAGTTGGGATTTTGGGATAGAAGCATGATAGAAGTACGAGTATAGACAGTGCCATCCACAAAGACTCGTAGATGTATTAAAATTAACCTTTAACTACAAATTAATAAGAACCACGGTGGATGGCATCCATCGTGAATGACACCTACTATAGCCGGTACGTAAATCCAGATTATAAATTATAAAGTTCGTGTATGCCAAATTTAATCGAAATCTGTTTAGCCGTTTTAGCGTGAAAGAGTCACAAACCAATACGCTCTCACAAACAATAGCATTTTATAATAATAGTAGGATAATAACAGAATAGAGTAGATTAAAGTCAAAAAACGGTATCACCTGCATACTAACTACGAGTGGAAACTAACATTGTGACGTCACACGCGGCTCGGCCTTGTTCGGGAACTGTCGGTGTGTTTTCGGTGCGGTACTCGACGATCAATTTTCAAATCGGTATAACTCGTTAATTATAGCGAATAAAAAAAAACTAAAAATACTTTTCTTACAAAACTTATATATGATCTTTCCATTTATGACAAAAAAAAAATTGATTCAAAGACTCAAATCAAAACACAGACCTTTTCTCAAATATTTTGTTAGAAGTTTTTTTTTTTTTACAATTCTATCTTTTGATAAGAGTAGCTAAAACTTAACACTTATTATAACGCTACGTTTACGTTAGTATTTTTAATCATAATATAGAATTAACTTAATAATAGCACGCGTTGCTGACGAGATACAAAACAAAAGTAATACAAAACGTAGTTGTTTCGTTACCTAATATATAGTTTGGATATATGTCACTCTTAAAAAAAGTTGATATCTTTTAGTTATTGAGGACTTAATATTTGTTTAAAAATTCGCTTAATATGTTACTGTATTTCCTATCTTCTTAACTTCAGACTCTTTCATTTATATTTCGTCTCAGTGCCTAGTGGCCTTTCTTTCAATCTATTCTTTTGTACACTTCTACTTTTATAATTTCTTTATCTTTCTTCAACAATACTTCTCCTTAGTGAGCAACTTTGGCTTCACTTTTTGGCATGGTGCACACTAGACATATTACTTATATGGTCGGCCGACCTTATTTCACATATTTATTTATTTAATCAGGATACAGGTATTTTTTATTTACTTTCGTGCGCGCACATACATTAAACCATTTATATATAATACACAGGCAGTTCATTTAACACTTCCATACTTAATTTGCATTCCTTGTGTCCAAGAGTCCTGTAGTGTTTGTGTATCCTAGATACATATATACATTGTCTCATGTACGCCAGTGACGAGGTAACTGTCAACGGAGTTGGACGTGTGCTTGCGTGCTGGGTGTAAGGTTGAGCCAGTGGTACCTATAAGAACATATATACAGAGTATCGTCAAACAGAAGATACAACAAGTGGCGACGAGGAAAAAGGTCAGTGAAAGATTTTAAATAAACCACTTTTATAGTTCAAAATTTGGAATAAACCACTTTTATAGTTCAAAATGTGGGTAGGAATTTGGTCGAATCGGAAATTTTAAATACTTACTACCATTAGAAACATACTTTCGTAAACTGGGTATGTCTATTATTAAAATTATAAGCATTATGTTGTACTATGGCTTCGGACCAACCGGCGTATACATAAACAAAGTATCAAACTCAAACTACATACAGAGATAAACGTAAACAAAATCTTAATCACTCTCGCATAGATACAGTCAAGACCATATATGTGTATGTACCTACATAAATACCATTCTGAACTATAGGTGTAAAAAGTACTCATACAACTTAATTATCTCATTGTTGGATGTAGGTATACCATATTATTATGTACTCATGTATTTATTTTAGAACCGTACTAACAATGGGGTTAAGACTGGTAGGTACAATTGTAAGGAAAGCTTTGAAACGCGCTGCCGAAAAAATAACTGATAAGGCTAGGTAACTTGATATTATAGCATATTGCTCATGCTTATTGGATTAGTAATTGTGTAAGTACAATTATACATTGAGAATTATACGTTGATGGCTTTCGACAATTAAATAAATCATGCACAACGATTAATTAATCGTTTATTGTACCGCTGTGTGCCACTGCCACCAGTACCTACTTAATCACAGTGCAGGTAAACGGATAATATTATCTACGTTATTACTTATTTAGTTAAAAGTTTACAAAATTTAAACGCTTATTACGCTGCGCGTGAATTTACATACATATATGATATATTTTTGTCATGAAAAAAAAAAGGGTAGTGAAGTAAAAGTTCATTCTAATTACTTACTGATAAGCTTTATTTGTTTTATTGGAATAAGGAGATACCTATATGCATTGAGTTGAATATTTAGTAATGCGGGTTTCATAGACAAAACGGAAGTTTAATTATAATTTGGTATATTGCTGGAAATGTATCCTGGTTTCCTGTACAGTTTAAAATACACATAATTTTGTGCTGCGTTCAAGAAAATTTGAATCTTTGTGCATCCGTTAAATTAGATGAATGTTCTAGCACTCATTTATTTGAATGAACGTGGCATCCATTAAATTGGATGAAAGCTTTTGGCGTCCATTAAATTGGATGAATGTTTTAGCGTCCATTAAATTGGATGAATGTTTTGGCGTCCATTAAATTGGATGAAAGCTTTTGGCGTCCATTAAATTGGATGAGTGTTTTGGCGTCCATTAAATTGGATGAATGGTTTGGCGTCCATTAAATTGGATGAATGTTTTAGCGTCCATTAAATTGGGTGAATGTTTTAGCGTCCATTAAATTGGATGAATTAACTTTCAGGTCGCCCCACAATAACAGGATGGCGCAACAACTACCGCCACCTGAAAAATTGGACTTGGATGGTGACAGTGCTTCAGTAGGATTAAGATGGGAAAAATGGAAGAAATCTTTAGACATTTACTTTGAAGCAGCTGACATTGAAAATCCACGAAAAAAAAGAGCAACTCTGTTAGTCTTGGGTGGAGCAAGCCTACAAGAAATTTTCTACAGCCTGCCAGATGCTAATGAGGAACCATCTACAGATGCCGTGTACAAAGTAGCGATTGAAAAGCTGGATAAATATTTCTTGCCGAAACAAAACAAAACATATGAACGCCATATTTTTCACCAACTAAAACAAGAGGAGGGAGAAAGTTTCGAAAAATATCTAATAAGATTGAGAGGGCAAGCAGAAAAATGCAAATTTGATAAACCAGAAGAACATATTTTGGACCAAATTGTGGGAAAATGCAGATCATCAGAGTTACGCAAGAAGATTTTGACTATGGGGGATGAAGCTACGTTGGACAAAGTCACAACAGTAGCAAATACCTTAGAAATCGTAGATCGACAAATGGAAAGTTATGAACAAAGGAAAATACCTAATCTGGGTGAAGTAAACTCCGTAAAAATGAGAAATAAACAAGGAGGTTCAAAATGGGAGAGACCAAAAGACGGAAGACAAGACATAGGAAAAAATTCCGCTAGATGTACCAGATGTAACAGTGACAATCATTCCTCTAACGATTTAAGTTGCCCAGCAAAAGAAAAAAAGTGTCATGGCTGTGGGAAATTCGGACATTTCCAAAGGTGCTGTAGGTCTAATCACCAAAAAAGGAAGCTGGAACACAAACAAAACAGAAATGATGCAAATAATAAAAGACCAAGGAATGAAGCTACAGTAAATTCCCTTAATGGCGACGGTGACGTACAATACATATTTAATGTAAACGATGACGCATCCATAAAATGCCAAATGGGAGGAGTAAATTTAGAAATGTTGATTGACTCGGGTTGTAAAGTTAATTTGATATCTGACAAAACATGGGACCACTTAAAAAATAATAAGGTCATCTGTTGCAAGCAAATCAAAGAGCCTAATAAAATGTTACTGGCATATGGAAGCGAAATTCCTTTAAATGTACAGGGCTCTTTCGAAACGGAAATCAAAATTAATGAGAAAACGGTTCGTGCTACGGTTTATGTCATTAAACATGGATCGAGGAATTTGCTTGGCAAAGAAACGGCGTTACAGCTAGGCGTATTAAAGCTAGGTATTAACGTAAACCAAGTTAGCCAAGAGGAAAGTACACCGTTTCCCAAATTCAAAGAGATTGTGGTGAATATCCCGATTGACGGATCAGTTAAACCAGTCATGCAACCGTACAGACGTATACCGATTCCCATAGAAAATAAAATCAATGGCAAAATCCAAGAGCTACTAGACTCTGACATCATCGAGGAGGTGCATGAACCGTCACAGTGGGTGTCACCCATTGTACCTATATTGAAGGACGACGGGGATCTTCGGTTATGTGTCGATATGAGACGAGCCAACTCAGCGATACTAAGGGAAAACCACCCATTACCGTGCATGGAACATTTACTCCCAAAAATAAAGAAAGCACAGTTTTTTTCCAAACTGGATATAAAGAATGCATTCCACAAATTAGAATTACATCCTGAATCTAGACATCTAACTACTTTCATAACATCCAAAGGACTTTACCGATATAAGAGACTTATGTTTGGCATTACATGTGCACCGGAGCTATTTCAAAAAATCCTCGAAAAAATGCTTATCAAATGTGAAGGTGTTATAAATTTCATAGACGATATACTCATTTGGGGAAATTGCGAAGAAGAACATGACTCACGGTTATCCGAAGTGTTAAAGGTGTTAAAAGAAAACAATGTTCTGTTGAATAAGCAGAAATGTATTTATAAAGTGAAAGAAGTAAACTTCTTGGGACACCATTTATCACAGAAAGGAATCAGACCATTGTCTAAATATATTGAAAGTATCTCAAGATTTCGAGTTCCAAAAACCATTGAGGAATTGCAAAGCTTTCTGGGACTGGTGACCTACATTAATAAATGGATACCTAATTTATCCACCTTAACAGAACCATTAAAAGAGCTCCTGAGAAAGAAATTTGGGAAAAAAGCAAGCATTGAAAGCTCATGGGGAAAGAAACAAAATGACGCATTTATAAACCTGAAAGAAGAACTGAGCAATATAAAGACTTTGGGATATTATGATGTGAATGACAAGACGCAAGTTATAGCAGACGCAAGCCCAGTTGGACTTGGAGCAGTTCTAGTTCAGACAGATTCAAAAGGGCCGAGAATAATCGCATTTGGGAATAGAACATTATCTGACTGCGAAAGAAGGTATAGTCAGACTGAAAAGGAGGCGTTAGCTCTTGTTTGGGCTATTGAGCACTTCGATACATTCCTTTTCGGAAAAGAGTTCGACTTGATCACCGACCACAAGCCGCTAGAATTTATATTCAGCAAAAGATCCAAACCTTGTGCTCGAGTGGAAAGATGGGTCCTGCGACTGCAAGCGTATTGCTATAACATAAAATATAAGCCGGGAAAAACCAATATTGCAGACCCCTTGTCACGTTTATGTGAATATTCAAGCTCTTCTAATGAACTGACAAATGACCAATATGTCCATCAAATCGTGGAGGTGGCAAAACCTCATGCAATCCCCATGAGTGATATAATAAAGGAATCAGAGCTCGATGTTGATATATGCAACGTAAAAAAAGGAGTATACAATAATCAGTGGGACGAATCAGTAAAAAATTACAAGATCTTCATGGAAGAATTATGTTTCTGTGAAAATATTCTGTTAAGAGGCAACAGAATTGTAATTCCTCAGAAACTAAGGAAACAGGTCTTGGATGCTGCCCACGAAGGCCACCCAGGCATCGTCGCTATGAAGAGCAGATTGAGAGCTAAAGTGTGGTGGCCTAGGATTGATAAGGACGTTGAATTGATTGTAAAAAGTTGCAAAGGGTGCACGTTGGTTGGCTTACCGAATCCTCCTACATCTATGAAGCGCCGTGAGCTTCCTTTGGAACCCTGGATAGATACAGCTATAGATTTACTGGGGCCATTACCCAATAGCGAATACTTACTAGTAGTTATCGACTACTACAGCCGATACAAAGAGGTAAAAGTTACAAAGACAATTACGAGTGCTCAAATTATTAAGATTTTAGAAGAAATGTTCAGTCGTCTTGGCTATCCAGTTTCTATGACAGCTGATAATGGGAGGCAATTTGTGAGCGAAGAATTCAAAAGTTATTTACAACAATGTAATATTAAGCTTTTTAATACTGTACCATATTGGCCACAAATGAACGGGGAGGTAGAGCGCCAGAATAGAGATATAGTTAAACGGCTCAGAATAAGTCACAGTGAAAAAAAAGATTTGAAGAAGGCCTTGTACGAGTATTTAATGATGTATAACTCCACACCCCATTCAGTGACTGGAAAGACGCCGTCTGAACTTTTCTTTAAAAGACTAAATAGAGATAAAATTCCCATGTTGAGAGATATAAATAGCAGAGAGGATGATTCCGAAGTAAGAGATAGAGATAAGATACAAAAAGAAAAGGGAAAAGAGTATGGAGATAGGAAGAGAAAAGCCGAAGATCCTGAAGTGTCAGAAGGTGACAAGGTATATCTAAAAGAATTAGAAAAAACCAACAAGCTTGCAACCACCTTCAACCCTACGCCTCATGTAGTGGAGAGATCCGTAGGCGGGGACGTGACCATTAGGAACGAAGAGACGGGACAAAGGTTCCGCAGAAACGTAGTACATTTGAAAAGAGTGGAGGGCAAATGGGAAACAGTTCCAAACGATTCTGAATAAAGTGAAGATCAAAAAAAATGTTTAATTTGAGATTATTGGTTTAATTACTATTGTATGATTCATTCAATTAATAAAAATTGTTATTAAGAAAGGGATGTAGTGTTTGTGTATCCTAGATACATATATACATTGTCTCATGTACGCCAGTGACGAGGTAACTGTCAACGGAGTTGGACGTGTGCTTGCGTGCTGGGTGTAAGGTTGAGCCAGTGGTACCTATAAGAACATATATACAGAGTATCGTCAAACAGAAGATACTACAAGTCCCCACGAGTGATAGCTCGACCGCCTCATGGTCGAAGTTCAAGGATTTCCTACCTGCCCTGTATCCTGGGTGCACCTTGCTACAAGCTCGCTCAACAGCGCATCTCGTGCTTATACTGTTGATAACGACTGATATTTTCCTACTATTATTCTGACACAGTCCATTACATAAATTCTCATTCATAAACTATCAATTACTCTAACAAAAATGAAAGCATATCAGCTCATAAGAATTCCGATAACTCTTAGGTGGCCTGCCTAATCGCTCTTTGGCAAACTTATTTGCTTCCGCTTTCCCAAAACACATTGCTTACAAAGCATCCTTCCAAAACTAATACCTTGCCATACTTAAACTTCTCCTGTCTAACTCTACGCATAATACACTCTTCATAATCCAATCCACAATCCTAATATTTCCATTTAACTCATAATCGTATCACTAATCTTTATATAAAAAATCCTTAAAAATTTGACTAACTACATTTTCGAATTGACCTATTTTTACTCTCTGTCTCTGACCCAAAAATTTTATTTGGACTAATAATTTGAAATGGCAGCTGGATGATCAGTCCAACGGCAATGACAAATTATTTTCGAACCATCCTTCATCTGCAGTTAAATAAAAGGGACAATTTGTGCTTTATCAAAATTTTTGCAAAATAAAGGAAATCATTAAAAAAACAATCCATAAAATCCAGCTTTCATACTATCGATTCCAAGGTACATCTTCAAACTTTCTATAAAAAAAAAATCACAAAAACTCCATAATAACTAACATCTACTTTCGATCATTCAAAATAATTTTAACCCGTTTCATTACTCAATAATATTAATGTCGTTTAAAGAGTGCACAGTACCTGACTTACCTAAAGAAATTTGATCTGTAATAACAGACGCGGCATACCAATCCTTTTCTGGTGACCTGTATGAGATCATCCTACTTATAAACGTGTGAATCTAAACAATGCATTGCAATCTATTTTTAGATTGTGGACATAAAATTAAGTTTTAAAATCAAAATATTCATTATCTATTAAAATTGCATTAAGTATTTCACTTTTTAATTCATCTGTAGTTAATTATTGTAAAAAAAAAACATTACCTTGCTAAATACTTTTAAAAGAAATGCGCAATTCGTCAACATTTTGGACTAAAAAAAAAAAACAATCTCGTCAACAAGCGGCACTTACCCTAAGTACACATAACTGAAAATACAAAACATTTTAATAATTAATTAATTCATAACAGTTATTTACTAGAAAATGATCAATTTTAAGCAAATTAAACCTAAAACTCTGTTTTGTTATTGCTATCCTGGTCCATCTTGTCCACCTTCCATCACCCTGCTGCATACTCATCCAAACCAAAACGACACCATCGACTCCCTGCTGCTCCTCTCACTACGACTCCGTCACCTCTCGACACCATCTACTACCCTGCAGCATCTTGATGTTTTCCTCCTCTTATCTTCAGGGCTCCAACTTCTCCCGGCAGCTTTCTTTAACCTCCATATTTTCTTTCATTTTTTTTTCAATTTCTTGTTCTTCATGTATTTAGTTACGTATTTTATTCTTCGCGTTTTAATGTTTTTATAGTATTTATTAATCGCATTTTCTTCCTTTTATACATATCTTCGTCTACTTTTAAATATATTAGTAGTAATTATAATTCTTTATTTTATTTTTATAAAAATAAACGTACGTTATATTATTATTATAGTTCTAATTTATTTTTATACATATAGTGTCTATTTCACATTCACTTCACTTCATAAATTATTTGTCCTTTCTTTTTTTATTTTATTTATTGTCTCTTATTTAATTTCAATCACTGGTCGGCGCAGCGCGCCGCCAGTGCAGCACCAAGGCCGCACTGGCAGGGTCGCCATGTGAGGATGGGCGTTGGGAGGTCACTGATAATGCCGAGTTCAGAGTTAATACTGTCTTTATTTAGTAAGCGCTTACTATTATATAGGGTACATAGTTGGGAGAGTGTGAGTGTGGCACAGCTCACACTACACAATACTGCCGCACTTTTCGCCACCTCCGGCCGTGTGGTCAGCACGGCGGAGGGGGCTACTTAGTGGGCAGCTGCTGAGCTAACCCCATCAGCTTCCCCGCTCACTGACCTTCGAATGCCCGATCATTTTGATGAGCTTACATCGCAGCGTGTAATAAGAAAACTATCAGATTATAATGTAAGCTGCGAAAAACGATTATACACGATACGATTATATAATTAATACTTAGCACTGAACTGATTTTTAGTAAGTGTTCAGTTTCGTCCTCTTATATTTAGTAGTTTCTAGTTAAATATTATTTATTTATTGTGGCCACACTGTAGTTATTGAACCGCTCTGATTGGCTACATCAATTCCCCCACCACTCATTAGTTTGCTGAATTTTTCGTTAATTTCATATTTCTGTTCCTGTTTGAATTTTGAGCTGTGAACATCTCTGTTGCTAAATTTGCTGAGGATATTTAAAGTTCCCACTACTTTCGCTGCTTAACGTAGTCTTAGTGCTTCGAATAACATAGTGTGTGTTGGAGTCTCCCGGCGCGGCATCAAGACCTAAATCCGAGGCTAAGTGCGATCACTGAAGGTAAAGGTTGACAGTAGATCTAGGGAAGCTGGAGACGGCCACCAACGGTGTATTGCTACGGACGCCAAGAATCCTGGGTACAGCAGATCAGGAGCCACCAGGTCAGACCACCAACTCACTAGTTTGTTCAATTTCAGTTAGATTATTTAGTTTGTTTTTATTTTTATTGCACAATATCTTTGCTTTAAACCCGTAAACTCATTTCGTCCCCCAATTTTCGCTAATACAGTCCACTTCCATTTAGTTAATTGCACAGTAAGAAAATTAAAATTAACCGGTACCGCATGCCCAAGACCAGTGGTGGGCAAACTTTTTTCATGGCGGGCCAGAAAATCACAGATATTTCAAAGAAGGGCCAAAATTATACTAAAATGCAATTTTTTTGACACATGACGCATGAACTACGTGGCTAGTCTAGCTGGCTCCTTTGCCTTCGCATCTATTATTCTATTTTATACAGCAGTACCGTCTAAATATCGTCATCCTGTGCCATAACACTCCAATTCGAAGGAACGCCGGCGGGCCGCATTAAATTCTTTCGCGGGCCGGAGTTGGCCCGCGGGCCGTAGTTTGCCCACCACTGCCCTAGACTATCAACCAAACTATAGATGGGTACCTAAACAAGTGCTTTCCACTTACTTTTAAAAATGAAATGAGTGCATGTTCAGGAAAAGTTACATAGATACATACCGCCACGCCTCTTTTCCACAGGGGAACGTAGAGACTACTTTGTTCCACTTGCTACGATCCTGACATACCTGTTTCATCCACATTCATCAATCTCTTCATACATTCTCGTCGGTTCCGGGTACTCTTGACCTGACCTTTTTCCAAAACGTCCCCAATTTGATCACGGAACGTCCGTCTAGGCCTTTCACACTCCCCATTATAAATCTGTTTAGTTCAGGTAAAGTTACTTTGATAAAATGGCTTTTCCTCTAACACTTTTTCTCCAGGAACCCCGTTCGGCCAGATGCCCGTGCTGGTTATCGACGGTAAACAATACGCGCAGAGTATCTCCATCGCGCGCTACCTCGGCCGCAAGTTCGGACTAGCCGGCGCCGACATCGAAGAAGATTTCGAAATCGATCAGATCGCCGAATACCTTACCGACATTCGTATCAGTAAGTTTACTCATTCATCTATAGACCGACCGCTTAAGTTAGTACTCGCCTGCGCGGCACAGGGGCGCGGGGTGGGACGACCGCGGAGGCCGAGAGAGGTGCGGGCGGGTTGTGCGCACGGGATTTACTAAGCACTAGCTATAGTCTGACAGCCTTATTCATAAAAAATCCTTAATTGAGCTTTGATCGGTCCATTAGTTAACAGACTGGCTTATTTGACAGTTGTTAAAAAGTATGATTCATAAACGCTTGCTAGCAGTCTGTTAGTTAATGAGCTGTTGATGAATGGATTAGACGCGTTATGTACCTTGACAAATCATAGACCAAAAAAGGCCTTTTAGTGAATTAAAAAAAAAATTGACAGCAGTGGCAGCGAATTAACACGACAGACTTAGGCAGTGTAGATCTAGTTTCCTTTACCTTTCCCGGAGGGGATAAAAACTTAAAACAAAAAAAACTGTCTTGCGTATGCATAATATTAAGCTTCAAATTAAAAACTAGAATATCAGTGACATCAAATTTGAACCTTAATACTATGACGATACCGTTTGTTTTTCAGTATGAATGTTGTAGTGGCACGTGCTAACTCGGTAGCTTGCGGATTTGCGATAATAGAGACAATGGCCTTTGTTTGAAAGATTAGGGCTCGAAGCGAAAAATTCACCTGGGAAGATTCATACTATACTTAATGTACCTAACATTATTTTCTCGTTATTTAATAGAGATAAGCTATGTCCACTACGAACCAGACGAGGCCCTCAAGGCCAAGAGACATGAGAACTTCACCAAAAACGTGTATCCAGCACTGCTTGCCAAGCTGGATGCTACGATAAAGGCCAACAAGGGATACCTCGCTTGCAGCAAGGTGAGTAATTAAAGAAAATATACGGTAAGACCACAAACCACGGCCCAATTTTTGAAAGCACATCTCTCAAAAATATCATTCGAAAGTGAAAAAATTAGAGTAAGTATTAGTTACTACAAAACTACTTTCCCGGCCATCTTTACTTTACTTTAACTGCAGGGTAGCAGGGTGGTGTAGCGGTATAGCACGCATCACGGAATGACGGGATTCGGGTTCGATTCCCAGCCATAGCTTTACTTTTCGGATATTTCTGTGTTCTAATTTTCAATGTCGTTTAGAAATTTTACAAAACATCAGCGGCAATTAAAGTCGATTAGATTAATTATTTACTTAGACCTGTAAGCTTATTGTCTAACTGGCTCGCAATCGCCATCGTGTTCATTTTGGCAGTTCTTGTATGAATGTGACAGCTAGCTGATTCCGATGCCAATTGTCAGCCCATACATGAACTGTCAAATGAAAACGATGGCGATTGCGAGCGAGTTACCCCCTTATTCATAAACGCACTATAGGCCTCTGTTAACTTAGTAATCGTTTGTCCTTATCTGTCACTTTGACATTTACCTTTCACAGATAAGGACAAACGATTACTAACTTAGCTGAGGCCTATAGTGCGTTTATGAATAAGGGGGTTAGAAAATAAGCCGACTGGGGCCTTACCAATGTACCGTCTTAATGCTATTCAATTTAGACTCCGTGCAGGTTTTGGCTGTCATTTTTAGTGTGGTTCTGACAGCGAGCGAACCTAAACTGAGACACATTAAGACGTCATGGTAACCCCCTGTAATTTTCTTGAGTTACCTACGCGTATTTCAAATTCAGATCAGTTTTTAGTGGAACAGAAACGCCAATCATAGAAATTGAAACCCTTTTCACGTCAATCTCGTTGTTCTACACCACTGCTTAAGGTGGAAACACATTATTAACACGCGACGCGACCCGATGCAACGAATGTATGCGCATGGCGTCGCGTCGGATGTTCATAGTGTGGTTCTGGTCATAGAAAATAATACAATTTGATTCGACTCAACACGCGTCGCTTTGCATCGGGTGGCGTCTCGTGTTAACAATGTGTTTCCACCTTTATTTCTTATTTGCAGTTGACCTGGGTCGATTTCGTGTTCGCGGGCGTCTACGAATATCTGAAGGTCATGCTGCGGATCTCAGATCTGGACTCGCAGTATCCGAGCTTCAAGAAACTGGAGGAGGCGGTCTACTCGCTCCCTAAAATCAAGGCCTGGGCTAAAACTGCACCAAAATACGAAAGTGCTTCTTAAGTTATTTTATTATTCTTAAGGATTTGCGTTACGTTCAAGCTATTATAATTTTGAAACCATTGGTAATGTTTTTTATACATACATACCGTCACGGCTCTTTCCCACACGGGTAGGCAGACTACTACTTTGTTCCACTTGCAACGATCCTGACACTTCGTTCGCTTCATCCACATTCATCAATATCTTCTTCATACATGCCCGCTTGCTTGTTCTTTATAGGTTACTTAAAAAGTCAGACGAGTTCAGACGACCCTGAAACAAACCCAGTTCTTCTTGGACTACAAAATACAGTTAAATCTTCATTTTCCCGGAAGGCAAAACGGCCAGAAAGTGGCTCCGCCGTTGGAGCTCCGTCGAAAACCTGGTGGACAAACTGTAGGTGGACCACGACCCATAGTCGGATTAAACTTGGTTTGGCGAGAAAATCTACGCTTTTATCCTACACAAGTTTGATTAACGCCCACTTGAAGACAAGGAGCTGCATATAATTATGATAAATAGGTACTACTTCACGTCAGGTAAGTTCGTTAAATTATACTATGGGTATGTTTTGATAGGTACCTAACCTATCCAATACCCAATACTATCTAGGACAAGTGAGGAAATGAAAACACGATGTAATTTTTAGATACACAAGGCTTTATTAAATTCAAAAATACGTTTTCAACTTTATTCATATCCTTAGAACCTAAGCGAATAAACACTATCATGCATGCCAGATACACAATCTTAACAACTAACAAACAATTATCCCTTGTTTATAAAAACAAATATCAGTTATTTTTGGTAAATACCAATGGTAGCTGCGCTTAAACAAATTTGACCACAAAATTAAGTCTGAAATAAAAAAAACTTTATCTAGTGAAAAACTACAGATTACTGTAAGTTGTTCAGACGCAATCCAACCTTTAAAAAGTTATCGACAAATAGCAGTATGAAAATTCAATGGATACAATACAAAAAAAAATGGAATTGGCGCAGCAGACAACGAAGAAAAGTGAGTAGCAACGTCCTCCACCAAAAATATCAACTTAGAAGTCGCACTTGGGTGCAGAGTCAGCCCAGGCCTTGACCTTAGGGAGCGAGTAGACCGTCTCCTCCAGCTTCTTGAAGCTAGGGTACTGAGAGTCCAGGTCTGGGCTCTGCATCATGGACTTCAGATAGGCGTAGATACCCGCAAAGACGAAGTCACCCCAGGTCAACTGGAAAGGTAAGAAATTAATATCATGAATTGTCATGGTTTAGTTATTGGAGAATCATAATAACACTTCAACTTGATCCAGTAATGTATAACGTCGAAGGTCTAAGTGAAAACCAAAACTTTAATCGCAATGTCATTCATAAAATATGGAACACAAAAATGAAGCAAAACTTTTTGTTTGACGAGTATGAAATATGGCTCACATCTTTAGTTCGCATCTTCAAAGCATATTCAGAGCACTAAAGGCCTAAATTATTTCCGTAGAAGATGCTCTGAAAATGCATACAATACAATGCGTTGATCCGTCGACGACGCAACGCAACGCATCAGTGGGGCACCTCTTTGCCAAAATGTGTGATAAATTAATTCCGTCACTACATACGCGATGGACAATACAATCGGATTGAGATATTTTGGATACTTAACCTAGAAGCAGCTCCGATCTATCTGATACCACACTAGACCCATAATCTTACGAGTATGATGGATGTATGATTATAGGTAAGTTAAGTAGAATTTAAGTACTATTGTAAATCTATTTTATTTTGAAAAAATGACTTTCTGCCAAGTTTCTTGCGGCGCATTCTTCTTGGCAATGATGGTCTTTCCGAATGCGCTGGTAGATTAAAAAAAAGACATGTAAAAGAGCCCATGGCGGCCTATTTGCAAAATAAACTGTTGACTTTTGATGACTTACCTTGCCACAAGCAAGGTGTCCGTTGTTGGCCTTGAGGATGGCATCCAGCCTCTTCAACATTTCCGGATACACGTTCTTGCTGAAGTCTTCGTGCTTCTGCGCCTTGTATTCCACATTAGGCTCGTAATGAGCGGCAGCAGCCTCTATGGTGAAGAAATAAAATGGTTAGCCAGCTACGTATATTGAATGATTGATACGGATACGTGAAAAACTTTCCATCCGCGGATCGGGTCAATCAAAGAAGCAAAAGAAAGCCGAGATTTCCTCTTATGTTTATGTATCCAATGGAGTGTGGAATAAATTAGCGCTAACTACAAAGCTAGTTTAAGGGCATTGAAATTGAAACCTAAAGGCCGGCGCACACCAAATGCGAGCTGCGTGCTTCGTGACACGAGCACGCACCAGTTGTAATGTATGAAACTATGATAGATGCCAGTATGCTTAGTGTAAGTTTTCAGTCACAAAATGCGTCTCGACCGCGTTTGCGTTAAAATGTCAAATACTATGAGAAATTTTAGTTGTCGTTTCGTTCCGCTTGTGGCGCTGATCATTTTCTCAAGTAATTGAAACGTGAACGCGAACGTGCTCGAGAGCTCGAGACGTTTGTCGTGCCTAAAACTTACACTAGACGCTCAGAACAGATGCGTGGCGTATGCACGCGCTTGACCACGCATCTGGTCTGGCATCTATCTCATGTGTGCGCCGGCCTTAAAGAACAACACACTGTAATCTACGCTCGATTTGTAAAGTTCTTTTGGTGTAAAAGGAGAATATGTTCTAGAATATTATTTTGGTGCCCTTCATTGTTACGGTCCGACGAGAGTTCTCTTCGATCGAGGCGAACGGTGACTACGTATCGCCGTATTAGAATTCTCGTGTGCCTATATTTTGAGGGAGCATAAGATGTGTATTGGTTAAACGATGAATAACTCACTGGCGCGAATGTCATTAAGGTATTCGACGTTCTGGTCGATCTGGAAATCTTCTTCGATGTCGGCGCCGGACAGTCCGTACTTGCGACCGAGGTAGCGTGCGATGGCGTAGCTCTGCGCGTATTGCTTGCCGTCCACGTCCATCACGGGCATCTGGCCGAACGGGGTATCTGGAGACAAGAAAAAATTGATCTCATGCGAAATTTTAGAAATAAAAAAGAAGATTATTTAGACACCTAATTGAAACTTTATGCAGTGTCTGTTGGTCAATTGAAACATCTGCGACTCAGGCCAAATAAAAAGTAAACACAGAATCCCGCGAAGGGCCAAAATCTTCTCTCAACCAGTTTGCTGGACAAAGTTTGGTTACGATCGTGTGCGTGCAACTGAGGTCTACGACTACAAGGTTTTTATATACTTACAACAGTGAACAAAGACTGTTCCTAACCTGTAATGATCAAATAAAAAATGAGTCAATTTACGACACCATTTTTGTTCATAAACAAAATGGGTCATCCGCCAATAATCTGAGGCGGCCGTGGCCTTGTTAATGAATGACAGTACTCCTGCCTAGTTCATTCAGCATGACTTGCACAATGGTATTGAATCCGCAGTCCGCACCTACACATTATTCAATTGCTCCAGATTGCATGTCCCATTCGATGGGAAGTCAACGGCAATGGAATGGAGCTGGGTTATCGAAATGACAGGCCAAGTGGCCATGTAAAGTGCATTTTTAATTAAATTAACTCTTTGTAGGGGTGTTCAGTCGCTGATATATTCAGAGAGATCATTTGTAGTACAATTAAGTACCTACTACGAAAATATGAGCACAATGATAATGATACTGTGTCAGATATGACGTGGCCTCGGCCTTGACCGACCTTGGTAATGATAATGATAAAGACCAGTCAGCATGACTAGCACAATAGTGCTTAGTTTAGTCCCTCACCTACACATTATCCAATTGGGAATGGATGATTAATGATTATTTTAAAAGTGCTTGACGATTTTTCTGTTGATAGGAATAACCGTCCTTAGCTCCATGGAGCATTTCAAAAAATATATAAATATTTAGGAAATATCGGGTTATTTCTACTTAGAATCAACAACACTGAAATTCCCCATGTATGGTAGTGGTAATAGTAAATCCGATTATTTACAGACGGCGCCATTTATCCTTTGTTTCTTTTAGTTTCCGAGAGAGCTGTGCTCTATGCTATCAACGTCAGTGACAAAATGTCATTGTGTACCACAGATTCTATTAGCCATTTTTTTTTGTGATGTAATGGACGTAGGTACTACTAATGAGCCCATAACGGTTAATAAGTAATACGGAACGGACCGACAAGAGACTGCGCTGCATCCATTCCCAACTGCTACGAATTGCAGGCCTCATTCGACAGGGAGTCCAAAATCACAATATATTGGGACCATAGATATAATATAGGATAAGCCTTGGGATATCGGCATCGAGGAAATAACCGATTAGAGTGGAAATAAATAAGAGCAATCCAATTGCGGCAACAGATCAGTCCTGTACTATACCATACTATACTAGCACCAAATTTTTCCCTACCAACCAATCACTCTTGTTATTACAAAACATTATGCAATAAATATTGCACAATGTTTTGTAATAAACTAATTGGAATTATGATAACTTGTTTTAAGAAAACGTGATAAGTATATCAAATTTTTTGACAGATTGACTTTGGTTTAAACTGTTATTTACTTTTTAGTACTAATCTTACAATGGAACTATTGTAATAAGCTTATTACTTTTATCAGAGATTAACATTGATAGCAAGAAAAATAAGTTTTACTTCTACTCCGACATTTTTAATGCCAAAACTCAGATTACATTGGTTTTAAATTTTTAATTTAAATTGGGTCTTTATTTCGATTTTAGGTATTAGGTACCTACGTAAACTTTCTATGAGTATATAAATCAAATACATGCTTCATTGGTATTTTTCCTTTTATGAGTTCTACGTTTTATCAAGGTGATTAACACTCGTTACAAAACAATACCTACTAACTTAGAATAACTTTATCGAGTCAAAATCTTTTCAATATATGTACCAAAAAATATTAGTGCAACACGCAATAAAATGGTTATTTAAATTTGTTAATATAGTGAGAACTGTTGAGGAGGTAGACGCATGTCTATTAAGGATTTAGAGCATAAGAGTAATTAATAATAATAATAATAAAATATATTTATTCAACAGTTTGCAATTACATTTAGGAATTGTTTTCATCTAAGACTGTTTCTTCTCCATATAAAACAACAATGAATTCCTTTAGCGCCCTAATTTCCATGTCACGCATCAAAAGCTATCACTTACAAAACTTAAACATGTATTTGACATGGCTTAAATGACAGTTTTCTATAAACTGTTATTATGTTTAATACAATAGTTGTAAGTTTTTGAGGCAACACATACATCGTCCACGTATCTAACCGGTAGTGGTTGAAGTTTCAGAATGACTTGCAGTTTCTTTTTCCGTCGTCCGTTGCCAAGTGTACGTCATTTTTACACTGTAATCTGATATGGGTGATGTCATTGGGAGGAAGTATAAATACTCGTATCATACATATTGGAATAAGAGCTGAAACTACTCAAGCAAAATCACTCTCTTAGCAAGAAACGCAAGGAAGCAAGATCGCGCAACATTTGTCGGCCACTGTTGCCTTTTGGTATTGGTAGTAACCCTGCCTGCATATGTGACATGTGATGCGACTCCGGCGAAGCCAAAAAGGAGTTATGTTTGTGCCGCTAAGTATTTTTTATTGTAAGCGAGTTAGTAATTTTTGTTTCCAAGTAGTTATGATGTTCATGGCATAGCCGTGTGAACAAAGGAATTTTGCCGAGCGAAGCTACTAAACTAAAAAGCTATTCTTTCTACCAAATATTAATTGAAATCAAGGACTAAGCACTGACAGTATTTATTTCATAAAACCTCAAATACTATTCGAGATGGAAGTTGATGATAATGACCAATTCTACGAAGATATACAGCCAGTGACTGCGCTATAAACGGTATAGCAACTCACTTTTGTACGTGATAAAGAATAAAATGATAAAGACAACCTTTTCCATTCATTAGAATTATTAAAGACCCCCTGTCCACTCAGATATTGTTATCAAGATCAAAATACAAAAATACGCTATTCATTCCTGACGTAACTACTTACTGTAGAATTGTAAATAGTAACAGCGTGATAGTGTGTTTTCTCTGCCTCGTATATCTTATCATCAAGCTCGCCCGTTTTATGCTATCAATAAGTTTCGTTGAGTTTCGTTCGTTGTTTAAACTCACTCATAGTGATAAACGGCCCTCTTTTAAGGCTGTGCTTGTATATTTAATTAAATGAACTTTTATTCTAGTATCGATAATTGAACAGAGCGTTTTGGAATTATTCAATAATATGACGTAATGAAATAAGATCGATTGTACATCAAACAACGTCGCATTAATCATCAAGCATAATCTACGTATGAAAATGTATTCTTCTAGCAATGATGACAATTTTTAACTACATATATTTGCCACCATCATCTCCGGTCCAAGCTACCTTTTAAAATTAAGTTCCAATAATTCTGTCATTTCATTACAACTACTTCATGTATGTGATGTATACACACAGTGTGCAAGCATTTCGAGCTTGGAGAATTTAGATATTGCCAGAGATTTGAACAGTGTACATACTCCTATAGTCATGAGGAGTAAAAAAATGTTACATAAACCTAGGTACGCTTCACATAAAGTCGACTGTGCACATACAAAATGAAATTTGAAAACGCATAATTCGACCTATGTTCATAATAACATCCTTTACTCCATATGCCCTCAGGAGTCTGGAATACACTATTCAAATCACTCGCAATGCTCCGCACAGTGTTTAATATTCCTAATCGCAGGTCAGCCCGTGCACCTAGAACCTTATTCTTGCTAAGATTTAATTGCTCTCATACGGAATAGAAAGAAATTTCACAGCAGTTTCCGCAGTTTTGAAGTATCATTTCATCAACATCATCTCCAGCCATACGTCCCACTGCTGGGCACTTTTGAAATATAATATTAATGAAATAAATAACTCTATAGCAATGCCTGTGAGGATTTATTCAATTGAAATTGAAACAACATTTGAATTTTGGTTTAAATTGTATCTTTCGTCGGGTATCGAATTCGGTCGATCCTAAGTCCTAACTTAACATATCAGGATCATAACTGATGTGATGTTTGATGTGATGAGTAATATCAAAGCATAACAATTCGCGGCAACACTTTATTTGAAGCGGGAAATCCTCAAACAATCCTCAAACGTTCAGGTCAACAGTGGATGTTATGACAACAACACCGCAATCCTTCCTACAAGGTGAGGGCTGAACATCGGCAATTCTGCAAAGTCCTTCAACTTTCCAAAATAATGTATTTACATTAAGCATTTTGTGATTTCTTCCATGCTGGTCTGGTAGTAAAGAAAAAATTAAGAATGTACCAGATGCTTCTCTTCCCGCGCAAATGATAAAAGGCAAACGCCCATCGAGGGAATGGGCGAAAATATGTAATTTTCATAGTGTTTACATAATTAATCATTCATAAAATTAACGTGTTTTTCCGGCATTTTTATTAAACCCTTTGTTTCACTCAATTCAAGCTGCCGTCTTGTTAAACTAACAAAAAAATATATAAAAAAAAATAAAAAAGACGATCTCTAAAATATGTTGATTACAGTCAACACTGCGAAAAAAAGGGTAAATAATAATGGCAAATATACGTAACTCTTCATGCCCGAGTCAGATGCGAATTTGGCCGGCCTTGATGTGTTTGTCTGTTGTACTTAGTAGGTACTATTACTTATTCTGTGGTTGTACTCACTAGGCTTGTAGGCAGGCCAGTCGGCTGGTGTGACGCGCTTGTCTTCGAACTCCTCTCCCCCGTAAGCCAGGAGCAGACGGCTGGGCTCACCCAGAGCCTTGATGGGGAAGTAGTGGAACTTGATGTTAGGCATGGTTCTGAGGGCAAAAAAATATAGATATAGTCCGTTTTGGTCTACCATTCAGTCCTATTAGTATTAGTCCCACTAATAGCACTTAGTGATGGGCGACTTCGACTAATTTGCTGATTCGAATGATTATTCATTACTAATATCATAATTCGAATTTGAAATTAGTAATATACTAATGCCGATAATCGAATAGCGACTACTAATATTAGTAACAAATCCGCGGCTGGATGACTGCTCGGACCGAATGGGGAATCTTCGTGTCGACTCGGCGCGGTGCTTGCGTTAGTTGTTGGCTTGTTAGTTATATCAACGTCAACTCGACTGGACTGGATGGAAGGGATTTTGAGTACTATTAATATTCGAATGATTTTCGAATTAGTCGAATAAGTCGAATGATTACAATAATCGACTAATCGAATAAGTATTATTCAAGTTCGCCCATCATTAATATCACTTAACGGACAAAATCATTCGATTAATTCCACGTTTTTACGTTTGCGTTTTTACCCGATCCCAATCGGCACAGAAACAGTGTCAACAGAGAAACCCGAATGCCATTCTAAGACCTAACAGATTGTAGTTTGTGGAGAGTCGAATCTAGACTGCATCGGCTGTCTTTTGTTTTCAGAAGTTAACTGAACATCATCTTCATTTAATTTATTAAATTACTTGCTGGCAAATGGCGAAAACCGCGTAAAAACGGAAAATATTGACCCGTAAATGTTGTAAAGAACAACATACAAAAAGAATTTGTATCTTAATAACGTGGCTAGGACAAAAAATAAACATCTGTATAAACATGCTACTTCTCACGTTGTAAAATAGTTATGTAAATAGAAGTGAAAATTTTCTTGCCTGGTGGTAAGTAGCATAACTAAAGACCAAAGCCACACCGAAGTTAGCCCTAGTTTAGTAAAATAGAAGCACTAGGTAATGTAAATTAAAGAATAACTGAATGGGTGTTAGGACACTTTCTAGAAATAATGCAGCAACGACTTTAGAATCGCTTGCTTCATTGACCACTTAAATTGCTTTTATGTATTTAAAAGCAATAAACAAACGAAAAAACACCAAAACCACAAAAAATCTCGGTACCGATCACTTGTAGGTATGATTTAAAAATTACAAAAAAACTATTGTGTGCCTTAAAATCTATGCCAGAATTGATAAAACCATTTCCAAGACTCAAACACCGACCTTATTCTAAACTTACGTTTAGGTTAGCTGTTAGCGAAGCGAAGTCCGAAGTAATACTAAGCGAAAACAACACTCGCTTGATACTATAAGTACGCTGGAACTACAGCAACATATATATATATGCCACACGTTTGATTCGGAAGCCTTATCGAGATAGGCGATAACCTAAATTTGTTGTTCCAAAGTTCTGTACAATTCCAAGTATTAATTTAATCTGGCTACAACAAGAAATCATGTAAAAAATAGGTACATCAAGTAACTATTTTTCAGATGTCAAGCTTCATAGATAGAAATCAACGCCCTTCGGAATAGGTTATCACCAAATTAAAGTTATTATGTACTCACGTTATTAATTTAGTTAGGACCAACTTAAGGTGGAAATGGAGACTGTCATCTTGTATGACAGTTCAAAGGTTTTTTTGCGAAATGTGTTCTAAATTAACGAATGTGACCGTTATTTTTTTCTGTCCAAAGAAGGCAATGTTTGTTTCTTTATTTTACATGCTATATAGGTATGTAAGTATGTAAGTATGTTTGTCCGGGTGGAATCTTGGAACTAAGTTTTTAAGCATCTTCATCCGATTGAGCTGAAATTTTGCATACTTAGGTACTTTTACTTGTGTAAGTCTAAGTCAGATAAAAATATCATTGAATATAATTTTATTCTGGTGGTCCAGCCAAGACAGTCTCCGCAGGAGGGACTCGACGGTTGGTCCGATTGACTCCAAATTTGGTTCATATATCACATACCTATCAGTCACGTTTTTTTTTTAATTTAGGACCCATTTCGCAAAATAATCCTTTAAATTGTCATACAGTACCGGACGAATGACAATGCAAGCAACTTTGATAAACAATAACTGTAGATACACAGTCGCGCTCCCGAAAATAAAATTGGCTTACTTTTTTCTCAGTACGTTGTTGTCAATGGCAGCGTAACGATGCCCACGTGTGTCTTCAAATAGTGCAAAAATCCCTCCCAAAAACGGAACAAATCTGATGGAATATCATACTTTCAGTGAATATCTGTTGTTTTTTCTATTAAATTCTAAGAATCGGAGAGAAATATTAATCTAAATTAATTTTAAAACCATTTCTAAATTGCTAATTTTTGCCAGAATTCGACAACATTGACATAAATGCCTTGTCTTTGTCACACGCACAGGAAAGCTTATCAGTAAAACGAAACAGATAAACAACAGAACATAGAACAAAAGTGTAGTGGAGTTGCCATCACCCTATTTTTTATTTTTAGAATCTTATGTGTTTTTGTGTGAAGCTTTGATTTCCTGGATGTGTATACGTAAGTCATGTATGTGTGATTTAGTTTTAGACTTATTTATTCATCAACAAAAATTACATAAAAACAAACATGCATGTCACCAATATAAGTATTTCTGTTGAGATCGTCAAAAATTAATAATAATAAGAGCATAATAAATTATAAACACTAAAACAATAAAATAAAATACAATGTCAAAAATAATAAGTTTTGTAAAAAATTATGTCAATTTTATAATTCTAATAACATTTGAATAAAATTTATCTTGTGTATGTGTTACTGGGAAACATGTGCGATAGTTTGACTGTTTGAGAACCACTCGGACCCTCAGATATCTATTTTTAAGACAATCGGTCCAAAAAGTAAAGATTTAAAAATGGCGGCCACTTTTTTCATTTTTGATAACGGTTTCATGTTTGGGGACCACTCAGACCCTCAGATATCGATTTTGATAGCAATCAGTCCAAAAACTAAGAATTTCAAAATGGCGGCCAGCTTTAAAACTTAATTTTCACACTCAGAAACGCCAATTAACATAATAAGAACTCTGAGTGCTGCAGGGATGATTTATTGAAACTTGAACTTGATCCATGAACATGGTAAAACAATTCTAAATTTCCACTGTCAGTCAATACAACCGACTGGGTAAGTAATTAAAGTTAACTTTCATACTCAGAGACGTCGATTAAGTTCTAATAATCATAATATTAACTGACGTCTCTGAGAACGGTTTTGATATATTATTATTCTGCAATAATTATATACTTTGCCACTTTAGGCAGCTACGACATTTGTCATGTTTACCGCTATCCCTCGGGAATTATGCAACTTTCCGGAATACAAAGTAGCCTATGTGTTAATCTAGGGTACCAGCTATCTCCGTTCCAAATTTTATCAAAATCCGTCCAGTCGTTTCTGCTCGAAGAAGGAACAAACATATACACTCACATCGTCACATCCATCCATCCTCATAAACTTTCGCATTTATAATATTAGTAGGATATAGATACGTATCTCGAAAACGGTAAACATTTGGTTTGGAGTAAAGAAAATTAGCTTTAAGATTATCTAAATGACTTCCCCATTCATCCTGTAAAGTATTGGCGTTAACATTAATTTCACCCTGTTTTTTATTGCATTAATTGTCAAAAACTTTTAAAAAATTAAGTCCTCTCCGAAAGTCCGAATGCATTCTTTGTTCAACAACATAATTTCGTCCGTCAAAGCAACGTCAAACTCGTCAAAGCGTCGCCTTCAATGTAACAAGTGGAATTAATCCCTCTGCCGTTTCTGATAAGGCTTACATTCATATCCGAGTTTAAACCAAACGTGTGTGAAATTGTCAAGTTTAGCTGTCAAGGTGGCGTTTTGGAGTTTTGCCGCTACCGAAATTCGACTGTAATGAAGTAAAGACTAGGTTCAAATTTCGTCACGTATTCTTTCAATTCGTCTGTGTGGTGGGATTACTTTTCTCTACGCACACGTAAATATATGTTTAACTGTGGAGTAGCGAAATTCAACTGTAATTAAGTAAAGACTAGGATCAAATTTCGTCACTTATTCTCTCAATTACTTTGTAGGTGATGATTTTATTTGTTACGCAAACAAACAAATAGTTCGAACATTTTTTGAAGGGGATTTTGTATGGCACTGTGTATCTACAGTTATTGTTTATCAAAGGCAAGCAAGAACAGTCAACAAAAAGTAGTCAGCAAAAAAGTTTGTAAGGTACTTATCTAAAATGGAATTTTTAGGTACTAAACTTTTTTAAGTTAAAATGATGTAACACAATTTTCCCCCCCGGGGGTGTTATTATTATTACTCATGCTCATGACATAACTTTGACTGCCTGTATCAGTAGGAAACAAAGAAATCTACAAAATGTCATGAACATAAGCACCAAAGAGAATAAAATCACTACCGTTTTAAGCACTGCTTATACTATACTTCATTTAATTTAGAATGAGAAACTACAATAACATTATATTGCGGCTGGTCAACTATTTCTTAGAAATAGTTTGGCAGCCGCAATATAAAATTGTTTTAATGCCACTTTATTTGCGTGGCGTCAATTGTTACTCTAGTACATATCGTAAAGAGATTACAGTTCACGAGCCGCAATATAATGTTCTTGTGGTTTCTCATCCTAAATTAAATGAAGTATAGTCAAACCAAGAAATTAGGGAAAACATTTCAAAATAATGCCGAACATTGCAATTAGATTGACATCTTTCTTTCGTTAAATTTTATGCATGTCATTATTTTTACCACACGTCAAATTGTGATTTAAATAAAACTTTCGACTCAGCTTTCGACAATGGATTATTGGACATTGATAACGATACGTAGGTACTATTTAACTGATAAAACTACAGGTAAGGTTTTTTTTACTAACAAAATGGTTATGAAAATTGTAGGCAAGTCACGACTATTGCACCACAAATTTCTACATGAACATTCTTTCCAGAATTTAACTAAGTACGTGTGTACGTGCGTGCGTGCGTGCGTGCGTGCGTGCGTGTGTGTGTGTGTGGCATCGTAGGCGTAGGTAGCTCTCAAACGGTTTCACCGATTTCAATGCGGTTCAGTGGTTCTTAGCCATGTTTGGTAAAAATCTGTCTATCAGTTTGAAGAGTTCATCAGCTCAAAATAAATAATGTAAGGCATTTTATGGCATTTTTTTATTTATGGTATACCTACTGATTTTGTTACAAAACATTACTCTAGAAAAACCCATTTCCCCAATTCTTTTGTCATAATTTTTCGTTCTTCAGCGTTTTATTTTTGAAACTATACCTAACTGTATTTTTTTTCTGTCGGAAATACCCATGAAATTCTAAGGAAATAGGTACCTAACGCTGATTAGGTATATAGGTAGTAGGTATCTATCTAAAACTATCTGGTTGCGATAGGCGCAAGTCAATCATCAGATACTCCGTGCAGTATACCTACCTACCTACATCTCCTTTTATTATTCTAACTATACTGGTCTTATAGGTACATACATACATACAAAAATCACGTCTATATCGCCTACGGGGTAGACAGAGCCTAAGGAAACAAGACCTAAAGGCCACGTTTAGCATGATTCCTTCCATGCTGGTCTGATAGCAAAGACCTTATATAGGAACTCATCCTAATAAGGTCACTAGAACTGGACTCGATAATAAATAGGTACCTACCTACCTATATCTGTAGCAAACCCAACTTTAACTTCTAGCTAGAACAGAACAACAAATCACAAGCAAACTACAGTTCTGTAAAAACGTGCCGGCAGGCAACATGAACATAGTCTAATAACGATTCTAAAACAGCGGTCAAGGCCGCGGCGTGATCATCAACAACGTATATTATAACAAGCAAGACACACCCATTATACGTAAATATTCAAAGGTACTTACATTTTCTTTCGCGAGCAGCACAAATATTATTTTTGGACACAGAGCCGTGTTTCACTGTCTGTTAACAAGAAAAGCGAGCGAGCGAGCAAAGCAAACTAGCTAAACTAACAACAAGACAACAACTAAATAAATGTAGCCAGCTTCACTTCCCCTTCTTGTTTTTTTTTAATTTAAAACTAAACTGGACTGGCTTCCTGCGCTTGCCGGCCGGTCACAAAAACAAGACTATTTATAGCCACAGTTTATAGCATAGCAACAGTTGTGGGTGTGTCCACGCGTGACGTATGACGTATCGTATCGTATGGCGAGTAATAATAGAGTATTGTATCTGTGGAATTAGTGTTGCTATTATATTTTTTTCAGGCGCCTGGCGCGCATGAACGTGACCGTACGACGTGACAATAAAATAAACGCCAACGAAAATAATAAATTTTGTACCTACTTTGCTATAAAAAATATGAACACCATCCATGAAGATAGATAGATAGGTAGTCATTTGCTTTGTTAAAAATGAAAACCTTCCTACCTACTATTTATTATAAACGCGAAAGAAAGAACGTAACGGCTGAGCAGATCTGGATTCAAATTGACATAGAGATTGATTATAGGATGAAAAAAGCTAATTTTCATCCCAAAATATTACAACTATAAAGTTTGTGCGATGTCTTAATAAAACTACTTTAAAGGACAAATTTAAAACAAATACTTTATTTCTGTAAGTAGTAAGAATAACAGCCGTATACATTTTTTTTTCATAAAACAACTTAGCTAAGTACTTTTCAGTGACGCAAGGCGTTCGCATAAATATCAAGCACTATGACAACAGCTTATGCCGTTAAGTGCCGCAAGTGGGTGGCGCTTCCTACGCCTTTAGCGTTTATGTATAGACGTTTTGGTGTCTAAAACTTACACCGGAGGCTCTGTGGATACTGCTGGTCGCCGTGGTATGTAGCGGGTTTTACTGTAGGTACATAATTCATCACAATAAATAATCTAATTGGATATCTTCATAATATCTTCATCATACATATAAGTACACAACAATATTTAAAAAGAATCTTACGCTAACATTATTTAAGCTCTTGTGAAACATGACTTATAAAACATTTTCTTGGAACCATAAAGGAATTATTCGATGTTATTTATTTGATTTAAGATTAATTTCTTTATGGCCCCCCCACCAAATGCTGGTTTCAGATAATATGAGAACAGTTTGTTCCTAATTAATTTTCATGGCACAAAATTTCGATAATTTTCCTTACAATAATAAGTTTAAAAACAGACAACTTTAATATTATAAATGCGAATGAGATTTATAAAAATGAGTTCACAGTTCATTCAGTCTCCTGATAGTAGGATAAGTGATTCAAAAACGTTAATGTACAGAAATACTATAAAATATTAAGTATTTAACGTATTTAACCTTATATCTAAAAAACTATACATATTTTTCAATATCTACTCAAGACAAGAACACTGAAATAACAAACCATTCTTGATATTTCAAAGAAAATTTTACAGAACTAGTAACTTTGTCTTAGCCTGTAGTCATTTAAATATTAAAAAATAACATGGATAGAAAGCCTGTAACCGGATTGGTCGATTTAATCTTAATTTTACTTTTAGAGCATCATTATACAATATAGCCTCTGATCGGTCTATAATTAAAAACCCTTATCACTAAGTTTCGTTGCAGCTCATTTGTTCCAAAGCTAATTTGATGGCCGGCACAGAGGCCAACTGTTGTACCAACAGCTCAATGTTGTTGAATTTGTTGTTGGCTACAATCTCCAGGACTTCCTTTATGTGATCCCACATCCCAGCTAGCAGAAAGTCTGCCCAGGTTAACTGAAATAATATATATACATATATATTAGTGTCTAACTCTAGGTTTTAATTTTTTTCATTAAAAAAATTCAGTTACGCCACTGGTTATACTATATCTATGAATGTAAGATTTATTTGTACCTTGTTAAGAGCTAGATGGCCTCTGTTAGTGGCTACAACAGCATCCAATTTAGCCAGATACATCAAAGCAACCTCCTCGTTGAATGCTGCTACATTCCTGGCTTTCAGTTCTGGATCCTGCTCCCTTTCTAAGATTTGTATTTCTGAAACATTCAACAAAACAAATCATTGTGGCACCTCTGACCTAACCATAATAATATAACATTAGTCACCATCAAATAAACCACTCATCTACTAATTACATAGATAAAATTATTTCTGTATCCTAAATCCTAACCCCCTTATTCATAAGCGCTCGCTCTGTAGGCATCTGCTAACTTAGCAATCGTTTGTCCTTATCTATCACTTTGACATTTACCTTTCACAGATAAGGACAAACGATTGTTAAGTTAGCAGAAGCCTTTTTTTTTTATAAACTCGCTGTACCGTATTTTGGTGTTCAAAAAAGAATGTTTGTACTTGTCTTGCTTTGTGTGAGTCAAGCTTTAAAGCTGAGAACACCAAGCATTAATTTAACGGATTACAAATGCGTAAACAATGTCTTACTGTTAAGAAAATCAATGAATACATCAACAATCTTGTCAATTTCCAGGTCTTCGAACGGGTCAGCACCAGAGAGGCCATTGCTGCGGCCAAGGAATCGCAGCACTGCTATGCTGTGCAGATTGCAGCGATGAGATGGACTGTCTGCTTTTTCTGTGTAACAAATATACAGCTAAATGTCTAAGGTCGACATCTTAGGCTACCACGGCCTCTCCTGGCTCTCTCCTTTTTTAATTATTTATTGTACAGATTTGATGTTATTTTATTAATAAATAAGAGTTGATTAAAAAAAAATCTAAATGTTATAGGTTGGTCCACAAAAGCTGGCTTTTTCTAGAACAAGGGTTCCATCTGTATATTATAGACTACTAGCGACCCGCTCCGGCTTCGGACAGTATATTATGCATGTATTATACATATTATTATAAACCTTCCTCTTGATTCACTCTATCTATTAAAAAAACCCAATCAAAATCCGTTGCGTAATTTTAAAGATTTAAGCATACATAGGGACGTAGGGACATAGGGATATAGGGACAGAGAAAGCGACTTTGTTTTATACTATGTAGAGATTTAAAAGCTTGTGAGTTCACGTTGAAACAACTGGATGGATTTGGATCAAATTTGGAAGAGATAGCTGGTACCCTAGATTAAAACCGGTCCTTACGTGGTCCACCTGGTTTTTGACGCCGTCCTTCGGCAGACCTCCTTTTTCTGGTTATTTCCCCTTAGGGCAACTGAAGATACTAACCTAACCTACCTATTTTTATATTAAAATAATATTGAGTGATTCAAAATAATTGTAGCATTTTTTCAGATTGGAAAAATTAGGTAGTCCCCATTAAAACTTAGGCTATCCCAGAAAATTGCATAGTTACCGCAGGATAGCAATAAACAACTTCTTTGCAGACAAAGTCGCAGGCAACAACTACAGTGTTGCCACAACTGAGTTCCCAAAAGATACATAATACAGCACTGAAAAGGTACATTTTGGGATAAAAAGGTACATAGATAAACATTTTTTTTACTCAACTCTTAACACAGCTTCTAACGCTCTCAGTTTTGCCACGACTGTTTGCCATGTTACACATAGTTTTGGATGAGAACAAAAGGTACGTAAACTGGACCCCATTAGTCCCATTACACATTGGAGGCTAAAAAGGTATGTCAAATGTGTAAAATGTACGCTAACTTCAACACTGAACAACTAGTTTGTAAATAAGGGCCTTGACCATACTTGAGGCCCATGCTCCCTTTAGCAAGCCCATGTGCCCCCCACTTAGTAAATCCCTATTCTAGAAGGTTTCTTCTTGTTTCATCGTCCAGGATGGACTAAGGAACTAAAATGTTATTTTTATATTATTTAAAATTGTTGCCATGTAAAAATGTAGCATTTACAAAGATAACAGCAACCTTATTTTATTTTATCAATCTATTATAAGATTATAACTCTTTTGATTACTTTTCTAATAATTATTTGCACACAAACCTCTCTCCTCAGATCCAGTTTCTATTTGATCTTGACCAGAGTATGCTAGCAACATTGCTATGCTTTTTTCAAATCCCTCTGTTGGGAGTATACTGAAAATTAAAAATTATTGGAAAGTTAAAATAAAATGGACGGATCTATAAACTTACCCACTAATAACTTAGAACCTTCTAGAACACTAGTCACAAGAAATACCTTAATTTGAATCGAAATTAATATATTTAATAATGACACGATAAAATTATACAAATGTAACTTTTGGTTTGTAAGTCTAAGATTTAAATATTTTATTGAATCAGGCGTTACTTTGCGGAGGTCCATTTCAATGAACACAAAATAAAGCGTAAGTAGCAAGCGGAGCGTTAGCGGAGTAGCGAGGTAAATATTTTGTTCTAAGATTTAAGTCTTAATGGGTATATCAAAAACATTACTGTACTTACACCTCAATAATACAAATCAATCTAAAACAAACAAGTCCACGGTTTACCAAGCGTCTAAAAATACCTGCGCAAATAAAACACTTGTTGAATGCTTGCTTACAATAATACTACACTTACATCTGTTTGCTCTCTGATTTATCAGTCTTCTTCGTTTTAAACAACTTTCCTAAGCTACGAAACGACATATTGGTCATTAAAAATTAAACTGCAAATACAATTCTGTAATCGTCTTTCATAAACTTTTTTAATCATATAAATTATACATAATAATATTTTGGTAGCTATAATAACTGTCGGCTATTCTTTTCACCACTTTTTTCGAAAATTATAAAACATTGTTATTTTTGGAGGCAGGATCTCTATCAGAAACCTGACTCGAACTCTATGCGTCACTTCTTAGCCTTCTTAGCATTGAATATATTCAATCAATGTTTATTTTGATAAAAACACAAAAGAAAATTAATGAAAAACTTGCTAACGGAAATCAATCAAGCAACTGTCCCATTTCGCCCTGTGATCGTCACTGACACTGACAGTTCTGGATCCTGGTGTTGCCAATATTTTCTTAAGGCTAAAGTACGGGCTTAAGCGCCTCTTACACATGGCTAAATCTAGGATGCTAAATGATTTCTAGAATAGCCGCTGGCGCTTAAGTAAGTAGCGCTAGCATACTTACTATACTCTACTCTTTGGCGCTAGCGAAACTGACAAGACAAGACAGAGTATGTGTCTGTCACTGTCATAAAATAAAGTTTACAAGCAAAAAGCCCGCGTTTGTTTTATATATTATCATTATCAGGGTTTTATCACTCTGTCACAGGTTCTCTCCATCTAAAGTCGTTACTAGACAAAGTGTTGTATATTCAAGTATATTCACGCAATCCTGTCTAAATCTCACCTAAACCTTCAACAATGAGTCAAAGAAGATCCACAAGGGCCGGGGGTCCACCTCAAACTGCTCCAGCGCCTCCAGTTGAAGACATGGATGACGATTCGAATTCAACAGAGGAGGTCAATGAATGTGCTCGATACATCCTATGCCGGGAAGGAAGCAAGATACCTATCAGGCGTGCCGAAATCGCGAAGCACTTGGCGACTGTATGCCAGACTCCATCAGGCAATGTTTCCAGAGTGATACTACGAACGGAGAGGTTACTAGAAAAGGTTTGTTAATACATAGTACGGTTTGTTCACTACAGGTTAGTTTAGGGCCTGTCTCACCACTCTCTGTTAAGTTCCAGTTATCTTAATTATCAGTTATGATCTTTCCATCTCTATTTACTACTACGAAATAGACAGAGACGTCATCATAGATAACTGAAACTTAACAGAGACTGGTGCAACAGGCCCTTAGTCTACCTTTAGTCTTTACTATAGGGCTTCTCATCTGTTTATTTTTTTAACCTACTTCAAATAAGGAGAAGGTTCTCAATTCGGTTGTATTTTTATCTGTAACAATATCGCTGTCTCAAATCTCAATTTCAGAGATTAAAATAGAAATACAAAAAGATAATTCAAATCTTGAGACTAGGCATACAAAAGGTTACACATATTGCCTGATCTCTTCAAATCTTAACATGGTTTTACTCTTTGTGTTACGTAATAAAATAAGAACAGTCCGTGAGCCCTCGGACCATTCGGATTTGTCTTCTTCTTGCTCACTCTTATGGGTTTGATACTTGAATCGGACGAGTGAAAGAGAGAAGATTAACCCAAATGCCATTCTAAGAGCTGAGACTGTATGTGGTAAATTACAGGTGTACGGCTACAAACTGGTCCATGTATCTGGAAAGGCAATGTCTCAGTACATAGTGGTGCTGAAAGAAGAATGTGAGTCGCTCCCGTCGAGTATCTCTGACTCCCAGCAACGTGTCTTGCTAATGGCTGCTTTGACACACATTTTTATGTCCGGAGGGAATGTTAAAGAAGGTAAATAAGTTAAATTACTAAAAACTTATATTTTTTTATGTATGTATGTCTAACTCTTTATTGTAGGTACATAAAACTGCTGGTGGTAGGACCTTGTGCAAGGTCCGTCCGGATCGCTACCACCATCTTACTCGCTAATCCTGCCGCTAAGCAGCAGTGCTTGCACTGCTGTGTTCCGGTGTGGAGAGTAAGACAGCCGGGGAAATTACGGGCACAAGAGCCATTTCATCTAAGTCCTCTAGGTTGGCAACGCATCTGCAATCCCTCGGGGGTGGTGGGTGTCTATGGGCAGTGGTGATCGCTTACCATCAGGTGACCCGCTTGCTCGTTTGCCTTCCATTTCACATAAAAAAAAAAAAAAAAAAATAGCTGAAAGCGGCTGGATGCAAATGGCACGGGACCACATTTGATTACTTTGCGTGGCTTGTGAAGAGGCCTATGCCATGGACCACAGACTGAAGAAGAAGAAGGAGATACAAGAACTAATACTAAGAAGAATTCTTTTACCATCTGCGCGGGTAGAAGCAACTGGTGCATTCTGTTTATTCTTTGCTCCAAGACCAGCGTAGAACATTAATTTACAGGTAATAAGATACACAGAAAATAATGAAGTTATTAGATTAGATAGTTGTGATAAGCGTTGGGTTAGTTTAACTGAACACCCATGTTAGTGTGAGACACCAAGTTATTTTAACAATAACATTAAACATAACCAACAATTTTGACGTATTTAACAGACAACCTTTGCTATGACAGATATATCAATATACGAGATTGCAGTCATTGCCTGTGGTCCACCCATAGTTTTTCCACCTGGTATTTGATGGAGCCCCTTTTTCTGGGTATTTTACCCTTCCGGTAAATTACACTAGAGGCTCCAAAGTTAACTTGACATTTAGAATTTTGTGCTAATTCTAGAGGACATGTGGAGTTTCCTGTCAGAAGCTGGGCTACTGGATGCAAACGATTTTGCAGGAAGGAAAAATTTCAGCTCTACGTTCACTCGGCAATTATATCTGACAATAAATAAGGTACAGTATTTGATTAAAATAAGGTAACAAGCTACTGGTCTGGCGTGGAGAGCAACCCCCTTATTCATAAACGCTCTATAGGCCTCTGCTAACTTAGTGATTGTTTGTCCTTATCTGTCATTTTGACATTCACCTTTCACAGAGAGTGTACGTGTTTTCAACTACTTGACATCACTATATTGCGTTTATGGGGGTAAAAAAACCAGTGAAATTACTAGCATATGGTGTATTGAATCACTTTATCTATTAAAAAAACTGCATCAGGGTGCGACCACACCGCCGCTTAAAAAACGGTGACGGTACGGAATCGCAACAAAATGTATGAAGAAACGGTGAGAAAACGTGACGCATACGACACGTCACTGCGTATGCGCGGCAGTTTGGTCGCACCCTCATAACCCATTGCGTAGTTTTAAAGATCTAAGCATACGTAGGGACAGACAGACAGCGGAAAGCGACTTTGTTTTATGTAGTGTGTAGTGATTCACCACCATAGTCATACATTTTGGCACCCTAGTATTTAAACGGGTTGACTTTTATGTTACAGGTCGGGGAAGGCGAATTCACGAAGAATGTGTTTGAATGGGGCAGAAGGGCCACTGAAGAAGTGCCCAAGCTGTTTGTGCTGAATAAAATGGCCGAGGTTAGTAGTTGCATTGATCGATCATACATGGTCTTTTCATTCTTAATTGTCCTATTTGGTAAACAAAATTAGGTTTAAAGATCATTTATTCTCATAAAGAATTTTACAATTCACTTACATGAGAAATTGAGGGTACTTATAAATAAGCAAAAATTCTAACCTCAAAACATCTCGTTTTTGTTATTTTTCAACTATTTCGTCGTAAATAAAGAAAATGGAGATAAAAGATCAGCAAAATTATGAACAAAATATTGCCTTAGGTTTATTTGATAGCATAATACACCTTATTCTTTACAAAAATTTTCACATTGAGGTTAGAATTTTGTTTACCAAATAGGACGGGTAAGAATGAAAAAACTTTACATAAATCACGTCTTTATTCCTTACGGGGTAACCTCATGATTGTAGGCTAAGTGGAAAGGGGAATCAATATAGTGATGGGTTAATTGCTAGCCGCATCGCCTATAAAGAGAAGCAACTGGTACATTCCAAGTTTTTTTTGCTCTCAGACCAGCATGGAAGAAATAAAACCGCATCAAAATCCGTTGCCTAGTTTTAAAGATCTGTGGTGTTATTAGCTTGACGTCGATGTATGTGTATGTGTGTGTGTATCCGTAACAAGTTCATGAAACACTCAGTTCAGCTTCAGATCAACTGGTTTCTTAATGAACAGGTTAACTTGGTTTCGCCACCTTTGCATATTCAATTTAGGGTGCGACCACACTGCCGCTTAAAAAACGGTGACGTTACGGAATCGCAACAAAATGTATGAAGAAACAGTGAAAAAACGTGACGCATACGACACGTCACTGCGAATACGCGGCGGTTTGGTCGCACCCTTAAGTGTGGGTAGTTTTTCTTAGCATGGAATGGTAAATTCGAACGTTGAAACGGCCTTTCGAAATTGTTTTTTTTTTATCACTAACCGACTTCGTAAGAAAAAAGGGTTGTATGATCTGCTGTATTTTTTTTAATTAATCTCTTTATGACGATGGAAATGATGTTTTTTTCTGTTTCAGGCTTTTGAAAAAACACCAGATCACTGGTCAGAACAGTTTAGACAGGCCAATGAAGAGGCGCAACAAAGAAGCTAACTATTTATGGTGTTGAGAATAAGTTTGTACACGCGTACGAACATGAAGCAGAAGCATTCGTTCCCATACTAATCTACGAACTCTTTAGGTGCGCCCACACCGCCGCGTATACGCAGTGAGGGTGCTACCAAACCGCCGCGTATACGCAGTGACGTGTCGTGGGCGTCACGTTTTCTCACCGTTTCTTCATACATTTTGTTGCGATTCCGTAACGTCACCGTTTTTTAAGCGGCGGTGTGGTCGCACCTTAACGCGTTGACCAACGATGCGAAACAACGTCTCGGAATATTTAAAAAGTATACAGTTGTAGGCAATGTTGTGTTGTTTAAAATATTAAGAGTAAGAGTAAGAATGACTGAAGGCTAGCTAATTTCAGACGTACAATAATCTGTGATCGTTAATTACAAATATTACTTACTTAATTAAAATTAAACAAACCAAACTCTTTGTTCTCATTTTATATTCATTGTCCTGTAATAACTATGGATTATAGAGATTTTAGGTCTAGGCGACAAAAGTTTTAACGATTTATCTGGTGACTTGGTGATAACATCATTATCATTATCGACTTTACATTTATTAAATAACTTGAAAATAATACTGTGATTTAAACAAGTATTTAAGTAGTACGTATTATACTTTTAATAGACGGATTTCCCCCTCCTTGTGACAGCACGTTTTTTTAGAAACTGGGGGCTACTAGGGGCTACTCCGAAACCGACTTTCGAAGTTCGTGTCATACCGTCCCTCTCACTCAAATTAATGACTATCAGTATGAGCGGAACGACACGAAACGATCTTCGAAAATCGAATTTCTCAATATGAAATCCTGGGGGTTATTCCAAAATTCGAAGTTCGTATCATAACATTCCATTTACTCCTGTTGCTGGAAGCGCCTTGCTTGCCATCACATCAGATGGATCGTGAATAAAGCGCTTTAGAAAGTTTGGCGTTGGTGACTCGGATTTTTTGGAGCTGGCAACTGCAAAGGTCAAGTCAAAATTTAAAAATACTGACTTCGCTTTCGCTATGCTCCGTGCTCCCGAATCGAGCGAGTTTCAATTTAATTTACTATGTTAAATAAACAAACGTATTTAAATATTTAAATCCGTTTATCAGCATCATTGAGTAAGTAAAACGTAAATTTTCCTCTATCCATAAACTTCTTACTCTGTCTACAAGCTTCATGCTTTGTAATAGGTAAAACAATTAACTTCTTTAATTTATAGGTCCCACCATGTGGCAAAGTCCAGGGTTTAACGAAGACCTGTTGAATAAATATGGATGTGTCGACGCCCTTTACAAAGCACTGGGCAATAGTGATCTCTCTGAGATCGTCGTTACAGCATTAGAAGTCATAAACAAGACTGGAACCCTGCCTCTAATAAAAGTCGAAAAGAAGTCTGAAGCGATTTCCACAGATTTTCGTAAGAAAGGCAATGAAGCCTACACGAATAAAAAATATCAGGAAGCGCTAATTCTATACAATAAGGCCCTTCAATATGCGCCTGTTGACTCTAAGGTCATGAAGCTGGCTTTTAGCAACAGATCAGCGCTATTTATGACCGTGAAAGCCTATAGCGCATGCATAGAGGATATAGACGCTGTTTTTGAGATGGAATGTCCTCCCGAAATTGAATCGAAGCTAGAACAAAGACAAAAAGAGGCCTCCAGCGCCATGCAGTCAGAAGACTCATACTGGAAGACACTACCTAAATCTGGTTATACGTTTTGCACACTAAAAGAAATGCAAAACCCAGAAATTTTCTGTGCAACGAATAATGTCGGCGTTTTCAAGGAAAATGGCATTCCCAAAATAGTAGCCGCAAATCATGTGAAGGTTGGAACGGTGCTAGCCATTGAGCCCGCTTTTGTGAGCCACTTGGACCCTGGTAATTTAATGTTAGCCTGTTATCATTGTCACATGCTGGACTACAACTTGGTGCCCTGCAAAGGTTGCTGTCATGTTATGTTTTGCAACGAATATTGCATGCGAGACTGCTTTGATTTTTACCACAGTGCGGAATGCAAAATAATGGATCTGTTGATTGCCATTGATTGTAATGAAGCTTTACGTTTGGCTGTCAAAGCTGCCATCAAGATGAAACTCAGACATTCATGGAAGGCCCTTATTGATTCCACAAAGTTGTTTGGAGTAAAACGAATGAAAACCAGCTCTACAAGTGTAATCTTCGGTCATGTTTATTTGTTTTCTCTGTTGAACTCTAAAGAAGAGAGGCATTTCGTTTATGGAGCCATGTATAACGCAAGTTTCAAAATAGCTGCTATTATTCACTATTTGGGGTTGGAACCGGGATTCTTTCCAGATTTCGAGGAGCGGTGTGAAGCAATAAAATGTTTCGGAAGAATCATCATGTACTTGTACCTGTATGGCCGTCCTACGATGATATACAATGCTGTGTCAATCAATGATGCACCGCAAGTTGAGTTTCATAAGTTGCCCAATTTCGGATTGTACTCGTTTGCCGGGAAACTTAAGGACAGCTGCATGCCGAATGTTATGATTGTGGGTGTGAAGGACAAAGTTGCTTTAGTGGCACTGGAGCCCATTTCACGTGGGACAGAGCTCACTGTCGCCTATGCGTAAGTTCCCTACTCTTGTTAACAATTCGATTTTATTTCACACAACATTATGTTTACATATAACTGGGTGTATACATAAGGTTTGAATGTTTTTGGAATGACCTCATTTGTCTCACTTCTTGTCAATAATGATTGCATGTTTTTCGTTTACACTTGCCATATTTATACATATTGCGTTAAACTTGCATTATTGTTGTTTACTGTACAGACGAGTTCTCCAATATCTATAGGTTCAGCTGACTTCGAAATTATCTACATTTATATAGACCTTATTCTCAGTGACATAAGAAGTATGTTTAGATATTTGTAAAGAGTTGGCTGCATAGATATTGGAGAATTCACCTTTGCACACCAAGCCTTATACTGAAAATTACAAAATGTCACTTATTTCACAAACAATTACTACCCTCTTACATTTTAATATAGCAAGCTATCTCTTTCAGTGGCCACTGGTTAGACAAGATCTCTATGGGGAGCAAATTGGACAAGCGGAACATGTTTGCCTTGTATGATAATGTTTGCAACTGCGTAATATGCTCAGGCGAATGGAAACGAAGAACCAGCACCCTCACCTCAGCACAGAGATACTGCTACAACAAAATCTGCCTCCAAGAGCCGATAGACTTCACTAACTTTCCCAAACTCTACAAAAATTTGTGCAGAGCAATGACAGTGCTTCAATGTGTCCCGTTCTCGCAGGAATACATAAAAGTTTACAAGTTATTTCGTACTTGCATATTGCATTTTCAGCATGTCGCAGCGGAAAATATTGTCTTGGAACACGTTCCTACTGAGCCATAGATGTTTGTTGTAATTGTTTTTGTTTTAAGGCAGCTTTCTTGCTTATTTAGATACGTTTTTTAAGGTTTAACAGTTTAGTAAGACATGGATGTGATTTACTGACCACTGATAGTGTATAACTGTGTAAGAGTTAATTCCTCCTTGAACAAATCAGCATTGAGGAGTCTAAAATTTCAGTTTGTACTTGAAGTAAGTACCTATTTTAGTATAAGTGTAGTGCAAGAATAAAAATAAGAAAAAAGTAATTAGTAATGTCAAATGCTTATTCTTAATTTTTGCCATATTTAAGTAAGTTGGTCTTACTTGTTTACTTCAATTATTGTTGATTAATTAACACATTTAACATATTGTTAAAATATAAATGATTGATTCACGGATTATGTTACGTTTAGTTTAATCTCAGATCAATTACTAAAGCCTAGATACCGTCCTAATATCAAAACAATGTTACATATAGCTTGACCGTTTACTCATATGACGTTTGATAATGGGAGAAAAAGGTAGTCTATATATTTCTTAGGTACTCAAAACTACAAGGTTGTACACTGTTCCCCCACTGTTTTGATAAAGTAGAGATGTTGCAAAAAGTTTTATCGAAAGTATGTTATCGACATTTTATGGATCGTGGAATGAGTGGATTTTCGGTATGAAACATAACGCGAACAAAAGGCGATGCCTCATTATGACTATTTAGATGATCCAAGGTAAAACAGATGATTATTATTTGATGTACGACGGGGTATAGTCAGAATAATGTATGGCTAGGGTGGATACAGAATACCCCGTAAGATCGGCTTTAAATGAAATTTAGAGAAATCCCTGAACATCAAACAGCGGTTTCAAATAAACAATTTAATTGTTCAGAGATTCTTTTTCACGTTAGTAAAAAGCATCTGGTATTGAACAGACTGTCAGAGTAAAGGTGGTTATTGTAAATTGTACCACAGTCACAGTTTGCCCATTTTCTTAGCTTGGTATTTGTACTGTTACCTTCGATTTTTAAATTCGGCTTAGAATAAAAGAAACAAAAAACTGGACATGTTCACATATAGGTATATATATTTACATTTTTAAATACAATTACAATAAATAATAATCACTTTTCTTTTTAACAAACTTCAAAAAAAGGAGGAGGTTCTAAATTCGGTTGTATTTTTTTTTATGTTTGTATCTTCAGAACTCCGTCAGTTGTGAACCGATTTGGAAAATTCTTGTTTTTGTTGGAAAGGGAATACTTCCAGTTTGGTCCTATTGCCACTAAATCAGGATCTGATGACGAGGTCTTGGAGAAACTGAAGAAACTCTTCTAATTTTATGGACGTAGCGATTTTTAGTTCTTCGTCCATAGGAAATCTGTAATTGTCATTATTACAATATTATTTATGTAAATAATTTAGTCTACAATACGAAGTTTAGGAAAATAATTCGATATCGATAAAACTGGCAATGAACAGGAACATCACTATCACCAAAACATCATAACCTCTAAGCTATTACAAAATACCTAATTATCTCGAAGATTTATCGCCGTTATTGAGTCCAAATGTTTATTTGTCACTATAATCAAAGTTTTACGTTCATAAATTTTAATTCAGCTCAAATTGGTTAGCGTATAATATTGAAAACACGTAAAAATGTACTCACCGATGAAAGCGTATATATTCCCGTTCATTTTCCTTACGAGACGAATGAGATTTACATCCCAAAACAATACAAGCCATTCAAACAATCCTCAGGCACACATTACCACTTTCACCTTATTTTATAACTTTTCTGTTACGTACAGATTTATGAAAAGCAATCACTGGTCGACTTACAAATGTTTATCTGCCATAACCATTTCAAATACAACTTAATACAGATGACCTGCTGTTCTCAGAAGGAAATATGATGTGAAAGACTTTTGAATTTAGTAGCGTAAAACTAGACCAACTGGACCACTTGACATTTCAGGTGTGTACGGTGTGTACAAGCAGACTAGATAATACTATATTTATCTCTTTCCAGCTTGTTGATTTCTTCATGAGAATTAAGAGATGTACATATTGATGTCACTACTTAAATTTTAACACGGTATCTAGGCTTTAGTAATTGATCTGAGAGTTTAATTACTGAATTCTCTACTCCACCCTTAAAAATTCATCGACTAGATGGAAAAACATGAAACCTTCACAAAGATTAAGTTAATCTATGGATGTATGCGTGTAGACTAGTCTTTGGTGAAGATTTATAATAAGCATAGCCGTCTTTCTACGATAATAAGAATCTCCCTAAACCAGAATCGAACGAGATTTCAAGTTTCACCTCTTCTAAATTCGCGTGACGGCTAGACTAGTCTTGAAATTAAAATTTCGTATCAAGTTATGCCACTCACACTTAATGTTTATTTCGGTCTTTACCCGTGGTCCACCTGGTTCTCGACGGAGCACCGCCCAAGGGCGAAGCTCCTTTTTCTGGGTATTTTGCGCTTCAGGCAACAAGATGCCTAACTAACCTAACCTACCTATTTTTGGTAGGTAAGTCCCTGTTTATTTATTTTGTTTAATAGGAGTGGGAGGGAGAGGGACGGTATGATATGAAATTCGAATTCCGAACTTGGCAGTAGATTATCCTCATTGGTATAGGAACAAAAACGAGGTATATTATTTTAACCCAATATAATAATCTTATTAGCAAATCAAATTAAGGAGTAAATTTATATAACAATAAAATACCAACCATTAATTAAAACAATGTGTAATAGTTTACAATGTTTTACTAACAAGATATGGATTAATGTCTGAAATAAACAATTTTTATTTTTTATTTTTATAGTAATATACATTTAAAAAGACTTCGATAAATTCTAGTAGGTAAATACATTCAAAGATTATGTACACCAACATCATGTACAGACGAAGATCATGTTAGATGAAGATAGACACAAAACAGTACATTACGTCCTACTAACTACTTACAACTACTTTAGTTTATATAACTTCGCTTCGGCCTGCGCTACGATATATCTGGCACAGACTACTCAGATAGCTACATAAGATTCATTTGTTTACTATGAGATTCACTAAATTACTTTTTTAAATCTGATATCGCAAAACAATAACCCCAACTACAGGGCCCGCAAACTGGCTAGAATACAAGAAACTATGTATTTATTTACAATTAATAGTAGGAATAAGATCTGATGAATTTGCCGCAGGTATCATCAGATGATTACTTATAGTAAGGCACGCTACTAGTCATTTGCCTACTTACGGCAAGGCAAGGACCATATTTTTAAGTTATTCTGTTTATAATATCGTAGCATTGAGAGTCGCTGCGTATTGGAACACGCTGAGGGTCTTGCGGAAGTCTCCATAAATTTCGAGATGCTCTTCAGTATTTTCTAGGTCTTCCAGCTTGCTTAACGCATAGCACGTATCTCTGAATGGATCCTGTAGTATATGTAATGAATGCTTAGCTTTTTTCCATTTGTTTATGATCTTCTTCTGTTGCGAGGTAAGCTCTTTCTTGAAGAATCTCATACCCCAATTCTCCAGGCAAATGCGACAATGGCACACGACACGAGAGCACTGATAAAGAATTGATGCCCGTTTGTCTTCATACCTGCAGTCATAGTAGTGGCCTCTGTAAAATAATAAAACTATGTTTTAGTAAAGATATTGGCTACAAAGCTGAAATGGGGCTAAGCCGCATTATTGCAAACACTCATATATGTAGTTTTACCAACACTTACAAGTAAAGCTCGCTTTGAGGGTTGTAATAAAGGTATTCCCAGATGAGCCAATGTATCTTTAGGATGGTTTATTTTAATATGAAAAGGATGGGTGGTGGTACTCTACTCACTTATGGTCAGGGCGACTCGCTTGTTTGCCACCCAACTTGATAAATCAAAATTAGACCACTCCTTGAGGTGGTATTTCTGTATTTTGTTTCAAACAAATTAAATGTAAAAAACAAAATTAAGTATATGCAGAAACTGCGCCCGTTTAGTGTTTTTGGTAAAAATAGAATTTAGCCTTTGTGTAATTGAAAACAACAAAGCTCATTGTCACCTCAACTTATAAGTGAAAACTTAGGTAAATAAATAACATTTGTTTTTTCTTACTTCTTAAAATACTTACACTCTGGAAACTGTAATTTCAGTCGTTTTCTTGATAGGTTTAATGGCCACCAAAGCAATGCGGTTGTTCAACCCGATCACGAGTACATTAGGGTCACATGAATGTCTTAGTTTACTTGTCAATGGGAACAAACCGGAATGATTATTTACATCATAATTGATTTCAATTCTCTGCATGATAACATTTTCAGCTGAATCATTATACCCTGTTAGAACAGAACACTCAATGCCTATACGCATACAAAGTTCAGCAAAACATGTTTTTGCTTCCAAATCTATTGGTGATGCAGGAAAAAAGCCAGGGATTTTTTCTAGATAATGGAGCACTATGGCATACATAAAACAGCAGTTATACATTAATCCATGAATAATGTGAGGGTTTTCTTTGAAACACAGTACGGAAGAGTAATTTTCAACATTATATATTTGGCCAACAGTACTGCTGTTTAATCTGCTAGCTCCAATATTTTTAGACTCTTCAATCAACTTGCTCCATGTTTTGCATTTCTTTATTAACTTTAATACAGTTTTGATACTCAGACGGAAGTATCCAATTTTTATTGGCACCAGAATGTCCATGATCTGACATTCTATATCATGATACTCGTTCACACAAAGTGTTTGGCATTCTGTGCTGCAAAACAGAGCAAAGCAGCAGTTCTCGCATGGTATCAGATTTAATGTCATCTTTTGGCAATAGTGACATGCAACCAGTGATTTGGTTTGTGAATGTGTTGTGAATGCTGTTTCTACTGCTACTACAGAACCCACCGCTATGTCTTTTGCTGCTGCAACCTTCCTTTCACCTGATTCAGATACTATGTCCAGATCGTCAGATAAGCATGGAATTTTTGGATGCTTTTTCTTATTAAGCTTGAAGAATTCTTGCATAGAACCATGCAGATTAGCATAATTTTTTAATCTTTCTTTCCACATCGCCTGAGTACATTCGATCTTCCTCTTATTTAATTTATTTAGTAGATCTCCAGTACATTCCAGTTTCAGACATGTTTCTATGTCAATGGAACAAGCAGAATATGCTGCGAGCTTAAGGAGTAGTGCTGATCTGTTACTATATGCAAGTACCAGTTCTATGGACCCTCTAGGAGCGAACAATAGGGCTTTGTTATAACATTGTAACGCCTCAAGGTAGCGTTCATTAGTATAATGCTCGTTTCCTTCAGTACGAAGCTTGCAGGACTCGTGTCCATTCTTTTCTGTTTTCGATAAGTAAGAAAAAGATCCAGTCATGCGCATACCATTCAACGCTCTTAAAACCGCCGCTGACATATCCATAGACCTTAGGGCATTGTAGATATGATCTAGGAAGCCAATTTGCTCCAGGAGATGATGATTACGATCGAGGTTCATTTTTGTAACACAAACCACTATTCAACTCAAAGAAATCTTAAAAGTATCTGATCCTCTTCACTAGAGTAGTATAAAGACAGTCTTGTAAAATTTGGTCAGTAATCAACTGTTTGCTGAAGAAAACGAAAACACTATGCACAACACAGCCGTCAAATGCAACGTACGAATAGTTATTAAGTTGTAATGGAATGGACCAATTATATTTTACACAATTGACACTTTCGCGTAACGTAGCGTAGACGGTGGCGCCGATTTTGTATGTTTTCCTGGTTCCAGTATTCCAGTAAATACCCCACCAGAGACAAACCAGGGACAAAGCGAGAACTCGCACGATTAAAATTTGACTTTAAGTCCGCTAAGTCGAAGTCGGATGCCTTTGTTGACGAGCCGACCGCGCCTCACACTGATATGGCCGTGGTCGGACTTCCGATTGTATTGTATTCGGCATCTGCCAAATCGGAACGTATGTCCCTTTATTTTGAAAGCGAGCGGAAAATTACAATATAAATAACTCTTAATCTAAGCTCTTAATGCTCTATTCTTGCGAAGCACATGGCCCTCACTCCTATATTATCAATTTTTAGTGCAAGCGAAACGGAACGAAGCGGACTTTGGAGTATTGCCATGATAATGCCTTACAAATAGAGTAGAGATGACAACACTAATTAATAGACCTTAAAATTTGAAAGCCTCGTTAGGTAATTTTATAAAAAGCTATAAAAAGATTTATGGCTTACGGCGTCCGCGCACTCTTTTGTTTGTTTACTTTTTACAGGTTTAGCATGTGTTGCAGCAAATAAATAAAAAAACGAATATATAATTCGCTTAAATAGGTATTATCAATTTAATGAGGGTAATCATTGTAATTAAAAAAGGGTAGGTATTTCAACTACGTAATATGTTAGATGTTAGTATGTCTTTAACCGCAAGTCATCACGGTAGGATGATATTTTGTACAATTATTAATTCGCAAGTATTTTATTTGTAACCGTTTTACTTAAGCAGCAAGAATGAACTATAAGAATAATCTGATACATTTAAATAATGTATTCAATAACCAAGGCCGTCTCGAAGATGTGTACGAAGCTTGTCGCACAATGGATATGGCTGGTGCTGCTATCAGCGCAATGACAGTACTACGCAACACTGATACCCTGCTCCAAGTTACAAATATCAAGAAGAGTAAAGACCTGTCTTCCTCCTTCCGCATCACAGGTAACTCCTTTTACAAAAGTCAGGAGAGCCTAAAACTCCAGAGGGCATTTGGATGCTACAATAAGGCTTTGTTATGTGCCCCTAAAGATTCTATAGAGCTAGTGTTAGCCTATAGTAACAGATCACTATTGCTATTCCAAATAAAAGCATATAGTGCATGTCTTAAAGACATAGAAATTTGTTTAAAGCTCCAGTGTACGGAAGAACTGTTGAAAAAATTAACTCATAGGAAGAAAGAATGTAAGAAAATGTTGTGGAAAGAAAATCTAGAAAAACTTGGTTTATGGAACTCATTCACACAGGAATTTTTCAAGGTCAAAGAAAAAACGCATCCTGAGATACCATGCCTGTCAGCTAATGTAGCTATGGTGTCTGAATCTGGTCAGATTAAAGCAGTTGCTGCTAAAGATATTATGGTGGGCACAGTGCTTGCAGTAGAGACTGCATTTACAACATATTCTGAAAAGGACAAGATAAACTATACATGTTATTATTGCCAAAAAATGACATTAAATTTATTTCCTTGTGATAACTGTTGTTATGCACTGTTCTGTAGCAAAAAATGTCAAGAACTCTGTCTAAATGAGTACCATCTGATTGAATGTCAGATCATGGATTTATTGTGTAGAGTTGATACTGGTGGCGGCAGATTTAGATTAGCCATCAAAACTGCGTTGAAAATAAAAACTCTTTGCAAACAGTGGAGCACTTTTATTAAGGAAGTTGACAATATAGGAGCTGACAGATTAAAAACCAGTTCTCTGAACGAGATATACGATGTTAAGAACTATTCATCGATATTAAGCTTTAATGATGACCGATATTTCATCCATGGTATTCTTTACAACAGCTGTTTTGTTCATGCCTTGATAATCCATTACCTTGAGAAAATAAGTGGTTTTTTTCCTACAGAAAAAAAAGATTGTTTAGATGCACAGAAATGTTTTGCTAAACTCTTGGCTATGATAGAGCTGATGTGGCCTTGCGCTACTGAGATAGATAACGTAGGAGAGGAATTGGGCACCAGTGGCTTAGCGTTTGATTTACCATGTCATTATGGCATCTTTGCCTTTACCAGCAAACTGAAAAGTAGCTGTGAGCCCAATGTTTTAGTATTTGGACTGGATGACCAAGTGGGTTTAGTGGCTATTCGGCCTATCAAGAAGAAGTCAGAGTTAAAGATCTCGTCTGTGTAAGTACTCACACCTATACTGGCAAGTAAGAAGAACGGGTCCCTTTTCATACAAATTTCTATGGAAAATGACCCGTTTCCATTACATTTGCTCTTCAGTGTATTTCAAATTAGTACTAGCAAAACCTTTTACTTTATACATATTTTACAAAGCCTTATTATTGTTTACAGTGGTCACTGGGCCCAGCGTTTATATAAAAGCAATTATAGGATGATGAAGATTTACCGCAATACCTTCAATTTCTGCACTTGCCGCGTATGCAAGGAGGGTTGGAACGCCTATAACCTCATCAAGAGCGACTTCAACAACCACCAAAAGTCAATCTATACGTCCTGGACTAAGAAGAAAGAGAGCTTGACATTGCCTCATCTAAATGCCTCGTTTTTTAAAGAAACTTGCTCTACTTTAACAGCTCTTGATGACCAAGTGCGAACAAAGGAATATCATACTGTCTTTTCTGACTTCTGTATACAGTTAAGCATGTGTCAATTAGCAGTTACTGATAATTATAGGATCAACATTTAATTACAAATTGTCGATTCAAACAGGTTATGGGCACAATCTTACTTATTTTTCCAACAACCGTTACAATTTCTAAACTACTATACTACACCTACTTTCTATGCTATCAATATTCTAAATATTTTATTGAATCAGGCGTTACTTTGCGGAGGTCCATTTCAATGAACACAAAATATTTACCTTGCTACTCCGCTACTTACGTGCAAGTTAACCAAGCCTGTGCGAAATATGTACGTTTTGCATGCAAGCCCTCCCACCACTACTACCACACAAAACGCACACAAATCCCACAAACTTAATTAATCCTAACCCCACACAAACACTGACGCGCGTTTCGATCCCTCTACGGGATCATTCTCAAAGTTAGAGCACAACCGATGCACATGCGAACCAACGTCGTACGTACTATTTTGTGTTCATATCAATATTCTTGCTATCTACTTCATTAGTTTTTATAAGTTTCGACCTTGTTTCGACGTAAGACACTCTAGTTCCACATCAAATATATTTTATTCTTTATTGGTATCTACGTATGAAAAATATATGTTTTAACACATTAGACGTGACAATGTTATATATTGTCGATGTAATTAATAAAATTGTGTATTTAGACTGGGTATTAATTAAGACAAGCAGCTCAAGGAGTTGACATGTATAGTTTCAGACCTTGAAAAAGAGACTTGAGTATTATGAATTTATGACTGATATGGATAATGATGTTAATATAACAGAATAGGATAATATATAAAAATAAGTTAAGAATAGAATTGTGCAAGGGTTTTTGTTTTACGCCTTAAATTATAAATTTTTTTTTATACAGACTGAAGGTACTCGCATATAATTATGTATTTAAATTTTATTCAGAACCTAAAAGGTGTCTGTTCTAATAAAAATCTGTTTTGAACTTTTTTCTGTTTTATTATCGTGTAAACTCCCGGTATACACAAAATATCTATAATAAAGTGTTAAATTAAACGAGGGCGTCCTATATTGACATACCAGTATCACGATACTATTGACTGCGTAAAAAACTAAGATTTCAAAATGTTTCGTTTCTTCAGAACACCAACTTTTTAATTTAGCGGGTAGTTGTTCGTAGAACCGGACCTACTATGACGTTGACGCAGGCGTAGGTTCTCGGATTTTGTGTTAGGGCCTACTCCAATTAAAAATTAAACTTATGTACCTAATAATTAAGTAAACTAAAAATTGTAACGGCTTAGCCGTGTGACATGTGATCTCATTAATTTTTAAGTTTAGTAAGCTAACAGAGCTCTATTTTTTATTAATACTGTATTACAATACTAAATTTTTGCATGCCTATGAGGCAGAACACAGTGAGGTTGTAATGTACTATAACTAGTGAAGTGTATTCTTGCAATAAAAATATTTCATTTCATTTCATTTCATTTCCGATATTAGGAATTCGAAGTTTGTATCATACTGTCCCTCTCACCCTCCTATATTAATCACTATTAGTGAGAGCGGAACGACATTTTGCTTGTCGAACAGCTGTCACGGTCACGGCACCGCTTGCCACACTACCGAATTATTCTAGGCTGGGATACTTAACGATGTTTAATGAATTAATTTTCCGAAATATTATCATCATAATTGTCATAAAATTAAAATAAAACTTATGTGGGAAGCGGGATTGGAGTGAAATTCTCTGATATGGCAACAATTTTGTATGGGTACATTTAGCATCGGCGGGCCCGGCGTTCCACCCTTTAATGATAGATAGGAGTCTAATGAAATCTACCCACAAAAATAAAATTGGGAATACATTAAATGACGTTTTTTTATAGTATTTTTATTGCAAAAAAAAAAAAACAATTTTATATAGCGGTAATAAAATAAAGGAAACGATTTGACCCAATCACCTATTTATACTATTATATACCAATTTCATTAAGGGTTTCCTTTTTGTGTTTAGCTAAAAACAAAACTAGAGTTTTAACACAAATACAACTCAATCAGTTTCAATATTAAACTACCGTGAGACTCCATCATAGCTACACAAACGGATAACTCACGTATAAAAGTAGAGTGATGCTCGACATGTTCATTTCGCTGCCACCGGGGCGAGTGCTCCAAGAGGAAGGACTACGAACTAGCCAGAAACATGTCGAGCATCACTCGACTTTTATACATGAGTTGTCCTTTTGTGTAAATACAATTCAATCAGTTTTATTTTAGAGCGTTTTAAACTGAAATTACGAAAGGTATTGTTTGTAAAATGTGTTCTGCATATCAGGAACTGTTTTTTATAATGTTCCTTCCTACACACACACACACACACACACACACACACACATACAACAAGTTTTACACACAATGAACAAGGCAGCATGAGAAATACAGAACTTTTCCGGCTACTTAGCAAGTAATAACAACATTTGAAGTAACCGCATATTGACACAAGCTCAATTGTACGCGGAGCTCTTTGAAAACAGCATAATGCTCCTTAGTCTGTACTTTGTCTTGCAGGATCGTCAAGAGCTTGCACGTTTCCTTAAAGTACGAGGCTTCGCGTTGTACAAGTATGTTCTCTTTCAAACTCTCCCATGAAAAATAAGTTTTCTTTTGCAACTGAGTAAGGTCACTTTTAACAAAGCTGTTGATGCTCCAGGATTCCTTGCATACGCGACAAGTGCATACATTGACTATGGTGTGGTAAAGTTTTAGGCACCGCTGCCTTCCTTCATATAAACGCTCGTACCAATGTCCACTGAAACAAAAAAAAACAGTATTGAAAGAAGAATCATAGCTTAACACATTAATATTATGAGCATAGGTGCACCCTGGGCAACAGCTAATGATTTCCTGCCAGTTTCTGAGGGATATCATTGACCGTTGGCTAAGAACCTGACAGGGGGGGAGGGTGGTCTTTTGACCGTGTTACCATACAACGTTGACAACATTTTAGAATTATTATTTTTTTACTTTGACATTGGCGAAGTTGTCGTCACTATAACGATTTGAGACGTCACAAACAAGAAGTAGAAGAATTATCAGCATACTTACATCTGAGAGATCTTTAGCTCTGTCATCTTTTTGATAGGCTGAATAGCCACTAAAGCCACTTGATTATCAAGTCCAAGTACTAATACATTGGGCTCACAGGCATGCTTTAGTTTGCTGGTAAAACCAAAATAACCATAGTGGGAAGGTATGTTAGTCACAAGGTCGCTACCGCTCAGTTCCTCTGCCGCGTTGTCTAACTCCGTATTGCAAGGCCACATCAGCTCTAACATAGTCAAGATTTTGGCAAAGCATTTCTGTGCCTGTACACAATCTTGTGGTTCCTCAGGGAAAAACCCATTGATGTCCTGAAGATGGTGTATAACTGTGGCATGTACAAAACAACTGTTGTACAGAATGCCATGGACAAAATGTCGGTTTTCACTGAAGCTTAAGATAGAGGAATAATTCTTAACATCGTATATCTCATTCAACGAACTGTTTTTTAATCTCTCAGCCCCCATATTTTGAGATTCTTTTATCAAAGTGCTCCACTGCTTGCACTGAGTTTTTAGTTTCAATGCCGCTTTAACAGCTAGTCTGAAATTAATCCCGACATCAATTGTATCCAATACATCCATGATCTGACATTCTATTAAATGGTATTCATTTAGACAGAGTTTTTTACATTTATTGCTACAAAACAGTGCGTAACAACAGTTATTACATGGAAACAAATTTAATGTCATCTTTTGGCAATAATAGCAGGCAGAGTGAGACTTATCCTGGTAGGAATATGTTATAAATGCGGTTTCTATTGCAAGTAAAGTTCCCACTGAAATATCTTTAGCGGCAACAGCCTTAGTTTCACCGGATTCACATGTCACATGTACATCAGAAGACAGGCAAGGTATTTCTGGATGTTTTTGCTTGTGGAAACGAAAGAAATTGTCCGAGAAGGAGCACCGTAAAATACCATCCTTAAGGCTTTCTTTCCAAAGCATCAACTGACACTGTAACCTTCTCTTGGTTAGCTTTTTCTGCAAGTCTTCTGTACACCCTAGTTCCAAACAAGTTTCTATGTCTTTTATAGAAGCACTATATGCTTCCAGTTTGAGATGCAGTGCAGATCTGTTTCCATATGCTTGCACTAGCTCTATAGAACCTCTCGGAGCGTAAAGCAGAGCTTTATTGTAACATTCAAATGTTTTCTGAAATTGCTGACTTACGAAAAAAGTGTTCCCTTTGTTACGATAGGCGGTGGATCGAACTTTACTCTTCTCGTTAAGTGTTATGGGAGGGAAGGAACCAGTGTTGCGTAGAATTTTTAAGGCGCTCATAACACCACCAGTCATATCCATTGTACTCAAAGCCTCGTAAACTTCATCGAGAAGGCACTGTCCATTGAGTACATGATTAAATAATATAGGATTACTACGGAAACTCATCCTTGCACCTGAAATAAGAAAATTACAAATGGAATAAGAATTAAACAGAATTTGCATCAACTTAACATTAATATTGTTGACATACGAAGCTTTGCTTACTTACTTTCTATTTACTCGTTTTTCCTAAAATTAATTATTGCTGTACGAGTACTACGGTACGAGGAAAACGTTACGTTGGTTGACTTTTTGAAACTTTTGAAAGTTTATCGCACAGCGTAAAAACTAGAAAAATGTAGCCTATCATTTAATATAAAAAAACTGAGTTCCTTATATTGGTTAACTTGCGATCAAAGGAGAATCGCTACGCTACTAGTCATTACGTTCCTGTAAAAGGTACAAGCTACAAGTTTTCCATCTAGTTTGTTTATCTGTACTGTAGACATAAAAAAAAAATAGACGTCAGACGTCACTTAACGTCAAACGTCAAAGCCAGCTGCTAATTCGACAGCACAGGGCACTGCGTCGGCAGTCTGTCATTTTTTAAGTTTTGTTGAATAGCAGTGGACTTGAGAGCCAAAACAATTTTTGTAACAAAATAATAGTGCCGTGAATTAAATTTATCATTAACAATGAGCCACGCCGTAATTGAACCGCCTAAGGAGCGGTACATACCCAATGGACTTAAGTTCGCTTTCGGTGGCCTTGCTGGGTACTGTACACGAATTTATTATTAGAAACCTAAATTTGTCCTTTATTTCAAAATCAATGTCACGAACCTTTCCCAGAAAACGTTTCGATTCTTTAATAGCAAATGTGTGATGTTAATATATCACTTTTATAGTTACAGCATTCAGGCTGATTACAAATTGGGTCCTATAAGTTTTTATGTTCCATTCATGCAGCTGTACGTTAAGTTTCAGTTGACAGAAGTTCATCGTATGGCCTTGACTTTCTTGCACAATCCATGTTGTAATTTAGCTCTAAATATTAGATGCAAACATGTTACATAACTTAATATCTTGAATATTTTCCATGTACATTTTTAATGCTTCTAAATTGTATATATGGCACTGTTCACATAGCCAGCTATATGTGGTTTTTAAAACCAAAAGTTGATTGAGATTCATTTTGTCTGTAATATTAAAAAAAAAGTATAATGAAGAAATAACAGAACAAAAACCCATCAGTCATGTGGTCTTGACAAAAAATACAGGACCATCTTGGGATATATTTTTTCATCATTATGTATATCTTCTATTTGCATCATAACCTTTCTGATACCTTGTGCCATATCTGTCCCCTGGCATATCTGCCTATTTTTTCATAAAAATTTGTCGATTTTGTTCAAGGATGGAAATGGCACTCGCTAGGCATAAGAAAGGTTAAGCCTTGTATAAAAATAAGAATAAAAAAAAATGCAGCCAAAGATCACAGAGTAAACATTTAGCCTCAAATTTTACATGACTATTTGCTATTCTACATTTAATATTTGCAGCATGGCCGCAACTTGTGTCGTCCAACCGTTGGACCTGATCAAGACTCGGATGCAACTGAGCGGAGGTGGGCGCTCCTCGTTCACAGTAGCCGGAGAAATCGTGGCTCGGGAAGGGTTTGTCTCGCTGTACACTGGACTCTCCGCTGGTCTCCTGCGTCAAGCCACATACACTACCACACGGCTTGGAGTGTACAATATCCTCTTTGATTGGCATAAAGAGTAAGTAAGAAGTTTTTTTTGTTACCATTGAATTAATTCATAGTTAAGTGCAGAATACAAGTATTCATGAGATAAAATGCCAAAGCTAAACTACATCAGTACAAGATAACTGAAATAATATGTAACCAAATGTATCGACTGTATAAACCAGGCCAGAATAACCATAGCTAGCATATAAAGCAAATACAAGTAACTACAGTGGAAAAATCAGCCATGACTCAGTTATTTTGACCCTACTAGAACAGGGTTTTACTTCTGAAAATGACTTCAGTAAAAATTCCATAATTTATGTCAGAGATGCCTAGAATGTGTATCCATTCTATGTTGAATGTTGTAGATAATGGATATATCCATATCAAGACAAGACAAGACAAGACATTGATTAGCTTTGATATTGAATTATCTACAGCTTATAAGGTGTAATCTTATTGAATCATGCATTACCTTGTGCAGATCCATAAAAAATATTCACCTTGCTACTCCGCTACTCACATGCAAGATACCAAGCCTGTGCGAAATATATATGTTTTTCATGCAATCCTTCCCTCCACTACTGCCACGTAAAACATATAAATTGATTCTATTACACACACAGGCACTTTATTTATGTGTTTTATGTGGCAGTAGTGGAGGGAGGGATGCATCAAAAACATATATTTCGCACAGGCTTGGTTATCTTCCACGTGAGTAGCGGAGTACCAAGGTAAATATTTTTTGTTCATTAAGATGTGATCTTTATCGATCATGCCGACATAGTGTGACAGCGTCATGTGGATATCTATAAATTAGGCTATAACAAGTTAATGCAGGCTGTGTCTTAATACGGAGCTGAGAGGAAGCGGTAGCGATTTATTAGAGAGTACTAGCTGTTGGCCGCAACTTTGTCTGCAAAGAATTCGTTTATCGTTATCCCGCGGGAATTTTCCGGGATAAAAAGTAGCCTATGTGCTATTCCAGACTTTTCTGTATCTATGTGCCGAATTTCATCCGGATTCATTGCGCTGTTCTGGCGTGATTGAGTAACAAACAAACATCCAGTCATCCATCCATCCAAATTTTCGCATTTATAATATTAGTTAGATTAACTAAAGTGAAATAAAATAATAGTGATGGGCCGACTACGGCTATTGCCGACTACCCGACTACCCGACTAGTCGGTTTCAAAAATGCCGAATAGTCGGCCGACTAGTCGGCATTGCCACTGTTGCCATTAAAGTGTGTAACTTTATAGGAGCCTTAGAGTCGCGTTCGATTTTTGAAGTGTACGTTAATTTCGTCGCTTTAACATATGTGCTTTTGGCCTAGTGGTATAAGGTGTGGAATAACAGTGTGTTCTCTCAGGTGATCGCAGTTCTTCTTTTTGCGCGAGTGTGCGTTTGTGTAGTTTTCACTTCTGCCGGCACTCCCGGATTCCCGGAAAGCTACCCGGTGTTTTTTTATTATATTAAGGGCCTGTCTCATCAGTCCGTAACTGTCAGTTATCTATGATGACGTCTCTGTCTGTTTCGTAGTAATAAATAGAGACGGAATCATAGATTGACTGACAGTTAAGGAGTGGTGAGACAGGCCCTAATTTACCAATACTAACAATTTAACAGTGAGCAAGTTGTAATTTTAATGTTTACCTTATCATTGCTAGGTATATATTTAAGACATATAATTTAGTCATCGTGGTTTTATTTATGAGCCCTTTTTGTTTTAAAATAACAACCGACTAGTCGTAATTTTTTGCCGAATAGTCGCCGACTAGTCACCGACTATAAAAACCGCCGAATAGTCGGCTTTCCCGACTAGTCGGCAAGTGGTCGGCCCATCACTATAAAATAACATTAACCCTGAGGACACCAGGCAGTCGGCTGGATAGCTATGTCTCAGACTGGCACAGGACTAGGCAATTTAAACAGAGGGCCTACTCTGAAATTAGAAGTAGGTATCATACTGTCCCTTTCACTCTCATATTATTATTATTATTATTTTTTTTTTTATGTGAATAGGAAGGCAAACGAGCAAGTGGATCACCTGATGGTAAGCGATCACCACTGCCCATAGACACCGGCAACCCCGGAGGGATTGCAGATGCGTTGCCGACCTAGAGGGCTAAGATGAAATGCCTCTTGTGCCCGTAATTTCCCCGGCTGTCTTACTCTCCACACCGGAACACAGCAGTGCAAGCACTGCTGCTTAGCGGCAGGATTAGCGAGTAAGATGGTGGTAGCTATCCGGACGGACCTTGCACAAGGCCCTACCACCCGCATATTAATGACTGAATGTGTGAGTGAAATGGAATATCGGAGTATAAAGCCATGGCGGCCCGATTTTTGAAAGCGCATATGTGTAAATACCACTCGAAAACGGTGAAAAATTGTGCTGAATTTGAAATACGGTAAGCGATGACAGTTACAACTCTATCTAATAAATCAATTCAGCTAGTCGATAATTTTATTTTACCTGTAGTTTACACAATTATTTCCAATTTCGAATGTCATTTTTGAGTGTTTTTTTTTTATGTGAATAGGAAGGCAAACGAGCAAGTGGGTCACCTGATGGTAAGCGATCACCACTGCCCATAGACACCCGCAACCCCGGAGGGATTGCAGATGCGTTGCCAACCTAGAGGACTTAGATGAAATGCCTCTCGTGCCCGTAATTTCCCCGGCTGTCTTCCCGCCTCGGCCCTTCGCTTCGTGCTTCGGCGCTTCGGCTCTTCTGGCTTTTTTGCCGGCTGTGTTTTCTAAAATTGGTCTCTAGGCGTTTTTAGCGGACGGATGCGCTCTGGTTAGATTAGAATGAAAGAAATCGCTGCGTTCAAAGCGTCGCCTTATATCTTTTAGCTTCATAGCTAACATGGTTGCGTCACTGCGATACGATACCATAGCAGTTAGTACTGCAAATTAACGTCCCATTGGCAAAGGTCACTGCCTTGTTGACAGTGCTAGAAAATCGAGGACGTTGCGTCGTTAAAAAACATTTCACAAAAAAAGAAAAAATAACTTTTTCTACACGAGATTTGAACTGGTCATCTGAGAGAACACACTGTTATTCCACACCTTACACCACTAGGCCAAACGCACATACGTTAAAGCGACGAAATTAACGTACACTTCAAAAATCGAACGCGACTTTAGCTTAATTCGTATTTCAAAATAAGCTCTTAGAGGATCCTGATATCCTGGTACTTAAACTCTCCCTCCGTCTTACGCCTGACGCGAGAACATTTTTTACCCATCCCAAAAAGTGCCTAACGGCGTAAAGGAGTTTTCACTTCAAAAACTTTGGGATATTTTTTTGTCCCATTAAGATAGAAACAGCTCTTGATTCTGAGTAGGAACAACATAAAATTGTTAGGTTAGGTAAGGTTTATACGAGTATTTACTCGTAATAAAAACAAATTTGGCATTTTATTTTTTGTCATTTTTTTTGTAAACCGATCAAGCTATTTTTTGGTGCATCTTTACTAATACTGTGCTAATAACTACTAATAACAACAACAACACACACGACTACACTTTGACTTGACTTATTGACTTGACTTCACTATATCACGGAGATAGCAAAGTATCTAAATACTTTGGACTTAAGTCCCGTTTTTCTTAGGGACTAGGTAGAGAGTTACTCCGACATTTAGAGACTAACTAGAGATAAGGACGGAGTTCCTATGTAACATCGGTACAAAAAATGTAATTTTTAATCTAGAGAAAAAGAAAAAAAAACACCAGCATATATATAAATACAATGTGAGATCGAATACACCTTGAAATCCTAAGTTGTAGTTTATAGTAAATTTCTGTGTCACTATATTGGAGATGCAGCCATCTCTGGACTTTCATTTTAACCTCTTGTTTGGTGAGGTGATAGATACCAATCATCTTCCTAGCGTTTTTCCCGGCATTTGCCACGGCCCAGTGAGCCTGGGGTCCCCTTTGACAACCTAATCCCAAGATTTGGCGTAGGCACTAGTTTTACAGAAGCGACTGCCATCTGACCCTCCAACCCAGAAGGGTAACTAATTATTGGGATTGGTCCGGTTTCCTCGCGATGTTTACCTTCACCGAAAATCTCATGGTAAATTTCAAACGTAATTTCGCACATAAATGCCGAAAAACTCAAGAGGTGCGAGCCCGGGATTCAAACCCGCGACCTTCTGCTTGAGAGGCCAAAGATCAAACCACTAGGCTACCACGGCTTCCCGTTTTTCTTATAATAATGTGAAAATCGTGAAAGTTTAAATCGATATACTATCTGCTAATATCCACTAATATATCTTACTAATATTATAAATGCGAAAGTATTGATGGATGGATGTTTGTTTGTTACTCAATCACGCCAGAACGGTCCAACGGATCTGGATGAAATTCGGCACATAGATAGAGAAAAGTCTGGAATAGCACATAGGCTACTTTTTTCCCGGAAAATTGCGTAGTTCCCGGGGGATAGCGATAAACGAATTCTTTGCAGACGAAGTCGCTGGCAACAGCTAGTATTATATATATCCTATCCAGTGTGGAACTGTGGAAATTTTTAAAAAGCTGTAATATGATATCAGTATGCACAAACCATAGCAAACAAACTAGCTATTTTTGTAGACCTACGTAGGTACTCGTATATGTCTACCTAACTAAACGTAAATGTACACCTGCGAAATGCAATTATGCAACAAAGAATACGTCATACACACAGAACTATATCAAGATAGAAGGAAAGAGTGTATGTACCTCGCGTGGCGAAAAGTTGTCCCGTGGGCTCACTTGCTCGCCGCGAACTTCAATCTGCTCCCGACCGCGGTCTGCATGTGACGTCAGTGGACGACAGATTTTAAAAACAAAATTGTTTGTTGCTCAATAGTTAATTGTTTAAACACTACCAAAAAGGTTGCGAGCTGTTAATCGAGGTATTTCCTTTCATCGGGAAGTACTATTTGTCCTTAAATATCTGTTATTAATTAAAAAACTATTTATTTTATTATTTTCATCAAAACAGTGGCGAGCGATTGTGTGCCAACGCTAGTTTTCCATTGCGGCTTTAATTTGACGAGCCAGACTTGGCGTGCATTCAAAACCGGCGATGTAAAAATATGCTATTCAAACTGTCGAGTCGCGTTCAAGGTCGATTTCTCATTTTTTCTGTCAAAAGTAAGAATAGTGCTGTACCACAGTGCTGCACACTGCGATTGTCTTACTCGATTAAAATCGATTTTGAAAACAGAGGAAATGATAATTACGTTTTTATATTATTATTTAGCAGCTATATAATGTACCTACGTTGTCGCCGTGTCTTTAGCCGTGACGCCGTGACACTGTTAACTAATATTAACCAACAGGGTGGCGACAGCTACCCTGGTTGAATAACACATTAACCTTATATCTACTAATTGCAAGTGAATGGTTACGACTCATACCTGTAAGCTTATGGTAAGCCCATCTGTGTTCAGCTCCGTGGCCTCGTGGTTGCCTTACTGCTTCGCTGTTTATTTCACCATCTGTAGAGTTAAATTACAGTATGACTCCTCTGCTTGGAGCCCTATAGATGTCTTAGGTTTACATGGTTATTTGAATAGTTATCAATCAGCTTAAGTATGTATATATGAAATATTATGCTTTCACTTTAGCGATGTAAGTGCTGGTGGGCACTATCAGAGCCTGTACTAGTATACACTCAGTGGGATCGCCGCAGGTCACCCTCTGCGCTCTTACTGCAAGCAGTCTGGCGAGCAGCTCCCCCCGAACAACCTCAGGGACCATGAAGATTTAGTCCATCATGGGAATCGCTTATATGGTTATATTTAGACCACAGTCATATGGGTCTAGGCGCCAGGTGGAAGAGCCACCTACTACTCATGTCATGGTTCAAAGCATTGGTAACACAGACCATCAGTAACGGACAATCATGTTATTGCAGTTTAATGTGGGTACATAAGTACGTAATAAATCTAAGACACCTAGATAACCAGTACACACGTTACATAGTATACTTAGCTTTCAAGCTGCATCGCCTTCGCCTGCGATGTGATGCACCACTAATCAAGATCATGACACTGATTCAAAGTTATAACTGAATATAAAACTTTAACTAAGCGTAAGTCACATTTTAGCGGTATTATAACAGGTTGACACAGGTATTGTCAGAAAGTATTCAACTTACCATAGAGTTTAAATGTTGCCACAGACAATATATACATTTCGCGGAAGTGTCGCGACATACGTAGAGCAAAGCAAATATTATTAACAAACCGGTTATGGTTCCTTCTATATTGCGAGTTTATTCCAGTTTTCAGATTGATCCTGATATGAAAAATAAATAGATTCAAGCAACTGGTCGTAAAAAATGAATTCTGTTTTTTAGCATTTGTTGTTATAGCGGCATCAGAAATACATTATCTGTGGAAATTTTAACTGTCTATCACGGTCTTCAATAGGTAAGTAAAGCCTGACCAGAAATATAAAGACCCTGTCAAGGAGTCGCCACTAGTCGGTTTTTAATCTGTGTTACGTAATTTCTAATTGCAAAAATAGTTCCTTAATTTTCCGCAATATGAATTAAGAAGAAAAAAATAAAAATTCAGTTATTCAGGTCCGTCTACAACCAACGACCAGCCAGGAATCCCCCTCTGTTGTTTCGCCGTAGAATGTCAAGCGAAACTCAAATTCTAAAATTGTTTTTTTTTTTAGCGTAATATGCGTTCGAGCCAGTTTTTACATACATACATCACGTCTCTTTCCCATAGGGGTAGGCAGAGACTACTTTGTTCCACTTGCTACGATCCTGACATAACTCTTTCGCTTCATCCACATTTATCAATCTCTTCATACATGTTCGTCGGTTTCAGGTACTCCTGACCTGCCCTTTTTTCAAAACGTCTCCTATTTTGTCCAGTTTGTACTATTAAATAAAGCAAAAAAGGTTTGAAAAAGGAAGTAATATGTATAAATGTAACGCAATTTATTGGTTAGGTAGGTACCTACCTACATTTATATTTTTAGATTTAAAATTATGAGCTTTCTCATTTCCTCTGTCGAAAATAATTATCATTTCCTCTGTCGGTTCTTATCGATATTTACAATCGATAAAAATGCACCTACAATAACTGGCGTAATATAATTGAGTGATAATTATGTACGAGTAAATATTTTGTCATCACACGAATAAAGATGTAAATACTTCTTTTCACAACGAAGACGAACGTCCGTTGTCAGATATATTTCTGTGGTCGCGGCGCGGTGCATAGAATCGGTGCCGTGTTCTAATCGATCTGTGAATCGATGCTTTTGAATTGTTTTCGCGCGGCTTATGTTTCCCATCACTAAATTACGCTCGTGACGTCAAATGTCACACGCAAAATGTTACACGCTCGGTCTCGAACAAATCGCTGAACTCTTTCATTCTATCTTGATATAGTTCTGTGGTCATACATAACGTTAGAAGCGATAATATTTCTCACGGGTTTTTACAGTTTGTCTTTGAATAAAGCGTTGAATGCTTTCGACGTTGAAAATACTGTATAGTTTTTGGCATTTGCTTAAACGGATAACTTTACTTTGCTATTAAAATCGAAAATCTTAGGAATCATGTTATAGGCGATGCTAGCAACCCATCGCTATTTTGATTCGCCTTTCCACCTATACGGCACAACCATGCTAAACGTGGCCTTTAGGTCTTGTTACCTTAAGCCCTGTCTACCCCGTAAGGGATAAAGACGTGATTTATTTATGTATTTATGTCTTTGCTAGGTATCTAAAATTCTAACTAATGATGAAAACCGCATTAAATACCACATTTTTGTTTGATTTTGGATTTTATTGACATTTGTTTAATAATAAGAAGATATAGTGACTAGAATAGAAAAAAGTATGCTAAGTTAAGTTGGTTTGGTCAGATGGATGAAAGAAGATTAACCAAACAGATCTATTATATGAGGAGTGTGAATGGGTGCGTTGGGAGGGGAAGGCCTAGACGTTCCCGGACCAAATATGCGACATCTTTAAAATGGTCAGGTCAGGAGTACCCGAAACCGACGAGCGTGTATGAAGAGAATGTCGAATGTGGATGATGCGGAAGAGATGGTGTGGAACAAAGTAGTCTCTGCCTAGCCTACCCCTATGGGAAAGAGGCGTGATGGTATGTACGTATCTCTTCTTCCTCAACCATAATCCACCCAATGCTGAGTGTAGGTCTCTTCTAATGCACGCCACTCGTTTCGATCTTGCGCTTTTCGTATGCAATCCTTCCCCGCCACTTTGAGAAGGTCATCGGTCCAACGCATCGGTTGCCGCCCACATTTCGGTGTCCCACTCTGGGCCTCCACTCCAGCACCCGTCTACCCCACCTGTCGTCTCGTCTGCGGCACATATGGCCTGCCCACTTCCACTTTCTGCTGGCGATCACATAGGCTATGTCGATCACTACGTATAGGGATGTGACATTCTACGTAAGAAATCGATTTTTAATTAACCGATTATTTTTTTCGCATTAAAAGTCGATTAATAAATAATCGATTTTTCTTAAAAAAATAATCGATTTTTATATTAATCGATTTTTTCCAAATTTTTTAATGAATTTCTAAATAAACGCTATAAATATTTTACTTATCATGGTTTTAATAATTAAAACTGTTTCAAAAGCACAGAAGGGCTGCCATCGTAGACGCACAGATGGCGTTAATGCGTAATATCATATCCATGGAGATAGTATTCTTTGATAGTTCGCGGTCCGGGTTATAAAAGACCAGACTTAATGTCGGGGATGGTAGATAAAAAATCGACTATGCTTGATTTTTGATTATAAAAAAAATCGATTATTAATCGATTATTTGTAATGAAAAAATCGCGTATATAAATCGATTTTCACATTAAAAAAAATCGATTATTAATCGATTATTTCCATAATCGATTACTTTTTCACATCCCTATACTTCTTGTTTTGGTGTTTTTTTATTAATGTATTGTTTCCAGACGGAACGCGGGTGCGGCGCCCGGCTTTGGCATGAAGACGCTGCTCGGGGTCGCCGCGGGCTCCATCGGCGCGTTCGTGGGCACGCCCGCCGAGGTGGCGCTCATCCGGATGACCGCCGACGGCCGCCTGCCCGCCGACCAGCGACGCAACTACAAGAACGTTGCCGACGCGCTCATCAGGTAGGTTATTTTATTACGTAACTAGTGTCCGACCGAAGTTTCGTTTCGGTTTCGGCCAATTTCAGCCAAAAATGTGATTTCGGCTGAAGTTTCGGTTTCGGCCAGAATCCGGCTGAAACCTTCGGCCGGGCCGAAATTACTTCGCGGCCGGGTAGGTATAGGTAATGCACAGGCGGCCGGCCCAGCTGAGACCAGCGACAGTAGTATGCATGCAGTTTTTTTTATTTTGTTTAACAAAAAAAGTAACTGTTCTCATATAAGAAATACTTGCAATAACCTTTTCCTTACGATTTTTACAGTAATTTGGAATATTTTGTTTGATAAGATACGTCTTCAAAAATTTCGGTTTCGGTTTCGGCTAAAAATCGTGTTTCGGTCGGACACTATACGTAACTCGCTCGCGATCACCATCGTCTTCATTTTGACAGTTCATGCATGGGCTGATATTTGGCATCGGAATCGGCTAGCTGTCACATTCATACAAGAACTGTCAAAATGAACACGATGGCGATTGCGAGCGAGTTACGTAATAAGCCTGCGGGTATAAGACAGTGGCGCGCAGTGGGTTGGAATTGAAACACCTTTTCTAACACTATTTATCTTTCTAACGATTGAGTTGACTTAGCTTAGATAGAGGGTTGATTTTTACGCGTCTAAGGGCTACTTGCACAGACTAGGTTAACGACTTAACCCTGTTAGATGCTAACCCGGGGCTAAGTAGTGTCAAAATGTATGTAACTGTCAAACCATAGCTTTACTTTTCGGATTTTTCTGTGTTGTGTTCTAATTTTCAGTGTTGTTTAGAAAAGTGTTTATTGTTATTTCAGGATAGTGCGCGAGGAAGGTGTGTTGAAACTGTGGCGCGGGGCCACGCCCACCGTGGGCCGCGCCATGGTCGTCAACGCCGCGCAGCTCAGCACGTACTCGCAGGTAGGTAGCCAGTGGCGTGCAGTGGGATAGCCTGAGTAGGCAGCGGAAAGAGACTCGGGTAGGCAGGCCAGTGGCGTGCAGATCGCCAGAGTAGACAGGCCAGCGGCGTGCAGTCGCCAGGGTAGGCAGCGGGAAGAGACGCGCAGGTAGACAGGCCAGCGGCGAGCATTGGGGTCGCCTGAGTAGACAGTGTGAAGAGACTCGCTGATAGGCAAGTTAGTGGCGTGCAGTGTGGTCACCTGAGAAGGCAGTGCGAGGGAAGAGACTCGCAGGTAGGCAGGCCAATGGCGCTGAAAATAGTTTTCGTTTAGACACTGCTTGAGAGGCCACAGGTCAAACCACTAGGTTACCACGGCTTTTTATTTATCTACTCGTAACAGCCTTATTCATAAAAAGTTAGAGGCTCGCTATAAGCTCGCTATAGGACCGATGCAAAAAAACATGATTCATAAACGTCAATTAGCGCTAATCAGTCCATCAAGGGTCTGTTAAGTCTTCCGAAAGTTAGCGGACCGTAGACCCTACTTTATCTCTTTGCTATCTCACAAAATGGCTGCCACACATGTGAACAGCTGATTTTGGCAAGAGCAAAACCATACGCAAGACAGTTTTTTTTGTTTTAAGTTTTTATTCCCTCTGGGAAAGGTAAAGGAAACTAGATCCACACTGCCTAGTCTGTCGTGTTAATTCGCTGGTTTCCCGCTAATTCGCTGCCACTGCTGTCAATTTATTTTTTTAATTCACTAAAAGGCCATTTTTGGTCTATGATTTGTCAAGGTGACAACATAACGAGTCTAATCCATCCATCAGCAGCTCATTAGTTAACAGACTGCTAGCAAGCGTTTATGAATCATACTTTTTAACAACTGTCAAATAAGCTTAATCAGTCTGTTAACTAATCGACTGATCAAACCTCAATTAAGGATTTTTTATGAATAAGGCTGTAAGTGCTTGCAACTGTAATACACCATGTGTGTATGTGTGTGTGTGCAGGCCCGCGAGCAGTTCGCGGCGTTCGTGCCGGAGGGCATCACGCTGCACTTCTGCGCCTCCATGGTGTCGGGGCTGGTCACCACCATCGCCTCCATGCCTGTCGACATCATCAAGACCAGGTCAGACCGGCTGTATCATATGCAGGGGCCTTACCATGACGTCTTAATGCGATTCAGTTTAGGTTCGCTCGCTGTCAGATCATTACTAAAAGTGACAGCTGAAACTTGAACTGAGTCGGAATTAGGACGTCATGGTTAGGCCCCAGTTCATAACATGTGCTTTTACAGTAGAACTTCGATTATACGAAACTCGATTATCCGAACCTCGTTATCTGGACCTGCATTATCCGAAACTATGATTATATTAACAGGGAGCATAACTTTGGCGCGGATGACGTCATTGTGACGTAAATTCACATATAGGAAATAGGATGCTTTTAAATAAATTCTAACAATCTTCTTTTTAATGGCAATAACTGTCAATTATAAAAACACTCTGTATGTAGCTTGACATTAGTGATGGGCTGACTACGGATTTTGCCGACTACCCGACTACCCGACTAGTCGGTTCCAAAAATGCCGAATAGTCGGCCGACTAGTCGGCATTGCCGATCATTCTGGGCGCTCGTCAACTCGCTTTATTTCTGCAGCCATACCGATAAAATTGTCAGACTTCGGCTAATCACTAGTCATTCGGCTAGTTGCTGTGCTGTATCGGGCGGTATGGTACAGGATTGGCTCAAAATTTGATTTTAAGTTGTAAGTTTAGATAATTTGTTACTAACCTAGTCTTAAGAATACTAACACTATTGAGTCATGGTTACTTGAATAAACGAATATTATTATTATTATTATTATTTTAATTGACAGCACTCGCGCATACTTGTGGGCCAAATTTTGCTACATTTGATTTCAACTTACCGTGTTTTCAACTTATATCGTGGTTTTGCAATATTTTCTAAGTAATTTTTTACCTTGCTTACAACCATTGCTTTAGAAGACATTTGATTTAGTCACCGAGGTTTTACTTATGCGTCATTAAAAAAAAAAAAAAAAAACCGACTAGTCGTCATTTTTTGCCGAATAGTCGCAGACTATTTGCCGACTACAAATAGTGCCGAGTAGTCGGCCCATCTCTACTTGACATCATATGCATGTCATCGACACCAAAGTTGCGCTCCGTGTATATTAACCTCGATTATCCGAAACAAGGATTATATTAACATCAATTATCCGAACTTCGCTTAGCCGTTACTCCATTACTCGAACCTCATCTGAACCTACATTATCCAACTAAGATGTTAATAGATATATTATATCAAAATGGTTCTATACTTAAATAAAAACAAACATACCTATAATTATACCGATTTGAGTGCATAGGTATGGTCCGCTATAGTGACCCATGTGCGGGGCACAGTTTTGTGGAGATAGTTCGTTGTGACCCATGTATGGGACCCTGAACTGTGAACGTGGAAATAAACCCAATTTGCTTCTTTAGACATAGACAAGAAATTTAATGACCTCATCCTCTTTTTCAGAATTCAAAACGCAGCCAAAGGTCAGAGCCAATTGTCGGTAGTATCAAACCTGCTTAAGAACGAAGGCGTACTTTCACTATGGAAAGGTTTCCTCCCGTACTACGCCCGCCTCGGGCCTCACACAGTCCTGACATTCATATTCCTCGAACAGATGAACAGTGCATTCTTTAAGTATACGTAAATTGAAAATTTAATAATTGAGGGTAGAGTCAGATTTGTAATTAACTTACCCCCTTATTCATAAACGCTCTCTAGGCATCTGCGAACTTAACAATCGTTTGTCCTTATCTGTCACATTGACATTTACTTTTCACAGATAAGGACAAACGATTACTAAGTTAGTAGATGCCTATAGAGCGTTTATGAAGGGGGTTAGATTTTGATTATGCCCATAACCGAACCCTCAATAGGTACACGTCAAAAATTCTTCTGTGTCCAAACCCACCCGTCTTTTTCTTACTGTTCGTTCTAGAAAGAGATGGATAGTGTCTCGCGCGCGATACAGCTCGTGCTGTCGCTTCACAAGTTACGTTGCTAAATTCGATTCTACCCTACAAATGTTAAGTATATTTTTGTATGACAAACGAATGAAATATCAAACCGAATGTTATACCATTGAATGGTATTCGAAGTTTATTTTTTAAGCTTTTTAAAGTTACCTATTTGAATCGTAAATCACTTACTTGGGGAGTCGCCTTATAATCTTAGCACACACAATTAGTTGGGCGAATATTCAGCGTTTTTTCGGCGTTTTTTTTTCGTCATTATCGTCTCAGCATAACCATTGAAAGAAATTATGCTGAGACTTAACTTTTTATGACAACGAAACACAGTATCGATGCTGCATTTAGCTTAGCAAAGTTATTGCGGCTTGTCCTTCTATTTGGATAATAATTGTGGGACGACAATGACGCATGAACCGAGCGGTCGAAACGCTTGAATATTGGCCCAGTTATTTGCCAATTCCCGAAGTTCCTACAAAACACGTAAACAACTAAACATTTCCCACGAACAACGTTGTTTTGTGTATTTTTGGCAGAAGTAGGAGCGCACGACACCTGTTATAAATGCTTTATGATTCGTAACATGAAATGTTCAAATTGTGTCGCTTCGGTAATTTTCGTGTTTATCCGAAGTTGTCCGAAGCTATCCGAGCTTGTAGAAGTAGTTTAGGGCGAGGATATTTGTTGGCACAGTGGTTATAGAATCCATGGAGTCGCTATTGGATGAGAATTATTTTAAAAGTCAAGGTACAGCGATAGTGTTTAAAAAGACCTTCGGATCTGTCTTGCCGTCTCACTCATTCTTATGGGTTCAGTTGAATCGGCCTGAATGTCGTTCTAGGACACGGACTGTATGTGTTATATTATTCTGGGTGTCACAAAAAATATTAAGGACATTTTCATACACCTATCAGGACAGGCGGTTTCGGACAGGTTTCGTATATCTGAATTTAAATTTTTGCATGTCATATTATGACAAAACATGTTAAACTGTTTTACTACCTTAATACCATCAATTTACCATGTTTTTTAGCAAATAAATGATATTATTATTATTATTATTATTATTATTATTGTGTTCTTAACTTAAGCTCTCCCTAGGAGGAAATACTTCGCACGGGCCTAAGCCAAGTGCTTTAAAAAAAATATATATGCTAATTTATGACATGGACAAGAATTTTCTTACAATACGGCATGTGTTGAGAATGACAGCTTGATTATTATTATTATTACAATAAGTTTGATAATGGACTTTCTAGCTAACAAAAGTTCACATGCAATTCAGTATTACGTTATCAGTGTGTTGTTCCATTTTTTTTAAGTTATGTCACAGTAGATGCTACGGAACCAGTTCACTTCCATCCAAGGTGAGGGCTGAAACCAGCAGTTCTGCTGAATCCTCTCTTCGTAAACAACATTTTAATTTTTAGTGTTTTTTTTTCTGTGAATGTGAAGTGTGTATTTGTGTTTTTTTATTTGTTATGCGGGGTAGGGTTGAGGTTTTCCTAATAGTATTTGCGCCACCCATTATGATATTATAGGTGAAAAACTGACCTGTTGTATTATGTGTAATTAATATGTGCGAATAGACAAATTGACGTTCCTAATTAGAAACATATCAGTTCTATACACTACTATATACATACAACAGGTCATTTACTTAAGTTTTTCACCTATACTACTGTGTATCCATGTAATGTCCAAAGTATAAAAAGTACTACATACGTGTTGGTGTTGATAGTATATTGTAATAAATTATTTTACACTTCTTTAACATATTGCGATACGTTGTATTTAAAAAAAGCTTACCTTTAATATTCAGACTATAAAATTTATTTTTAACAAATAACGACTCCGTGCATTCTATAACTATGGCATGTTATCAATTGTCCTAAGACCTAATCATTATTTTAAGTCATTAGTCGATTAAATGTATGTTTATTCTTTATACATGCAACATAATTATTTTGCTATATTTTTCATTTATTAGAAGCTACTCTTCATGAGCAAACGCTATTTATATAAGAACTACTATACCTGTCTTATGATAGGTGCTACTAAACTCGGTACTATAAAAATTCATTAGAGAACACCAAGAAGACCACCTGTCTCACTTTCACTTACTAAAACAGAAAGAGACAACCGTCTATTTCTCTTTCTTTAGTACCTAGCACGCTGTATCTAAAAAACCGGTTGTCTATAAAGTCGGTTTACGGACGATAGTTTTACGTGATAACGATAAATGTATCACGAGCCGACGTTTGGGCCGATCGTGCCTCTCTGTCGCTTGTTCCGCGCTCTCGCTTGCACACTGACGTCACGCGGAACCTAACGCAATGAGTCATGCTTTTTCGTTCATCGATTTATAAGACGTTATCACGTCAAAAAATAATGACGAATGTTATAATTTCAAGTGCCAAATTCGAAAAACAATGAATTTATTAAAAAGCAATGCCTCGTTGAATATTCCATGTTTATACTTTAGTTTAGGCACATAGTTTATTTTTTTTGAATACTTTCGCTTTTTGAGATTTTACTTTTGACTTTTATAGAGCTCTTATTTACTAAATTTAAAAACAAATGTGACCAAGATGTGATCTATCTGTAAGTATACGATATATTTCACTTTGCGCACAATTTGTATTTTTTGGATATCTTTACAATGTTCTTTCAGGATAGGTAGAGTTCTGACATTTCAGTGTGAGAATAATCTGTCCAAGAAAATGTTTAAAACTGGATATACATTTTATGTCTAGTACAAAACATGATTTATTGTATAATGTTAATGTATTATCATCATGTACTAAACTGTTGACACAGCACTATTTTTGTACATAACACAACTCATTACCAAGTTAATTCAATGGTGTGTGTGAAGTTCCCAATCCTCACGGGCCCGCGAGGGAACTATAGCCCAAGCCCTCTTATTCTGAGAAGAGGCCTGTGCCCAGCATTGGGACGTATATAGGCTAGAGATGATGGTGATGACTCATTAGCCATGCATTTTAGGATGTATTTTGTTAAATATTTATTTCTATTACATTTTATATTGCATCATGCCGTATTTATATTTATAGTTAAAAGTTGGATGGTTTATGCAAAAAGTGACGCTAAAGTTTGAACTAAGAATAACTATAACAATCTGAATTTTATGTAGGTAGAAGTACCTCGTTTTCCTTCCCTCTTTTTTTTAAAAGGGATAGAAAGAGGTACTACCAACCAGCTGACTATAAAGTGGTTTTATCGTAGACGGATGATGAATGATCTTTTTAGCATAGTCAAGTTGGTTACTTGATCGAAGTTAGTTTTAGTTCAAATATTTTTGCATAAAACCATCCGCTTTCTCAAACAATATTCCACGTGATAGTTTTATTGTTATATTTATTTTTATACATCTATACGTACGGTGACTAACATAGTTGAATTACATTTGTAATGTTTTGTTGTATGTTAATAAAGATTTTTGTTCGTAATAATGATTTTTTACTATACTTAACCTTCCAGACGGAATTAATCAATTAATTAACCGTTGTTGCCCAGGGTGCACCGGCCGAAACGCTAATAGCGAGAGCCATTACTATTGGCTCGCCGTGGCAGAGCTTTTCAGCCGAACTGGCAAAGCTTATTTGTTAAAAACTCTATAGTCGCCAACAATTAAAAAGAAGTACAATAGAATAATCTATGTCGGTGTGACAGTAACGTCCTAATAATGTCACTTATAATGACAATGTAAAAGCCTTGGTAAAAGACGTCGAAAACATTCAAAATACAAAATTGCAAAGTGTATAATTTCGCATGCATTTCCACACAATTCCAGATAATGAATTCCTTTATAGACAATGTCGTGAAATAGTGGACAATAATGAGCTTAATAATTAAATATGGATGCTTGGCCTTACGCAACAGCTTTTAAGGCCCGGCCTTACGATAAACCTATAAGTAAGGCTGAGCTCATGAAAATAAGCCATACATGGGTACCCGATATGGCAAAGGTTTTCAACAGGATTCCTATTATAGCTGGAACTTTAAGGCAACTAATAGGCACGGATATTCATACTTGTATTACACCTTTTGTAAACGCGGCCGCAATTCTGAAGCGAGTGGTAACTGTTGGAACAACGCAGCCTCTCAATATGTTACTGACGTGCCAACCTTTAAAGCTACCTGCCATGGGTGTTCAGCCTTTCATGGTACCCGTTATGTGTATGGCTGGGCCTTTCCAACCGAAGACCATGGGTTATATGGGTAGGAGCATGGGGGCACCCATGAACGTGAGTAACGTGAGAAAACCGAAGAAATCCTCAATACCAGTCAGACATAGAGTAATCATGGGATTAATATCGGGGTAAGTAATAGTTATTTGTGTCGCAAGGGAGCAAAATCATGTATTTACGGCGAGGGCGCTACATTGAATCCAGAATGTAGCGAAGGATTCTACAATATAAAGTAGAATCTAGAGCGTAATGAGGGATTCAAGTGCTAACGCCCAAGATGAAAATAATTTTGCTCCCAAGTGGCTCATACAACTTTTCACACCGAACATTAAAAAACTTAAAAAAAGAATTCTAAATACATATAATTAAAGACCATTTCAAATGAGAGATATCGCACATAAATTCCGAAAAACTCAGAGGTGCGAGCCCGGGATTCGAACCCACGACCCTCTGCTTGAGAGGCCACAGATCAAACCACTTAAATTTATAAAAAAATTGCATTTGCAAAAAAATACTTAGAAAAGCCTTGAACAGAAAAGTTGCACTTTGATCCCTCTCGACAGGGAGCAAAGCTTACTTTTCTGAATGAAAGGTGTGAAAATGTTTTTATTTTAGACTAGCTGTTCCCCGCGGCTTCGTCCCCGTTTATTTATAAACCGACCGCTGAAATGAGTCCTACCCCGCGCCCCTGTGCCGCGCGGGCGAGGACTCAAGCGGTCGGTCATTTTTGATTTTTTTCTTCATAAAAACATTCCGTGGAACAAAAAGAACATAATATGAAAAAAAATTGCCAATTTGTTCCAGCCGTTCTCGGGTTTTGCGATTAGCAACATTTATTTTAGACCTGGCACACAACTGCGAAGCAATCCAATAGTGTGTGTTCAATAGCAATTCAATAGTGTGAAGTTCCCAATCCGCACTGGGCCCGCGTGGGAACTGTAGCCCAAGCCCTCTCATTCTGAGAGGAGGCCTGTGCCCAGCAGTGGGACGTTTATAGGCTGGAGATGTGATGAAGTTTGACGTCTATGTCTGTGTGTGTGTATCTGTCTGTGACATCGTAAGTCAAGTGGATGGTCCGATTTGTTTCATTCGAAAGCCACTTTCCTTGCGGTGGTTCTAAGGCATGTTTTTTTAAAAATCGGTCCAGCACGTCTAGCACGACAGCGCACTAGAGTCGCGTCGCGCGCGAGATAGATTGCCCGTCTTTTTCTTACTGTTCGTTCTAGAAAGGGACGGGTAACCTACCTCGCGCGCGACGCGACTCTTGTGCGCTGTCGTGCTAGCCAGGCAGCACTTTGAAGAGTATCAGCTCTTTTCCAAAATGATGTACCTACCTACCTAAGGCATTTTTGGCATATGTGCGTACTAAATTTCGGTTGTGGCATCGCGCGCGATATACTACCCATCTCTTTCTACCTAGAACATACCGTAAGAAAAAGACGGGTCTATCTCGCGCGTGACACAGCTCTCCCGCGCACTTGTGCCAGCCGTGCTGTAAGGCATCGTCCTAATAGAACGCGAATGCGCGATCATCGCGCGAGTACAGGTGGCGGCTTAAATGTTAAATACTAGGGAACAACTCAAACAAATTGACATAGTCCCAAAGTAACCACTAGTATGGCTTGTATTATGGGTACTAGACAACGATATACATACTTATATAGAGAAATACATACTTAAATAGATAGAAACATCCATGACCCAGGAACAAATATTCGTGCTCATCACACAAATATATGCCCTTACTAGGATTCGAACCCAGGACGCTTGCTTCGGAGGCAGGATCACTAACAACTAAGCCAACCGCGTCGTCTATTTAGGACGATGCCTGAGAGTTTATAAACTGCGTCGTTTCAGCATGGGCGCAATAGTTATAATCCATCCTCTGGACGTGGTAAAGATCCGGATGCAACTCTATCCCATGGACAGGACCATCATCCAGATGATGCGCCGGATCGTGGACTGTGAAGGGACGAGGGCTCTGTATGCAGGACTGACGGCAGGACTGCTGCGACAAGCCACTTACACCAGCACTAGGCTTGCAATCTACCTCTCACTACTGGATAGATATGAATTGTATACCTACTTTTGTTTCTATTTAAAGGTGCGACCACACCGCCGCTTAAAAAACGGTGACGTTACGGAATCGCAACAAAATGTATGAAGAAACGATGAGAAAACGTGACGCATACGATACGTCACTGCGTATACGCGGCGGTTTGGTCGCACCCTTAGGGTCTCTAGCCCGCGGGCTGCTCAAGAGCGCGCGAAACCACCCGTGCTTTTCTTCCTGTTCGTTCTAGAAAGAGACGGGTAGTCTGTATCGTGTGCTATAGAGCTCTTGCGAGCTCTTGTGCTAGCCGTCCAGGGTAGCAACGCGTACAAATTGTGTTGCGTCACCTTCACGCTGGCCTACTCTAGCGATCACTGCACCTGGCCGTGGCCGGGCTTTTACTGGAGCGGCTACCCTGCACGTATAGCTCTAGCGATTCACGACGGCGACTGAGCTTTATTTGTGTTCTACACTTATCTGCCATACGTGGTTCTCTATTGATTTGCCGAAAATTTTATTGCCGAATTTCACTTCCCAACCAACGTTTGGCCGAATTTCATTTTGCCGAATCATCATATGGCAACTTGTTAAAATGATAAGTTTCATTTCCCAACCTGACGATTGCCAACTCAACGTTTGTTTTTTTTTACATGGGCACTTATTAAAATGACATTTTTTTATGTAGCCAAATGGTACTACATAACCATTAGTAAAAAATAAGACATTCTAAGGTAAAATAAAGACTGTTTATAAATTAAAACAAACATGTTCGCGGCTAAGGGGTGGCCCAAGGGCCACCCCGCCGCACCTAAACCTAAATTAATCCAAATTAATCATAAGACTTTTTCGACCTAGTGTAACATTTGCCATGTGAAAGATATTCCAAAAGTTTAAAATCAAAATAATATTCGTCTTTATGAAAATTCGGCCAAATGAGAGGTCGGTATACAAAAATTTGCCAATTGTCAGTTGTCAAAGTGAACATTCGGTGAAACGTTGGTTGCCAAATGAAATTCGATCAAAAAAATTCGGCGAAAAGGCAGAACACCGCCATACGTGCTTCATACGTGTCAAAGTGTGCGTGTGTAAGCCTTAGACTCTAAGGCACTGGTTCACAGAGTTATTATCGGTCTACGGTTACTTTTCCCAGGACGCATGGCAACAATGTGCCGCCGTTCGACTGCAGACTCGGGATCGCCATCTTGGCGGGGATGGCGGGTGCCTTCGTCGGCACCCCCTCGGAGGTGGCGCTCATCCGAATGGTCGCGGCGAGCCGCGAGCGCCGCTCCGCCTGCAGCCCCTACTGCTCGCCGGCATGCAAGAGTGTCGTGAAATCTGGGAACGCTATTAGCGTACTGTACAGGTACGAAATATTCTCTTTTGTTCTTGTAACTGTGTGTTTTGTTCTTGGAGTGGCACATAGAAGAAATAACTAATTAGTGTGGTAATAAGGGCTGTAAATTATGGCAACTCTTTTGTCTTTTTCGACCTAACATTACATCGTTCCGTATTGAAACTTATTTTTTGCGATTGATTTTCCTACCTTCCTACATGAAACAAAGTCTCTCAAGTTATTAGAATTTTTAGATTAAATATAACTTAATATTTTTTTTGGTTTTTATCAAAATTAATCGAGTTTCATTTATTTCACTATGCCACACAACGACTGAAAATTAGCTATCCATATCGATTATATAGGCTGCTTGCTCAACTCTAGTGACCTGTTTTCCTTTTTGCATAAAAAGTCAGAGACTAACAGATTTACTTACACTGGTCTGAGAGCAAAGAAAAACATCCGTAGATTAACAGAACTGATAATAAAGAGAGGGGATAAAGCGGCGACAGCGGTTCCGGTTGGAAATAGGAAGTAAAGCATTTCTATCCTCTTTATTATTAGTTCTATGCGTAGATTATACCTGTTGCTTCTCTCCCTGCGCAGACGGTTTATATATAAGTATAAGTTTAACGTCGATGTCTGTGTGTGTGTGTGTATCTTTCTGTGGCTTCGTAGCTTATTCGAACCGATTTGAATGCGGTTTTTTTTTCATCCTAAAGCCAGTTTCCTTGCGATGGTTTTTAGCCATGTTCGGTAAAAGGTTCAGCAGTGTGAAGAATATCAGCTCTTTTCCAAAATTTTTGACATATTTTTTTTTTGTTAACATATATGTGTGTTTTACTCGATTAATGCGCGGGGGGTTTCTGAATTTTTAATTTGATGTTATTGAATTCTTTTTTTTAGTTAATGCTACTAATGTAACACGGATTTTCACGGAATTTGTACAGGTTGTTTCGTCGGGAGGGCTTACGCGAGCTTTGGCGCGGCGCCACCCCCACCCTGCTGCGGTCGTTCTGCGTTAGTAACATTGTGGTCTGCAGTTACGGGGAGGTATATGGATACATCACTAATATCACTATGTCTATAAGTATAGTAAATTTCATACCGGCAGATATTTTGTCCAGATATAGTTAACGATCAAATCAAATCATATTTTCTTAGTTAACTATTATTATTGAAGCACAAGTAATTTGTATATAACTAGCTGTTGCCAGCGACTTCGTCTGCAAAGAATTCGTTTATCGCTATCCCGCGGGAACTACGCAATTTTCCGGGATAAAAAGTAGCCTATGTGCTATTCCAGACTTTTCTCTGTCTTAGTGCCGAATTCCATCCAGATCCGTTGGGCCGTTCTGGCGTGATTGAGTAACAAACAAACAAACATCCATCCATCCATCCATCCATACTTTCGCATGTATAATATTAGTTAGATAATTTTAATGTCAGATGACATGTGACACGTGACTAGTGTCAAAAATGACAGCTAAAATCGGATTTGAATGCCATTAAGACGTCATAAGGCCCCAGGACAGAGTTCATCCTAAAGGCACAGTAGGCTTATTGTCTAACTCGCTCGCAATCGCCATCGTGTTCATTTTGACAGTTCATGTATGGGCTGACAATTGGCATCGGAATCAGCAAGCTGTCACATTCATACTAGAACTGTCAAAATGAACACGATGGCGATTGCGAGCGAGTTAGACAATAAGCCTACAGGTTACCCTCCAGGGGGCTTACGAAAATCGCTTGATGCGTGCCTAGTTCTATTCAGCGTAAGGGACGGAGCTATATGACTGCATAACTGTGTCTAACTGTAAGAGCTTGACACGCATTAAGCGATTGTGGTAACCCCCCAGGGCTAAAGGAACCCGATTTTAGATGCTTTTTGTGAGACCTTGTATTCCATTTTTAGAGTTCCGTATGTTAAGGGTAAAAAATTTCAACTGTCTAGCGGTCTTAACGGTTCATGAGATACAGCCGGGTGAGTGGTGACAGACAGACAGACAGACAGACGGAGTCTTAGTAATGTGTCCCATTTTTACCCTTAACTTACGGAACTCTAAAAATGGAATACAAGGTCTCACAAAAAGCATCTAAAATCGGGTTATTTTACCCCTGGGGGGTTATACCACAATCGCTGAATGCGTGTCAAGTTCTATTCAGCGTAAGGGACAGAGCTATATGACTTCATAACTGTGTACCTTGTATTCCATTTTTAGAGTTCCGTAAGTTAAGGGTAAAAATGGGACACCTATTACTAAGACTCCGTCTGACTGTCTATCTGTCACCACTCACCCGGCTGTATCTCATGAACCGTTAGACCGCTAGACAGTTGAAATTTTCACAGATGATGTAGTTGTTGCCGCTGTAATAACAAATAATAATAAAAAATTATCTGTCTGTCTGTCTATGTAAAAATAAAAAACAACATAAAATGACCTCACACTGCCTATGGCTTAGGAGGCAGGGCTCTGTTAACACTTAATTTTATGTTCACTTGCCTAATTTTCCTTCAGTGCGCGAGTCCGACTCGCACTTGGCCGGTTTTTTCTTACACGCTTATTGATCTTTCATCAGATCCAGAGTATTCTCAAGAGCTATAACGTCAAGAGGGGTATCCAGCGACACGCGTACTCCGCCATCATCACGTGCTATATTACTGCTTTCATCACGCTACCCATTGATGCTATCAAGACTACGTGAGACCTCATCATTTATAGCCTCTTGATGGCTCGAATTTCATAAATCGCGGACATTAGAACTCTTAGGGCTTGTTTCATCACTCCGTTAAGTTTCAGTTGTGTGTCTCTGTACTAATAAAAATTTGTATTTTTGTGTGTGTGTATGTTTGTAATGAATAAACTCAAAACAACTGTGTCGATTTCAAAAATTCTTTCACAATTGGAAAGCTACATTCACCCTGAGTGACAAGGCTATATTTGTTGCTTGCTGCACCCATGCGAAGCCGAGACGGACCGTGTACAAAGTTTAATGAAAAGTGACCCGGGATTTTTCACCAAAAAACATTGAGCTAACTTGTTTTCAGATTTCAAATACACAGGTCAGAAGCTACGATACTTCAGATGACCTGGAACATGTTCAAAGAAAACGGGGCAGCGTACTTCTGGAAGGGCTTCAGGCCGTACTATACACGGCTCACTTTGTATACTTTTATGACATACTATTTTATGGACACCCTAATGGACTTGTACTTGGAAGCGAAACGAGTGCTCGCTTAACCTTTTGCTTTAGGCTTAAAACCACAAAATTTCATAATACCTTATTCACTAATACCCATAATTTTCAAATTACCATTGGCTCATAATACCTAAAAATACCGAAAATATCAAATTTTTACAAGAGACATTAGGTATTTTAGCCAATGGTAATTTGAAAATTTGGGGTATTAGTGAATAAGGTATTATGAAATTTTGTGGTTTTAAGCCTAAAGCAACCTTTTCGACCCCAACGACACGTATATCAGTACCGCAGGTTTAATGCCATCGACCTATACCCAATACGTCCGTATTCCTTCGTTTAATTGGGTTTAGGTTCAATTTAAGGCATCACAGTAACGTCTGGCTCCGCTGACAACGCATATGCGTTTTCGGATTTCCGTCCAGTGCCACTGTCACTCAAATGGCAGTCATTCGAACGCACATGTGCGTGTCTGGCACTTCAAGACGTCACGCGTGACTACTGACGGTGATTGCGTTAAAAAATAACTAAATTGTAGTGTCGTCGCGTGTTGTGATTTGATACCTTATTTGTTTCTTTGTAGCAACGTCCCATGTATTTATTATTTATCGATAAAAATAACTAAACTGTAACTCTCTTTAATGATCCAAAAGGAGAGATTTAAAGCTGCATCAGTGTTAACTAAATAAAGCTTAAAATTAGCGGGTAGTTTGTCACCTTTGAATGTAGGTAAAATAAACAAGGGTCGAAAGTTCCTGTCTTTTTTAAATCTTTACCCTGTTTCGTGTAGAGACTTCCTTATGATTGATATGCCCTTTGTCTACTTATAAAAGGGTCCTAAATAGTATTTGTGTAAAATTACAAGTTAAATTTCTTTAAAAAAATTTTTTTTCTGACTTGATCGTAAATGTCTACCTATATTAAATTAAAAGGTGTTTGCAATGTCAAAATAATAAAGTACTTAACTAAGTAAATTTTGTAATAATTGATTAAATGGTTGGTACTATGTCACTAATTTTTGGGAATATTTTTAAGTTAAGAGCGTTCAAAAGTTGCATAACATTTAAAAAAATGAATATAATTATACAGAAACGAATGTTGTAACAAAATATTCAGATTCATTTTTAGCAAATATACGTGCGTAACCGTTGAACGCTTGAAAACTTGAAATGAAACACTCATCAATAAATTGCAGAAGTACTGCCAACAACCTATGTTTGACATTAATTTCTATCACCCACATTAGAGTCAGGCATTAGCTCAATCGGCTTATGCCAGGCGTGTAACTATACCTAGGCATTCCAGTCGCCACATCAGAGCTATGTAAGTATTTACCTACGTAAATGTGTTCAATAGCTCCACTAATTCCTCCCTTGCAGGGTTTCAATTAGTCACCACTGGCATACTTTGTTAGTCACAAAGAAAATGCTGTGTCGGACACACACATTTTATCTACATGTCAATTGAGTCCAACATATTTGAATAACGCGATTAGAATCACCACATCATCCACATAGATGGCGGATCCGACAAACGTAGTTATCCAAATTGTAACGTGAATGACATTTAAATCGAAAACGAATTAATGAAATTTAACTTTGATAGAATAAAGCTTTATTTTCAACGTAGATTCAAGATGTTTAATCTGTATAAGCATATGCAGCAAGCGAATAATGTGGATGGGAAGGAACAGAAGGAACCGGAGTACACTGGGCACGATAGGTTCTACCAGGAGCGGCCAAGAACGAGTTATAGAAAAAAGAAACGCCGCGGGGCCTGTAGGAGGGCGCAGTCGGCAGCAGAACTAAACCCAGAGTCCATTGCAGCTGCTAACAGAAGGAATGCCTTTCGTATACGTTCTGTTTCTACTGACAGAGAGGAGAGCGAAGGTAGGAACATCGGACAGTTTAATGTGTGTGTGGAGTGAACTGCAACTGTAGTTAGGAAAGTGTCAACACGGAATAGCGGAAAATGGTTGGGAAGGCCGTAACTCATGTCATCTCAATATTAGAGTGAGAAGGCTGTTATTGAAACGGAGAGCGCCTTTGATTTCATCTGCAATTTCCATCTGGGGTCCGATTTTTAAAACGCTTTTGTGATAATACCACTCGTAAACGGTGAAAAATTGTGTTGAATTTGAAATACGGGTAGCGTAGACAATTGCAGCTCTCATTTATCTTGTGTTGTGAACTTGTCAAAAATTTGATTACAGCTGTAGTTTTGAAGATATAAACAGATTTATATCACTTTCACTAGGCTGATAGGGATCAAACATTGGCAAGTTAGTGAAAAAAAAAATGCGATTCCTCACAATCATAACATGCCAAAATAAAGATATTGAGATACGCTCTGTTCTGTAGGTCATAGAGGTGAATCGCGAGTTTATAAGGAACTGATGTTTTTGTACGTATGTGATGCAAATGCCATGCTGCGTTAGCTTGAGTAGAGGTATGTGTTCTAATGTAGCTCTGTGTGTAATCTTTTTAAGAGCATTGCTGATATAATTGTTGTTGTTTGTGTCAACTTGTAGCGGCACCGGAACAGCTAAAAATCGAGCGTAGGCCTTCCCAATCTTTCTTTTATTCCGTAGTTTTGTTTGACCACTATCCAGTGAGCTTCCACTATCTGACTAATAGGTAATACTAGTAATTAACCATACCGAGATGGTAACTTTCGTTTTCTTTACCCGGTCATCATACCTGTTTGAAGTAACAAGCAATAGATATTAAGGAAGTAGATATATGTACCTAATACTAGCTTCTGCCCGCGAATTCGTTCGCGTAGAATTAGCAATTCATATGTTTATCGCTATCCCGCGGGAACTATACAATTTTTCGGGATAAAAAGTAGCCTATGTTTTAATCTAGGGTACCAGCTATCTTCGTTCCAAATTTTATCCAAATCCGTCCAGTTGTTTCAGCGTGAAGAAGGAACAAACATACACACTCACATCTTCACATCGTCACTCACAAACTTTCGCATTTATAATATTCGTAGGATTATGTAGTCGTAGTAATTTATTTTGTGATTGATGTGTGTATTACTTTATTGCTCACTCAAGACCACGGAAAGGACGACGCTGACGGCGCGTCCGCTTGTAGTTCAAGTATTCAATTTTATTTTTATTTATTTACTTGATTTTGCAAAAGTATTGTAGTACAGATATTTTCAGCACCTACACAGCTCTGATATTTATTTTGACTGTATAATAGTCGATCAAGAAAGGCGCAATTACACTAACTCGATCGCCGCGTACTACTTGTGGTGACACTGGTGACCGCAGTAGTGTAACTGCCCCATAAGAAATAGGTACGGTAGTCGGCAACACGTGGGGAGTAACAGCTGCAACCGTCTATACTTCATTTAATTTAGAATGAGAAACCACAATAACATTATATTGCGTCTGGTCAACTATTTCTTACCTAGCAAATAGTACAGTGCAATAGTTTGGCAGCCGCAAAATAAAATTGTTTTAATGCCACTTTATTTGCGTGGCGTCAATTGTTGCTCTAGTACAAATCGTAAAGAGATTACAGTTCACGAGCCGCAATATAATGTTATTGTGGTTTCTCATCCTAAATTAAATGAAGTATAGTTAGGTAGCCGTTTTTGTTTTTTTTTTATAATCCGCGAAAAAGCAAACGAACATGTAGAATGATGCATTTGTTCAATGTTATATTTTATGTTTCAAGTAACTCGGTGCAACTCTCGCTTACCTACTTGGACGGCTACAACTATCACTTGATCACTTTAAATTTTACCTACTTTTGATACCTATCAAACTTGGTTCACGAGATTATCAGGTTCAGGTGACCCGACAGAATGTAAACTTCGTTCCTTCTACTGATTAAAAATAACATTCTTTAAATAGTTTACAAACAATTTTATTAATGTTCACCTCACGTGTTCGTTATTTATGAAACAAAATGGCGCGATAAAATATTGTGTGAATGTAAACTATGTAATTGGCCAACTATCAACATAACGAGTTGGCTTTAGGCTTAAAACCACAAAATTTCATAATACCTTATTCACTAATACCCCTAATTTTCAAATTACCATGGGCTCATAATACCTAAAAATACCTGAAAAGTCAAAATGTCTCTTGTAATTTTTTATATTTTAGGTATTTTTAGGTATTATGAGCCCATGGTAATTTGAAAATTAGGGGTATTAGTGAATAAGGTATTATGAAATTTTGTGATTTTAAGCCTAAAGCACGAGTTGTATGTATGAGTGTAGCGACCATGTAGCGACTAAGAAGAAGAATAGAAGCTGTATGAAGATCATTGTGGCTATTTCAGCAGGTGGTTGGATTAGCCAGGGCCCTATTTTATAAAGCTACGAGTTACAATTTACAATCGGAAGTCTCTTTCTGACCCTATGTGTTAGATAGAGACTTCCGCTTGTAAATTGTAACTAGTAGCTTTATAAAATAGGGCCCTGAATGAACAGTTACAAAGGTTATTATTATTAATCGTAATTTTTGATTCAACAATAAGTCATCCTTTGACTCCATACACTTAGAACATCGCACATTCTTAGAGATAAGTTCGCCTTTGAACTATATTCTGTGTAATTCTGTATTTTTAATTTTTTATGCGCAATAAAGAGTTTACATACATACAACATCGACTAATGTATGGAAACATTTGTCGACCACATTAAAAAAAACCTGCAATACATTTCAGCCAAACTAATCCAAAGTTCTGCTGAAGTAAGTATTCCGGACGGACTCATTATCATTAAAATAAGATGCTACCGACCCGTGGACCAACTAATTTGTTCCTCCTTCTTCTTAAATTTAAGAGCCCAGCTCTTGTCGGTGGAGTAGTCGCCATTCACTTCTCTCTGCCATTGAATTGAGCTCCTGATACGACTCTATATTAACCTTCTCCTTTGCTTGGTCCATAAATGCACGTCTCGGCCTTCCTCTGCCTCTTCTTCCTTCTATCAACAAGCTAGCTTCTAGCTTTTCTTCTTCTATTTTATCTTCTTTCTTTTATCTTCTAATTTGTTTACCTGGAAAAAATGATGCCATTATTTTTAATCACGCAATAATATTTTAATTAAAAAATGTAGGTTAGGTTAGTCAGTTATCTTCATTTGCTCGAAGGACAAAATACCCAAAAAATGGGCGGAGCCCCGTCCAAGATCAGTAGAACAAACTGTGGATGGACCTCGGGTCGGGAGCGAAATAAGATATTACTGTATATCTATAAAGGAATGCAACAACTAACTATCCTCGGGAGCAAAGAAACCGGCAGGCTTATTATTATTACGGTAACTCGCTCGCAATCGCCATCGTGTTCATTGTGACAGTTCCTGTATGAATGTGACAGCTAGCTGATTCCGATGCCAATTGTCAGCCCATACATGAACTGTCGAAATGAAGACGATGATCGCGAGCGAGTTACGTATTGAGCTTGCGGATCACTTCCCGTAGAAAGTTGTATGTCAAGTGACCCGGTATCGTTGCTCCCGAGTAGCTTTTCATTTAAAAGAATCGCGTCCATCCTTTTAGGAACTGCGGCGACACCACACCACTCCACATAAAACTTCGATTCATTTACTTTACGTTACTGCTCCATGTAATTCCTCATGGGTTTCAGAGGAGAACTCTGAGAAGACTCCGCTAGTAACGCAGAAGATAGACTCCTTGGCGAAGCTGCTCTTCAATAAGTCCATCATCGGCACGGGCTCCGGGAAGTCCTCGCCTTCGGAGGCCCCTGCCTCACCCAAGTACGTTTAGCCAAGCTATTGCAACGCCCGCAGATAAGTTCTTTTTAACTAACAAACTCGTATAGTGCGTTGGGGTAAGGTTTTTTTATCCTTAGTTGAAAAGCGTTTCAACTTACCCCAACGCACTAATATATCCCCTGTATGATTAGACACGGATTCGTGCCAAATATTAAGGCTGATATTTTTCTATTTTCATTGTAATCAGCAATATTGACTGTATTTGACACCAACGAGACTAAAATGAGGTTTTCCATTTCCCACATACGAAGGGATATAAGCAACTGAAATAGTTATTATTTTCTTTGTTATTGCACGCCCTCATATTTCAGTTTTGGTTAATTAATAAAAACATCTTTTTCTTTCTGTAGAGTTGGTGAACGGTCGATGGAGAGCTCAGCCGCGTTTGCAATCTGCACAGAGTATTTGTCACAAACGACAAGGTATATTTTATTTTTCTGTTTTAATATTGTAGCTTATAATTAGGTACTTTACTCATTAGTAAGCCACTAACGCTTTCCTTCACTAGGTAGCTAGGTTACAGCTTGGCTAAGTTGATTTAACCTTTTCCTTTTCGCAACCACGTCAAATACAACCATACCTCAGACTTCTTTATTGTGATGCCTTAAGTTGAACCTAAACCCAATGAACGAAGGTCGCTTTTGCATTGAAGTAATGGACGTATATATATATGTCGTTGGCGTTGAACCTGCGGTGCTGATATATGTGTCGTTGGCGTCGAAAAGGTTAATGAACTAGTACTAAATTAATAAAAAAGAAATGGGTGCGTTTAGGGACGCCCGACAGAAGTGATAACTTAAACTAATCTAAGTTACTAACAGTATATGTCTAGTCTATGTAGAGAGAGGGGGAAGCGTCTGTCCGAAACACGACTAGCGCTGTGGGTTAGAGTGAGAGAGGAAGAGCCTGCCTACAGCTGCCGTATGCGTCAAAGAAAGGGAAGCCAGACAGACTAGCGCTGTAACGCGTTACGTTACGAAGCGGTTTACCCTCCCATAAGAAGCTATCACTTCAAAAACTTTGTTATCAATCGCGCCGTGTTGTAGGCTCGGTATCCTCTTGATGGTGATGATGGTCAACTGCTGTGTCCTCAGGTATGAGCTGATATCGCAGCTCAGCACGATCGGCTCGCGCCCCAACAAGCACTGGTTCGCTGTTCACGACAAATCCATCAAAACCGACAGGCTGCTCACCTTGGTAAGAAACAATACCCACAAACCACCCATTCTTATTACTCTCTGCATCTGATAATTCTGTCGCTGATTGCCGGACCAAAATGCTTTCAGCCATGATGCTAAGCCACCAAACCTCCTCAGATGCCGTTGACCAGCAAGTGCCCCATAGAGTTCGGCGAACGCTCCCGAGCACTAGTTATGGAGATGTTCCGTGCCCTTCATCACCCTTACATCTATCCGGTGTTGGATCTGGAAGTGTGCAGCGCGCACGCGCTTACTGTCATGCCTTTCAACGCGCGGGGAAGTCTGAAGGATCTTATCTATAAGGTTAGTCATCATCTCGCAGGCCTCCCCTCAGAATGGGCTTGGGCTATTCCCACGCGGGCCAAGTGCAGATTGGGAACTTCACACACACGCCGGTTTCCTTCACCGAAAAGCTCACGGTAAATTTCAAATATAATTTCGCATATAAATTCCGAAAACTGAGGAGCGAGCCCGGGATTCGAGATGTTACTATATTCGCCGAAATATTCCTTTACGAATATCGCTTTTTTTCTAGAGTACTTGGAACGACGAGTATATCCGCAAGTATGAAACCGGCGGCACCGGCTTGCCAGCTTGGCAGGTGGCCCGCTTTGGCCGGCAGCTGCTGGAGGGGCTCATGTTCCTGAAGGAGAAGGGATTCCCGCCCTTCCGACACTTGCATTCTGGTAATGTGATGGTCCAGAACGGCGTGGCGCGGTGAGTTTGACATACATACATAAATCACGTCTTTATTCCTGTAGGGTAGACAGAGCGTACTCGTAAGGTTACAAGACCTAAAGGCCACGTTTATCATTATTGTGGGCGTAATAGGTGGAAAGAGGAATCAAAATAGTGATGAGTTGCTAGCCGCATCGCCTTTACCATGATTTCTAAGATTATCGCCCATTCCCTCGATGGGCGTTTACCATCAGTGGGGAGCCTTTACTTTATTAAAGATTAGCGATTTTTTAATATATTAAAAGCCGATAAACGGGCTTGCAGTTCACCTGATGTTAAAGTTATTACCGCTGCTCATAGGCACCTACCATTATGACAAACTAGCTGTTGCCAGCGACTTCGTCTGCTAAGACGTCTGCGTCTGCGTCTGCGTTTATCGCTATCCCGCGGGAACTACGCAATTTTCCGGGCCTATGTGCTATTCCAGACTTTTCTCTATTTATGTGCCGAATTTCATCCAGATCCGTTGGACCGTTCTGGCGTGATTGAGTAACAAACAAACATCCATCCGTCCATACTTTCACATTTATAATATTAGTAAGATGATGCCTTGTCGACCTTGCAGAAAATGGTACACTCGCCTTTTAAAGGTCCCCACTAGTCTCCTCCCTCTTGATCATCGGTTCGCAACGCTCTTGAAGTGCTAAATAGTACAAGTTAACGTCAGAAAACCTATGATCGTGTCTCTTGAAGTCAAAGGCCCGACCACACCGGTGCTTAAAAGACGTTGACGCAACAAAATGTAGGGCAAACCTTGGTTAATCGGTGATAGGTTTTTTTTTCTTAGTTTTGACGGATACTTCGGATACCTGCTGCACGATAACATGTTAAATGATAATGCCGCCATCTACTGGAAATTGTTACAAACCGCAAAGTTATCGAGTAATTCCGCTATTAGACCATAAAGTTCCTATCACCGAGTCATGGATGTTGTATGTATTTAAGTATGTATTTACCTGCATTATATAAGTATGTTTATCCGTTGCCTGGTACCCATAGTACAAGCCTTGTGTTTAGTTTGGGACTGGGTCGATTGGTGTCATTTGTCCCATGATATTTATTATTTATTATTATTACCGATTAGCCAAGGTTTGCCTATGAAGAAACTGCGAGAAAACGTGACGCCTACGACACGTCACTGCGTATACGCGGCGGTGTGGTCGGACCATAAATGTTCACACTCAACTCAACCGTCATCAAAGTACGCAGTAGATGCCACCTTTACACGACACAAGGCTTTAAGCAGCTGTTCTCCAGGATATGCGGCTTGGAGAACACCCTGATCGGCGCGTCCCCGCGCTGCCCGGTCGCGGCGCAGGAGCACGTCGAGGCGCTGTCGCTGGGCCGCGTGCTGTACGAGATGTGCGCCGGCGCAGACCTCCACCTCGCGCTGCTGGCCGACCTCATGCCGCACTACTCGCACGTGAGCGATCATTTTTCTTAGAGGTGTGTCAATATTACCGTGTGATCCACGATATCGGGATCCATATCACGAAATATTGATGCGTAGCGCAGCGAATCCGGTTGTTTTGAAATCTATGATCGTATAGCGACATACCAGTATCATGATTAATATATTGACAGTCTGATCCGTGCCACAGAGTCACAACTAGAATATATTTGGTCCCATAAAATCGAAGTTCCAAATGTATGGTTTGACATAATTTTCGTTAGTCATAAGCAGAGCCCGGAATTCTCGTAGCACTTTTGAGCTGTCATAATGGACTTCTCGTTTATCGACTTCCGATAATTCCGATATCGATAAAATATAGAGCACAACACAAAATATCAAAGAAGATTAAAAGAAGAGGTAAACAACACGCGGTCTTATCGCTAAAGAGCGATCTCTTTTAGATAACTTCTGAGTGGCTGAAAATGATATAATTAGGCTCGATGGCAATATTCGTTACATTTCTTTCGAAAAATGATTAAGGCATAAGCAATAATAATAATAATAAGCAATTCTGTATTCATCGATAAACATAATTTATAATCTGAAGTCGATAAACGAGAAGTCCCTATGATAGCTTAAAAGTGCTACGAGAATTCTGGCCTCTGGTCATAAAGGGTTTTATTTCTGATACAGTACATATTTTTTATTGATTTTAAAACTAGCCTAACCTAACCTACTACATTCTCGCATTCCAAAATTCCTGAAAAGTAAACGATTTCCTGGGTTATGAACTTATGAAAAGGAAGAGGATAGAACGAGATAGTAATACATTAGAATCTTCACAAGTTTCATCTTCCACATACTACCCTGGCGAAATACCGGCGGCAACTTGAAGGTCTATTGAACTTGGACTTTCTCCGCAGGTGGTGGAGATCATCGAGCTGATCTTTGGGCCGCGCACCCCAAGTTTGCACGAGCTGCTGCTGAGCGAGTTGTTTCGCAAGATCGACCTTCGTGAGATGAAGGGCTCCTGTCTTCCGGTCAGTTGATCTCCTGACATTTGAACTACCGCAGCTTCATCATCTCCTCCAGCTTGCTGCTTACAGCCTGGCTAGCACGACAGCGCACAAGAGTCGGCGCGACTCTTGTGGGCTGTCGTGCTAGACATGGTGCTGGGCACAGGCCTACTCTCATGATGAGAGGGTTTGGGCTCCCACGTGGGCCCAGTACGGATTGGGAACTTCGCACACACAATTGAATTGTCTAGCAGATGTATAGTAATTTGCTCGTGTTTTCCTTATGCGAAAAAAGAGGTGCGAGTACAGGTTCCAATCCACGACCTTCTGCTTGAGAAATCATAGGCCAAACCACGCCAGCACCACCACGCTACCACGTGGGCTGCCACGGTGATGGCCTACCCACCACTGCTTCTTGCGGCAACGCAACTATTTACGTTCATTGATATGGAACTCCTCAATCAACTACGTTTTGTACTTGGAGGCGATACTCTGAAGAACACACGAGGAATTAAGTATATGTTGGCTGCAGAGAGTTATCTTTACCTTATGACCACAACAGAGTTTTTTTAAGGTGTGGAAAATGCGCCTATTGTTGCATCCCTGGGTGACACATGGGTGTATGTAGCAATGGCGTCGTCAGCTAATGATCAAAGCGGGGGCTAGTAGAAGTATATAATGGGAAAAGGAAAAGTATGTACAGTAGAGAGCTTATGAAGCAAGCGAAAACTTTCTCTACAAACCAGTGGCGTGGCGTCAAGTATATCAGAAGGCAAGCCGAAAGGAACTTAACTAGCCGTTTCCTCTAATTCTGCACAATAAATTGCCCAACTGCCTTAAAATAGGCAAGCCAGTGGGAATCGAGTTCTATGGACGGCACGCCACTGCTACAAACGCCCTCCCTTGGTGACGCCCTTGGCGTTTAAAGGCTCCCCCGTATCGACAGGCATACGAACTAAAAAAACACGCGTTACCTTACCTATTAATTCTATGGGCGGGTAGTTCCCACATCGCCGCATGGGGTACTTCTTCTTGGCAGCTGACGGTACTGGGGCCTTACCATGACGTCCTAATTCCGACTCAGTTCAAGTTTTAGCTGTCACTTTTAGTGTGAATTTGACAGCGAGCGAACCTAAACTGAAACGCATTAAGACGTCATGGTAAGGCCTCTGAAAGTAATTTCCCCACAGAACTTCAACCAGCGTTTGTCCCGCTCATGCCTCTCGCTGCTGGGCGAGGTGGCGCGCCGCCAGCCAGGCTCCCCGCGCACGCCCACCCGCCGCGGTCCCGGCTCCCCCTCCACACCTCCCGCCAGGAGGTCAGTGCTACTTTGAAATAACACCTACACAAAAATCTACATACATACATACAGTCACGCCTCTTTCCCATAGGGGTAGGCACAGACTACTTTGTTCCACATGCTACGATCCTGACATACCACTTTCGCTTTCATCCACATTCGTCAATCTCTTCATACATGCTCATCGGTTTCGGGTACTCCTGACCTGCCCTTTTTTCAAAGCGTCTCCTATTTGGTCCAGGAACGTCCCGTCTAGGCCTTCTCCTCCCAACGCAACCATTCACACTCCCCATATAGATCTGTTTAGTTAGTCTACTTTCATCCATCCTCTCTACGTGACCAAATCAACTAAGCATACTCTTTTCTGTCCTAGTCACTATATCTTCTTTCACTGGCAAAACTCTACATACTACTTCAAAATGGTCACTGTCCTAGGTAAATAGGTTTTTGGGAGGGAAGGTTTTTTTGTAAGGTCCGTCCGGCTCCGGTTCGTTACCATAAGCAGCAGTGGAGTGAAATAACTGGCACATGAGGTTTTCTATCTTAGGGCCAATACATATTTCAATCCTCAGATAAGCACTTAACTGTCAGATACACATGTAGTTGTTCGTCGAATAGGGTCTATCTGAAGATTGAATAATCGATCCTTAGCCGTTTAAGCTGGTAACCCATCTTCAATCCTCTGGATTGCCAAGGATGAAGCCATTGACAGAAAACTTACTTGCTCTTTCGCTGCTCTATCATAGGTCCTGTACTGATCTGTTTTCTTTGGTCTGTCCAGAGTTTAAGGGCCTCTTCCACCACTCTGTCTTAACTTGGTATCATAAGTATCAGATCAGATTGGTGTCTCTATTTATTACTTCGAAGGAGACAGAGACGGTGTCAAAGACAACTCTAATAGGTACTTAAGATATCAGGACCCCTACCATGACGTCCTAATTCCGACGCAGTTTAAGTTTTAGCTGTCACTTTTAGTATGAATCTGACAGCAAGCGAACCTAAACTGAAACGCATTAAGACGTCATAGTACGGCCCCAGGAACTTAACTGAAATGGTTGGTTTTCTGTTTTCAGGAGGCACTTTATGGATCAGGACTACACGGAGGAGTGGCAATGGTGACGGAACTTCGGTACTAGATGCTCTTTCTTTTTTAAATCTTTGTAAAGTTTATTTGGATAATAAAGAATTTGAGTCAATTTGCAGATAACTTCATTTTATTCTGAAAGTCAAAATGACTCTTTGACCTATCTTATTAAACACGGTTCATGTCACTGATATAATACTTACATATAATATAAGATAAGCTCATCGAGGGAACGAGCAAAAATTTTGGGAATCATGTTATAAGCGAAGCAACCCATCACTATTTTGAATCCCCTTTACACCTATACTCCCACAATCACACGCAGTGAACGGATATAAACAGCTAAACGAAACATGGCCTTGGTCTTCTTACATTAGGCTCTGTCTACCCCGTACGGAATATAAACGTAATTTATGTATTTACAATATATAATTATAAGTACATAAAAAACCTTCCTCTTGAATCACTCTATCTATAAAAAAAACGCGTCAAAATCCGTTGCGTAGTTTTAAAGATATAAGTTTACATAGGGATAGACAGACAGCTATGTAGTGATAGTGAAGATAGATATGGACTATGATAATATCTTTGGGGATAATATGTTACCATAGCGACGCTACATTAGTGTACATGATAGTTTGTAACTCTCATAACACAAAATGCCGCTTATCACAAGATATATCGAGGTGACATCGATAAGATCCTTTATTTACAATACCAAATGAATACCAATCAATAATATAGTGTTGCATCTTCCCCGTCCTTATCACATGAACCCTAAAGTCGAATTTTATACACACGTGGGTTGCATCATACATGCATGATTGCCATAACGAAGTAATTTATACTTTACGCAGGTGTCGTAAAGTAGCATTTTGATTAAATGCCGGTTTCAGTACAAAGTTCAAATCGTGTGAACACACGCGATTTGGGATTGAGTTCTGACTGGATTGATGAGGTTTACGGTTAGTGTGTCGTTGTGCGAAAGAGAATGGTAATTAAAATGTGACCTCTCTTTCATAGACACTCTTGGTTTATATTTTTGTACTGTTACGACGTGGGTGTAGGAAATATTCTAGTCAGTAAATCTTGGTAAACGAAACGCATATGAAAATCAAGGAAACCAACTATATTAATACGAAAACAATAGAGAAATGAAAAAGTGTTACAAACAATATTACTATTGGAACCTCGGTGGGTCACGATTCGAAATGGTCGACTCTACTCTATACTTCATTTACTTTAGAATGAGAAACCACAACAACATTATATTGCGGCTCGCGAACTGTAATCTCTTTACAATTTGTACTAGAGTAACAAATGACGACACGCAAATAAAGTGACATTAAAACAATTTTATTTTGCGGCTGCCAAAGTATTGTGCTGTACTATTTGCTAGGTAAGAAATAGTTGACCAGACGCAATATACTGTTATTGTGGTTTCTCATTCTAAATTAAATGAAGTATAGCTGGGGCCTAACCAAGATCTTAAGAGGGTGCATCCGTGCTGAGCTCGCAACGTCGCACTTTTGGTGATTTTTTGCGATTATTTCACAGAAATTGAGTGAAAGTATCAAATATCCGTCTGTAGTGCACTTCGTTTTTAGTGTATTAATGTGTCTAATGCAATGATTAATTTTGATGGACTTTTATTTTCGTATTAAAGGGATAAAATACTATATCTCGTTTAATAAGAAAATAAAAGTCTATCACGATGAATTATTGCATTAGACACATTAATACACTAAAAACGAAGTGCACTACAGACGGATATTTGATACTTTCATTCAATTTCTGTGAAATAATCGCAAAAAATCACCAAAAATGCGACGTTGCGAGCTCAGCACGAATGCACCCTCTTAATGCGATTCAATTGCGATTCTTTAGCTGTCATTTTTGGTCAGCTGTCAGCTTCTAGAGTATGGATCTGACTGATTAAAAGCTGTTTTTTGTATTTTATTGTTAACCTCTAAAATTGGTATTATTTGAAACAGACTAAATGGAGTGTAGATATTTTTTATAACGAAAGGTTTAAAAAATCTGTACATAAGTACGAACGGTCGAAGAAACTGAATCACGTAAATACTGTGGAACCTTTTCTCACACGATTTGGCAATCATTTCTTTGACAGATGTATGGTAAGTCATTATGATTATTATCAGTGAAAAGGTTCCACAGTGTGGTACGCGATTCAGTTTCATTCACTGTAACTACACACCCCATGTCTACAAATTCCCAATTCTGCAGATTCACATGTCTACAGATTACTACATGTGGGCCAGTAGATATGGGTTTCAGTGGCGTGGCGTCCATAGAACTCGATTCCCACTGGCTTGCCTATTTTAAGGCAGTTGGGCAATTTACTGTTCAGAATTAGAGGAAAAGGCTAGTTAAATTCCCTTCGGCTTGCCTTCTGATATACTTGACGCCACGCCACTTGAGTATCAATCCGAACTTCATATCAACACGCATCGAGTACAATACTTGATATTTTGCCTAACTGTATACCTATAGCGGTTTATAGCGACTTCGTAAAACAGTGTCACTTCGATGACACTGCGCAGTGGCGGCGTTTCCTGCGATCAATGGGATCGAGATTAACACAAACATTCATGTTATCTTTAAGGTGGTTCCGCGTAAGTATGTTTTCATTTTTATTTCCTTTATTCGTAATAATTTTATTTAAATATAGGTATCATTGATACTCTCTTAGAGTCACTCTTAGAGTACACTCTATTAGAGTCACTATATTACGATGGTCTGATTGACTCTACAAAATCAGTTTATTAACTAACTATAGCGACCCGCCCCGGTTTTTCACGGGTGCAATCAGTGTTTCTCTACTATATTATGCATGTATTATACATATAAACCTTCCTCTTGAATCACTCTATCTATTAAATAAAACTGCATTAAAATCCGTTGCTTAGTTTTAAAGATCTAAGCATAAGAGACAGACAGACAGCGGAAAGCGAACACATTTTTTATACGAGAATAATATTTCTTTTAAGTAGTTATTTTTGTGATTTAAAAGTAAAATTATTCACTGACATTGAATACTACTAAGCAGAGGACGTACATTGTTAAATTTAAGTTAACATTAGCAGAATTAACTAGAAAATATGCTAGCTACACCCCATTGCAAAAAAATCGGGCACCTATGGTTTTTCAGATATTTAGGCATTAAAGATTAGAAAGTAAGCTTTTGTGCACATAAAAAACAAAAACCATGGGTGCCCGTTTTTTTTTGCAAGGGGGTATATATTGTTTTGTTGACTTCGTGATAACTAGTACGTGAAAGACCAAACAAATAAACATAAATCATAAAAGCAATTCGAACAAACCTCTTTACTCAGTTATTTTCGATATCTGTAATACCTGTACTTGACAGCTTGTCACCTTATTTTATCACAAATCACAAATCAATCAATCAACAACAAACAACCAACACAGAAATAACCAAATTAACTCACGTCCTATTTCTACAGAGGCCGGATAAGTTTCAAACATCCCAAATGTGCCACGAACATTTATAATTATCAACCACCGCCGCCACCATGGGAGAGAAAACTGCAAAGCAGAAGAAGGTCATACCACCCTTCATGCGGTTCGTACTGGGCGGATCGGCCGGGTAAGTTCATGTAGGTAGTTGGCCACAGAACGTCAGACCACGCCTTGCCCTTCCAACACACCCATTCTTACTCGTCATATACGGACCCCCACTACGTACAAACACGGGCCACGGTCCGCGGACCACACGTTAAGAAACACTGGTTTAATGAATCATAGTGACGAAAGAAAAACGACGTTATTTTTGCTTGTTGTAAAATCAGACTAATATTATAAAAAAAATTTCTAAACGTCACTGAAAATTAGAACACATAGAAAAATCCGAAAAGTAAAGCTATGGCCGGGAATCGAACCCGGGTCCTCGTCATTCCGTGACGCGTGCTATACCCCTACACCACCCATAGCAGGTGAGTAAGCGTTCGAATTTTTCTATCTATTACTAACTGTCACGTGACCTTGTTACTATACGATTATTTGTCGCGAAGCGTCATCTATTTGAATGATGTGTCTGTACGACACAATTACAAACAAAAAAAAATTAATATTATAAAGGCGAAAGTTTGTGAGTGTGTGTTTGTTACTTCTTCACGCGCAAACGGCTGGACGGATTTGGATAAAATTTGGAACGGAGATAGCTGGTACCCTAGATTAACACATAGGCTACTTTTTATCCCGAAAAATTGCATAGCTCCCGCGGGATAGGGATAGTGATAAACAATAAAGATGTCAAAGGTCGTAGCTGCCTAGAGTCGTAACGTAAATAATTATTGCAGAATATAACTATCAACATCAGTTCTTCAATCTAATTCTACGCGGACGATGTCGCGGGCAGAAGCTAGTTCATGTATTTGTTTCATAATTATAATTTTTAAATTTGCAACGATTTTCGAGTATGGCTCACATTGACTCTTTCTCTTTTTGACTCCTTGTCCATTTGTTTTTTTTTTATAATTGAGAATCGTATTAACATGTCGCCTATTGTTCGATAGGTCAGAGACCCCAGAAGGCGCGGTGCATGCGGCTAGCTATATTTATGCATTTATTCTGAGTCTGGGATGTTTACTATGTCTTTAATTATGTATTGATGTATACATAAGTAATGTTTATCCGTTGCCTAGTACCCTTACCCACTTTGCCAGTTTTCCTTGCACTCTGGCGGGGGGCCGGGGAGGAGAGTCCCACATAAAACTACGACGTCCCACATAACGCGTACCTATGCGTAAGCTGCGTAACGCATTTTCCCACCGGAATAAAAAAGTTTTGAGACTGCTTAGTTGATTGTCTCATAATGCTATCGATGGGGCATGTACATAAAGGAATTAAAAATAGAGTGATAATGTAATTTAAAAACTAAAGCATATACGTTTTGCCAAACGAATGCGGCGATTGCTGCACTCTGAATAACCGGTCCAAAGGGTCTCTCCAAATCGGTCCGTCCGCATGAGAGCTACGATGCCACACAAACATTGGCTTCGCTCGGCTCGCCTAGCGTAGACGTGGCTTAATACTCCGTTTTTTGCGATGGAGGTACAACAAACGTATCAACTAAATAACGGATATAAGTTTACCGTTGTTTTCCAGCATGATGGGGACCTGCATTGTCCAACCTATGGACCTGATCAAGACGCGCATGCAGCTCATGGGACCGGCGGGCAAGAACATGACCGCCATCGGAATGGGGCGTGAGGTATGACAGTATTATAAAACACATTAATTTTACAGATAATGAGACAAATTGATGTATAAAGGCGAACTTATCCCTTAAAGGGATCTCTTCCAGTTAACCTTCGAACGATTAATATTAATGTGTTTTATGTACAATAAAGAGTTATACATACATACATACATATTATAAGCAAGCTGCGTAATGGTTCCGGAATATTTCAACAGATAGTTGGGTTGGGCCACAGAATAAGAAATAGTACTAACGTACAGAAGGTTCTCTGTCTGGAGTCGATTAAATACAAAATATTGTAAATAAAAAATATTGCCGCGTACCCATAAAGCACAATCCAGCTCGCTCCTGATATATTTGCGACAGCGACAGTAGCCTACAGCCCCACTCCATTACATTTCCCGCAAAACATTCATGCAAAAATAAACCGTATTACTACGCGAGAGCGCTTCTTTTATAGTTTTACTGTTTCAATCATGGCCGTTCACGACATCACCACGAACTTTTTAGGGTTGTCGTAGTCTTTGTTCGTTGCTAGGTAACTAGGTACTCAAATACGCGCGACGCGGTCAGCGTGCGGGGCGAGCGGCAACCTACTGCCATTATCCTACCCGGCAGGACGCCGGTTGATCGTACCTAAACTGCGGAGTGGACACCCCCTGGTTGGGCTCCTTCATTGACTGAACACCCAAAGACTTTCATTTAAACTTTAGATTCAAAATTTAAGTACTTCCTCCCTCCCTTGACGCGGTTCACTTTGAACATGGATCAATGTATGGAAACATTTGTCAATTATGATTCAAAGATCCTGAAACACTAACCCAACCTGCTGAAATATTTTGGGTCAATTTTATTACACCTTGTATACGTCCATGCTGTAAACTTCCACGCTGGTCTGGGAGTACCTAAAGAAAAAACATGGAATGTACCAGTTTCGTCTCTTTCCGCGCAGATGCATAGTTATTATATGATCTCCCGAAATTCTCCTGAAAATCTTTCCCGTTAAAAAACCAGTTATCTGGGTAGAAAATTTCTTAATTCTTGGCTGCTGGTTAACTAACTTGGTTATCTGCGAGGAACAAAGCAATATTTCGGAACAATTTAAAGAGACTCGGGTGACTTGCTGTAGTGACTACACTACGTAGTCCATGGATTTCACGAACCAACATCTGTTTCAAATATTTATTTTAAATAAATAAAAAATCATTTATTACCACAAAATAAACAGATAGAAGTTACGTTGACAACAGATTCAGGACTAGAGAGGAAGAAATAAAGAGATACACTAGGCGGGCTATGTTCCGGCAACGGGTACCAATACTTACATGAACCCAGCGCTGGTTTTCAGTCTGCTCCCTTTAGCGGAGGCTAGTTGTAACAGAAAAGTTGTAAAAGACGATTAAAGAAAGATTAACCTCCTTATTCATAAACGCTCTATAGTCTTCTGCTAACTAAGCAATCGTTTGTCTTTATCTGTAAAAGGTAAATGTCAAAGCGACAGATAAAGACAAACAATTGCTAAGCTAGAGGCCTATAGAGCGTTTATGAAGTGGGTTAATATAGAAAGATGAAAAGAAAAAAAACTGTATTTATTGTAAGATAAAAGAACAAACGAAAACAAAGTCTGAGCAGTGTAGTGGGTGTGTTTAACGTTTCGTCTTTGAATACTTAACCAGGTAATAAGGAAGAGCGGGTTTACTGGTCTCTATGCGGGTCTCTCTGCTGCCCTGTTCCGTCAGGCTACCTATACCACCGGTCGGCTGGGTGTCTTCAATATTATAACGGATTTCTACACAGAGTGAGTCCAAAATTTACTTAACCTTTTACCGCCATTGACAATACAACAATACAAATACCTACTCTTTATTGAACACCACAAATCAGTACAAAACAATACAGAAACAAAGTATACTATAGGCGGTCTTATCGCTTAATATAGCGATCTACTTGACATGGAGACACACATGCAGTGTAATATGCACCTTCATTTGACACGATAAAGTTGACTGTTGTGAATGAAACTAGAGCTGTTTGGTGGGGAAAAGGTTAACCTCACTGGTACACACCTGGTATAATTCACTGTCATAATAATATAAACAAAAGAAAAAAAAATATTATCGCTGTCATAGAAAACTGATTTAAGTATTCAAAGGCATATCTCTCTGCCTATCTCTCTATCTCTCTGCCTCTGGCGTTCGTTTCGTCACGGGAAATTTATTTAGGTTTAGCTTGTAAGAAAAAGGGTCACATTGAAAATCAGCGCTGTGGCTTGCCGCGGCATCACGCTGAACGCGTCGCCCTTTTGGCAGGTACTTGGCTCAGGTTTGCCTCCGTCAAAAAGGCGCCCAAAAGGTGCCCAGGGTGCACCGGCCTAAACGTTATTTGTTATTCTTCTGCCCAGAGCTTACGGCACCCCTAACTTCGCTGCCAAACTCCTCACGGGCATCGCTGCGGGTGCCGTCGGCGCGGTTGTCGGCAACCCCGCGGAGGTGGCGCTCATACGCATGACGGCGGACGGTAGAATGCCGCCGGAAAAAAGGAGGAACTACACCAACGTCTTCAATGCTCTCGGAAGGTAGGTGTAAAAACAGACTTGCAATATCAAAAGTGCATGATAAATCAAAGACATTACTTCTACCTTTATCAATCTCTTTGTATAATGAAATTGCATTCAGCAAGCTTATTACGTAACTCGCTTGCGATCACCATCGTCTTCATTTTGACAGTTCAGGGCTGACAATTGAAATCGGAATCAGCTAGCTATCATATTCATACAAGAACTGTCAAAATGAACACGATGGCGATTGCGAGCGAGTTACGTACCTAATAAGCCTGATGGTCATATTTTTTTTTCTGTCAGATCATTTTTACAAGCTTTTATTTAACTGGGAATGTGTGTATGTAATGTCCGGGTGGAATCTTGCGACTCGATTTTGAAGCAGATTTCTTCAACTGATTGAGCTGAAATTTTGCATAGGTACTTAAGTACCGGGATGACAATACAATAGTCTGGTAATGGAGTTCTGATGACCAAGCCAGGATCGTCTCCGCATGAGAGAACTCTTCAACGGTTAGTCCGATTGACTTGAAATTTGGTACACATAATTATTTAGGACGGATGACAATACAAATATTTTTTTATTTTTTTGCAATGGAGCTCTCGTGAGAAGCGAAGTTGGGGTTAAAAATTAAAAACTAGTCATGCCTTCTCACCTACCCTACTCTCTCGGTCGAGTACTCGGTTCATGTGTCGAAACTGGACTGGTGGTCACTCTCTCAGCCTAGTACCATGCTGTCTCGTCACGTCACTATACTCGATACGTATGATCAAGGCATTAGAGCGTTCCCACAGGGGTAGACAGGAGACTACTTTGTTCCACTTGCTACGACGCTGACATACCTCTTTCGCTTCATCCACATTCATCAATCGCTTTATACATACTCGTCGGTTTCAGATACTCTTGACCGTCCCATTGAATTTTCTCAGGATGGTTAAGGAAGAGGGCGCTGCCACGCTGATGAGCGGAGTTTCGGCCACCGTCTCCCGCGCAGCCGTCGTCAACGGTGTGCAACTCGGCACCTATGCGCAGGTACGCACAACAAACTTATAAATACTCCTCTCATCCACTCAAAGGTTGACTGGAACAGATCCCTTAAAGGGATAATTCCGCCTTTGTGCATGTATCTGTGTTTGTCAATTGTACTTATTTGTCTTATGTTTATTGGCACAATAAAGAGTTTACAATAACAACAGCAAACTTAAGTTACAACACAACTCCCCAAAGTTCATTCGTTCATTCAATCCGTATTTATGGGCGGCGGTGATCACCTACCGTCAGGTGGCCCGCGTGCTGTTTGATAAAATAATCACACCTAAGTACCTACTTACTTATTTTCTGGAGCTATGAAACGCCTCCAAGGGGCGCGAAATAGACTATACCCAACGTTTTCTAGTAAGAGGCGGGTAGTCTATCTTGCGTGCGATACAGCTCTCGTGCGCACTTGTGCCAGCCGTGCTAGGACGTACTTCTCCTTTTTCTTTGTTCGGTGAGCCCCCCAGTAGGTATGTATTTGTAACCCAACCCACATCACATTGCTGTTCGGGAGAGATACATGTGTTTGTAATTTTCTTAGCTTCTGTTTTTCTAGGTAACCATAAAATCCAAGAATCCACGTGGTATTTTTTTTTCGTCAGGCCCGTGAAATGCTTCTGCCGAGTCTGGGCGATGGTATATTCCTCCACTTTTGCGCCTCTATGATCTCTGGGTTCCTGACAACGGCCGCGTCGCAGCCGCTCGACATGATCAAGACGAGGTGCGCTTTCCATCCACGTAGTTTAGACCTTTGAAGTTAGATGGCGCTGTTGTCAAATTAAATTGTTGGTCCTTCCAACCGGACGTAACCTACTAATAAAAATGTGAAAGTTTGTGTTTGTTACATCTTCACGCTAAAACGGCTGGACGGATTTGGATGGAAGTCGGTAATCGGTATGCAGATAGTTGGTTCTCCGACCGAAGTAACCCGTAGGCTACTTTATACCCCAACTTTTCAAAACAACTGGACACAAGCTAGTGAGCTGTGAGCATATATTTTTAAAAGTCGATGTCTATTAGTACCTACTAATTACCTTTTGTATCGTATATTTGTACTTAGTACTTATTGCCAAAATGGAGCGATCATTGACAATATGGAAGTCTGAAAGCTGTTACCATTGAACACATAGTAAGTACACACTATCCCCCTTATTCATAAACGCTCTATTGGCTTCTGCTAACTTAGCAATCGTTTGTCCTTATCTGTGAAAGGTAAATGTCAAAGTGACAGATAAGGACAAACAATTGCTATGTTAGCTGAAGCTTACAGAGCGTTTATGAATAAGGGGGTACGTATGTGTATTTCACCGTGCGTTTACAACCATAGATGTAGTTACCAACAATTGATCGATTCAAACGCTGCTCGTAAAAAATACCCAAATAGTTAAAGGGGCCTTATACCATGAAGTCTTAATGCAAATCAATTCCGAATTTTTTTTTTTAGGTGTCACATTTGACACTTCTATCATGGATCTGACAGCGAGCGATCCAACCTCGACATTGCCAACCAACCAACCAACCAACTTCAGCCTCGACATTGGCAGAATCAGCGACAGTATCGATGGAGGTATATCTTGGGGTGCGAGTTGGGTTACCTCCACGTGTGAACAAGAGCTGCGGTTCGTTTTCGGATCCGTCCGGGGGTAAGAGCAGTGCTTGGTCCGGTGCACCCTGGGCAACGGCTAATGATTTCCTGGCAGTATCTGAGGGATATCATTGACCGTTGGCTAAGAGCCCGACAGGGGGGGAGGGGGGTCTTTGACCGTGTTACCGTACAACGTTGCCGACATTTTGTCACAAGATTTTATAATTAAAAATTTTAACCCTGACATTGGCGAAGTTGTCGTCGCTATAACGACTTGGAACGCCAGAAATAAAAGAAGAAGAAGAGGTATATCTTTATAAATTGAATTGAATAACTTTGGTACGGAATAGAATGGCATGAAGACGTCGTGGGGCCTTATCATGACGTCTTCATGCGATTCAGTTTAGGTTCGCTCGCTGTCAGATTCATACTAAAAGTGACTGTGAAAGTGAAAAGTGACTTGAACTGAGTCGGAATTAGGACGTCATGGTAGGCCCCAGTACTTAATTCTCCTGTTTCTTTACAGACTACAGAACGCGACAAGGGAAGGGGGTTCAGCTGGGCTAGTTGGAACCCTGTCAGACGTTGTGAGAAAGGAAGGCGTGTTCGGGCTCTGGAACGGCTTTCTGCCAACGTATCTGAAGATAGGACCCCACACTGTCTTAGTGTTTATCTTCTTGGAACAACTTAACGGCTTCTATCTCAGGAATCTAGCTTAGGAGAACTTGCAAACTTATTTAAGCATACCGTGTGTTTGAGGGTGCGACCACACCGCCGCTTAAAAAACGGTGACGTTACGGAAACGCAACAAAATGTATAAAGAAACGGTGAGAAAAAGTGACGCCTACAACACGCCACTTATACGCGGCGGTATGGTCGGACCTTTAAGGTGAGGTTGTTGGGTTACTTTGACGAAATGGTCATTTTTTACAAAAAAATACCACTCACCAATTTTCGCGAATTATACAACTCGATGGCAGTTCTGAGGCCAGTCAGAGTGAGGAGATTCAGTTTAGGTTCGCCCGCTGCAGATCCATACTAAAAATGACAGCTGAAACCTGAACCGAGTCGGTATTGAATCGTATTAGACGTCATGGTAAGGCCCCTGCTCAGAATCACGGGTACTATGGGTTTTAGTATATTAACGCAAAAAGTGTCGCAGTTTTCATACAATTTTCTACTTTCCATTTTTGTTACCATCATACAAGTGTCTATGGAGAAGTAACGGAAAAGGAATACAAAAATAGGACACTCTTATATTTAAATCAATACTACTTAGTACTTCGTAATTAAGAGCAGAACCACCATTGAAGTTGTATAAATTGACAATATTTCATTTTTATAACACCTGAAAATATACATACGGTTCGAAAGCATTTGGCCTCCTGATCACTGCAATGTTTATATAAATGTACCTAATGTAATATCGCTTGTTCTAAAAAATACAAAATATTTTAAAAAATGATGTAGGTAATTTAGTCAGCATATTCCTCTTTTCAAACAAAATACAGAGAACCGATAAAATTATAGGCTCAAATATGAAATGTTGTCAGTTTTACAACTTCGATGGCAGTTCTGCTTAATATCACGGGCACTATTGAAAAAGTATCCCAAAGTTAATCATATAATTTTCAACTTTCCATTTCGTTACTCTCTTACAAGTGTTTATGGAAAAGTAACGGAAAAGGAATTAAAAAAATAGGACACTCTTATTTACCTATTTAAATCAATAGTGCTCGTAATTTAGAACAAAATAACATCGAAGTTGTATAATTCGAGAAAGTGTGTGGATCCCTTTTCAGTATGCTTAGTGTAAGTTTTCGGTCACAGAACACCGTCTCGAAAGCGTTTGCGTTAAAATGTCAAATACTATGAGAACAATTTGTTGCCGTTTCGATCCGCAAATGGCGCTGCCAAATTTTCCATAATAATTAAGACGTTCACGTGAACGCGTTCGAGACGTTTTTAGACGCGAAAATATCAGAAAATTGCCCAAACAGCCCTGTAAATGTTTTCAAACTTTCAAACCAACATTTCCACACAATCGATTTTCAAATTGAACCGCGTAAACACAATAAGTAAAGGTGCGACCACACCGCCGCTTAAAAAACGGTGACGTTACGGAATCGCAACAAAATGTATGAAGAAACGGTGAGAAAACGTGACGCATACGACACTTCACTGCGTAAACCCGGCGGTTTGGTCGCACCCTAATAGGTTCGTAACTATAAGGCGGGACCAAATTTTGAATCAAAAATTTTAATAAATAAATAAATAAATAAAAAAGCATTTATTGCCCATTTTACAATGCACACACAAAAAAAAACCAGTACATAAGTGAGGCAAAAGGTTCAGGCTCAGCATGTGCGGGGAGGGCAGTGCTTCCCCGCGCTGGTTTTCAGCCTGCACCTTTACACAGCGCACAGACATTAGTCATGAGGCGGACAACTCTTATGACAACTCTTTGTAGTAATGTAGCTGTTGAAATACTATTCCGCATATTAAAATAAATACTATAATGTCTATAATAATAAAAATAAATAGTGTAATAATAGTAACCAACATTCTGCATAGTAAATTAAAAAACTGTAGGGTCTGTAAAGTCGGTTTGCGGACTATAGTTTTACGTGATAACGTCATAAAGAAACATTGATGAAAACGTAGCTCTGACGTCACACGGAACGCGACAACGTGACACTTTATCGTGCGTGCAGCCAGTGTTCGTCGATTTATAAGACGTTATCACGCAAAAAAGTAATTTTATAATAATATTCCGCATTCTAATTAAGTACTTTTGTAACTTTTATCGTTATAAAAGTATTTAAAAAAATATATATGATAAAATAATTATATCAAAAAATCTTTCATTTTGTTACCATTTTAAATACCGACTCTGACCAGACAATAATAGATGAAATTCATTTCAGATTAAAATGCTTTAATTGACGCCATGTTGTTTCTCCACCAACTGCAGCTGCCACTGCTGGGCACAGGCCTCTTATAATGAGACTTGAATTGCTTTGCACGTATGTGCAGGTTTCCCCACGATGTTTTCCTTCACCGAACAGCTCGTATCAAACGGAGGTGCGAGGCCGGATTTGTACACACGATCTTCTGCTAGAGAGGCCATAGATAGGTCAAACTACCTGGCTACCACGGCTTTATTCTCAGCTATTAATAAATATTGGAGTACCTAGTCTATTTTTTGCCTACATATTCCCAATCGTCAAAATAAAAGTACTTTTTTATTCCAAAACAAACTGCATTTATTATACTAACCACAGCCCGCTACACAATAATTTACCAACGTAAATATATCGCTACAAAGTCCACTACTGCGCAAACAAAAAACGAAGCTTTTAATCATTTTAAATCTAAAACTTATTGGCACAGGGATACATTTTGTCAGGGCTGCCAGTATAGGTTTTTAAATTATACCAAATATTTTTGAAATTATACAAAATTAAATGTCAGGATACAAACAGTTAAAGCAGCGCTAAAAAAATGTTCTGTATCCAATTATACAGAGGGGTTCAAATACAAAGTGGACTGTCAGTTATCTATGATTCAATCTCTATTTATTACTACGAAACAGACAGAGACGTCACCATAGATAAGGAGTGGTGAGACAGGCCCTTAGTCCTCTAATTATATTTTTTTTGTATCCAATAAAATTATACAATCTGGCAGCCCTGAATTTTGTTTACATCATAACAATACAGGCCGTGAGCTCCTAGAAAGACATTCCGGTGTGTCTTGCTGTCTCACTCACTCTTATGGGTTTGATACTAAGGTTGTCATATTGACAAGTTACGAGCTGTCACTGTCAGCACAAGTTATTCGAGTCTGTGGTTTATCTATCCGGCTTTTTGGCCAATTGCATTCACGACCCTTTAAGTATATGTAGTACGAGTATGATACATTATACATATAATATAAGTTAGTATTTAAACCTAACTTTTAAGCGAGATTTCCGTGACAAGTATAGGATAGACGAGGCGACTTTATGAACAAATTTGTTAAAATTAGCATTAATAAAACTTGCTGTACCGAAATTTTTGTTTAAGGGTCCTTACAGGCTCAACGCGCGTATTTCGCTAAATTCTTAATTTTTCTTCAAAGACTATGGCGTATGTGTTCATAATTTCAGTAATATTATTAATGTACAAGATAGTTCACTTCTTAAACTAAGATACTGCTGTGCTAAATTATTGATTTTTTGGCGTGAAATCTAAAAAAAGGTGTTTCCTTGGGAGGGCTTTTAAAATTTTGCTCTAAAAGGTGAAGTTTCATTCTCAATTTCGAAGTGAAACGGAATCTCATTCTCGCCTAAAGTGAACTCAATTCAATTCAGTATATCTTGAACTAAAAAGTCATCGTGAAAAACTTGAAGATTCATCTTAATTAATAGATAGAATAGCTACTCAATGTTAGCTAGTTTTTTGATGAAAAAGAGGGTTACATTTTATTTGATTCTCGAAAACAGTGTTGATATTCTGCTCTAAAAATAATTATTTAGCAATGCTCAACTCTATTTTGACTCAGAAAAAAAAAAACATTAGTATCGGTCTTGAATTAAATTCAGTATAAATTTTTAAATATCACCTATATATCACGGACTGACGCCGCACCCTCATTCAGCGCCGATTACAGCAGTATCGTAGTTTAAGAAGTGAACTATCTTGTACATTAATAATATTACTGACATTATGAACACATACGCCATAGTCTTTGAAGAAAAATTAAGAATTTAGCTAAATTCGCTCTTTGAGCTTGTAAGGAGCCTTAATTCTTTATTTATAGCACCCCGCTACCATGAGAGAAAATTTCACAACAATACTTGAACAACCGAACCCAATAACCGAAACCCGGATGTCCTTCTAAGAGTGCACGGACTAAATTTAATATTTAGCGAGTTATATATAACCATATATACCTTCGTAAATGGTTAACATCATAGATATAGAATACACAATATAGTAGTAGAACGGTATTGCAAGAGACAGAGAGATATAATATAAGTACGTCAGGGAGAGATAGGTGAGATCAGTTTTATTTCTTCTTTTCTTTACCTTTTCGACGCCATCGACTCATATATAAGCAACGCAGGTTGTCCATTACTTCAATGCAAAAGTAACCTTCATTCCATTGGGTTTAGGTTCAACTTAGCGCATCGCAATAAAGAAGTCTGGCGTATGGGTGACGTCTGTTGTATTTGAAGTGGCGGCGAAAAAATTAAACTGACATTCGTAAATGAAACGTCAAACGAGTAAAGTTTCAAAAAGTTTTATCCATCAAGTCCGATTTATAAATACTTCATATTCACCCCACACCTCCCGCATTAGTATCATAATTCTAATATACAAATAAATTTCACTATGAACGACCTTAAATAAAAAACCCGTCACAAACCTTTGGGCACAAAAAGTAATTTTTCTACAGGGTCCCGATTTTTAAAAGCACATTGTGAAAAATTATGCTGAATTCGAAATACGCTTAGATTACAAGAAAATAACTGCTCTAGTCATTTTTAGTCGATAATTTAGTTTGAGCTGTAGTTACACAGATTTATACCACTTTCTAATGATGTGCTTTCAAAAATCAAGCCCCTGGACATAAGCATTGAGTTTATAAGTATTTCATAAGATGGTGAAATTTCAAGTGTTCTTTGATTTGTACGCGCGTCGCGACCCCCTATAAGGTCGTTAAGCCCCGTACTTCAAAATTAAATAAAACTTAGCTTTACGAAATGAGGCAATGTTTGCATATTTTAAGATGCATTTTGATTTATGTGTCACTTATACTACTATTCATTTAGTATCTTTAAATTCTAACTAAAGAGTGTATATAATAGAAAGACTGCGTTAGAATTCAAAATCAAAACTTGAACTTTGTGTCAGGCTAAAAAATAAATAATTCTTGGACAAATCCAAATTATTTATTAAATAAAGACATTAATTTGCGGAGGTCCATATCAATGAATAAAACATTCAGCTTGCCACACCGCTACTGAATCCAAATTGACAGATTTCTATAAAACGATCTAAGTTTTTGTGGTCACACGATAAACATTTTAGCTTTGGCATCTCAAGATTTAATATATACTCAAGAGCCAAGAAAACGGATCACTTTTCATATAACTTTGTAGAGGAAATGACCTGGTATCTTTGCTCCCGAGTATACTTGTACTAAGCCTCTTATACAAGTTTAGAACAAAACGTCTCGAACGCACTCGCGTAAACGTCTAAATTACTTTAGTAAAATTGGCAGCGCCACTAGCGGCACGAAACGACAGCAAACTATGTATTATATTATTTATAATGTACATACATACGTGCAATCTCGTCTTTATCCCTTACGGTGCAGACAAAGCCTAAGGTAGCAAGTACCAGCTTGGAAGCTGTACCATATTCTTTTTACTTACAACACTGTTTTATATTAGCAACAAGGGTGCGACCAAACCGCCGCGTATACGCAGTGACGTGTCGTAGGCGTCACGTTTTCTCACCGTTTCTTCATAAGTACATTTTGTTGCGATTCCGTAACGTCACCGTTTTTAAAGCGGCGGTGTGGTCGCACCTTTACACCAGAGAAAGTACTTAATACAAAGCGCTATTTAAGATACACTATACGTAATTTTGTCGCAATCTGCATATTATAATATTTTATTGATAGTGGACACAAATCAGCCCCTTCACCGCCATAAACGCCTTGAAAAAACGAAATTCAAAATTCCGAATTACCTTTAATTTTTGGTGTAGCATTAAATCACACAAAAACCGAAAATTGTGTTCTAATCCACATTTTTAAAACCCCAAGTCAATTATAAATTATAACAATCGCATTCACCGTAACAACGGCCATGTTTGAAGTTTGACAGATAGCGGGTCGAAGGACCTTATACAAAGTCCTTCCGGATATAACTAATTATACTCGATTAAATATACTCATTAAAACCTGCCGCCAGAGTCAGACAGCCGGTGAGATTACTGGCACATGCAATACTAAATTTTATCATATGCTGGTTGTATGTCAATTGGCAGTGGTGCTAACTTACCACCAACCAGCTAGGGCGTGCAGTGTGGGGTCGCAAGGGTAGGCAGCGCCACCCGCCCGCTGCCTACCCAGACGACCCCTCACTGCACGCTACTGACCACCAAGTAACCCACTTGCTCGTTAGCCTTTGTATACTCAGGAGCAAAAATAACGGCTCGTTCATCATACAACTTTGTATGAAAAATGACCCGTTTTTGCTCGTCAGTGTAGCATAAAAAAAATGGTGATTGCGATTGAGACTGCCTACGCTAAACAATAAACCTGGGTTACTCAATTCGATTTTCGAACTCCGTATCCATCTCTCTCACTCTAAAGTCTAAACCTAATGACGATTAGTGTGAACGTAGCAGCACAATACGAACATCGTAAATCGAATTCCGGAACAAGGGCTAGTTAGTTGTCCGGGTGTACCCGGATGTCTTAACTTATGTCCTGGTCTGCCGGACGGGGGGAGGCTAGCCGTAAGCGACCTCCTCCACGATGGTCTCCCAAGAGTCGGTGGATTCGGTCTCCCAGGAACCTTCTTCTTCCCCCTCTTCCTCGTCCTCGTAGTATGCCAACTGGAATTAGAAGATATTGTTTTTTTTTTAAGTAGATCGGTAATGGACAAAGACGATAAAGCACAATAACTTTCTTATTCATAAGAAACGAAGGGTTAGTAATTAATTTTACAAGTCATTTCATAACCATAACATGCCTACATAAATTAAAATTTTACTAACGTGTGTGTTATTTACCGAAATTTGGCAATTTTTGTGATTTTTGAAGGTATCTACTTGTTTAAAATTTAAAGTAAAACCTAGGAAATTGGCAGAGGAAGGTTTAAATCAAGGTATAAGTAATGAGGTTAAAAACATTCGTTTTAATGTCATCAAGGGCGCCGCTAAGGAAGGGGGGCTGTCGCCCCCCTAGAGAATAAATAACCTAGCCTAAACATGTAGCTTTATATAGGGCCCTGATTCTATGACGTGTGTTTACCTCGTTGTCGTGCAGACGGTGTACAGTGTGAACACGTATCTGGAACATCCAGGCGTGACCGAGCACGGCCACCGAGCCGCTAAGCAGCAGCGGCATGCTGAACCGGCACTTCCACGCCAGGCCCATGAGGAACATGAACAGACTCTTGCGCCCCGAAGTCATTATCGCATCTGTGGTGAAAAAAAAAACTTAATTCTCTGTGGTCCCAGGCATTTCCGAACTTCGTATCGTATCGTAAGGTATCATTCTTACCTGTCCTATTTGGTAAACAAAATTCTAACCTCAAAACGTCTCATTTTTGTTATTTTTTAACTATTTCATCGTAAATAAAGGAACTGGAGATAAAATATCAGCAAAATTGTGTACAAAATATTGCCTCAGGTTTATTTGAAAACATAATACACCTTATTCTTTACAAAAATTTGCACGTTGAGGTTAGAATTTTGTTTACCAAATAGGACAGGTAAGAATGAAAATACCTTAGTGTTTCTTCTTTTTACTGTCACGTATTGCTAAATGGTCCAGAGATGAGACTGGACCCCAGTGGCGTAACTATAGAGTGGCAGGGCTGGCAAAATGCTAGCGGCCCCCAGCTCTACGGGGCTCCGAACTGGCTTGGCTTTGAGCATAAAAGGGAAGATGATGCACTTCTTTATAGTGAGGAAGGGCCCCATCTGATGAATTTGCCGCGGGCCCCTGACGTTGTAGTTACGTCACTGCTGGACCCCCATAATTACACTCACGGACCCCCCAGGGTCCGCGGACCACAGGTTAAGAAAAATTGCCCTATGGGGTCCATGGGCCCCACTTTAACAAATCGTATCGTATCGTCACTTTCACTGTCATGTTGAGGGGTCTGACCTTAAGCAGCGCTACTCTTCACACACACGATTTAAGTGTTATCAGCGTCCTAAGGGAGCGTTCAAGTATTACGTAACGCAATTTGGGGGGGCGGAGGGGTCTCGTAAAGCGTTACGATGCGTTACAGGGGCGGGAGGGGTCTTTCTTACAACACGTTACGTAACTTTATTTCTTTTTTTATGTACTCTCTTAACATGAATAAGTGAAAATTCACTTATTGCAAGTGAAAACCGAACCAAACGATTATTAAAAATGATGACTTGAGAGTTACGTAACGTTTAGAGAGGGGGGTGGGGGGGGGGGGGGTACAGAAAAACGTTACGGAGCGTTACAGAGGGGGAGGGGGGGTCAAAAATCTTCAAAAATTGCGTTACGTAATACTTGAACGCTCCCTAAATAGTCTTTTACCCTTTATTCATAAACGCTCTGTAGGCCTCTGCTAACTTAGCAATCGTTTGTCCTTATCTGTCACTTTGAAATTTACCTTTCACAGATAAGGACTAACGATTACTAAGTTAGCAGACGCCTAGCTACTTAAGCCTACTTAAGCCGCGTGTCCACCGCACATCCGTCACGAGCGCTGCGGTGGACACGCGGCTTAAGTAAATGTATGTACCGCTACTTCGGCGCCGTCATCTCGTTCTCGGTGACGTGACGGTGACGGCGGCGGTGGACAAACGGCCTTAGAGTGAGAAACGAATTTGGACATTCAGAGTACTTATACTAGGCGCTTATTTCACAAATATGACAATCGTCGGTGACAGGCAACAATTCTGTTTACATTACAAACTCGACCCGTATCTACACCTGTTGGCTTCATACCATATTGACTACGCCTTGTTTCCAATTGTCATGTCTATGGTTTTTTTGACCGTCATCTGCAGAGCAAGCCTAGGTTGAGGTTATGGTCGTCTATGGGGCCGTTCAAGTATTACGTAAGCACTATAAGGGGGTGGGGGGGTCTTTGTTTTGCTTATTTTGGATGACATGGGGGGTAGGGGAGTCCAGATGATGATTACGTCATCGATAGTTATTTACTTTTTTACACGAATGGTAACCCTCACATTGTCTATGCTTGAAAACGAAACGCATTTTCGGGGATTCCCGCAAATATACACGCATACGTTTAGGCACTCGCTTTAGAATCGATTCGGGGAATTACCGCGCGCTATTCACTTGTCTAAATTTCTTCTGTCAGTGTATTGTTTTGTTCGGATACTATAGCGAGTAGACGTATTGTAAGTATACCAATTCAACATTTGTGTTACCGTTGATTCCATTAGCCAAAGTTTAACGGTTAAATAAGATGTCGTTTCAAATAGACAAATCCAAGTTATACCAAAAATTGTTTGAGAGTTTTAAAAAATCTCATACAAGTACGAAAGTACAAAATGTACAAAAGTTAGTTAACGAAGTGTGGCGAAATTATAAATTACAAGCAAAGTCCGACAAGGAACTAGATATCACAACAGAGTAGAGCGCAGAATGGCTCCTCTTAGTCGGGAACTGGCTGGTTTAATATTGCCTCATGACCATTTTGGGTCTCATTTGGATGAACGTGGCGTTACAATTGATGAACATTTAGAAAGATCTAATTTCGAATTTGCAGGAAATGTATTAGCTGAAGTATGGAGTTCAATGGAAATTGATGGCTATAATGTTACTGCAAAATATGTTGGGGCAGGTCAACAAGATGTTCCTGCATTTCCAGACATTAAATGGTATTCAGAACATGTGCGTGAAAGCCAATACTTGCTTCAAATTGTAAAATGTAAAAATACAGAATGTTGTCGTCCAAGAAGTGGTCTATTCAGATTACTAGATAACAGGTTTCTTCCACCACCTGTAAAAGTAAAACAAACAGTTGATGACTTGGTTTTGGATGAAGGAGGGCAATTTCTTGATCTTCCAGTCAATTTAGCTCTACGCTTAAGTGCTTCACTCAAAGATTTCCTGCAAATGCCCTACGATTATTTTTGTCCGACGGTAAAATTGAGGCTATCAAGTCGAACATGCAAAACGTGTGGTCTTTATCATGCTTCCATCAAGTCACTAAATCGTCACATCGAGAAGATCCATAAAAAAGTAAACACGCACACTGATAGGAAAGTTAGACCTGTAAGAGTCGCTGCTCGTCGTGCTAATGAACTGATGTGCATTATTCAAAATTTAGAGCACCATGATGTTGAATGGCTCGATGAGAACGACGTAGACATTCCAAAATCGGATGAAAGTGAGCAGACTCACAACACTGAGCAGCAATCCAAGCCATCCAATGTCATCGAAAACTTAGAATCATGGATTCGGGTTTCATGGACTGAAGACAGTTAATTTGAATTTAATATGTGTACCAAAAATTTTAAATAAGTTTGTTATGTTCGTAAAATTATAATATTTTTGTCCCTTACTCTAATGTTGATTACTGCATCAGTAAAATCTAATCTCTATTCTAAATCAATTTTCTTATTTTTAAAATTATAATTATAACATTATAATTATAATATTAAAAAAATACATTTTTAATTGAAAAATGTTTACGTAAGCATGGGGGGAGGGGGTAAAAGCTTTGCTTACTTTTGCTGACATGGGGGATGGGGGGGTAAATAATTGTAATAAATCTGCTTACGTAATATTTGAACGGCCCCTATCTATCTCACCTTAACATTCCCGTATTACGTCGCTCTTTCTCTTTCTTTGCCGATCTATTACTATACTCTATACAAGGTCAGATCTATAGATCTGCATATACTCTTTGCCCATATACTTAGTAGATATCTAAATCTTAAAAATTGAACACAATAAAGATCTCAGAATCCGACTCGCACTTAACCGGTTTTTAAGATTTAACGAAACTATAAAAAATTAAAGTTTCTGTCAAAAATGACATTTTTAATACAATCTTTTTTTTTGGTAACTGTACTTGCATTGTCGTCCGTCCTACATAATGTGTACCAAATTTCAAGTCAATCAAACCAACCGTTGAAGAGTTCCCTCCTGCGGAGACGGTCCTGGCTGGGTCATCAGAACTCCACTACCAGATTATTGTATTGTCATCCGACTTACATAAGTATGCAAAATTTCAGATCAATCGGTTGAACATATCTGCTTCAAAATTGAGTCTCAAGATTCCATCCGGACAAACATACTTAGATAGATACATACATACATACGTTGCAAGTTAAATAAAAGCTTACTACCATGCTGGACTGGGAGCAAAGGAAAAACATAGAATGTACCAGTTGTCTCGTCCCGCGCAGATGGTAAAAACCCATCGAGGGAATGAGCGAAATTCTTAGGAATCATATAATGTTATATGCGATGCGGCTAGCAACCCATCACTATTTTGATTCCCCTTTCCACCTATATGCCTACAACCATGCTAAACGTGAAATTTTGGTAAATCTCAGGCTCTGTCTACCCCATAAGGGATATAGGCGTGATGTCCTTTTCCGCTATCTGTCCCTATTTATGCTAATTACGCAACGGATTTTGATGCGGTTTTTTTTAATAGATAGGAGTGATTCAAGAGGAAGGTTTACATGTATAACTAGCTGTTGCCAGCGACTTCGTCTACAAAGAATTCGTTTATCGTTATCCCGCGGGAACTATGCAATTTTCCGGGATAAAATGTAGCCTATGTGCTATTCCAGACTTTTCTCTATCTATGTGCCGAATTTCATCCAGATCCGTTGGGCCGTTCTGGCGTGATTGAGTAACAAACAAACATCCATCCATCCATCCATACTTTCGCATTTATAATATTAGTAAGATTCTACGCAGACGAAGTCGCGGGCAGAAGCTAGTATTAGTATAGATTAGACTAGCTATTTCACCAATTCGACAATTGTCGGTGACAAGTGACAATTCGAATGGCAATAGAGTTGAAATAAAGGTGCGACCACACCGCCGCTTAAAAAACGGTGACGTTACGGAATTGCAACAAAATGTATGAAGAAACGGTGTGAAAACGTGACGCCTACGACACGTCACTGCTTATACGCGGGTACATATTAAAATCCATAAAGTTAAAAATGTATAATGGGTTAAAATACATAATGGTTCAAAATATATAATGCGATTTCCTCAGAAAATTGCAAATTAACAGAATTGTTATAAACTAAACCTAACCTAAACCAACCTATAGATTACGCTATAAAAAAAAATCATATACTTAATAGTTTCACAGAAAATGGCATTATATATTTTGAACTATTATGCAATTTTAACCGATTATAACTAGGTACATTTTAAACTTTATATATTCTGATCCGCTCCCCGTATACGCGGCGGTTCGGTCGCACCCTAAGGCCGTTTGTCCACCGCCGCCGTCACCGTCACGTCACCGAGAACGAGATGACGGCGCCGAAGTAGCGGTACATACATTTACTTAAGCCGCGTGTCCACCGCACATCCGTCACCCGAGCGCTGCGGTGGACACGCGGCTTAAGTAAATGTATGTACCGCTACTTCGACGCCGTCATCTCGTTCTCGGTGACGTGACGGTGACGGCGGCGGTGGACAAACGGCCTAACGCGTGGTCAATATGAGGCCAACCGGCGTAGATTCTCGTCAAGTTTGTAACGTAAACAGAATTGTCACCTGTCACCGACAATTGTCGCTTTGGTGAAATAGGGACCTGGGATAATCTAGCATACTAATGTTGATATTTACGTCTGCCACATTTACCCGGTGGGCACGTGATAGCACTCAGTGGATGCCCCAGCTAGCACGAGAGCGAGCGTGATAGACTACCCGTCTCTTTCTACAGGGTGTATCAGATAGCCCCTAACAATAATCAACTGGGGTATATAACCAAAGCTACAGAAGCTAAAAAAATATTTAAAAAAAAATTGGAGTACAATTTTTTTTATATTTTCTATAAGAATGGTAGTATTAACTGTAATCATTCTCCTATAGAAAACATTAAAAAAAAATACTCCAATTTTTTTTTTAATATTTTTTTAGCTTCTATAGCTATGGTTATATACCCCAGTTGATTATTGTTAGGGGCTATCTGATACAACCTGTATACTTCATTTAATGTGTAGGATGAGAAACCACAACAACATTATATTGCAGCTCGTGAACTGTAATCTCTTAACAATTTGTACTAGAGTAACAATTGACGACACGCAAATAAAGTGACTTTAAAACAATTTTATTTTGCAGCTGCCAAAGTATTGCACTGTACTATTTGCTAGGTAAGAAATAGTTGACCAGACGCAATATAATGCTATTGTGGTTTCTCATTCTAAATTAAATGAAGTATAGATCGAACAGTAAAAGACGGGCAATCTATCTTGCGACGCGACTCTTAAGGTGGAAACACATTTTTAACACGCGACGCGACCCGATGCAACGAATGTATGCGCATGGCGTCGCGTCGGATGTTCATAGTGTGGTTCTGGTCAATACAATTTGATTCGACTCAACACGCGTCGCGTTGCATCGGGTGGCGTCGCGTGTTAATAATGTGTTTCCACCTTTATACGCTATCGTGCTAGAGATGCAAGATGGCTACCGGCGCTACGGCCGAGGTGGAGATACCGGGATGACCTAGACGCGTTCTCGAGCAACTGGCCAGATAAGTGCGGACAGAGCGAGTTGGATTGGAAGTCTAGGGGAGAGCCTTGCCCCCACCATACTTAAAAAGGGAGCGCCCATTAGTTACGCAAAGTGATTTGGACAATTTTCGACCCCCAAAAATGCCCGATAGACTTGAAATTTACGCATATGTAGGACGTATGACAATGCAAGCAGTCAGCAAAAAAACTTGAATAAAAAAAAAATGTCAGAAACTTATTCCATAGTAAATGAGACTAACACTTGGTACTCTAAAGGCTTTGGTTCTGACTGAGTGAACAGCCTCGCGAGGCAGTCATTTTCGGTTCGATTCTGCCCGGCTATAGTACCTACGAGAGCGCGCGAGATAGACTACCCATCTTTTTCTTACTGTTCGTTCTAGAAAAAGACGGGTATATTTCGTGCGCGTCAGCTCTCGAACGCTCTCGTGCTGGCCATGCTGAGCCTTGTTTCAAATGAAATCATGCCTCAACTGCCTCGCGAGGCAGGACCCGGCTATTCGATTGTATTTAAACATCATTCATTTGAGAAGTTATTTTGTGAGCCATCAATCGATTAAAGCCGAATTTACATTATGCAACTAATTTCGTGCAACTAGCATTACACTGCTCGGCCGATAACCTAACGCTTCAAAAGTGATTAATCAAACGCCGCAGTGTAATGCTTGTTGCACGAAATTAGTTGCAAAATGTAAATTCGGCTTAAGATGTCTGTGACATGGACAGTATAGGACGAAACTAAAACGTTTAAGTTATTGCCTTTTTAAAAGACGTTTTCAAATAACTTGAGCAACAAGATAAGACAGAAAATAGCAAAATAATAGAAAGATAAGAAAGTCAGAGGTTACTGATAAAGCAATATGAATGTAACTCATATAAAACAAAATCTTAATCAGGGTATAAAAACACGGTTAGATTCAAGCGTTTATTATATGAATTGCATTCATACATACACTTAGATTACATGGAATGCTATGTTGACAACAGCTTTGTTTATTAATAAAGATATTAGGCCATGGGAATATACAAGTGTGAAATAACATGATTTTTCGAGAAAAGTTGTTTGCTACTTCGATTCACAACAAACACATTATACTAGCTTCCAGTTACTGTCACTATTTCAACTCACAACTTTTGACGACAAATCCTAAGACCTATGACAAAAAAACCTTCACATACACTTCATATTGTCATTAGTACTGGTACCCTATGGAATGCTTAAACATCAAGTTGATTACAAGTTTGTAAAAATTTATAACAAAAAAAAAACACTATCACAATAAGTTATCTACAAGTTAAACTCTGAAATAAGAAACTAGGAACATCACATACGTTTTGAGACAAACTTCACACTAACTGTGTCAGATCTAAGAGATATGTAGAGCAAAAATTGTACCAATTCTAAATACGCTTAGCAAGTGATAAGTAAGAAAGCTACATATAAACTAGAGAGCTTGAAACTTAGAAATCCTATCACCTATAGTTCTGTTACAGATTATTGACAAATGTATCAAGAAAATATGTAACAGAACTCAAGCGCATATCTCAAGTGGTTACGAGTATTTATTCATCGTCAAAGTAATCAACATGCTCTCCGGGACTGAATTTCCCGGCCTGCAGCACTCGTACACACTTCTTGGCTGTTATCTCTGGCTTCAGCAGAGTACCCTGATTCTTAAAAGAGTTAAAAACATCTCTAAGATTGTCGTTCACAGCCTCGGCTAACACATGGTCAATCATGGCTGTCTCTACGGGACCAGGTGAATAGTTCAGAATCTTAATATGTTTTTTCTCCTCAGCGAGTACCTTGAAGTACATTTCCCGGGCTGCTTTGCCGCTGCAGTAGTAAGCCATTCCCCCCATAGGCTTAGTAGCGCACAGAGATGTTATATTCACAATGACAATCCTGTCCTCTACTTCTTCAAAGATTTTTAGAAATTGAGTATTCAACGTTATCACTTTGAACACATTCAGATCGTAGTACTCTCTGAGTTCATTCTCATCCTCCATTCTGAAGGTCTCCACAGCCAGGTTGCCAAGAGAACCTACATTGTGGAAAATCAAACTGGTAGTAAAATCTGTTACCTTCCGTCCTTCTAGGGACTTGTTTAAAACATCATTCATGTCTTTGATTGATGCTTTTGACAAATCCACGGCGTTGAACAAAACCTTCACATTTGGTGATTCACAGAGGCTCGCCGTAACTGCCAGCTCGCTCTTGTTACGGGCCAGCAGCAGCATCAGGGAGTTAGGGCCCAGGAGTTTGGACACCTCTACCGCGATGGCTCGGCCGATGCCTTGAGATGCTCCAGTGAGCACACAGTAAGTGGAGCCCGACAGGTTGATGTTGGTTGATGATGAAGCCATGGTTACTTACTCTGTTACGGTTTACTGGGGTTCGTCTTCAATCAGCTTGTCTTCCTCAGTGTCTCCAATCACGGGGTCCAAGTCGCAGCCCTCTCGCATCAACCGTTCGATGCAGTCCGCGCGGTATGCAGATAGATTCTCAACAACTTTATTTTTCGCTCGGATGGATTTAAGTTTCTTCTCTGGAATATAAAATGAATAGGTTACTGTGGTGCTGACGCAGTCGAAGTAAAGCGAGTACTGGCGGAAACGCGCTAAACCGCAACCGTTAGCAACAGTGTCAGATGACCAAATGAAATTCTAGAAACTTTCGCAATTACCGGCGCATATTATCACATTTCAGTGGAACAAGACTTTAAATTGTTGAGACTAATCGTTACACCTATTAAAAAGTAATTATTAAAGTATTTTACAATAAATACCTAGAATAGCAAGGTATTCGGCGGAATCAGATAATTTGTCAGACTCAGGCGCGGGCTTGAAGTCGTCTTCGAATTTAGGAGAAACTACAGCTTTTTCTACAATGTCGGTGCCCCAAGGATCCATCAAACTCTGAAATTAAGCAATACGTGTTTCTACAGTAATATTCCGCTGATTCTGAGATAAGCAAAACACTTTTGTTTAGAGAGAACGAGATTCAAGGCCGATCGAACCACCCACCCACATTCACAAAGAAATCAATTAAGTTTTTATGGAACAACTTACTTGTGCGCGGGCCTAAAGCCAAATGGTTAAGCTTTATCAAAGATACGGGGTTTAAACAGTTCTAATAAATAGTAAAAATGGAATGTAAAAATGAAATGAATTGGAAGTTTAATTTGACATTGACGTCTTTTTTTATTTTTATTATTAACAGGTACGATACAATTCACGCAATAGCAAGACATGAACGGAATTATCTCCTTTGCAACTAAAACCAAATAGCCAACTTAACAAGAGAAATTGGTCAATTACTATTACAACGCCATCTGCCATCGACCATTTGTACTACTATGAAAGAAGGTTAACTCCGAAGCGCATTTTTTTAAATTGCTTTATGAACAGCTTTTTGTGTATTTGCATGGTATTTGCTTTCTATGTCGACGATACTGTCAAAGGTAAATGTACTGTGTCGATAGCTACAATGTAGATACTTACATAATGTAATGTACGATCTACCAGAGGAAACCCTGGGCCACCGTATTATTTATATAGGATATAGGGTGAGGTTGCGGTTATAACCTTATCGCAATAAGTGATCGGCTTGTTTTCTATATTAGGGTATCAACATCATCGTTTTCCTAGCTGTGGCCATTAGCACTTGAGGCCAAAATAAAACCGTATGTACTTGTAAATTACTTCCATCCAAGTAAATCTATGGCGTAGGTACCTAAACGTCTGCTTTTCATCAAGCTAAGCAATGTAAAGTGAAAAATCTAGAAACTTTTTAAATACCTATCTCGTCAAAACAAAAAAGATAATGGTGGGTGTAGGTAGTAGAAGTAGGTAACTACCTAAGTAACCTACAGTCTCCTACAGTAGAAATTTTAAATTACGATTATACGATTATGCTAATACCTATATTATAGAAATATTGTATAATTTTAATCTACAGATGCGATGCGGTAAAAAAGTGGTAACTAGGTAAGTAATCGTATATTAATACCGACCACAATAACTAACAAACGTGTCTAGCCAAGGAAGCTTATTTGGTATGATGACTTGATGACCATAACAACCTAACACCAAAATAAAGACAATAACATTCAGACCAGACTTGACCCAGACTAAAACAGCGTCCTACGTCAGATATAAACAAAACTCATGCTTCACACATAAAGGTTAAATTGCAACGAATAACCGAATTACGTGACCGCCAGTCTTAAAGTCAGGTTCAGGCAGGTGCGAACTACGCTATAATTTGACGTTCGAGTTCGGAACACATTTATAAAATTCAAACATTACAAATACCAACCTCATTGCACGGTGAGTAAGCTCTTTTTCTAATGCTGCCGATCGTAGAGCCAGTTTCAAAATTAATTGCAACTAGAAATGTACTATGTTCCTTCATTAATAAAGTTGAATTTCGTTCGTGTTAAATACCTGTGATGGCGGCAGTTTTGAAGCGAGCGACCGGTCGCAGTAGACGCAGCTGCCGCCCCCCGCGTCCCGCGATTCCCTCCTCTCGCCCCGCCGACACCCCGCGCGTGTCGCGGTCACAAAGAGTAGAAAATGTGACAGACAGTGCAAACTGGAATTGATATTTTCATACATTTATTTTATACCTATTGTCAGTTCCAAGGTAAAATATGTATATTATGTTCGCTATTTCAATTATGGGAAGGAGTAATCATGTCATGTCAACGATCTGCGAAATGACGCTATCAGTAAAAGTAAGTCGAATTTCACTTAGTAGGCACATGGGTGTCTATGGGCAGTGGTGATCGCTTACCATCAGGTGACCCACTTGCTCGTTTGCCTTCCTATTCACATAAAACAGAGGCACATGAACTAAATTTGGAAGAAAATGTTTTTTAATCACACTTTATTTCTTTTTTTACAAACCTAGAATTCATAAAGTAGATTTCGTCCAAATGACCACAGAGATAGGTTGATGCGTCATATTTTTTCAAAATATGGATTAATAATAAGTTTGCAGTAAGATTATACCTAGTCTGTCAAGTCATTCGTGGCACTAAAAATAAGGCGCCAAATTCAAGAAATCGTTGTCTCGTAACACAGAACTTATCACAGTTTTTTTTGATACTAGGTATTAAATTCTTTTTCATCACTCATACTCTGAAAGTAGGTCATTGATTATCTGGATAACGGGTTGAAAGTGACTCATCGCGACCCTTGGGTTGAAAGTAATTTTTTTTTCTAGCTTATCCAAATAAGGTACATAGCAATGGAAATACGTATACATACAGCCATGTAATCTAGGTATGTTTTATATAATCATCTAAACAAATAGTTCCTTTTAAATTGTAAAAGGCTAAATAATCTTAAAATAACATTCCCGCTATATATAAGCTTGTGCAAGCGTACCTATACAACGAGAATTAGGAATTATTACGTTCGGTAATTTTTTTAGCTTGAAATATTTAAGTCGACAATTAATTGATAGCGACCTCCGTGTCTGCAAGTTTAAAAAAAAAACTAGCCGGCAGCCATTGGTGCGCAGAAGAAAATAAATGCGCAATGCGCGTAAATCGCGTAATAGAAAAAAGAGCGGGAAGAGAATGACAAACGTAACAAATATTAAGTGCGACCGTGCGACGTTAGTGAAATTTGTCATAATACCTTCTTTTACTTTCCTCATTTATTCGAAATGAAAAGTAGTGTTCAACTCGGATGAAATTACCCATTTCACCTTCGAACTATTGGCGCCCTCACTTCGTTCGGGCGCCAGAAATATCTCAGGTGAAATGGGTATATTTCAACCCTTGTTTATCAATCTACTATTTAAAATCATAATATTTTATGAAAGTACAAAGTTAGTTCAAAAAAAGTAATTAATTAAAAATAATCTAGGTAAAGCGTCATTACCTGGCCCTCTCTAGACGCTGAAAGGCAGGACAAAACAAACATGAGAGGGTGTGGAGATGGTGAGATAAATGAAAATAGATACTCAAGTATGCATATATTTTTTTATTTTTTTATTTAATGCCCATAGGGCAGCAACGAATTCATATCTTGCACTAACACATTGTTGGATGCATAATTTTAATCTCAACCTTATACGTATTGCTAGCTGTTGTATAGTGGTATAGAGGGCAGCAGTGTGCCCAATGAGTTATGCTCTGTAGTAGATAGTCTGTGGTCGGAATAAAATGGCAATTAATAAATTTGCGTGTTTGTGTATTAATTAATTACATTAACAAATTAACAATAGATACAACACTAGCTATCCTGATGGTACAGTCACCAGCATAAATATATGACGGTGAACAGAGCTGCAAAAATAAATGATCATCTATTAGGCTCAATAGCATATGACGACACTACCGCGGTAAAAGTAAGTGATGCTCTATAGGCGGAAGAAACATCGTCGCACCCTTATCAGCATAAATATTAATTTGCAGTGAAAGCATAATCATCGGATGATAGGGGGCCGCATAAATATCAATTTGCTGTGAAAGCATAATCTTCGGATGATACGCGGGCCGCATATATATCTGACGCGTAAAAATCAACTCTATGTTGTTGATTTGCAAAAACGAACCATCCCTGGCTAATATAGAGACGTAAATTGTATGAAATGATTTGACAATTCACGAGAACAGTGCAGACTTGTCATTGCATACGTCTGTCTCACATTGTTCCAATCGCGAATATGTCAATAATGTAATTTTAAAATCTTTATGATGTGTGAATAATTAGTGGCCAGTATCATTTCAGGTTAACTAAAAAGTTTTTATATTACGAACAATATTATAAACTTCCATACGTAGTGTTATAAAAAATGTTGTATATTAACGTTATCAGCACCTTACAAAAAATGGCCTAATTATTTTATGCGGAGTTAGAATTTAATTTATTATTAATTCGGACATGCATCAACAATCACTCAGACGTTCAGGACAAAATAAAAACAACTAGGTATCAACTTCGTCTTATCAACTTAGCAAGCAAACAAGCTAAATTTATACCAAAAGCTGTTGCCCGTGGCTTTGCGCCTGTTCCAGATTTTTCTTTTTTTCTTCAATTTTTGTTCTAAGAACCTTCTCCCGATAAATAGCAAACTCATAAAAAAAAGAGTACGAGAATTCGGTGATGCCGTGAAATGAACAAATATTTCTATTTGGCATTCACTATTTTATTGAATCCGCCGCCGTTACTTTTCGAAGGTCCATTTCAATGAACAAAAACCATTTTCTTTGCTACTCCGCTACTACACGAGTAAGACAGCCAAAACCTTTTACATGAAACCCCAAAAGACGTATATTTCGCACAAGCTTGGCTTACTTGCACGTGTAGTTACGCAGTAGCAAGGAAAATGTATTTTGTTCACTGACATTTTGCTGTTTAGGATCCAAGATGCTGGACATAGTTAATTGGACATAATTGACACGAAAATATTTTTTTGGATCCAACATGGCGAACGACACTTTAACGCAAAATATAAATATGAGCGTAACTGCGCGTTAATAAGGCCTACGCTGTTTTATCTCAGCAATTTGTATAAAATAAATAATCATACATAAATAGTGTTTTTGATATTTTTCATTTAAAAGTAACGTAAAACGCCATTCAGCCGTCAATGATGACGATGATGATGATAATTAAAAAGTAATTGTAGAAAAAGTGCAGTTTAAAATGTTGTAAAATTGGCTCATGATCGCTACCCAACCAACTCACACATTGTCATAAAGATTCACTTAGAATAGCAGTTGCATAAAATACTATTAAAGTTCACACCCCTTCCCAGGTCATCGATTCCTATATAGGTAATTTTGTAATTTAGGAATTTGAATCCGTCAAATATGTGATAGAATAAAATGTGAGACAGACGTATACAATGACAAGTCTGCACTGTTCTCGTGAATTGTCAAATCATTTCATACAATTTACGTCTCTATGTTAGCCAGGGATGGTTCGGTTTTGCAAATCAACAACAAAGAGTTGACTTTTACGTGTCAGATATATATGCGGCCCGCGTATCATCCGATGATTATGCTTTCACAGCAAATTGATATTTATGCGGCCCACCTATCATCCGATGATATGCTTTCACTGCAAATTGATATTTTTGCTGATAAGGGTGCGACGATGTTTTTTCCGCCTATAGAGCATCACTTATTTTTACCGAGGTAGTGTCGTCATAAGCTATTGAGCCCAAAAGATAATCATTTATTTTTGCAGCCCTGTTCACCGTCATATATTTATGCTGGTGACTGTACCATTTATGAATCATTACATCAAAGTCAGATTCTAGAAATTCAACACCAAACAAAGAATCATCGCTTTCATCATTGTCATCACTTTCAAGAACCTGAATGAATGGTGCCAAGTCGGTGTCAATAATATTGTCTTTTAATTATTTTATATTTGATTTATTTTCAACATTGATTATGTGGTCCGTAAACTTTTTCCTATCAGCGGTTATAGTTGAAAAACATTCTCTAATTAAATTTTATGTTTCGGACTGAGATGCAATAAAATAAATATAGGTTATAAATAATAAATATTTGGGAATAATTTACACAAATTGACCTAGTCCCAAAGTAAGCGCAAGTAAGGCTTGTGTTATGGGTACTAGACAACGATATACATACTTATATAGAGAAATACATACTTATATAAATAGAAACATCCATAACTCAGGAACAAATATTCGTGGTCATCACACAAATATATGCCCTTACCAGGATTCGGACCCAGGACGCTTGCTTCACAGGCAGGGTCTTTAGTTATCCGAAATAAATGAATATTATTATTATTATTTTATTACTACCAACTAGGCCAATCTAAGCAATGTTCAAGAAGTTTCCCGACAGCTCCACAACCCAATTTGACTGATAAAACTGTTGCCATATGAAGAATTCGGAAAAAAGGCAATTTTACTCGACAGACTCTACTTATAAATACTTAAGTAATGCTTAGAATTCGGGCCGCATTTGCTACACTTCAAAACCAACTACATATTGCTGGACATAGTAAAAACCAAAGAGCTCATTTGAAATAACGTAATTATCACATATTATTAACTTCTAGTCAATAAAACCAGGATTGTAGGAATACGCGTACTGTTTAGAGCAGTAAAAGTACAAATAATGTTTTGAAAATATTTTACGGAAAGTATTCAATTTGACCTTCAGGTCAGTGTGGGAAAACTGTGGATGAGACTGGCGCAGGACCGGGCAAAGTGGCGTGAAAATGAAGAGGTCTTTACTATAAGAAGAAAATATTGGGCCAAGATTACGTAATCATTAATTTTCTGATGGATCCCCGAGCACAATCAGCGTAAGCGACTCTTACGTGTCGAAAATAATGATGCTACATATTTTTTGTATGAATGAATGAAACGTTACGCAAATATACATTCGTGGTTGTCTCTCTCACCTTAGTAATAATAGATTAAAAATATCCAGTGTAGTTTGCGTACAATGCTTTATGTATTTATTTTTTCATTGTAAAGTTGTGTTCATATTAAAAAAGGTACCTATACTTACTAAGAAATATTAAAGCAGTTGCACATAAGACATACACAATACACGAAATGATCAGTATCGTTTAAGAGTTAAATATACATACAATGATGTTATTGTTTATGTGAATACTAAAATCGCAGTCCAATCTCTCCTACTATTTTAAAAGCGTTTCCTGCAAATGTCATTGACTGTCTGCCAGGCCAGGATATGCTAATCTTATTTAAATACATTGAAATTAGAGACTGACTTGAGGAAAAGGGGTCACGATAACAACAACCTTCTTAAAATTCCTTAATAGAAATGTACAATGTATCACGCAGCCACGTGTAAAAAAATAAAAAGTATGTAACCTGTATATATTTAATTTGAATAGTGAGTTGGTTATTATTTTCTCTGTGCGAATTATTTGTAATGTAGAGCGCTAGAGCTCTGCATATTTTGTAATCTTTGAGGCGGGCGGGCTCAGTTCGCGCCGCCATTCTGGATATTTTGACGGGAAGGTCGGTCACGTGACGCGGCGGCGGCGGCGCGGGGCGGGGGCCGGCTAGACTCTCCAGTAGCCGAGCCATCCGTCTGCTGCTTTGACTGCGGCCGGTCGCCGGAATCCACGCCCCCGTCTCTGCGGCTCGCATCTATTACGTACTATTTTGTACTCAAAACTCGGACTGTCCACATCGCGAGTCGCCTATCCACGGCTGTGATACTAACTAGCGAAGTGTGCCACGTGAATATTCAGTCAAAACGACCAATAAATCCGAAATGTGAACCGTTTATTTGCGTATTTTTGCACGGGTGTGTGTTCGGCGACGGGGCGGGGAACCCGGCGCGGGGCGCGCTCGCCCGGTCGTCGCGACGGCTCGGCACTCCACTCGCAGACATGTGTCGGACGCGGCCGGAGCGCGGCGTGCGTGCCGGCGCGCGTTAGCCCGTGACATGCGCGTTCCCCGCGGCGGCGAGCGACAATGGATGTAGTGACCCCTCATATAACGTCGGTGTTGAAGACGTACCAGGCGAGCGCGCCGCGGAGCCTGCAGGGCCCCGGCTGCGGGCGGGCGGAGCCGCGCGGCGCGCCGCCGCCGCCGCCGCCGCCGCCGCCCGCCGCGCCGCTGATCCTGCTCGCGCCCGACCCCGTGCTCGGCGAGCGCGGCGAGACTCTGCTCGAGGGCGAGCCGATCTCCTGCTTCAGCGTGGGCGGCGAGCGGCGCCTCTGCCTTCCCCAAATCCTCACTTCCGTGCTCACAGACTTTAGCTTGGAACAGATCAACAGAGTATGCGACGAGTTGCAAATTTACTGTTCGCGGTGTACGCCGGAGCAGCTGCACGAGTTGAAGTCGACGAGCGTGCTGCCGCGGTCGGCGCCCTCGTGCGGGCTGATCACGCAGACGGACGCGGAGCGGCTGTGCGCGGCGCTGCTGCACGCGCCGCACGGCTCGCGGCCCCACAAGCTGCCCGGCTTCCGCGTCTACCACGAGTGCTTCGGCGGCGCGCGCGGAGTGTTCGCCGCGGAGTTGAATCTAGTGCAATGTTTGGAGTGCCGGGCGATGTACAGCGCGCGCAAGTTCGTGTGCCACTCGCACGCGACCGAGAACCGGACCTGCCACTGGGGGTTCGACTCGGCGCGGTGGCGGCGCTTCCTGCTGGTGGCCGACGAGGAGCAGGAGAAAGACAAGTGCGCGGCGCTGCTGGACGAGCTGGAAGCGCGCGACGAGGCGCCGCCGCTCGCGCCCGTCCTCAAACTCGCACTACCCTTGAAAAGAAAACAGGTAAGTCACTCCCTGCCACAAACGCATTTAGCCATCCTAGCTCTAGCTAGTCTATAAGGTGCGACAAGCCCAAGCCTATTCGTCTATAAACAGTGACTACCTGCTTCCATTCGTCGGCGTAAGGAGTAGGCACTAGCCACCGTATTGCGAAGGCTTATCAATCCCGAACAAAGCCTCCCGCCCCCGCCCCTCCCAAACCTTTTGTTACCCTTTCCTTTTATCTTGTCCTATTCGTTGTTATGACAACTTTCTTCGTACAAGCTTGAATAAACTGAATATTTAAGGAGAGCCTTGAGCAAGGCGACTTGTTACGGCGAGGCTGAAACCGATACCTGACAAGTGACGATAGATTTATACTGGAGAATTCTTATTAAAGTCTTACAAGAGAAAGATCTGGATATCGTGCCGGTTTAAGAAAATAAGAAGGAATTATTATTAGAGTTTTACAAGAATAAGGTCTGGATATCGTGCCGGTTTAAAAAAATAAGGAATTCTTATTAGAGTCCTACAAGAGAAAGATCTGGAATCGTGTCGGTTGAAGAAAATAAGGAATTCTTATTAGAGTCTTACAAGAAAAAGATCTGGATATCGTGTCGGTTGAAGAAAATAAGGAATTTGTTATTAGAGTTACAAGAAAAAGATCTGGATATCGTGCCGATTTAAGAAAATACCTATTAGGATCATGGATTGACGATTTGTATTTTTTTGTTTTTTTTTTTTATCGACATTGTCCGAAAAAAACTAGCTTGAAAATTCATTGCTGTGCAATTCTTAGTAGAGACTAAAAGTCAACAGTCGGAACTTAAAAATAACTTAAAACCTACTTACCTAAAACTAAGAATAAATTAAAGATAAAAAAAATCTCCCAAATCGCCACCAATAGGGAGGGTGCCAGAAGACTGGCAGCATTGAAAAGCAAAGAGAAAAATTGAAAGGAAAGGAAAGATTGAATTGAAGAACTTCTATGATGATTACATTCCATGGCATTGGAAAATTATAGGTCCCTGCTGAATTTAGGAAAAGGCGAGGTTGGACTTCGAGTAAGTATGTTAAATACACAAATTATTTAGTACCTACCTATACCGAATCGAATGTTAGGTAGGTGTTCTCGGAAGACGAACTTTTTGTTAATAGAAGTCTGCACGGTAGTAGTTCAGTATCCTCGTCATTCAGTTTAATTGTCAAGTCTCTGAGTGGTGTGTGGTGGTGTGGTGTGGGTCTAGTTGGTCCCTCTCACCAGGAATAACTAAAATAAAAGCCCGTCATTGAAAGGCCAATGTGTAGTAGGTATTTTAATGGGTCTAGACAAGACAATCAAACTCATTCAACTCACGTTTCTTACCCAAATATTTCAGTGGTGCCTCTGTATTATGTCTACATAAGTGTTTATTATCTATCATCGCGAAAAACAAGTTTATCAGAAAGATATTAGTTTACGAGTGTTTTACCGAGATAGCGAGCACGTTATTGCAAAAAGAGCGGTTTTATTGGTTGGTTAAACTAATAACTTGACTGCAGGTCAAAGCCGAGTTATCTGAGGTTAATTTGTTGTGATAACTGAGGCGGGTTCAGTCACCTTATGCATAATTTGAGCCGTCAGTTGTAAACATGCATCAATCAACCCATGTCATAATGATGGCTGAACTTGGAACCATAAGAATATCAATCATTTTAGCCACCGAATTTCACACCAAATTACCCTGACATGGTGTTTATTATTTGAGTACCCATAAGCACACGGGGGGCTACGGGGGCGCACCGCCCCGCTCGGAACATTCGAAGAACGAATTGTTTTCTAAATTTCAGGGAAGATTGATTTTGTTTTGGGAAAATTATGAAAAAAAACAACAACACCGGAGAATTACACCCACTAAAAAGACTGACGAAACACGTCGTTTTCCACTGTACATTTAGAAACCGGAACTTATAAATATCCGTAAAGTCAAAATATCAACATTAATCATACAGGCGATGATGCTGAACTTTTCCGTGTAATTTTAAACCGAATTACTGTTTAAATCATAGGAAATTCACGTCCCTCGGCGGAATGTTAAATGATCTATGAATCCGCTGTAGATAATTCGTTACACAACAGCTCTATGGTATTGTAGCGTGGCGAGGAATTTTACTAAGTTATAAACTACAAACAAAATAACAAATAAGTGTACTAGCATAATATTTATGTAAGACTAACCTTTGCACGCGACTCCATCTGCAAAGAATTCGTTTATCGCGTATACATAGCTTAATCCCATCTAAGTCACGGATATGTACGCAAATCAGATGATACGCAAGAGCCACTTGGATGAACTTTAAAAAGGGAGGTTCAGTCGCCTACACTGTCTGTCCCAAAATTCTTAGTCAACACCTAAACACACCAGGTACTGCTGGAATCAGGTAATTTAAGCCTAAGTATACCTTTAAGTTTCTTATGGAGAGACAACTTCTGTCTGACATTTAGTTCCAAGCTGCCCTATACGCGCTACTTTCTCAAATGCCAACTTCCTAGATACTTACCATATTACGGTACCCCGTGCATACTGTATCTCGTGTGATTTATAATGTATCTATCACACAGGGCGTTTAACCTGTAATTTACGAGATGCAAAATCAAGATACGTAAACACCCCAGTAGCTGTTGCGATGTGATCTTTTGCATTAATAAACTAGAACAAAGTGCCACATATCTTAAAAGTATCCGTAGTAAGACGAAAGTCGTCGACATAGCCCGAAGGATTAGTACGTTTAAATGGCAATGGGCTGGTCACGTTTGCTGTAGAACTGACAATCGTTGGAGCAAACGTATCCTAGAGTGGAGACCACGTTTGGGAATGCGTAGTGTGGGACGCCCTGCGACTGCGGCGCGTTGGACGGATGACCTTAGGAGGACAGCTGGCAGTGGCTGGATGAGGGAAACCCAGGATCGCGAAAGTTGGCGCAATATGAAGGAGGCCTTCGTCCAGCAGTGGACGGACAATGGCGGTAGATAGATAGATCCGTATTATTCCTGCTATAGGTGATAGACAGGGGTAGAACATGTTACTAGATACTTGAAGGGACTTACTATTTCTGAATCCGCGTTATAATGCACGTAGATCTACTAAAACAAAAATACTCGGTTTGAGAAAGAGACTTGATCCTAGCGGAGAGAAATACTCATACAAGGCAGAGAAAGAAACTGTTTTTAAGAAAGCCTGAAATAGAAATACCTATGATAAAGAAAGGAACGAGCTGGGATCACAAAAAACCTTGTCGCTACATTCTCTCTTACCTCATTGGTTGGAACCATATACGGGTAACACTGACCTGCAGGTAAGAAATGTAAAGAGAAGAGTCCTATCAAATTGTAGACTTGAATGCCAGATGAGCCCTAAATGTCTCTTTTAAAGTTAACTCAATAACATTACTTCAATACCGTACGTAATACGAACTCGAGCGGTCGGAAATTTTAATAGCCTCACAAACAGTTTATTATAATTACATCTCGAAACGGTTTATAAACAAGATAATAATTGTTAAAGCAAGGAACCATCATTAGACGGATGCAAAATATGTGAGTCGTAAAAGTGTTCCTCAACATTGTATCCAGCCTATTAGGTGAGGGGTGTCCGAAAAGGCGTAATGCCATCCCGTTGCTGCGTTTAAATGTGGACTCTACATCCCAACTCGTTAGCTCTAAATTTCATAAAACAAAAGTGGAAATGAGTCCTTTTGTTAAGCATGTTCTCAAGTGGTTGCTGAGTCACAACGCCTTTTAAAATGACATTAAATTGTAACAGCAGTAATAACAAAGATGCTTGCATGCATAAGGAGTGCGGTCAACTTTGAGCTGACTTTGCTTTTAGCAGTTAACGCAAAGCTAGAGAGAGAAGCAACATTGTTGACTCTTTATTTAAGGTCCCCTACTTAAAGGGTTGTCAACGGGACGACGTTTCTAAGCCTCCGTCCGGTTATAGAACTGGATCTTTTAATCCACAATTTAAATGCACTTGTTTACTTAGAGTTGGTCGCTGTAGCTGACCTGACATAACAGCAAATTGCAGGAGGTCCTCATAAAATAAACGGTTAAATAACTGATGTATGTAGTAAAGATAGGAGCTATCGTGCTAGCCGCGTGCTATGTGCTATAACTAAAGTGACCAAAAATCTTGTGATTCCATTTCCATTGCGATAAAACTTAATGCTGCTGGATGAAATATCATGAGTACTCGTATATCCAGTATAGAGATAGGTAACAACAAGAAGGTTAGAAGTTAGAACAAGATTTGGGATGAATCGTTCCACGGCGTAAATTTTGCTTAACACTTATACACAACTTAGTTTGACTAAAACACACACACACACACACACGACAAGTTCGTAACTGTGAGGAGCACCACAATAGAGATCTCTCTCCAGGCAGATGTTATGACGGTTCACATCCCGTTTATAATATTTCGAATGAACTTAACCGTGAGTCATGAAAAACTGATTTTAATTTGAGTTAATCCTGTGAATGTTTTACAATTATTTTGAATCATGGTCGACAAATGTTTCCACGCGTTGAGCGATGTTCAAAGTGAACCGCGTCAAAGGCATGCTTAATTTTTTGAAACAAACCTTTGTAGGGATGTTCACTTTGTTCACTTCAGTTGAGTTAACCCGCTTGATCCGAGAAATTCTGAAAGGCCTTGTTGTATATTCTCTTCTCTCCAGTTACGCGTAGTTTCTAAAAGACAATGCTTTGGGTAATGTAATGGGGACCACGAGAGTCCGTTGCCTCTTCAATTATTCCATAGTCACGTACAATAATATTTACACGCCACCAAAGATCAACTCGGCCAAATTCCGTTTTCCAATAGAACATACGATTGTTCTGTGTACGCTTCGATGCCTGGTCACCATGTTTTTGATATTAGGAAATTTTCTGATAAAAATGTGAAGAATGCAAAACATCACTTCAAATCCCGATGTAAATGAGGCTATTCAATTGAATTGTTGAAACTATAGATCCATCGATACAACAGACGATTCCGCTAATGTCGAGGTTGTTTTTAACATTCACACAAAGTATGGTCTCGAACCCGTATTTTGGCGAGGAAGACTGGTGTTCTTACGTGACCCAAACGGATAATACCCTCTTTGCCTTTCGTTTCCCATTTACCTATAATAATATCATTGTTAAAAAAAAATTGAAATATACTCGTAGTTCTCCAATATCACGTGAAAAAAAAAAGATTTTTTTTTGTAGGTAAGTATCATTTATTTCATCTGGTAACCCTACTCTGCGCAGAGTCATCCTGGCAATTAAGCGCAGGCGTGACAGCCGCAAACGACGCATGCGTATCTTAAGCTCGATCTAGCGCTTCGGGTGAAAAAGAGCGTAATCGACATTACTGTCTTTTACATTTTGTTGTGAAATGTAAGAAGACGTTGGGACACAAAAGACTAAAAGGTGAAGAACCATAAATTGGCCAAGTTATGGAGTTATACTTAAGAATGTACTGTCTCATCTCATCGCATCGATAATTTCATACTAAGCTAGATGCTGCATGATAATTAGACCACCAAGTGACCGAGGTAGGATTTTTATTGCCTCTAAATCGTCTACAAACGACATGCAAGTCCCGATCCGCATTTCAACCCGGGGGTTTATTACGTATCATTGCACGTCTCGGTTACTCGACACGTTTCGATCTGAGGCATACTTATCTACTGTGATTGGCACTCGGCTTCTCAGAAGTTGGTCCCGTTGCGAGCGGTTTTTCAAACTATATTTTCCTGGTCCAACGTTGGTCGGTGGTTGTGGCCTTGTGGCTGCGTTATTACCTTAGGGTTCTTTCCATCATAATCGAAAGATATCTTCAGAACTGATGTGCCGACCGCAGACAGGAAACAATTGAAGGAGTTTGCCACTTCCATGCAGGTCTCGAAACAAAGAAAAAACATTGAATGTACCAGCTGCTTCTCTTCCCGCGTAGATCGTATGAGTCCATTGAGGGAAAGGGCGAACATTTTAGCAATCATGTTATAAGCAATGCGACTGGCAACTCATCACTATTTTGATTTTCCTCTCCACCTAATAGATACACTCAATCTCGATAAATGTAGCCTTTAGCTTTAGGTCTTGTTACTCTAGACATTTTTACCCCGTAACGGATAAAGACGTGATTATATGTATGTACAGGGTGTATCAGATACCCCCTAACAATAATCCACTGGGGTATATAACCATAGCTATAGAAGCTAAAAAAAATATTTGAAAAAAATTGGAGTAATTTTTTTTACGAGTATAAGAGAAAAATGAACACCGCAACGCCATCGCTTATCGAACCATACATACATACCGTCACGTCTCTTTCCCACAGGGGTAGGCAGAGACTACTTTGTTCCACTTGCTACGATCCTGACATACCTCTTTCGCTTCATCCACATTCATCAATCTCTGCATACATGCTCGTCGGTTATTGACCCAGAAAATTAAAAAAAATAAAAATCTAAATGTCTTTATTGCTGTTATGGGTAATAAGGTTGTTAAAGAGCTGTACACAGATAGGCGCCATATCCTGCCTGCTAGAGGCGTACATACAATATTCCTGCACGCTAGTTCTAACAGTTATGAGATAATCTGTCAAGTCAGCAATAATTTAGCTGTTAGGTCTTAATTTTGAAGGTGTGGCTCGTCCATCTTACATACTGTAAGTACTGTAACATACCTAAATCACATCTTTATCCCTTACGGGGTAGGCAAAGCCTAAACTAACAAGATCTAAAGGCCACGTTGAACATGACATGGCTTATAGGTGGAAAGGGGAATCAAAATAGTGATCGGGTTGCTAGCCACATCGCGTATAACATGCTGCCTAAGATTTTCGCCTATTCCCTCGATGGGCTTTCACCGTCTGCGCATGAAGAGAAGCTGGTACATTCTACACACTGTACTGCTCTGATGTATTATAAATTTGATGATGTTGATGATGAGGATAAAATGTTGCCTTAAATTCTCGCGCCACGCCGCACTTTTTAGTTTCGACCTTCACCCAATTCACGCTGCGGCGTTTTACCTACTTCCATAGGTACTGGGTACAGTACGAATTATGATCCCGGGGAATTTGGAGAATGTCATGAGCTGTAGATAATACTTGAGTTAATTGAGCCCGTTTCCTTTGTGATTATAGACTAGAAGGCAAGGGGTCCTCAGTGACGTGGCGAACAATTTATAATTTATATCGTAGGATCGTGTGCGATATCGAATCGAATGCTGCTCCATGAAATCGATGGAAGCATCGAGAATTTGTGAACGCTTTTGAATTTATATCAAATTATGACATAAGTAATCAATCAGATGAGCTCTGGGCTAAGTTGAAAGACCAATGAAACGCAACGTCGATCGGCACAATGAAAACTCAACGTATGGTACCAGCAAATCCCACGTTGATCGAAGGCCTCAATACACCATAGATATTTACATAACATTCGTACCCTGCACCATACAAATGTTTATTTTGTCGTGAGAAATGAGCGGCCGTGCTACGAAAAGTACTTACGCGAGTAGCCTTTAATTTATCTCTGTCCTGCATTGCTTCTACCATTTTTCTTGGGGAGTGAGGTACCTTTACACACGGTACGCCACTCATGTGAAAAACCTACAAACTGTTACCAAAACAAAAGCGTCACATGAAACCCTGATGAGAAATGCTAGCATCTCCTATCATTTCCTATGCGAGGTATGCCGTATTTATTGGAAGAGAGTAAAGAAAACTGTCATAAGCTCATTAAGGGCTGTGCCTGCTGCTGCAGGTGCGCGAGGCCTAAAAACGTTCAAACAGATAGGTTTAGAGCTATTCAAAGCTATTCAATAATAAATACAGTCGATACAGGAAATGTTTGAATGGATTTAGAGTCGCATCATTCAGATCAGAACCCTATATGCTATGCTTCTATTCTATAATCTAACCCCGTGGTCGTCAAATTGTTTGTGCAGCCCGCGGCAAAGTAAATCGTTTCAAATAACGAAATAAGCTGAATATATAATGTATAAGTGGGCAAAGGCTCTTGGAGCGCCTCCACATACTCTGCGGCCCGGCCCTGGAACTCACACTGTCATATGTGGCCCTTGGCTAGTAAAGTGTGACGACCGCTGATCTAACCTATTAGAACTCATGCATAGAGGAAACAATTGAAGATCGAACAAGAGGATCCCTGAAAATTTAGTGAATCGTATTTAACCTTAGCTGACTTCTGGTGTGACTAAAAGCTTCCCGGCATATAATTTAGAGTATTTCAGATATACAAATAACGACAGCACCAAACATCATTTGTGCCGGTACAGCACAATCGATGCTATCCGTAATCTCTATAATTATCTTCGGACAGACTTGAACAGGTGTTTATCGAAACACTTGTGTTGTGACCTTGTACAATTTGCAATGTATTCCGTTACCACGGCATAGTGGCACAAATGCACTTACCACAATATATGTTACATTGTTTTTAAGTTATTTAAGCGTTTTATAGAGGTCCTTTTTATCAGAATTGTCATTAAGATTTTATCACTTGAGTAAGTGGCACTTTGGTTGGCCTTTGGCGCTTGCCGTTTGGGCTCAGGAAAACTAGGAAACTTTCTGGAGTCATCCTTTTATCCTATTTCAATACATGCGAATCGCACGATACACATAGTATAGAGACGTGGCAAGCTGACAGCTACACACCCCTCAGAAATATACTATTAATAGACAACATTTTCCTTATAGCTGTATGGCACTTCTTAACATAAATATAGCTACTAACTATAGCGTAGTCGTATAACCTTCAATTCGTAAAGTGAGCCTATTCCAATGTCCTTCTGACTTCAGACCACCCTCCCTGGGAATATCCAGGGGCCAAAACCTTGACCCACCAGCACCAACGTTCTACGCGTTATCGATCGTCGAATGTTATAATTTCGCTCTAAGAGGCTTTACTAATATAATAAATAGCTTTAACAAACGTGCCTTCGATTGGTTGAGGTTGAGGAAAGGGCGAATGACGTTTAGATTATTTGAAGGAAGTGTACGAAATATTGGCAGCAAGCGCCATTAGATTATTTTGCCTTGTATAATTGTTAAGTGTAAACTTTGGACTATTTGGATTCTATTTGATTCGAAGCCGGCTTTAAATTAGATGCTTAATGCATTTGATTGCTCAAGCAATTAATAGGTGCTCTAAAGATTGCTATCAGTCTACGATTTTCATTATATAATTTGACATTAATTACATATAGGTATAGGTGTAATTAATTCGATAACGGTTGTTTATCGTAAGATTCAATTATCGTTAAGATGCTAACAAAGAAATGACCTGACATTCACGTATTTGCAAACATTGAATGCATGTTTCATACGCAAAAGAAACAAAAACTCAGGCCATCTACAAAATTGTAATGGTTCATTTTAGTTCTTGTTATGTTACGTTTTAGAGTACACAATTTCACTTACTTGTAGCTTTTAAACCCCGTTAAGCAAGAACTAGCTTCTAGGCTGTGCTCTGCACATAGCTACAAAGCTACAGAATAGAACGACGTATGTATACATAACTACACGCTTATGTTCACATAGCATGTAATGGAGGGGCACCAAGTGCCCAGGGTACTATTTGTAAAGAAGCGGGGTGCGATGTATAAAAGGGATAGTTGGACGGAATTGTGAAATATTTCTAGCTTTTTGCTGTCTCGGTGGCACTTAGAACATATTAGACATAGACGCCATTCGTTTTGAGTTTCATTGAAACTCAAAACGAATGGCGTCTATGTCTAGGCATAATAATCTAATGGCGCTTGCTGCCAATATTTCGTACACTTCCTTCAACTGCATTATGTCGAGAGATAAGTTGATGGTATAATCAAAAATCAAAGAGAACTTAACTCCAGTCGATAATCTCACATTCACATTCAACGTTTTACTGTTTTCGGTAGACCCCCTGTTGCTACATTTTTACTATATTCCCAAATCCCCCTTTTTACGCGCCAACGGACCCCATCTAGTCTTCCGTGGACCATTTAGGGAACCTTGGGTAAGGAAAAAGTTACGTAACCAACAACAAACTGTTACTTCCATTCATATCGTGAACTTAGTTAATTTGTCGTTACCCAACTTCATATGTTAAGTTAGGCTGTCTCATAAATGCCCCAGACGATACATCGAGGCCAACTGCACATCGAAAACAAAATTAAAAATAGAACTTATTAGTATTCCGACTGTACAACATGCAAATTGTATGCGAATGTTACCCAGCCGATTTAAACTAACCGACTCCCTTTACAATTTACAAGGATAGACCGCTCTTTCAACTTGGCCGTTTAAAATAGGCTCGCCACTCGCTCGCCTACACGGTTACACTGGGGATTTAAGAAGCATAGACAACAAATCTAGCCGTGCCGGTGTTCAAAGCCGGTACTAATTTCCTGCCGTATTATATATGAAGCTACCGTGCGATGACAGCGCCAATGTTGTTAACCGAGATAAGTTTGTTTAGCCGTAAGAGTGGCTTTTTTTCTTAGCCCTATTGTTTTTTGTATTTAGTCGGGTTGTCTGCTTAGTAACAGGATGTGGGTCTAACACAGCTGATTATTGCTTGCGTCTGACCCGAGAGTATCCGCCCTAAAAAGGCCTAAGTGATATAGATCAGTAACTGCACTTGGGCTTGGTAAGAGTATTCTTGCTTAGATTGCTAATGTAAATGCTTTAATGGCACCGGCTTGTTAAAGGAATCATTATCTGAAATACCTACTGCAAATGTAAAGAAAAACATCATTTCACGTCATGAACAAAGGATAAAACATAAAACCAATTTGTAACGTAACATCGAATTTGTTTTCCTTGGATGAAAATAATTAACGTTACTGAACACAATCTTCTAAAATTGTCGGGCAAAGCGTCCAAAAAATACGGATAGAGAAGAAAACGGCCCCTTCCTAATTTAGCGGAAATCGTCCGGGTAACTATTGTTAGTATATTTTTCCTAAACCATTCCAAGTTTTTCAGTTGCCTCCTACGCTGTTTTCATTATTACTGGCGTGGGTGTGCCGCCTACGTAGCCGGGCGTAAAAGGACGTAAGTGCTTTTACATTGGCTCCGTATAACAAGGCTATAGCAACTTAGCAACTTATACGAGTTGTTATTGTAGTTAAAAGAAAATGGTTGTCGATAAGTCAATAAGCACAAAAAGTTGTTTTTTTGTTTCTCTCCGGTTTCTAGCGTTAAAAAATACCTTTGTTGTGATCCTTGGGTTACATTGTTGAAATGTTATTGACCTTTATTTACAACCAAGTGAAACCATAAACTAATTACGATGTTTATCATTGACATAGAATTACAACGTTATTTTAATACAACATACCAAAACAATTGCAAATCTCTTACAAAATAAACATCGCAAATTGTCCGCGATGTCATGCCAGGCTCTGAAAATATCGCATTCCAACCGGTTATGGACCCGAGCGGCTGCGTGGAGTGGCGCGCAGTTCAATGCACCGTGTTTACGTTGTTTTATTGCTTGCTGCACAAGAAACTTCGCAGTGCACGGCAAAGTGCCTTCACGGTCGGCCGCACGCGGCTGTCTATCCCTTGGTAGATCTCGCCTCGTGAGTACAAACGGGTCAGACTAGTTCACTTTACTACAGGTTTTAGTAGGTCTTAGGTTTGGGCGCGATTGTTTCTGGGTTATTTCTTCAGTAGACGGATGATATACTGAGGCAATATTAACTGTTTTAATTTTGGGTTCGCATAAAAACATGAGAGGATCAATTTGAGAGGCAGTTGGTCTGTTTCTTCGCCATGGCTTAATGCAAAAGTTTATTCCAATTCGAACTAGTCTATACGAGTTGAAAAAGGTTTATTCATTTATATCGTAGCTCGTAGCGTAGCGATCCAAGTCAAGTTATGCTTATTACCTCTATAAACAATCTCCTACATATTTACTCAAGTTCACTTCCGAATTAAATTGACGTATCCACACTTGCGACTGTTTACAACGAAAGTTACATGTTCAAACGCAACGTAAGTTCGTAACTGCGCACATTGTTAACTAGAAACACCTAACTTCCTTTGATGAAGGGCTGTTTGTAGAACCCAGAACTTGGGTCAATGACGTCTATTCCTAAGGGTATATTTAAGAACCTACCCGTAATTTTACACTAAGTAGCACGGAGTAGTAGACGTTGAATGGAAGGTCTGGATTTGCATCGGAAAGTGTGTAGCTGCTAGTTAAGACCAACTGAATGTGTCAAGTAAGTAAGCATTCCCTCATAACTGTCAACCCGGAAGGACCATGCGGCAATGTCCTACCCGCAAAAGTTATTTTTATCTGGTTTGCCGGATCTTACTACGTGAGTAAGACAACGCCTACACGAAAATAGTAGCAGCTACAGTCCGTAAACTCCTAGAACGACAGTCTTGTTGTCTCACTCACTCTTATGAGTTTGGTGGTAACGGCCAACGGTACCCGAAACCCTAATGTCCTCTATGAGCTCTCGGACTATACCTTACCTACATGTAATTTGTTGGTATAATGGCCATAAGTCAGGAACAATTCCCAGAAATACTACGTTGGCGTCACTTATCCGGAATTCTTGCGCGAAGTAAATGGATTTAATTCATTATATTCTTGATACGACTGATTAGGCTATTATAAAGCCCACGCGGTACGTGACCTTTGACAGTTGAGACTGTATTCAGTGCTCTCCAGTTTTCGCAGAGAGACTGTACCCTAAAACAGTGTGTATCGACATGTGGGTCTCTACAGGCGGCCTTATACACCGAATTCGATTTTCGAAGTTCGTTTTGTGCCGTTCCGCTCACACTTATAGTTATTAATTTGAGAGCGAGAAGGATGGCATGATACGAACTTCGGAAATCGAATGTCGGAGTAGCCCGTGTGATTCGGTCGTCAAACTTTCCGATGAATAAGTTCTTAATTCTGATATCGTCTCCAGTCCCCTCTTAAGTTAATAGGTATGAATTGAATTGAGGAAAATGCTAAAATGATTACTAGGCTATTTTTAACTATAATTGATGGAGCAATCAAGAAATGTGGCTGGTGTAAAATCCCTAAACTTCTTTACAGCTGATCCTTAACAGTTGGTTAACGGTAGTTCTTAATTATTTGACAAGATTCAGAGACGTAACAACAGACTAATTCGATTTTCATATCTGTGCAATTTGCCCTGACATTGGTTGACTGTAAATTATCCTATTTATAGGAAACATAGAATGCACCAGTTGTTTCTCTTGTCTCTTCCCGCGCAGCTTTGCTTGGGAGCTTTGATTGGCCTGGGGGCCAGCATGGAAGTATGATCGTCCATATTGTTCTCATTACCAATATATATCATACATAATTGAAGGGTTGATTGAATTACATGTTACGAGAAAAGTACAAATAGAACCTCTTACCCGAGCTCCTACCTACATACTCTTCTTATTCGTCTTCAAGTCTTAACTACAGAACAGCAGCAGAACTGTAATGACTGTAGTCTGTAATGTCGTTTTTGCACGTTTTTCGGTTGTCATTTATTACTTATTTATACCCGCCACATATTTTATTTATGGTTTAATTTCTCGGTTGTTTACCCTCTGTTGTTACTGGGACAAAAAACTCTATGGTCATTACTTATTTTTAACAAACGGGTTGCATAATAAATGTCCGCTCGGACACGAATTCGCCATTTGCATTTATATCATAATCAGGCATCCCAGTCACGTTCCATTCCCGCCAGTATTACGCGTGTGAATCCAAAAAAAGCAAAGTACAACCTCCATGTAACATGTAACATGTTCTAGTTTCAAATTTAGACATAAGTACAGACGTTAAAACGTTTTTTTCTTAGCGGTTGCCGTACTTTACGCTACTTTATACTTTTTTTTGCGTCTAAATTTCACAGTAGCCAGTTATATTTAAATAAAATATGATTGTTTTGTTTTAAGAATAAAGCGCCCGCGGCCATTGACACCTGTTGTCACCTGTAGTTTTTTTTGTTACAGTCTTGGCTATTTTGTAGTCTGAAAAATTACTTGAACACTAGGAATGTGTGCTATCACAGGGAATTTAATTTTAACTAAAATAAACTGGTGTTAACAAAAGTCAGCAACTATTCAACTTTACTCCTAACAGAATAATACTAATCACAAAAAATAGCGAGAACAACACAATTATACGAACCATAATCTGTAAAGGCGAATATATTTATTCCAAGTACACTCTAGTACTTTGTCGGTCTAATATCATTACGCGCTACCGTACGAATTTAGCAAATAATTCAGAACGACATGGTGCTACTAATTGGCCATACTAATCCGGTTATACGTTTTAACCGAGTGAGATATAAAATTTGAGGCTTCATAATTAAGACGCTATTATAATTATGCGATCGTTAATCATAATTAAAAGAACGCTTGTGCCTAGAGTGGGTACTTACTTTCGGTAAATCTGGCAAATAAACCACTTCTCTGTTCACTTTGCAGACCTTAATTCGTTGTAACTAGAGCTATTTTTTACTCGGTCTATGGTTTTATTACACACCTACGTGTTCGCGGATTTTTGGCGCCACCACTAAATATATTTTTATCTATGTATATCACAAATAATAACAAGGAAATAAGAGGCTGACAAGACCTAATTTTCATGAGATTGGTGTTATTTAAGCACTTTTTTTTAAGAAAAACTGTTTGTTCTAGCACATATAAAAAATAATGTTAATATTCATCATATATCAAAGACTGTGAACGGACTCGATACATAATTGAACGAAATCGGCTCAATAGAAAAGAATTGCAAAGATTAGTCTTAAAATCTTCGTTATACGGTTCTATGTCTTTATTCTTTCGACGTATGGGTCTGCAATTAAAAACATAAAGTCAACATATTCATACCTAAACCGCTAACGAATCATATTTCACAAATAATCCATACTTTTTTTTTATTTCATAGGTATTATTTGTGTCTGCAAGACTAGGCGCGCGCTACGCTGCCGGAATAGTTTCTTCTCTTTCACTAATAGGCACGCGAACTGAATGTGTGAAGAGCGGCGCTACTCAAGGTCCCCTTTGTCGTCCTACCCTGCGCCCCTGTACCCGCGCAGGCGAGGACTTATCTAAGCGGCCGGTCTATAGTCTTTGACTACGAAGACAAAAAACTGCATTGTCATAATGAATTTGAAACACCGCAAAATGCTTTTTTTTAAGTAAATGGCTTCTGTCCGTTGGGACTAATTTTAGCAGAATGTAACAAAAAAAATCTGACGTCAATGTGCCCATAGAGATATCGATAGTGACACGAGTGCTCTGCACATACAATACAATACAAATATTCTTTACTCTTATTGAACACCTCATGATACCTAGTATGTACTTCTCTTTGACATTTAATTTCGTGTCGTGGTTGCCTAATACCTGTTTTAAATATCTAAATTAATTTCTAATTTCTCCAGACCGACTATTGTGCAAGCCTTTGCCAAATCGGGACACTAAAGAGGCTCACAGGAAAAAAACCGTGCCACCTTTTCTTATCTAGATGTTCTGGTCGTTAGTGAGTATAATGATTGTTGTGTCACATATCTATTATTCCGATGTGACATTATCTATTCTGGTCCTCATGTATGAATTAAGCGTCCATGTTTTCCTCGACATTGAGGAAAAGACATACAAGAAACGCTGATTGCCTTTATTTCCGTTCCATTCCTTATGACGGATATAGGGTACTTTATCCTGGACATTACTAAACAAGGTAACAAAATAAATATGTATGATCGCGGAGATTACGCAATTGGAGGATCTTTAAATGCTTTAATGTTATAAATAAAAAAAAAACATGGGATGACTCCAATCGACCTAGTTCCAATCTAGCAAAGCGACATTGTTTTATACTATGTAGTGATATATGCAGTACTCCGAATCCGAACATTTCAAGTTCGTTCCCTCAAGGCTATATTCTTGTATCAGCTAAAACATAAATCTTTATTTCCTTGGTTACACGTGCCGGGGTTCATTGATCTAGACCCAGGCGTTTACGGACCTAGCATCGTGGGAGAGAGAGGGTTAGCTGATGTTTCTTCAGATCGTTACGTTAACGATGTAACCTCCGGCAGTTGGGGGGTTGATTTGGGGATGAACCAGTAGGTATAGGAGAAAGGTTAATTTTAATACAGTGGAGACCACGACTTTTGAGACGATAGGACAAACGATCAAGGCAAAGTTATTTAAAATTGATCAATACTTAAATAAATAGCATGCATCAGGGTAACCGCGATCTAAGTCCCGTGGAAAGTATAAAGTACTTATTTAATTTTAATTTGAGTACTGGCACTAAATAAATCTCTCTAGCTTTTTTCATCCGTCAACAATACTGAGTCTGGTAAAGACGGGTGGACTCCCCCGGCATTTTTCACTGTATGCCGAGCTGAACCCCCCTCCCTACTGGGGTGGGAAGTTACACGTGCTGCGAGTCACCTTGGATCAAGTGTGCTGGCACAAGTTGCCACGAGCAACTTTGTCGCTGTGTCTGTGTGCGCCCTTCTGCCTACCTAGAAAATGAAGCGACAGAATGAGTAATCCCGGGCCACGGGCTCCCGCTGATTTTTAATTGTTGCCTTTATAAGGCGTCCTGAAATACTCTAGAAGATTTCAGCTGGTATTTGGGTAAGATAGTAAAAATAATTAAAATAAAAATAGTTAGAGAACAAATGTTTACCAAAAAAGAGCTTATTGATGGTCCCACACTAGGCTAGGCCTGTCACGTGGCAACCGGATTCGGGGTACTTTCATACAATTAATTTACTATTTACTTCAATAAAAACAAAGACAACTAAGGCTAGAAAAAGAAGGTGAAACAATCTCACAGCTTAATGTATACAAATCAAGGTAGGGTAGGGTGAACAAGTATAACACTACTGTTAAAAATTTTCTTTGAACATCGTAATGTATGGAAACATTGAATTTACCACTAAAAAATCCTGAAAACATTTACAGGAGTGTTTAGTTTAATCAATCTAACCCGGATAGCTGTTTAAGTATTCACGATTTTGAGACATTTTGCACACTTTTTGCACAGATCAATAGAGCCACAAACAAAGATCCTCGTTTGTTGAAGTAATTTATTGGACGTTTAATTAATCTAATCACACTCACAAAGAAAACAAAACTGTAACGTTGCACATTAAATAATGTTTTGCAATAGTTCATCAGTTCTGGCCAATTCTTAGAAATAGAAACAAGAGCTGACATTTCAGATAAGATAGGTCGATGTTCATAAAACTGAGCCAGTAACGTCTTTGTTTGAACTCTATAACGATAACAGCTAACGAGAACACCGCACACACAATCCTAAGCCTTAATTCGGTTCTAATTTCGTATGTAACTCAAACTTCAACGTTTTCACGTTTGCTTCTAACATACCCCCGATAGTTGGCGACATGGTACGTTTACCTCGTAATTTTCGTGGTTCTACGTGCAATATCGTCGTGTAATCATAACTCCACAGAATGGCGTCGAGATGAGGCGCTATATAGGTCAGCTGGAGGTTTTTACCCCGACACTCCCTAACGTTATCCCGGCCTACACGCCGCCACGATTTCACTAGGCTTGTGCCACGGTTTTATAAAACTGAAGAGCACTATATACATCACGCTGATTGGCTTTTATACGCAACTGCTAGCGTTATTGGATTTACAATATTGACAAAAAACGAGAGCGTTGAAGCACTTTATTAAAATAATAGGTAGATTTTACAACAGGTGTATAAAATGTGCCATTTTACACGAGACGTTTTTATCCACCCGAGCCACAGGTGAGGACGGATAGTTTAATCGAGGGTATTATGAACGAGTTGCTCGTAAACATCCCGATTTTTATTTCGATTGCGAGAAAATTAAACAACGGTATAAATAATAAATAAAGCTTCTTTTAATTGAAATTGGAAGTAAAACTAAACAATATCAAAAGGTAGAGAGCATTTCTCAAAAAAAATGCTGCAGAATCTACCGTTATCATATCTCTCGACACTAAAACTAAAACCACTCGTTAAGTGTTTCGCAATTTATTAACGCGAATTGATATCCAATGGATTTTGATGTCGATTTTGGTTTCGATCCTTAATTAATGGCATTTCAGAACAGCAAGATCCACAACAACCATCAATCTGATTGGCTAATGTTTGCGCATCGTGTTCATTCTATCTGATGAAGAATAGCCAGAATAGGCGTAATAAGTTAAAAAAGCAGTTAAGAAAACAAACGACCGGATAGGACAGCCTTAGCTAGTAGTTAGTGACTCTGACTATGAAGCTAGAAGTCCCGGGTTTAAATCCCGGTAGGAGCAAGCATTAGTACATTATGATGAATGATTGATTATTTGGTTGTACTTGTACCAGAGAGTCATGGATTTTGTAATGATTATTAATTATCTTAATAGGAATGTTGGTCGCTTACCTATAAGTCCCATATAACCCATAGTCCAATGTTTAGTTTGGGACTAGGTCAAATGCTATGAATTGTCGCATGATTATTTATATTTATCAATCTTTCTCACTCTCGAAAGCTAGTTTTATTTACTAAGTATTGGTAATTTCTGCCCACTTGTCCGCCGCGGTGTATTTGTGCTTCGCGGGTTGAATCGTCGCCAATTTTATTATTAGCCCGTTGTCAACGGTGCGCGTGCGGCGGTTGCGTAAGGATATCATATTCTTCTCGATAATTTCATTTTAATATACAAGGAATTTCGGATCTGTATTACAATAAGTTTTCTTTTTTTTTTCATAATAACGTCAATTAAAAAAAGTAGTCTTAAGTCCTTTTTTGAAAGCGACTCGAAACATGATTGTTTGAACAATTTTTCTTCGATTGAAAGAAAAAATGGAATCACATTTCTATTCCATACTTAGCTGTTTTTTATTGGATACTTATACGAGATATTGGGATAAAATAATTCAGCGGGCTTACTCATCTTTAAACTGATAAATTATATTTCTTCTTCTTTCTATTCTTGTAAATTATAGTGTTTTAATCGACGTCATGATTACAAATGTTAATCGTTATAGCACTGAAAATATTCCACTTCGTTGTTTTCAATACCTGACATACCTACATAAAATCTACATATATTATAAAATGTCTATTTAAAATTTCGTTTGCAATTCAATTTGACAATCGGTAAAGGAGTTTGATTGTTATGTTACCTAACCTACACATATCAACGGTACTAACATACTACGCACCTTACGCACAGTCTGAAACTCTTGATAAAAACTTATAATTGGCAGACACATTCCTTAAAGATCATGAAGGTGCACGGTGCACTGCATAAAACGTATCGTAAACACCTTTCGAGGTACACAAATAACGTCATATGAAAATCGATTTCGTGTCAGTGAACAGTGTAAATTCAGCAGGCTTATTACGTAACTCGCTCGCAATCGCCATCGTGTTCATTTTGACAGTTCTTGTATGAATGTCACAGCTAGCTGATTCCGATGAAAATTGTCAGCCCATACATGAACTGTCAAAATGAACACGATGGTGATCGCGAGCGAGTTACGTAATAAGCTTACAGATCTGCCCGTTTAGTTCAAACGTGTAGAGTTATATTTTCTATAGGAATGATTATAGTTAATACTACCATCCCTATAGAAAAAAATAAAAAAAAATACTCCAATTTTTTTCAAAATATTTTTTTTTAGCTTCTATAGCTATGGTTATATACCCCAGTGGATTATTGTTAGGGAGTATCTGATACACCCTGTATAAGTAAATCACAAAAGGATCGTCAAAGCACATAAAAAAAATTCAATCCCAAAGGCCAAATTTTGGGCGCCAAAGTTACCCTCCAGCCTCCAGGGCCAAAGTAAACCGACCATAATCGACTTAGTCTAATTGCCTGTTTATTATTTTTTCTTCGGCCTAAATGCGTGAACCCTTGGCTTTATGCTCCGAAATTTTCGAATTTCGTTTCGGGCCGTTCCGCTCACATTAATAGTTATTATTTTGAGTGAGAAGGACGGTATGGTATAGAATATCAATTCGGAGTACCCCGCCGGACATGGGTTGGGTAGCTTCTCATAATGAGCAAAGTGGGTAGTACAAATATAAATACTGGATTCTTTGAAGACCAATAAAAAGCGAGCGAGATATATTGAGAAAACTGGGGCCGAACGGCTTTCATCTATAAAAAAAAGTTTGTGTTTTATTAGTTGAACACGGTAATTGCAACGAAGAGTATGAAGTAGAAATGGGAAAACCACGCATATTTATTATATTTGAAGTTTACCAGCGGAATTCAAGTGGCGCCTAAATACATATTTTGCTTTGAGTTATATTTAAACAAATATAGGAAAGATCTAGACGAATTGAAATGGATAATGATGTATCTTATAAAAAAATCTGAAATTATTCATTGTACAGATTTAAGTTTTTTATGTTGTGTTCAATAAATTCCTATTTAGACTAAAACGAAAAACAATTGAATGTACATTTACACACTATATTTACAGTCAAGGGCATAAATATATTGTTACAAGACGTCAAAAACATCTATACCGGTGACATCTATTATTTGATATGCCGTTAAATCATTCATTTCTTTTGGTTTTATATTTCTAGTACTTTTGTATGATGCGTATCACTGTCTTTGAGTAACTAATCTACCAATACTATAAAAAAACTATAATTGCAGGTTGAATTTTGAATCGTCTTCTGACTCATTAAATATCCCCTAGGTCACTCACCTTTTCATTACAGACAATTTGGTCACGTGACCAGCATATTATAATTTGCACGAGGGTTTATATATAAACGAGTTTAAGCAGTTTTTATGTTGCATCAATTGAGGGATCATTTCAAGGTACATTGACACTTACAACTCGACGCTTGCAGGGCTAATTGGTGCCTGTGCCAGTGATTCAGTACAGTAGAAGCCTGTAGACATTTAAGATTTGACTCAAGCTAGGGTTACTATCAATAGTTTATTGGACGTCAAGGATCGACGACTAATACTATCGATACTATCCATAGTATTGTAGTCGACCAAAAATATCGATATTATCGATACGATAGACACTATTGTCTTGGAACCTTTTTGTAGTAAGCGTCGTAACGATTTTCCTTGTTGTAATGCGATGTCACTGACGTTTTATGTGAAGAGGTTCCTCGATAGATCAAGAATTAAATTCCTTGACTGTACATATGTACAGTCCTTGAGGTCCTAGAACAATATTCAGGTTTCGGATACCGTCGGCCGTTTTAAGTAGCAAACTCATGAGGTCATGAGTGAGTGAAGGTCGTTGTAAAATACTATTGCGCTGAACCACTTGATTAGAACGTGTCAACTGTCTATACTAATGGCAGATGCAGCTGTCATCCATGACAGTTGGAACTAACTCGTCCATCACATAAAATATATAGGTATTATAAAAAACAACAGCTGTAACTACTTCGTTAATACATATACGGACCTGGAAGTTATTAAATAAAGTTATACTAGCGCAATGCGCCGTGACGATGTCTATTATATGTATACTAACTACGGATTGCCAACTTGAAAGCAATCGAACTGCTTACGTTTATCATCATTAAAACTAATCATACGAGTAAAAAACCTATGTCTTTCACCGCTGCATTCCAACTTAATAGTGGCTGGTTGCAATTAATGCGTTCAAGTTGCCAAGTCCAACGCATGTTCGTTTTCCTACGCATGAGAGGTTTCATGCAAGATTGCTCATGACCTGTTGTGACGTCACCGCCGCGTCGCCATGTCGTTGCGCTGTCTGCGCCGGCGCACCCCCCTCTCCGCGCCGTCTACCGTGAGCGGCTGACCTTGTCGCTCCGTCCCACTCACACCCACGCCGCCAGAGCGAGAACCGAACCGGTACGAAACAAACAAGCTGCGGGAAAGGTCTTTTCACTTTACATTTTAAATTTTGTTTTTAATTCGCATTCTGATTTAACTATGGTAATGACCTTGGTTGTAATCAGTGTTTTTGTATGCGCGCGCAGCTATTGTTAGAAGATTGGGTATGATGCCTGCTGTGCTTAGCAAAGCAGGTTTCTATTGAAACGTTTGAAGACCTTCGACCGAGTTGGTTGTAGGTTCGTAACGCAACAAAAATCAGTGCCCTTTTAATTTTTACATTTGTTAGCTCAGCTAATAGTTCTTTAGCATTATGTATGGATTCGATCGACTTTCGCGCACGCAATTAACAATTACAAACATTAGAATTAGAACCTTTTCTTTTAAATTGGTACTTACTTCAATCGTCTATCGTCGACCTCAGGCCGCTGTTCATTTCTGTTAATAACTTGATCTTAATTGGCTTACACTTCCAAACTTACTACTTGATTACTTTGGAGCAAATACCTAGTGCCGTACAATTAATACGTAGCGTCATAATATGGCTTCAATAACTTATCAAACATTTCTACATAAAAATAGTATATCGTCGACGTAGCACAGTAAAATATCTTTGACTGAAACCGGTCCAAACGATCCTAATTATAAATTCCCTAAATCGATTTCGCCATACCTTTGACACAAAAAACTTCACACCTTCCGTCCCTTACGCAATTTTCTCAAATCTATTACCGTGATGCGGGTTCCTTGGCCGAGGGGGGGGGGGGCAGTCAGCTGGCAAGGCCGACGACCCCTGGAGGGCTGGGATCTTCTAGCACGGCCGTTCAACTGGGAACTTGCGATTCATTACGCTTTACGAGGTATTATGTTGCAGTTTGAAGCTCTTATAGAATTGAACCTATAGAAGAACATTATATGGATTTGCTAGAATGCAAGTAGTGATGGAAACCCATTTTTTGGCTCTAATGAGTATTTTCATAGTATTTTTAATCAGAGTCATAGTCATATATGGTTTATTGCAATCAGAATTGATTAAGATAGTATAATATTAATTTTTCACATTAATCCAGCCCTACATAGGTATATCAGAACTTATTAATGACAGTAATATTAACATGCCTTAAATAGAGGACTGGGATTGATATGAGATTTGAAAAAATACCACTCTTAAGTTAGTCAATAATTGTGTTGAATTTTTAGTCATATGTACACATATTTTTCTACTGTTGAGTGATATTTTCGCAAGCGCATGATTTCACATATCAAAATGACAAAAAACTAGCATATCGGTTCGGTTACGACAGCTCAATACTAAATTGCAATAAGCGAGACACAAATCTTACCAATCTCCATGGAATTATGTGCCTGTGATTCCGAAAATTCAAGCAATATTTTGTCAACCCGGCGATCCCCCTCGTCGCCAAATTTATCGACGCCATGTTTGGTTTTGGAAAGGCATTCGCATTTCCAAATTTTACGACCCATTTCATACTTTAGCTGGAGTGATCTGTAAAATTTCGTAGCACGATTTGGACCGTAAAATTCGATGTTGGTAATGCCGCAGGCTAACATTAATTTTGGAATTCTTATGACTGCTTGACGATTTCCAGCGATACTGTGTACTGGGGCCTTCCCATGACGTCCTAATTCCGACTCAGTTCAAGTTTTAGCTATCACTTTTAGTATGAATCTTACAGCGAGCGAACTTACACTGAATCGCATTAAGACGTCTTGGTAAGGCCCCTGCGCTAAGTTCTTACCAGGGTTTATGTCAAAAAAGCTTATTGATGTAACGTAATACGTAACAGATTTTGAGTAAAAGGATACTAAGCGAATATTTAATCATCTTGGAAAGATTAACCTCCTTATTCATAAACGCACTATAGGCCTCTGCTAAGTTAGTAATCGTTTGTCCTTATCTGTGAAAGGTAAATGTCAAAGTGACAGATAAGGACAAACGATTACTAAGTTAACAGAGGCCTATAGTGCGTTTATGAATAAGGGGGTATGTCATTTTTCTCTGCTCGAATTCGATATTCAAGATGCTTAAGCTGACAGAACAATGACGCAAACCGCATCGCCAGAGGGCGTTGCACTTTATGCAACGGAGAATTAAAAACGATCAATTCGTCCTCTCTGACCTTGCTGTCGACCTTTTTATGGAACCCGGTTTAAATTGTGTGAAACCTTATATTACTCGGTGCATTGTCAACAAAAGGCAACGAACTTGCAGTGTGTTAATCCTTTTGTGGCGTTGTAAACTTTTGGCGCCATTTGTAATTTACTCATCTGATAAAAAAAAAAACTATATGGACGGGTCGCGGTTCCCGGTGGCCAGTACGACCATTTAGAGTTTTTATGTTCAGTAAACAAAAACGAAAAAGTTTTAAATGATTTAAATTGAGCTTTTAGGAGACCATTCGTGATTTTTGATGGAAAAATTGGTCTGTTGTTAATTAAAGTTATGAACGGGTCTAATCAAAAGATTTAGGAAGTGATTTAAAAAAACATGAAATATATTCTGATGACACCACGTGACTGCTCGGTCGCATTTATTTCTGTAGTAGGTATTTAGTGCTAAATTTTCTTGTTAAACCATTTTACTAATTAATTGCAAACCGGTTTCTTTTTAGGATGCGGCAATAAAGAAATTAACTTATAAAATCCTTGTTTAAAAATGATGGGTAAATGAACTCACGTACGATCTTAAAAGGCGTTAAATCTCAAACAGGTAATGTTTACCTCGTCTACCGAACCGTCTAATTCCATCCTGTACCGCGACAACGTAATTCAACAGCTTCACGAACTACTTTTATCACGAGACGCTCTACATCGACGACTTATTGCTGTCCGACGCCAGGGTTGCAACTTGCCAGCGAGCAATGGAAACCTGACAGAACATTTCTAGTTTTTGAACAATACTCTTTGTTACTGGGGCCCCCTGCAGATCCGAGATGAGTGTTATGTTTTTGTACGTTACAAAAATGTATGTTGCTTCCATGTTTCTATGCTAGCAACAGTTTTCCTGGCTTAGTATGTCTTTGATATTAACTTTCGTTGTAGATCCAGCGTCTCTCGCCTTGATAACTGTGAATATCACGGTAAGAAGCTCAAAACGACCGCGTCTTGTTCTTCGTTAGGAACTGGGGTATCATTACGGCATAAGAAGGCGCGGGGCGTGCAAGATATAGCTGGAATAAACGCAGACATCATCTCACTAGTCAGCTCGGTTCATAAAGTGATGCGTGCTTTAGCAGCCGTGACATAATTACACACCTGAAGTAACGTAGTCCTAAGAACTTCTCAAATAAATTCTAACTTTCAACTAAATGTAGTCAGCCGGAATTTGCCTCAGGGGTTTAAAGCGGCCGACAGTGCGACCCACTCACGCATTATACACCTTTCCCCATTATCCAATGCTCATTATTTTGAAGTGCGTACGTCCCTACCCTCGCGTAGAGAGCTCTTGACACTAATCCGCTGCATTTTTAATTACAAAACTCCCCGTATCACACAATTCACACATGCACGCACGACGGCCATGACGAGCCACGACGTATGTACATTACTTGCTTTCGTAGCGAGCTTTGGACTTCGCTATCTTCACAACGGGCAAACTAAGTCGTTTCAGCATTACGAATCAGTTGCCGTTTTTGTGGTAGAGTCGTGATGTTTCCTTTTGCCAAAGGATGTTTTTTTTAAAGAGTAAGACATCATAGGACATGGTTTTTACATCAACATGAAAACTTTTCCTGTCAGCAAGCAACATGATTGACGGCGATTCACATAATAAAGATTCTGTAACCGAATCGAATCGACTGTGAAGTGCAAGACGCAATATAGATGATATTATGTTTCTCAATGTGAATGTAACCGTCTATCAAAAGCGATGTTAAAATGCAATCAATTTACACTTGAAGTGTACGGTACCGGTGGCGCCAGCGCCGGGCGATGTGTGAGGCCGAGCCCGTTATTTCCTCACCAAGCCAGCGGAGCTATTTGTGCGTTCCTCAAAAATAAGCCGCCATTATTTCACAAGTCTCTTTTGACAGATCTCGACCGCGTAATTTGGCAACGCACGCGGTATCGCTTTTTTAACACATTTAATTTAGCTAATTTGTTTACGAATGGACTACAAATCAGAAGACGCGGCCAAATTGATTGAGATGGCGGGCCGATTTATCGTTTTTAACAAGTTTGGCAACGTTAACGTAGTCTTTTGTTTTGATTGTCGAACGGTTTACGGCTCGCCAAATTGCTGTTCTACCGTTAAACCTCTTCAAATTGCGTCTTACTTTTATGCGGTTGCCATAAAATAAGACACTTATTTTCTTTTGTTTTTGTTGCAGGTAAGAGACCGCTGCTTGGAGGTTGTGAAATGTGCTTTATTGAGGTAATTTTTGGTACTTGGACATCATTCCACTACACACGTCGGAGGTATTACGGCCTCGTTTTATGCGTCGTCAGCATATCCTCGAGCTGATTTAACGGAGTAAAGCGTTCAGCTGTCGAGGAGGTTATTGAGATGTGATTGCACGGACGATTAGATGAGACGTCGAATTTAACGCCCGATTGGATATGCGAGGAAAGGGAAAATTGTGAACTGTAACACGAGATTCTTCACTGAACTATTCGATGAATTGTCTCCGGTACAAATTGAATAACAGTTTGAATTACTCGCTTCATTATTATTTGTGCATCACAGTTTAATAAGCTCATGGCTGTATTTTCTTGGCATGCATAAATAATATGTTAGATACGAGATATCGGTTCTTCCATCTCGTATACTATAACTGAACAAGTGCATACGAGTGAAATCTGTTTAAAATGATACCTGTGCGATATAGAGGGGCAAAAACTCGTATAATGCATATTCCGTGTCCGCGGCTTGCGTCACGTAGTGAAATCAATGATGGCGCGAGTAGTAAAGTTGACCTTGGTCCGCGCCCGCCGAACGCTGTGCCGCGACTGCCTGCCAACCCAATGAAGGTCCGCTAGACGTTCCATTTTGAAATTTGAAATTAGAACGCTCGCCACACGTCTATGGCATGCGTTTTGTTTTTTCTATTGGATCAATTTGAAATTAGCATGAGCGTTTTGCTTACGATTGCCGATAGCGTTTTGTTTCAACTTAGGGTAATAACAAACGTGAATCGATAAGCGTACTCGTGAGCGGTCGTAAATATCTAATAACACGTATAACACTCTAGCCTAGCCTTACAATTTCAATACATCTCTAGAAAATATTGCATCTATGTAGGTATTAGTGTTCTCCTTGTAGTTGTATTCATAAGCGAGCGAAGCATACGATCAGAAATTCAAATAGAACTGTGTGGGCAAACGCTGAAAGATAGAGGTTATAATGTCAACATTTATCTCAGATGTCATGTTTATGCCGATTGTTTTTCTTTACTGTTGCGTTTTTGCCGAACATTATTAATTTTACCAATGAAAACTAATTTGTAATGTCAAGTTGAACGTCAGCATAGCAACTACACGTTACGCGTGTAGCAAGACGATAGCAAAGCCGACAATCGCAAAAACGAAAATGTATATCGGAATTAATTTATACCACGTTATCCTCAACTTATCGTTTAGCTACACTTCTTATATAAAATTGACTCATAGACAGACGATTGAATTGACTGACTTTTTAGCTCCCAAAAACATAACTGTTTCGATTGTGAGATGTGTCAATTTCCATCTTCAACACTCTGGTACTGCTCTATCGTTGGCCACGATGCGTAATGAATCTAAAATTTTATGAGCTACCATTACATCTAAGCTAGACAGTATTTTATTTTATCACTGAACCAGACAGAATCTATTCAGGCGTGGACAAAAAGGCACCAAAGCGGACGTGCGGCGACCTCACTCGTCGTAAACACCTAAAAAAGTGTAAATCGAAAGCAATAAAGTGTCTGAGAGACGAGACCGACTCGAGTCTGGCAACATCGTGACACGCGGCTGAATTAAAAAGTCGCCGCATCGGTGCGTTTCGATGTCACCCTTTGGCTTTAAAATTTGACGGGGTTATGTGACCGTGGGCGGTCAACGCATTGATATGTGCGCGCGGTCACGGGGTCGCCGGTCGCCGCACCGGGTTTCAGAACGCAACGTGCGCTCGATTCAAAATGGCCGCGGATTTATGCGTCTACTATAATTTTGTGTAATTTATATTCGAGGCGCTGGCGGCTAGATAGCGTTGCTATTGAAGTGGAGCCGTGTCCGGGTGCTGGCGGGGAATATTGATTGCTGTTTCGCATTGTGCATGTTCGATACATGCAAGGTATCAGTATCATCTACGATTCCATCGGTTATTTGTAACTATATTGTTAACTATGTAAGTATAAACGTATCTGTTAAAGGCTGCAACATAGGTACCAATCAGCCTGCAATAAGCGTAAAAATAAAAATAAATCATCAGATTGTGAAATATTTACGAGCAAATTAGTAGAGTGGTAATGGTAACCCTAAAGTCAACATTGATCTAAAAAAAAAAGTTTCCTCGAAAAGAAAACTAATAACACGCGTGTCGCGTGGTTGAAAATTGTAACTGGCAAGTGGCAACCAAACAACAATGGCTGTCATCGCCATTCATCCTGTCGAGTTAATTAAAAACAAATTAGAATCTATGGCCAATCGAGGAAGTGGATTGGCGCCATCTCCAGTTTGCCATAGATAAACTACGCTCATGACCTATTTTGATTGCCTTGTTTTGATAGAATTATCTGGCGAGTATTATTATTATCTGTATGCTTCTCAAACTAAAAGAGCGTATGTCGCCAAAATATGCGTGGACATAATCTCTTTTAATACTGGTCGTATGTTGTGCATTTACATGCGTAGTAAAACCTGCGCAGTAAGATTGGTAAGACCTTCCCTTATTACTACATTATGTCAGCGATAGTCGCAGTTATAGGTAAACATGTTTCTAATCTTTTAGACAAATATATAACTAAACTACGCATATAGAGATATCTTTCTGTCGATATAATTAGTAATCGGTTTTAATTTAAAGACTAGTCATAATGAAAACTATATTGCACGATTCCACGACATACTCATACTCATTTATTCGTAATAATAATTATAGTAATTCATGTCATTTTTATCATTATTTTATTATAATAGTTTTGTAGTTTATAGTAACTTAGAAATAATTGGTGAAGCTCATTTTTTGTGGTGCAGTTTTCTATAGCAAAAATACACAATTAAGAACACCGCTACATTTATTATTTTATTGTGAAAAACTTTTTTGTTAATTTTTGCCCTTTGATCCCTTCTAGCGATTTCTCTAGTGTTGCGGATACTGTAACGCTAAGTTCTGTTATTAGTATAGTTAATATCTTTATAGCCAGCCTGCATTATGCACTAAACGCACTTTACACATATTATGCCGAGTAAGTAATTGAGTTCATTCATCCCTGTGACCCGTGATAAGGCGCCCCAATAACAACTGATAACGCATGACGCACGTACAAATATCTTGTAAAGTTTCATTGTTTCCTTGTATTTGCTAATTTTAATTAGATAATTAAGTAAATACCTACATACTAAATAAATATTGTAGGTTCGGTAGGTACTCATTGAATGCTAACTCAAAAAGTTTTTCTAGAATCGTCTGCGAGTTTCATTGAAATGGCCAGTTCGAGTTTTCATATTGTTGCAACGTAGCATGAATAAAAATAAATTCCAAATTCAACATTTTAAATAGTGTCATTGCATCCGGCCAGCAACACGACCATAGACAAAACAAATATGTAGAAAAACAATAAATATAACATTAGCATAGTTATCTTAACCTATCTGAGATGGATACGGTTCGGACCCGCGTCGTACAAAGCTTATTCAGAAGAGCGTAAGTCCATACAAATATCTACGTGACATAACACCTTTTTGTTTTAGATAAGTCCGTATCAGCACCATAAATCACAAGCGCCATAAAATTGACACGTTGCCGTTATAAAGAGAATTCGTATGCTAATATTACCCCGTAAAATTATTTTATTACTTTGATTTGTCGAAAATTTTAAATGTGATACAATTTGTCACTCTACACAGTCGGTCGCTTGGATTGGGTTAAGGTTGATAAAAACTGGTTATGTTTTAGAATTTTAGCGTTACATTTATTGTTACGTCTGCCAATATTTTTATTACAAGTTACATTTGGCCAATATCCTTTTTCTCCGAAAAAAATAAAGAATCATAGATAGGTAGGTGCCCAAAACAAGAAGTATGTTTATCTCAGAACCAAAACATAATAGGTATGTAGGTATGTATTCTTTAAATCCGCACACTTTCTTGCAGGCTACTCGCTCTTTACTCTGTTGCAGATGTTTTGCATTATTTGTCAATTTAAATAGCTGACGTCGAATTAATAAGGACGACGCTCGCTAATCCTGCGTATATTAACCTACGTTACAAGACTTACGATTACGCCAGCCATGATTCTATTGTGAGAACTTCGGAGAGCTTCTTATTGTAAGGTTATCTTTTCGTAAAACATCTCTTACGCGTTCGCGTTGAAGTGACAAATACTTCGAGTTTGTTGTAGATATATGCTAACTTTATAGTGCAACTCGAAAGATTATTTGTGCTCGAGCTCGCTTGCAAGCATTTGACAACTACATATAAGCATTATCCAGACGGTGACAAGATTGCTTTGGGCTTACAACCACTAAATTTCATAATACCTACTTTATTCACTAATACCCATAATTTTCAAATTACCATGGGCTCATACTACCTAAAAATACCTAAAATGACAAATTGTTAAAAGGGACATTTTAACTTTACAGGTATTTTTTTAGGTATTATGAGCTCATGGTAATTTGAACATTAGGGGTATTATGAAATTTAATGGTTGTAAGCCCAAAGCATTTTAAAATCAATGAAACATTGATTCAACATCCACCAATAAGTAGTAGTATCTGGATCGCTTAGAGCCCCCAACGAACCGGTCTCGTTTCAGAAAGGGTGCATTTCACTTTTAAGTGTTCCAACACCAGCCAACGTATAAGTAGATAGGGTCGCACCGTTGGCCACTCTCCAACTGCTATGTGCAACTATTTACGAAACCGCACACTCACAAATACATTCTAACCCTTATAACAAACGGAGAGAGACTACTAGAGACAATGGCGACGGAAAACACAAGTTTGCCGCAACGTGCGACTATTATTGTAATTTCTCGCGACTAAACTCGTATTAGCTCTTATTACTAAGGTACAAGGATAAAGAGACACAAGAGTAGACGTAACAGTATGTTTGTTGGCAATTGTAATAGATGGCCACAGCGCAGGTGATTGGAAATAAAATGATTTGTGTGGTGGTCATGAGTTCTCGGATTCGTTGTATTAATACATTCTCGGTTACTCTTACCAGAAAAGGAAATGGCACATGGAGTAAAGCAAAGTTAACAACTAACTCCTGCGTAGCATTCGACAAAACAGCTTGCGATTTTGATGGATGTATCTACTCGCAACGCAATCTCGAAAAAATGTTTAGTCTGTGCGCTTATTAACTTTTTAATGTTGGTATTCGGTTTTGTTTGATAATGGCCAGCGACGGAACAGCGAACTGCTTTCTGTTATAATTTCACCTTCGCGCGCTTTTATTTTTTATACGTTTCCATTGGCACAGACAGGCAATGCAATGAGTCATTCTGCCACCTGATTTATCTTTATTTTTAATGGATGCGTTGCTATTTTACGAGAGCGTGCTGATAGGGGCTGACTAATTAGTTGGCGATGGACGGTTCGAATTTCGAATGTCGTGAACCGTTAATTTTTCAGCCAGTATCACGCATATCATAAGTTACGCATCAACGGTAGAAGTATACGGCACATAATTCGTAAACTACTGCTAAACATTTCGCAATTTAAATTCGTTCTTATGATTGATTGTTTTCATTACTAAAATAACTCTGAATTTATCTAGTCAAGGATTATGTCACTCAAACGGCATTACGTCAATATTGCAAGCTATCCGCGTGGGATTAGCAAAACAAGATGGAATGCGCTGGGTTTTTTATCGCACCTTCTTCGCGCAACTAGTCTGACTCGAGCTAAATCAGTTTTTGTTTCGAAGTCTAGACATAGTCTATCGGACGTGCCTGCGCGTCTGGCTCACACGGTATCAATGTCGAAATACCACGTGTCAGTCTTACGCAACGGCCATTACGAAATGTCAGCGCATTATCATAACATTCGCGATGATGGTGTTATTATTAATGATTCACGTGAGCCTTGTTGACAGATGTCAGTTTCTCTATGGTTCTGTTTGAAAATGGAATAGCGATGTGTTTTTTTATGGCGCGCTAACGAGTTATTAGCTGCCAGTATTATCTCTATAGCGTTTTACGTGTGTATGCCAGTTTCCCGCCCTTTCCCGGCGATTCTGTCATGTCATAGATAAGAGATCTCTTTTAATTTGGGCGAGTGAATCAGCATTCGGGTAACTGGCAGATCGTCGATGGAATGGACTCGGAATCCGAGTTGTGAGCCGTCATGGCGAGCTGGAATGTTGGCACCGCTCCCATTGACAATAACCCCTTTGATCGGAAAAAAAGTTTATGTGACAGCTCCGCGGAGTTATTGAAAACAAAACATTCATAATCTCTGTGGGAATTTTAGTCATCTTTTAACTATGCCGGCCATTTGTGCGATTTCCGCAAAATTCGCCGCGAAATTTTCTTCAAAGAACTGGGAATTGGTTTCAATTGACTCACCGACTATATATTAATTGGATTCCACTAAAACATAATTATGTCTCTACCGTCTCTACCTTGAGGTTTTGTAGAAACGCTATTAACGACTGGGCTTCAGGTAAAATGAACCAGAAAATGGATTTCATCATCCGCATCCTCATTCAATTTCAATGATAGGTACATATTTGCATGCATTTTAGCAAGTTATCAAACAAAAAACTACCACAATCACAGTGCCCTTTCTAAAATTTGTCCTTATAAATCATAGCGATATGTTATGACGCATCGCTGCTGCATTGAGTTTCTCTAACACTTCTGGCTCAACCCTTTTCTCCCTAGGGATATCAGCGAAAAAAAAAACAAATGAGTCACGCATTTTCTTGCTTTTCCGGCCCTGGACGGTGGTCGAGGAATGTAGGGCTAATGAACCGGTGGCGAAGCCAAATTTTACGCATGCCAACATTACCAACATTTACCCACCCTAGGGTTGTCGCGAATTAGGATCAGCAATGGAAATAAATATTGGAGTACATAAAAGATTCAACGGAAATAAAGGGTGCCCTGTGAGCTTTTTTTTTACGTAAATTAGGCTTTAGGTTTGACTTCAATCTCGCTTGATGGAAGTAGTGCATAATAATGTATAACCACATGCAACAGAAAAGGGGACGATTGTAGAAAAATGACGTCTGTAAAAGCATTAAAATTTACGAGATATTTCGATATTTAATTTTAACTTTCCTTCTATTTGGTTACGGTTTACGGTAAAGGCCTCGATGTCTATGGAAAATTTATGCTTTATTTGTCATCTGTGGTTACTTTACTTACGGTCAACCAACATTATAGTAACCGTTCCGTTTTCAAACCAAACAGTTACTTGACCAAACACCTGAAACTTCACACCTCCACTTCCGTCATCCCGTATCCGGTGAGTCACTCACAGCCACAGCGGTCAAGCTTTCGGTCGCCATCTTGGACTTTGACAAATATCCCACTGGTATTATAAATAATTGTTCCCTGTATCTCTGAGTTGAGGTATGCGCAGTTGGCAATGGCGATTGACAGCATTTTTTGTTGATTAGTGTGTTCTGCTAGCTCGAGAACGAAAAAATAACACTGCGAAGCATTATAATGTCCGTGCATGATGTTTTTCATTTTAATATTCTCACGGCAAAAGTATGAGTTCAAACAAACGGGTTGTTGTCTTGAAAGAACCATGATTTCATTCTAATGTTATCTATACTTATACTTAATATTGTAAATTGGTAAAGTTTGAGTTTGTGAGGTTAGGTTAGGTTAGGTTAGGTTATCTCTGGATTCACTGAACCCCTTTTGAAAATTCTTTTACCAACAGAAAGCCACATTGTTTGTGAGATGTCTTAGTATTTTTAATTCTACGCAAACAAAGTCGCGGGCAACAGCAGTATAGGCTAGTTCATTAGGCTTATTGTCTAACTCGCTCGCAATCGCCATCGTGTTCATTTTGACAGTTCATGTATGGGCTGACAATTGGCATAGCAATCAGCTAGCTGTCACATTCATACAAGAACTGTCCAAATGAACGCGATGGCGATTGCGAGCGAGTTAGACAATTAGCCTACCGATCTAATAACGAATTTCTGCATCAGTTCGTGTCCGAAATTCTGTTGCAGCTACTTTTAACTGGCAAATTTATTATTTGCTGGCACTTGGTAGTAATGACTTCCTAAATTTCTTCGACAGTTTGTATGTCGGAAAAGCCGACGCAGTTGCAAACGGGAGCCAATAACGAAAGTATTTTCTAATTAGTTAGTCATAGACGTTCACTCGGCTCATTGGTTTGTCGATGGATCGCCGGGAATGCTCTAAAAGTGACAGTTAAGGTCGCTAGATGGCGGTATATCTTATTCGTCATCGCATGAAATTGTAGAGAATGTTGGGAATCGTATAGATTTCTTGGAAACGTAGAATGCTCAAGAATTTGGGCGATCGGGCTGACAGATCTATGGAGTGCCTTTCTTAAAAATGTTCTTATGAAATGTTTCTTGGTATTAGTACTTTAATAACTACTCGCGTCCATCCATCGTCCATCCATAATGTTACATTGTCTACTTTTATTTAGATAAGTCGCTTTGTTTAGATTGTATCTTGAGTATACGGTAAAAGTTATTGCCAAATAAATTAATGGTTAAATAATTATGACTTAATTAATTAATTATGCTGTGTTCATTATTTTCATCATTGGTTCTATATATTCACCATTCCAATCCATTGTAATTGAATTTTCTCTACAAAAAATGTATAAAAAGGATAGGCATATATATTTTTTAGACAATCCCAATTCCCACACAACTCATAGTACGCAATTAGCGTCACATCCACCGGAATGTTGAAGGGTCACACTTGATATCTCACGACGTTTTATAACAATAATAGCTACTATTATTATATTTGAATTTTATATGAACTTGGGAGCACTCGTTTGTTAACATAAGCGATTAAAATCGATTGAAATGGACTATACGTATTACATGTCCGAAATGTACAGAGTTACCCCCTTATTCATAAACGCTCTATAGGCTTCTTCTAACTTAGCAATCGTTTGTCCTTATCTGTGAAAGGTAAATGTCAAAGTGACAGATAAGGACAAACGATTACTAAGTTAACAGAGGCCTATAGTGCGTTTATGAATAAGGGGGAGAGAGTTTATTAATAAGGGGGTTGGTGTCCATTGAAGTATTTTACCGTATTTCATTGGAAAAAACAACTTCAGTTTCACGTTACCTTCATTTTGCACAAGCAGTTATGTATCCAGCTTAAAGCGGTTGTAACACTGTTACTCGAGCGAGCCACAGACTATAAAAAAGTCACTTGCAAATTCCTCACCTATTAAACTTGTTGACATTGCCGGCATGCCGAACACAAAATGGGTGCTTTGACACCGTCAAAACAGAACAATTAGCGTGCCACAGTGTCGAATGTCGCCCTATATTCCCCTTTACCCGGAACGGTGTGAGTGTCGGCGAGTAAACGGATCTCACATCCGATCCTTATTGTTGCGCCAAGTTACTATAACAATAACAATAACCATAGATTTTGATATATCGATGGTCTAGTTCACAATCGTACCTACTACTAATTAATTTTTCTTTTGTCAATGACATTTCATTGAGAATTTTACTACTTCTTGATTTTTTATATTTATTTTTACCCGTTAGAAATTAAATTAAAAAAAAATTACCTGCTATGGGTGGTGTAGAGGTGCACGCATCACGGAATGATGAGCATCCGGGTTCCATTCCCAGCCCTAGGAAAATTAATCTTTAAGTATGACTTGAGCTCGACGTCCTAATCACATGAACTTTTTTAACGCAACGAATTTCACTGAGATAGCCCTTAACACTTAACATGATAATGACACGTGTTGTCAACACGTGTCGTGAGTCATTTGCAATAAACAAGTAAGAGTACGAACGGGATTTAATGTAAACAAGTTTGTGTCATAAAGTGTCAGTTAAGTTGACCCTCATCCTCTTGATTGAGGCAGTGATTTGTGTGGATAAAGAACAGTTTTTGACATATTATTAGATTAAGCCGAATTTACATTTTGCAACTAATTTCGTGCAACAAGCATTACACTGCGGCGTTTGATTAATCACTTTTGAAGCGTTAGGTTATCGGCCCAGCAATGTAATGCTGGTTGCACGAAATTAGTTGCATAATGTAAATTCGGCTTTACATATTGGCTATCAATACATTATTATATAATAAAACGGGACTTAATCAAGTAAACAAAAACAAAAAGTATTTTTGTAAAATACCTCGACGTATCGGACGCGACATTGCATCCATGCTATCAATAAAATAAAAATAAAATAAATAATTAAATTGCTATTACGGGTCAATGTTTTAAATATGTTATTTTATTGCTGTTGAATACATTATTCTAAATTTAGCATAGGTATCATTTACAATAAAATAACATCCCGGCATGACTGTTGAAATAAAAGTACGGCTTTTATGTTTCACCTAAATAATTAAATAAATACATTTTCCCCATAGTGTCGTTTGTTCCATGATATTTATTTTTTATTTACTTCAGCTGAATTAGATCCTTAAAAAAACATTTAATACCATTTCTGGTACCGTATTAAAAACCTTATTTAAATTAAATTGCCGAAATGATGATTTAAACGTCCCTAATTATAGTTTTAATCTTTACAAAACTAATTTAAACTAACCGTATCGTTTCTTCCCAGAATCAGAAACTAACTCATTCTTTAGGTACTCGTTTAGTCATTTAGTTCCGCACGCGAATATGATTTAGGTGCGCGGTAGTAAATAAATTGGGCAAGTTATAAAAATTACTAATCATGTTTGTAAAGAAAGTTTCAGGCATAGATATAGTACTACTAACTACCTTACATTAAGTAGATCGGCGCTGAAATGACAAACTATAACCGAATTTGACAGCTGTCAGCAAATTTCAAAGAAAAAGAAGCTTTAGGTACTCGTTCACTTGGTTGAAGTGTCACTGGTCTCGTCTACCTTTCGCTTTCTCGGTCTGACAACGCGTATTACATCGCTCTTTCTCTTTCGTTGGCGATATAACTATTCTTTGGTTACAGGACTTAGGTAGGTATATGGCATTACAAATTTCCTGAATACAAAGCCTATAAAAGCCTTCGGGACTATTGAAGCAGTTTAAGCTTCTGGAAAGTTATTTTTACTTAATAAAACATCTTCATTGTAATAACTTTGGTAACGGTGTTTTTTTTTTCCCTATTGATTTTGTTTTATACAAGGAAATACCTTCCTTCGCACTGGTATGTCTTTAGCAGTTCTCAGAACGCCCTTTGGAATGACTGGTCCTTCACTGTTCTGTATTAAAAACAAAGTGGTTTAGATTCAAAGAACTATCCTCCCAGCTAATGATTAAAGCTTCATTCGTACCTAGTACCTATTCAGGAAGTAAATATTTATTTCGCTTGAAAGACTCGCGGGGCACTATTATTTTAAATTTCGTAAGAAACAAGAAATTTAATCAAGACTCCTAAGCCCGCTATGTTGGCATAACGCTTTTCCCCTTCATTTTAGTAAAGAACTGTAAATCCCTGGGCACAGGCTCAAAAACTGCTACGATACAGCCTAATCAACCCGGCCACAAAGAATAATTTACTCGTTCCAACGTAAAAGAAAAAGTTGGGGCTGTATGGACGATTCCCCTGCTCTTTGTATTACGTTCTTAAAAAGTTGTACAATGTATACTTAACATTTTGCGAGGTTGTATTTTCGAGTTGAAATAAGATTTCAGAATTCATTTTCTTGCGGCAAATGAGAAAAATAACTGTTTTATCCTAGCGCTGTTTTGAGATATCCACAGCATTATTTTGAATCTCTACCAACGTTTGACACTCAGTGTAGAAAAGTCTAGATATTTTTAATCATGGTTGTAATTTCAGTGTTTGAGATCATAACTATGATAAAGAAAACAATGTAGAACGTAGAACCTCCTTTTACTTAAGAAAAACTTACCAGATAGATGCAGCGTTTACTTAATTGGATTCGATGTAGTATACACTAATAGTACGTTACGTTGTATTAGATCGCCGCTGAAATAAGAAAAAATATATTTGTCTATCTATCACAAAGCTCTTTCTCATGCGTTGCGTTGCGATCCATCATCATATTATATATCTATGATTTAACGAAACAAAAGAAAGGCAACGCCCAAAAAATGTAGAGCCACCTAAACTTAACAACAAACCGCCTTTCATTTGTCAATCTAATAAAAATTCTGATTGATAACAACACTGCACACATCGCCAGTCACTACACACATTACACACTCACACTACGCCCATTGATTGCTCAACAGGCGAACATAAACAAAGGAATTTCGATCTTACAACCAACGGTACAAGACCTGGCTACGGCCAACGTAAACAAGACTCAACACACTCATGGTAGAGTCCGATTTACCTAAGCAAACACGTCTGTCTGAAGTCTGACCTTGAGGGGGTGTCTACCCCTCCCTCAGACGGAGGGGGTTATGTTGCGTAATGGATATTTTTAGCATACTGTAGAAAAGTAGAGCTATGTCTAGTGATTTATCGTTGCTGTGACTTAGAGGATTCATTTCACGGAATGTTAGTGATAATACATAGGAAAGCGTAGAATAAAGTATTCTGTATCCCAGTCCATTTTAACGGCTTTGTTAACAAACCAATTTCATATAAATTTCCACACAATCACTCATTGTATGAAATCAGCATCACATCCACCGTAATGCTGAAGGATCATACTTATCTCCGACATTTTATTTTATAACACATTCACATTTTATTTAGTTAGTATAATTAGAAAAAACAACAAATTTTCCTTGCACCTATTCTAGACAGTGGGCGTGACTTGTTCGAATTTTGCCATCACGAAATCTTATCAAATGTACAAAGTTATATGATTAATTATATATTTCATGATGAATATCTCCTTAAGTTTAAGCTTACATACTTTCTTGTTGCTAAGGCGAACATTCGAGAACATTTAAAGGGAATACTTATTTTTCATATTTTAAGATGAAAAATAAGAACAATAATTTATGTCTTTGACCACGACATTGTCGTTGGTTTTTTAGGGTTCCGTACCTCAAAAGGAAAAAACGGAACCCTTATAGGATCACTTGGTTGTCCGTCCGTCCGTCTGTCAATACCCTTTTTCTCAAGAACGCGTGGAGGTATAAAGCTGAAATTTATATCGAATTCTCTGGTCTACTGCCCTGCGGAGCTGTGAAAAAATCAAACTTCTAAGCCAACGCAATCAAAAGAAAAAGTCGTTTATGCCGCAAATTTTCGAAACTCGCAAGGGAATCAAAACCTATAACTTTCCGTGAACTCAGAATCTTGAAATTTGGTATGAAGGTATGTCTTATAGCACAGATTAAGGAATAATTGCGAAAACCGTAAATATGTATGTATGTCTGTATATATTCAGTGACCAATATAAAGTGACCCCACATTGCGTACATTTTGCTTTGGAACAGGGCTCTGCTTACACTGTTGCTATTCCAGACCTTTCTCTATCTATGTAAGACGATGAAGAAGAAGAAGATGTATCTATGTATGAGTAAGACAGCCGGGGAAATTACGGGCACAAGAGGCATTTCATCTAAGTCCTCTAGGTTGGCAACGCATTTGCAATCCCTCCGGGGTTGCGGGTGTCTATGGGCAGTGGTGATCGCTTACCATCAGGTGACCCACTTGCTCGTTTGCCTTCCTACTCACATAAAAAAAAAAAAAAAAAAAAAAAATGTGCCGAATTTCATCCAGATCCGTTGGGCCGTTCTGGCGTGATTGAGTAACAAACAAACATCCATCCATCCATCCATCCATCCATCCATACTTTCGCATTTATAATATTAGTTAGATGATACGGAACCCTCAGTGCGCGAGTCCAACTCTCACTTGGCCGGGTTTTTTTTTTTAATACATAAAGCAGCCTGGCTAGCACGAGAGCGCGCAAGAGTCTCAGAAGTCTCAGATTATATGACTTTTGACTGGTGTTTTAAAACATCAGGCCCCTGCGCAAGCACTGCTGCTTGGCGGCAAGATTAGTGGGTCAGATCTTGTAAGGGTCCTACCATTCGTGCGTAACTAATAAGGTTACGTGTAAGGGTTGGTAATACATGCAAATCACGTCTTTTATCCCTTACGGGATAGACAGAGCCTATGGTCACACGGCTGCCACGACGTACAAAATCCGCGTTCTGAAATGAACACAGGCACGACGTCGTCTGTAGACGCGTCAATGTGTGCGTAAGATACACAGGGCTGTCTATCGCAAAAACCTAGTACTATAAGTACTACCAATGACATAAATATAGGTACTTATAATGAAGGTATGGCTTAGATGTGTGCAAATAAATGTACTTAATCGTTATCTATTTATTTAAACTTACTTAAAATGTGTCGGTCTGTGTATTTAAGCATTATTATTTTCAATTACAATAGATGTACGACAACAAACTTAAGCGAATGATTCTGTAGTTATTTCATGTATTATAATCGCGATAATTTCAGAAAGCATTAATTTTCTAATGTTTTATAAAATGGAGTAGGTAGGATAGGTTCCCGAACTTGTGACTTGCGGCCGACATACCAGTAAGGTTCAAAAGTTCCTGGCCGTATATATTTAAAAGAAGAAAACAAGAAACAAATGAATGTCATTTTATTTGTCATTTATTCAGCTATTGTGTGGATAATTTCGTGGTTTGTAACTTTCGTTTTCATAAAATTTTCTTTGATTTAAATATAAAAAGCGGTGTAATTTGTACAATGTTCAAATTGGAGTATCGATCAGTGATAAAATTTCTGACAAAGGAAGGCATAAGTCCAACTATAATCAAAGAAAGGTTAGATAACGTGTACGGGAATTCCTCCCCTTCGTTTTCGACTGTTAAGGATTGGTGTAAGCAGTTTCGTTTAGGGCGTGAGTCCATCGATGACGAACCCCGACCAGGCCGCCCTGTTGAGGTTCTTACGCAAGATAACGTCGATTTAGTCGAACAAGAGGTACTGAAGGACAGAAGACTAAAGACGAAGGAAATAGCGTCAAGAACGGGACTTACGAAAATAACAGTCCTTAGGATTCTACACGACCATCTAAACATGAATAAGGTTAGTGCAAGATGGGTCCCGAAACTTCTCTCGAGTGCTCAGCGAGCTGAACGAGTGGCGTGCTCCAAGGAACTTTTAGAGGAGTTCAAGTCATGTGAGAGTGAATTTATCCAGTCCATTGTTACCGGAGACGAAACTATGGTCTTATACTATGATCCTCTTTCGAAAAGAGAGTCGATGGAGTGGCGTCGTTCTGGGGAAGCACCCCCTCGAAAGGCAAAGGTGTGCCAATCTACCAAAAAGATAATGGCCACAATATTTTGGGATTGCGAAGGGATATTGCTTATAGATATCAAAGAACGCAATCAGACAGTAAACGGCAGTTACTATGCTTGCCTTATAGACCAGTTGCGAGAAGCAATAAAGCTTAAACGTCGAGAAAAACTCAGCAGGGGTGTCCGTCTTCTTCATGACAATGCGCCTGTCCACACGGCTGCAGTTGTAAAGGCGGCTATATCTAAATGTGGATTTAAAACAATCCGTCACCCACCTTACAACCCTGATCTAGCCCCAAGCGACTATTTTTTATTTTCTAAACTTAAATCGGACTTAAGGGGGAGAAAATTTTCGTCCGATGATGAGGTCGCTGCTGCAGTTTTAGAGCATTTCGAAGACAAAACTTCCGAATATTATTTTAAAGGCATAGAAATGTTAATCAAACGATCTGAAAAATGTATAACAATAGGAGGAGACTACATTGAAAAATAAAAATATTTTTTTTAACCTAAACGTTAATTTTCATTATTAGGCCGGAAACTTTTGAACCTTACCACGTACATCGCGTTGCGAGCCCTACTAGTTGCCAGCAGCTTTCCGGCAGACTGCGCTTGAGGGATGGAGTAACTCGAATCGGTGCGGGGCGGAGCGTGGCCATTCTGTACGTTAGTACTATTATATATTCTGTGCTATGGTGACAATACCTACAGGCCACGTCGTCACGTCAGGGTGTCTTGGTAACCTTTGCAATGTTACGAGTAATTCATAAAACGGCCGACCGCAGACATCATTATCGCTGTGATAGTCTTATCTTGTTTATGCGAATTGAAAGAAAAACGTAACGCAGACGATTTAAAAATTGGATGATTAGACAAGAGGCTTTGTGTTGTTTGCTATAATCAAATGGCATGGATTAGACGGTCATAATCATGTGATCCATGCGTATCGCGATCCATATAACGAATTATTGATGCGTATCGCAGCGAATCCGGTTGTTTTGAAATCTGCGCGCGGCAGGCGACAAAGGGGGCCGAGAGAGGTGCGGGCGGCAGGCGCACTAGCGCACTACCCGCGAGCGCCGCTCTCGGTTCTCTTTGTCGTCCTACCCCGCGCCCCTGTACCCGCGCGGGCGATGACTCAGTTAAGCGGTCGGTCTATAGCAGAGGTTCCCAAACTCTTTTGTTCCATAGACCACTTTCAAAATTTTGCTGGATCCGGTGGACCCCCTGCAGCTACATTACCACTAATTTCTGAACTAAATCTCGAAAAAAAATTAAGATTAGCTCTATAATATATGGAAACTTGCGTTGTTGCTGAGTTTCAACGATAAATTAACAGTTTTCGAAAAAATTGGTTAGAATTGGCACTCGCGATACAGACCTAGTCTAGTGCGAGCGCCGCCGTTTCACTTACAGCATAAAAATATCACCTACCCATCTCTGTAACAATGTGTGCTTTGTAAAATATTATGCATCTGTAACTTCTGTGGTGAAAATAAAGTTATTATTATTATTATTATTATATTATTAATTGATTGCTTGATAGGGTTAATTATTTGAAAATAAAGTCGACTAAACAAATTTTCAATTAAATTATATTTTTGTGATGCGAGTGACTCCATCCTACTTTACTTTCTTGAAATCTACAATGACTCACAGCACAAGAACCAATAAATTCTCACAAATTTTATTCAATTTTCATGCACCCCCGCTTGCGATTGAGGACCCCCATTTTTGGTCATGCCCAACGTAGACCCCCGTCGAGTCTTCCGTGGACCCCTGGGGGTCCACCTGGACCACTTTGGGAACTACTGGTCTATAGCAAGCTTGATGCCATGTGTATTACCGCCTTTACGTCTGTCACAGATAATAAAATATTATTCTATTGCAAACTGCTCGCACATCAAGAGCAACCTCGCTTTCAAATTCTCTCAGTAACGCGTAACGCCCTCTATCGGATCTAAACTGTTACACTAACGCCATCTAGTAACTGTTGAGCGCAACCTCGACCAAGACCGACAAAATATCTAGAATCATAGCGATAAGATAAAACTGCCTTGGTTATTACAATCTTTCGTAACTATAAATAAAACAATGACACAAGAAGGTTACGTGGGTTTTTCGACTAAATCTTCGGTACACAATTTTTAATGTTAGTGGCAAATCAAATCATACATAAGCCTCGACGAGACTGGTTAGATAGTCCAGGGTTGCCTGTTAGGACTGAAATAATGAAATTTATGGACATAAAGTTACCATAAACTATAAACAGAGCGGTAGCTACCCGTGACATACATTTCAGACAATAATGTATTTCTTCTTCATAAAATGATTTCAATCTAACATTAAATATCTCTTTTCTCAATATATGATAGGTAAAAAGAAAGTTTCTGACTGACTCATCACCGCTAACCTAAACCAGATCAACACAAGGAGATGAGGACTTTGCCAAATGCCTTCGGGATTAGAGATAGGGGCCTCGTGCGAAGCCGCGGACTTTAGCTAGTAACTTCATAAACTTAACGATGGAAGTAACAAAATCACACACCTGATCCCTCTCCCTCCAGCCTTTATCGCCAAAATTAAACACCTGTCTCTTTCTAACCAACACTTGCGTGAAAAGGAGAGATGCTTTATTGCCTCTTCAGAATATAGACAATGTCACCTGCTCCCTTGTCATAGACGTCGAATTTATGCCAATAATTAACGATGCTGCTGGCAACCCTAAACATTGTTTATTTATGTAGTGCTGCATTCGCCCGCCAGGAGTCGCATTGCAAATTAAGCGTGAATTTGGAACTTGTTTGTGCGAATGTGTGCTAAGCTAATCGTGGATGTAATGAGAAATTTGCGACATTTCAAGAATCTTACGCAAGGTCTCTGAAAATTGAGTTAGTTTGTAGCCCTGTAAATGTTTTCATGATTTTTGAATCATAATCGACAAAATGTTTCCATACACATCAATGTTCAAGGAGAACCGCGCCAAAGCCGAGACTAAATTTGAATCAAAAATTTAAATGAAATCTTTGTGATGTTTAGGAATATTTAGTTCCTAGTTCCAGTGATGGTCATAGATTAGAGCTAAAAAACAACGACGATAATTGTCTTCACTACATTCTTAGAGAATCGAAAGCGTACTAAGTGCACGCATAACTGCGCAAAATAAGCATTTCGCCAACATTATTAAGATTCAAATTCGCGGCAGAAAGGTTAAGGCTGACAGAAACCCGTGTAAACAAAAATGTAGGCAGCCATGTTGCTAAATTACTCGCAAGTAGGCCGCAATATGTTTGTCAGTTTGCTCCCACACAGCCACTTTACTGTGAACCCTGCGAGCCCATTAACCTACCTCCACTACTCGCTTTCGCTCTTAGAGGTTACGGGGAGGGGGAGACCAGGTTCCGCTGGACTAGTATACACGCGCTCTGAAAATGAGTCTTATCAGACCTCTAGCCTTGTTACGTTTGTAGGTAGGTAGCTTTTGAACTCCCCGCTTCTTTGTAGCGTTTATAAGGCTGGAGTAACTGTCTGGTTAATGGAGGCTTCAAATAGAGCCTAGGCCTGAAATTCGGGGGATGTTGACCTAACGTAACCATCTTAGATGTTGCTATGGTAAATTATACAGATAATAGAATAAGGTTAGAATGATAAGGGTATTAGGTAAGTACTTGGTGAAATACGTCTGAACTAGAACTGTTGTAAACGAAATATCATCCAAATGCTGTCTAAAATACTAAATTGTGCCAACATGACAACAAATCTGTGCAAAATTGGGGTAGTGCTTTGATATGTCAGTCAGTCATTCAGTGGGCGTCGGTCAGCTTTTTGTTTTATGTACACGTATGTTTATCTTATTTAAGATGTTATTGTCATTGTAGTCTTGTAGTACAATATCATTTTTTTTTTTGGGAAATGTGATACATAAACATGAGTAATCAAACAACAGGGCGGAAATGTTCCTCAAAAATATGCCAACGTACATATAGAACATAGTTTGTTACCAAGGGCTTACTTTACACCACTATTTGTATTCTCCATGACGTAATGGAATTGCAGAGTTCTCTAAAGTTCTTATCGTTTCTCAATTTAAAAAAAGTTTAGGTTTAGGTTAGACACTTACATTTCGCACATACAATGTTTCGCAACTGGCCAACTTGTTTGTTTGCGAATAGCATTCCATTGCAACCAAATCTACAACTAGCAGCTCACAACGTTCGTTGCATAAGCCGCGAAGTTGCCACAACTGAGTTCCCAAAAGGTACATATACAGCGTTGAAAAGGTACATTTTGGGATAAAAAGGTACATAAGCATTTTTTTTACTCAACTCTTAACACAGCTTCTAACGCTCTCAGTTTTGCCACAACTGTTTGGCTGCGGTTTATAAAATGTTACACATAGTTTTGGATGAGAACAAAAGGTACGTAAACTGGACCCCATTACACATAACACATTGGAGGCTAAAAAGGTACGTCAAATGTGTAAAATGTACGCTAACGGCAACACTGAGCGCCCGCGAATCGATACTATCGAAATCAACTACGCTGAAATTCCATAGGCATTCTTAACACGTTCCTCCGTCCGTCAATAGTTGTCAGCGGGCGAGGCAAGCGTCTGGGGGTCGTCTGTGCCCCGGCTGCGACCTACATCCACCCGCGACCCCCTGGGGGAGGGGGTATGACGCGCGTCTGCCCCCCAGAGGTAGCTAAGACGAATGGGCTTTCGAGATAACGAGGGCTAGTTCGCGATTAGGAATTTGTCTTTATGTGATAAAAAAACAATGGTAATTTTGAATAGCTTCAGTAGCTTGCAAAGTTGTTTTGATCGGGTGTTGCTTCGGTAGAAATAATCGTCTGTTTGTACCCAAGATGTCTGTCACTAACGAACGTTTCAAGCGTAAAACGTTTTTATACGCGCTAAGTACGTAAAAAAAATGCGTTACTAAAAAGTCAACGAATTAATTTGTATTTAGACTTGCCTTTCACAACTCTTTGTTGACAGTAAATTAAAGGCGTGTCCCGAAATTAAACAAAACAATTTTAACACAGTAATAATGTAAATAAAAAAATAAAAACGACAATAACAACGATAACAACAACATGTACTTACTGAAATTGTAGCGAATTCGGAATAAAAAGGCTTATAAATAATAATAATGTAAAGATTATGCGTATTCAATGTCTCACATTACCCTTCTCTCAATTCCAGGTTGTGGAGACAGTGGTGTGCAAGCCTGAGCCACCCGAGTCGCCCCCGAAGAAAGCCAGGGGTGAGGACTACAGCTACACGCTGTACGTGGACCCATACCTGCCCTACAGAACGCTCTCCGCCTTCAGGCCTTGGGGCAAGAGGGAACCCATCCTCCAGCATCCGGAGAGAGTCGTTCGCGTAGCGGACTGCACTCGGTTCGAGCGGGACTTCCAGCCAAACGTAGCGTTAAAACCGCATACGCCACCAGCGGATGATGTGACGTCGTCCACGTCCCCGCCACCCCATCCTGATCCGGAGCTAGCAGCCAGGCTGCTCGACGCTGAGGCGAGGTTGACTGAACGCGCGCGGCAGCTGGACGAGAGAGAGGCGGAGCTGGTCCGCAGGGAGGCCAGGCTAGAGGCCCGCGAGGCTGAACTCGCGCGACGCGAGGGCCTCAAAGACCCCGATCCGAGCAAGCCCCGACCCAGCGCCTCGCCGCCAAAGCAGGAGGAGGACCCGCCCTGTTGACCGACGCGGGTCATCACGAGGCTCCGCTTCTAGTGACGTGAATAAACGCTGAGTGACATTTGCGTCTACAAAGTACAAAACTTTGAGGTGCTGACCGATTCCGAACGTACTCCGTTCGCTGCACCGTCATGTATATAAAGATCCACTTCTTTTCACTCTTGGGATACTGTTCGACGCGGTTTATCTGGACTTCTACTCTTTATACTTTATACTCTTACATGATTAATATTTTTTGTAGATATTGTGTAGTGCCGAGGCGATATTTTACCAAACAGGAAATAGTAGCAATTACAGACCGTACAGGTCGATCTGATGTACATAATCATATCAAGTACAGTTTACTGAATTTATTTTAGTTATTTTTGTACATTATATTGTACAGTCTTGTAGTCTCTTCGTCGTGCCATCTGCGAGGTATCTGTTACCTTTTCGTAAAACCTCAATCTGCTTTTTCAATAATTAACCGAATACTCACATAAATATAGAAAAATAGTTTTAACACTTACAACCATAAGCATAATTTATACAGGGTTATTGTTAAATTTGTTTGCAATAGGTTGGTTCGTTTTAGTATTTCCAGTGTTGCCGGCAATGCCGGCACGGCGCGGCGCGAGCATTATGAGCCGGCCGCCGGCCGTCAGTGGGTACTTATCGTAAAGTACGTGCTACAGTGCTCAGTATCTAACGTTACTCTGACCTCTTTATATTTTTCTACGCTAAATAACTCTGTATAAAACCTCAACCATACCAAATAATAATAGTAATCGCACTCATACATAAATGGTACCTATGTCACGAAGAAAATTTACATGAAGGGTTGTACGGAGATGAATCGAGGACTCGGCAAGAAGTTTCGGAAATTATAGAAATCATGTTGTGCCTGTCGTCAGCTACACCTTAAGCAGGACCCGAGGCGTGTCCTGGAGCGAACCATGGTGAAAGAGTTCGTTCGCCCGATGACTTCGGGGTCGAGGCCGACAATTTTAAACCTTAAAATATGGGTGTAATCCCACATTCTACCTCATTGTATATAAAAATTATTATATTTGGCTAAACGTAAGGGAAAACTGTTACGTTTTAGATTTATAAATTGTTTTGGAGTCTTTGGAGCAATAATTGGACAAGTCACTGCCTGAAACTACCGACGGGTTATATGTGTAAAGGCTTAAGCCGTCTAAATTGGTTGTTAAGAATAAGGTAACTTAGCAAAGTTCAGGGGCCTTACCATAACGTCTTAATGCGGTTCAATTCAGACTCAGTTCAGGTTTTAGCTGTCATTTTTAGTATGGATTTGACAGTGAGCGAACCTAAACTGGATATGAATTGAATCGCATTAAGACGTCATGGTAAGGCCCCAGTAAGCCTCTTGTAACTTTTAAAGTGATGAAATCAATTGTAGCTTAACGGTGTGTCCGATGTTTCATAAATTTCATTAATTCTTGCTTATTGCTATATGTACAAAAGTCGTTCAGTTTTAATAAGTCAAAGCGACTAAATGATTTAAAAATTGTAGTCTAAAAGTAAACAAAATAATGCCAATAGGTATTAAATCTGACTAACTGTTGCGTGGACCTTTCAGATTCAAAATTCATCAAACGCACCTGCCAATCTGGGGCGATATTGCATAGGCGTTCATCATCTCTTTCTCTCGTTCTCATCAGATATTGGGTGAATAACGCGCATTTCGCATTTGAAGTCCTAAATAAAACTTATCAAAAGTTCAATTTCAAACGGGTATTTTCTCAATTCCGTGTCATTATCAAGCATAAGTTTCCGAAGTATGTGTCAGGTTGTTTTAGGCTAACTATGCGTAAGATACGGAGTTTTGAAAGTATACCAGTCAAATTGTAAGAATAATATTGCTATTGCTACTACGTATTTGATCGTATTTGGTAGGCTTATTGTCTAACTCGCTCGCAATCGCCATCGTGTTCATTTTGACAGTTCTTGTATGAATGTGACAGCTAGCTGATTCCGATGCCAATTGTCAGCCCATACATGTACTGTCAAAATGAACACGATGGCGATTGCGAGCGAGTTAGACAATAACCCTACTGAACTTTCAGAGTTCGGTGACCGCAATCTTTACAGTAACTTGCTGTGACTTATAGTAATTTGTTTAATACGCTGCTGTAGTTTCATTGTGAGATTTTGCAGTGAATGTTGCTCTCCTAAAAGCAAAGCTGAGAAGCTTCGTCCAAGAGTCCATAGTACGTTCAAATCCACTGCAAAAAGTTACTTACTGTCGTAACCTAAGCCTGTCTCATCACTCTGTGTTAAGTTCTGTTATCTTAACTGTCAGTTATCTATGATTCCGTCTCTATTTATTACTACGAAACAGACGTCATCATAGATAACCGACACTTAAGATAGGAACTTAACAGAGAGAGGTGAAAAAGGCCTTAAGAGATGGCTGCATAAAGTCTAGACACATGGAAGCTGTGGAAAATGGTAGTTCTTCTGGCCATTAGGCGGTATTTATTCATTCGCTGTTCTAACCCACATTATACAACGAATAATGAGTAAAATCTGATTTTTTAAGGTTTTTGCATAGTTCACAATTATCTGTGTAGACTTTATGTAATCCATTGTAATTCGAACGCATTAAAGCCTTTCACATTAATTGTATAACCTATGCCAGTAACAGTGCATTTTCTTTAGCCCATAAATATGACTGAGTAAACTTCATTACTTATTTGTAAATATATTTTACCTTGTTACGCTATACGTGTGATTTCCGTATATATATTTTTTCAAATGACACTACGTGTTACATTGTGTAATTATTTTTGTCTATGACTTTGTCTGAGGCGTCACAAAATTAACGGCTCGGCCGCGAGATGGCGTGATCCGCAATCAAATTGTGTGTCATTATTTGTTATACGTTTTGAAAAGTGGAATCAAATTTCGCTATACCTAAGTGAAGCAAAATTTTTATCTTTGGCAAAGCTCAAATGCCACAAATTGTGAAATTTCTAATTTCTTCTTATTAAAGAGTGCTATGTTAAACTGTAGTTGTACTAAAGCTAAGTATCAGTTTTAGGTTAGGCTAAATCTCTAGTCAGAGACATTTTGAGAAAATAATTACCATTTTACTTATTAATAATAATATATTATTACCAAGCGAGTGTAATGAGAATAACTTATTGTTTAAAACATAATTAGTGTTAATTTAGAAACAGACTGTATGTCGTCATTATAAATAATGAACTAAACTTAGCTAAGTTGTACTGAAACTTTTCTGTCAGTGTGGTTGTTACACGTTTTGGTGCTATAATATTTTGGCTTGGCAAATTTAATAGTTTTTTTATTAATTGTAAATATATATTTTAGTATTTATTGGCAACTATTTCTGTTCTTAATTTAGTTTTATTCAAGTGTTTACTGCAATATAAAATTTCTATCTGGGTTTTGCAAATTGAAAAATTGTAAATGGCTTGGCCATTCTGTGAGTCTGTGACTTAACCTAAAATGTATCGCTTTAATTCGTAGGGTAGGTTAATATCCATTGTAACGATGGAAAAGTTTCACAAAAGTCGTCTCATTGTCTTTTTATTGAGAAATATTTTAATGGTGCTAACTAACAAGTATTCTTTTATCATGGAGGTAACTCTTGAAGGTTGTTTTTTATTTCTTAAATATTTTTGTTAGAACTTAAAAGACAGTGAGGGACTTGTATTGTACATTTATGTAACGTATTATTTAAGTACGAAGTGGTACGTGTGCCAGGCTGTTAAATCTAGAACACTAGTGTAAGGCGCGATAAAAACAATTGTCTATGGTTCTTTCGTTAACTGGCAACTCTTAACCTGACACTAATTTTGGCTAAATAGACTTTATACGCAGTACTTAATAGATGTCGCTAGCATCGTATACAACTGAAAACAAATTATTACCATTTACGTAAATTATAATTTATCATCGTAGAATCTGTCACACAATGTGAAGTAAAGTACACAATACATATTTATGAAGGCTCTAATACCTATCGTGATTTTAAAGTAGTATGCCTGCTGAGAATAGTTTCTGTCGCCGATTGTATGTACGTAAATGTTGTGAGTGACTCTAGCGACCAAATGCAGTAAGTACTATCCTTTCGAAATTGATTCTGTTGTAAATGTCACTTAGGTAAAAGGGACTTGACGAAAGAAAAAGACAAAGTTTTTATTGTGATTGGTGATTTGCCAGGGTATATTGTACACCTGTGATCTCAATGAACGTTTGTTGATAAAATACATCAATATTGAAGTAAAATGTGAAAGTCGCAAAATAAAAAAACGAACTTGCTCAACTACTGTCATTTTGGATGGAATGTATGGTTTCAATAATGGTCTTGGGAAACTTAGCGTGCTAGCAGTTGATCGCAAAAAGCATTAGTCCCTTTCTATCTTTCTAGTAAGTTAGTTTGGGCGAGAAGAACGGTTATATATTTTAGGATAATAAGTATGCGTGGGACGCAAAGAATGCTAGCACATTGGTTTTTCAATGGGCATAAGATCAAAGTCTTGTAAGGTAAGTGCCAATATTATAAAAATATAACATTAGATGAATCGTGCCACTACAAGAAAAAAAAAAGTTTTTAGCAAAATAAGAGAATGATATCTTAAATGTATTCAAAAGTTGATATTACTATCTCTGTAGACATTAAACAATTAAAAAACTGAGTGGCACCTCTAAAATGACAGAAGTGAGCACTTGTACAGATAAAAAAACGCTTCTGCCTAAGCTTAATTGTGTTAGGTAGTATTATAAAATTAAATTAGGGTTCCGAATCGGAAACGTTCTTAAAAATGGTCACTGCCTTGTTAGATTTGTTATAATAAAATAAGCAAAAATTTTTAACCCATTGTTTGCAGTATAATTTAAAATGTACGAAAATTTCTATAGCAGCATCCACCCTAGAAAGTAGCGGCATTTACTTTAATATGGCCACACTGACGTTTGACTCAGGTCTCTCTTATTCCACTCTCGTTAGTTATATAAAATGACAGATGAACTGCTTTGGCATTGGGAAACAAGTCCTAGAAGGCAGATTAAAATGAGTTAAAACAGTTCCAGTTCACGCTGTAAAACCTGGAGGTGGATGTTACTTAAGAACGTACAAAGTCATCACAAAACTACTACATTTTAGTTACAAACGAAACTTTTTAGCGGAATGTCTTGCCCACTTTGTAATTAGTCCAAAATTAAATTATTTCTCAAGGCTGTTGCTGTTCTGGCTGTTTAGGCAAATGGTGGCACATTTCTCTTTCGTGCTAGCAACACCAGATGTCATCTGTATGTAAATAAGTTAAGCTAGAGACTCCAATTTAATTCGACGCTATTCAAAGCGATGCCAATGCTGTACCAGTCCACAGAACAGCTAGCACGGGACCACGCGAGAGCCGTGTCGCGCCAGAGATAGACTACCCGTCTTTTTCATACTTTTCGTTCTAGAAAGAGACTGGTATTCTATATCTCGCGCGACACAGCTCTTGCGTGGCCTTGTGATAGCCGTGCAGTCGCACGATGTTAGAAGTAGACTGAGCGACTGCTTACTATAGCGTCTAGCTTCATACCAGTCTCCAGTTTTATTAGGTGTTATGGAGTATTGTTTGTAACATTGAGTCTTCTGTCCGTTGTCGCTAGATGTCTCTAGTGAAGAATACAAGTCAACTTGAGGCTCCATCTGTTGAACGATAATGGTAATAAGTCCTCTAGTACGTTATATCAGTAGCGACATCTACCTTATGTTTGACAGCAAACTCATTTTAGACTTTATATTATTTTTGCGACTGTAACAATAAATTATTTAAATTTGACTTTCAACCTTTTTTTATTATGAATTGTGTGTGTTTATCAGAAATTTGTATTTTAACTTCACTTAGAACGCATTTGCATTGGATACAAAATGGTAAAAATCTGATTCGTTGCTATCGTAATGCCGTATCTATTGCCGACGAGAAGTTGCAATTGCGACCTTACGCCGACGATATAAGACGTAAATGCATACGGCATGCGATGAATACCAATCAGTGCAATATTTTTGATATCTATTATCAAAATTAGAGTTGGTTGGTTCAAAATTTCTGACTAAATTAAAATTCGCTCGTATATTCGGACAGAAAATTTGAACCACGTGGCTATAAGGTTTCAACGTCCCTAGACGTGCTCAAAAAAAGTAAACGAACTCGCAGAAGAGGTTAGCAGTCTATGACTTCGCATGTTTGAAAAAAAAACTATTTGACAACACAAGTTCTAGTTTTTGAGCGATTTTGAGGGCTTGAAACCTAAGTCACTAAGTACCCTATAGTCCCCGTATATTTTACTGTAAAGCCAAATCTATAACTAGAGGTGACACGAGCAGATTGTATATTGTAAAGTACCTGATAGATTAGAAGTAAGGTAAATGGTTCTGTTATGGCACACACATGCTCGTAATGTGGTTCGAAGTGTGTTTTTACTTGAAAAAAATGCTTATACCTTGTGGAGCAATAAAATGAAATGATTTCCAAACAGTGTTTCATTACAATTTACAATAAAACCGAGATATTTTTTTATATGCATAATCTATTAGAGGGGGGAAACGAGCAGACGGGTCACCTGATGGAAAGTAATCAACATCGCCCAGGGACACCTGCAAGACGTGGGGAATCACAGGTGCGTTGCCGGCCCTTTCAAGAACAGGGGGGAACAGGAAGTGGACAAATTAATTGCCAATGCAACAAACAACTTTTTTTTTTACTTACATACCATGTTCTAGATGACACAAAAATAGGCCAAGTCCGTTATTCAAGTCGCAATTTTATTTTATTGTAATTTTTACCCGACTACGGCAAACCCGAAGGTGGGTTACGATTTTATCATAGACTAGTTGTTGCCCGCAAGGCCGCAATTTGTTTGTTTTATGGTAAACTAGCTTCTACCCGCGACTTCGTCCGCGTAGAATTAGCAATTGACATGTTTCTCACTATCCCGCGGGAACTGCAATTTTCCGGGATAAAAAGTAGCCATGTTTCCAAATTTTATCCAAATCCGTCCAGTCGTTTCAGCGTGAAGAAGTAACAAACATACACACCCACTCACATCGTCTCATCGTCACAAACTTGTCTTCAGGATAAATCATTTTAAATATTAAACGTGTCACACGTTTAGTGGCGCCACCTTTCAGAGAGTAGCTGAACTACTTTGTAAAAGACTAAAATAACTACTACACCATACGACTATTGACTATATTAAGTATGTATAAATTTGTAGGTCTTTAAATAAAGTGAAATGAGTGCTTAATAATTTATTTTATAAGTATGAAACAAACAACCTCCAAAGCAGACGATAAACTTACGGCCCTGATGACGTCGAAATTTAAAATTACTACTTCTGATGTAAATGCACTGTATTTTTCTTGAAAATGTAAGAAAAAAAGACCTATTGATTTATTTTGATGACTCTTATGTCACCTTAAGTTTCTTTATATAGATGATTTTGTGGACAGCCCACACAACCAAAATGGTGGCAACCAATTCTTATTTTTCCTTACACAAGTAACTAACTGAAAGTTAAGTACATTAAATACACTTCGACCAAAATTGTTGCATGAGACTAGCCATCTACAATTTAGTCCTGTTTATAATTTAGACGTGTTCTGGAATCCCTTGCGGTACATGGTGATGACGACTGCGCCTCCGAGCCCCAGGTTGTGCTGCAGAGCTATGCGCGCGTTGGCCACCTGAAAAAAAAAAGAAAAATAAGTTAGGTTGACAACAATACTTTCAGTACCCGGCCATAAAAGATTGCACATCAGTCTTCTCGGCAAATTACAATTTCATTTTGAATTGATTTACTTCTAACGATCCCTGACGGAAACTCAACTATTTACGCAATTATTTAGCCCAGTGTCTCTCGAGGTAATTCAGCTACTCGCTAAAAGATGGCGCCACCAAACACGATCGTGAGTATTACCCGTTTACCCGTAACGTAGGTTTAGAGCTCCCTTACCAAAGACCAGATTCGCTTTCGCAAAACGTTTCCCTGCCTTCATGCCCTTACGTACTTATAACGCGACTTGTAAAGTCCACGGTTGCAGCGCTGCACGACAGGTAGACTCATACTTATTGTAAGAAAATGGCTTGCGTCCTTGTCATACGATGATACGGAGGCTCTACTTCGCGTCAACTCCTAACAACATACATGAACATACATACAAACACACATACACGCACACACACAGACATACACACACGCGCACAAGTTCTTAAAGCTGTTTTTTTTTGCTTTTGTGTTTCGCTCCTATTTTTATTAATTTTATTTTTATGTTTAGTTTGAAATTAACTACCTTAACTTCTAACTGACGTCTACTAACCACTGTAAGTTAATTTGTCTTGTATAGTGCACTCCAAGGTCCTAAGATACATGCTCTGCCTAGTTTGGGGTCTGCCAGACAATCGTTTTTGTATACTGCTGATGTATTTTTTACGAAATAAATTTATTCTTATTCTATTCTTATTCTTTAATTTCATAAGCAAATATAGGTCGAGTTTAATGTATCTACTACCATTTTTGTTCGTGTCGTTATTCTACGAGTTTACAAAGCATCAAGTTCTTTTCCAGTCGTATTTCTGCAAGTTCAACACGGGTATCTTCATCTGTCGCTCATTAAAGGTACCTACATAAGATAGGTATTATTATTAATGTTGTCAAATGCCATCCCTCGTCACGATCATAACGGCAATGACATGTGCTGATCGAGTGGATTATCTGATAGTTGATAGTTTATCTTACCACATCGGCAAATCGAAGTCCAATTGCTATCTCTTTATAGCCGGATAACAAAGATCAAGATTTATTGGTGGAATAAACATTAATTGTTTAGCCACAAAAACCCACAAAACAAATGGTGCCACACGGTAGGTTTTTTTTATGAATTAGGATAGCAAATCAAGCCGTGGTAGCCAAGTGGTTTGACCTACGGCCTCTCAAGCAGAGGGTCGCGGGTTCGAATAACGGGCTCGCACCTGAGTTTTACGGAATTTATCTGGGATATCTCATGGGATACCATGAGCTTTTCGGTGAAGGAAAACACTACACTATTACTATACTATAGCTCTCATTGAGAGAGGCGGCCTGTGTCCAGCACAAAGTGACTGTAGATGAATTATTTTTAGATGTGACCGGCTGTGGCGGCTGCGGCTGTATCTCCATGCCGAAATACCTACAATCCGTGAGCTATTAGAATTAGAATGTCTTTTATTGAATCAGGCGTGGTCCATTTTAATGAACTTAAAATATTTACCTTGCTACTCCGCTACTCACTTGCAAGATAACCAAGCCTGTGCGAAATATATTTTTTGCATGCAAACCCTCCCTCCACTACTGCCACATAAATAAATAAATAAATATCATGGGACAAATTACACCTATTGACCCAGTCCCAAACTAAGCAAAGCTTGTACTATGGGTACCAGGCAACGGATAAACATAAATCCATAATGTAGATAAATACATACTTAAATACATATATAACACATAAGTAACATCTTCTTGAGGTGCCATCTCCTACCGGAGGTCGGCTATCATCAGCGCTAGCTTTACTTTTGACACAGCAGCTCGGAACAGTGAGCTTGTGCTAAGGTTGAACCATGTCCGGAGATTCCTAAGCCACGAAGTACGCCTTCTTCCGGGTGGTCGCTTTCCCTGGATTTTCCCCTGCATGATGAGTTGAAGCAGGTCGTATTTATCACTACGCATTATGTGACCAAAGTACTGCAGCTTGCGTTTCTTGACAGTTTTCATGATCTCTACCTCTTTGTTCACCATAAGTAACATAATTACACATAATAAATGTGTTTTATGTGGCAGAAGTGGAGGGAAGGTTTGCATGCAAAACATATATTATTTCGCACAGGCTTGGTTATCTTGCACGTGAGTAGCGGAGTAGCAAGGTAAATATTTTATGTTTATCAGAATGTGATTCGTTTGCCTTATTACTATCTCCCTCACTCGGCCGATTCAAGTATCGAACTCAAAAGAGTGAGCGAGACAACAAGACAAACCCGAATGGCATGGCATTCAAAATTCGAGCTCGCGGTCTGTACTTTACAGCATTGTAGGATTAGCAAGCGAGATGATGGTAGCTATCCGGACAGACTAGACGTACCACACGCAGGGTTCTCTATCGTTTGCCCGAATTTCATTTGCCATAAATGTATTGTTTGCCATAATGATCATTTGCCATACTCTTTTTTCTCTTTATATGTTAATTATTCAGGATTGTTATGAAACAAACCTAACCTAACCTATAGAGTTCTACAGGATTGCCATTACAATGCTCCTGAAAAAATTACGGTTTCAGAGAAAAATAGAGTTATGGCAAATGATCATTATGGCAAACATTACATTATGGCATATAAAATTCGGGCAAAAGAGGGGCACCAAAATACGAGTGTTACCTACGGAAGACATTAAGGCTGGCAAAGATGTATTGATTGTATCCCTCGCTTTAGTTTCTAGATCGAAGACAGAAAAAAAAATAAGACAGTAATCCTTTGTTAGTAAAGCCTTTGTTAATCTGACCTGTCTGTCGCCAGCTTCTCCTCGCAGCTGCCACACCAGCTCGGCACACTGCGCCAGCCCGGTGGCTCCCAGAGGATGGCCCTTGGCGATCAGCCCTCCACTCGGGTTCACCACCACGCGCCCACCGTACGTATTGTCTCCAGCATCAATGAACTTCCCCGCTTCCCCCACCCCGCACAACTGTAAGCCTTCGTATGTGATCATCTCATTGGCAGCGAAGCAATCGTGAAGCTCAACCACGTCCACTTCCTTGGGCGATATACCAGTCTTCTCATAAAGGCGTTTGGCTGCGAGCCCGGTCATGTCGTACCCGGCAATCTTCATCAAACTGTTCTCGGCGAAGAGTCCCGGAGTATCTGTCGCCATCTCCATTCCGATGATTTCAACAGCTTTACTTTGTAGTCCTAAACGTATCACAGCTTCTTCGGACATGAGCACGGCTGCACCCGCGCCGTCGCTGGTGGGACAGCATTCCAGCTTGGTCAGAGGACCATAGATCCTCCTTGAGTTGAGAATCTCCTCCACGGTATACTCCCTGGTGCTCTGTGCCCGCGGGTTCTTCATCCCGTGTCTATGATTCTTCGCTGCTATCTTAGCTAGATGCACTTCAGTTGTTCCGTATTTCTTCATGTGTTCGATGCCAGCGTTACCAAAATACTGAGGAGTTAACGGGCCTTTTACGAGGCCTATGATTTGGTCCATCTTTTTGTCGTGCAATCCCAGAGGATCAGCTCTGTCCTTGTAGGCACCGTTGCCGAGTGGGCCAGGCGCCATCTTTTCAAAACCAACAGCAAGCATTATGTCGCCTATGCCGCCTTCAATCAATTGTTTGCAGAGGAAAATAGCGTTGGAGCCGGAGGAGCAGTTGTTGTTGACGTTATAGATGGGGATGCCGGTCATGCCAACTTGGTACAGCACGCGTTGACCGCTGGTAGAGTCTCCGAACACGTAGCCACAGACGGCTTGCTGGATCTTGTCGTATTTGATGCCGGCGTCGGCCAGCGCCGCTTCCACCGCCTCCTTCCCCATCTCTGGGTAATCCCGGTCAGCACTTGGCTTCAGGAACTTCGTCATGCCAACTCCTACAACGAACACTTTTCTCGGCATCTTGGGAAATGTATTTTTATTTGGAAAACAAAACACTGTTAGCAATAGCGCGCGTCAGTAGCGAGTGATATTGTCTTCACATTACATACTGTCTTTAAAGTAGTGATTGTAGAATAATATTTTGTTTCCCTTCTTATATAATAGTGCACGAAGCATTTTTATCAAAAAGATAGTGACGTTACCTATTTTGCTAACTCACTGTTATCGTCACAACTCTAGATAATAGCCAACCAGTTATCTTATCTACACACAAGTGAAATTAACATTGTTGTTCATACTTTCGGTCCCCAATGCATTACAAACAACTTCCATGAAGAATAAAAGACCATGTTTACTTAGAAGTAGATATCTATATTCAAATTCTTCACCATAAATTAAAATAGGATACACAACAATACCGTTCTAAACTAACTAGTCAACATCACTATCAAACTATTGTTTTAATTCTTAAAATACACTTCTGAAAATTACACGCCCTCTGTATTCACGGCATTGACGCAGAAGCGAGATCGCGCGAAGAGTGACACGCCTCTGTTGAAAGGAGTGAGCGAAGCAAGCGAAACGTCGACGCAGCCTTCCTTCACGTCTCGAAGCAGGGCCGCTACTTTATCGCTTACTCGCGGGAAGGGACGTCGCATCTTGTAGTCAGGATCTTGACAACTTCCATGCTTCACTAAAGATTCTTCATTCTGAACACTGTTGTTATAGTTACTGTTTAGGTACGGAAAGTTTTCAAGGGTTCTGTTCTTGTCACGGTCTTCGTAGGTGTCTCTTAAGTTCTGACGCGGCAGTAGATATTCTTCCGTTACCACGTCTTTGCTCGGGTACATGTACCATGAGCTCACGAAGCCGGGACGAAGAGTGACAACTATTAAAAAAAATATATACGCAGGGAACATCTTCGAGCTTACAGTGTGGAGGCTGTCAATAATGTCATTTTCAAATCGAAGTTTGCCAAGTTTTTTTCTTGGCGTTTCATTCAGCTGTAACGGCCAGTTACTTTTCATGATAATCGGTGAGGTTTATTCAAGATTTTTAAGTAGTTACCTAAGTTCTTGGAGCCTAAGTTTTAATTCTGCTTACTTAAGTTGCTTTTGTTGGTATACGTAATTCTTTAATGCTCTCATCTCTTAAGATTCCCTTTTGCTATCGACTAAAATATGTATTAAATTTTTTGTGTCGATAGATAGAAACTTAAATCACCACAAAACATACATGGCCCAAAACAACATTGACAAATTAACAAAAGTACTGTATAAGCCTGTATAAGCAGTGTAGGGGGAATGTTTAAAAAACTATATAATATAATACCTACTGCAAATCCTCCGTCCCCTAGCCTTGCACCGTTTCTTAAATGGTCTAAGGGTTCAGAATGCTGAAGCTGCCCAATACTTATCATTAGGTACTAAAATGGGTTACTAACCTGTCTGTCGCCAGCTTCTCCGCGCAGCTGCCACACCAGCTCGGCACACTGCGCCAGCCCGGTGGCTCCCAGAGGATGCCCCTTGGCGATCAGCCCTCCACTCGGGTTCACCACCACGCGCCCTCCGTACGTGTTGTCACCATCGTCTATGAACTTGCCCGCCTGCCCCACTTCGCACAGCTGCAGACCCTCGTACGTAAACATCTCAGTAGTCGCAAAGCAATCGTGCAGCTCGACAACGTTCACCTCCTTCGGAGACACCTTCGTTTTCTCGTACAGACGCTTCGCGGCTAAAGCCGTCATGTCGTAACCTGCGACTTTCAACAGACTCTTCTCCGTAAAAACTTCTGCTGTGTCCGTGGCCATTTCCATGCCGAGGATCTCAACAGCTTTATTTTGGAGTCCGAAACGAACAACGGCTCTTTCCGACATGAGCACGGCTGCGCCACCGCCGTCACTCGTCGGGCAGCATGCCAACTTCGTCAACGGTCCAAAGATCTTCCTCGAGCTAAGTACCTCCTCGACGGTGTACTCTTTAGCGCCTTGTGCGCGTGGGTTCTTCGCGCCGTGTCTGTGATTCTTCGCCGCTACCTTAGCTACATGCAGTTCCGTCGTGCCGTATTTCTTCATGTACTCGATGCCTGCGTTTCCGAAGAACTGGGGAGTCATAGGTGCTTTCGCCATGCCGGCCAATTCGACCATTTTGGCGGTGTGCTTGTCTAGGGGGTGTGTGCGGTCGTTGTAGGGAGTCCCGCCGAGTGCTCCGGGGGCCATTTTCTCGAAGCCGACGGCGAGGACGACGTCTGAGATGCCTCCTTCGACGAGTTGTTTGGCGAGAAAGAGCGCGCTAGAGCCGGTGGCACAGTTGTTGTTGACGTTGTAGATTGGGATGCCGGTCATGCCGACCTGGTACAGCACGCGTTGACCGCATGTGGAGTCTCCTCTGGCGTACCCGCAAACAGCTTGCTGCACTATATCGTATTTGATACCAGCGTCAGCTAGCGCCGCCTCCACAGCTTCCTTCCCCATCTCGGGATAGTCGCGGTCGGGGCTGGGCTTGGTGAACTTCGTCATCCCGACGCCTACGACGAACACTTTTTGTATCATTTTTACGATTTATTTGAACAAAATAATAACGCACGTGTATTGTATTGTGTCAGCGCGAAATAACACTACCGAATAAATAAAAGCGGGCGCTTATAAATAGCAGGTGCGATATTATGTTATTGATATTAGCAGCCGGTTATCGCTCTGCAAAGAACTCGAGTGTGGTTGAATCAAAGGGCAATGTGTTTTTCATTTAAATAAAAGTACCTACTTTCATTGAAAGGTTTACCTATTTTACATGTAAAAAGTACAAAGTTTCAAATTGGTTTGGGAGATAAGTCATATTATCCCAAATTGATGCCGTCTGTTACAAGTAAAGTAAGCGTTTTTGATAAGATATAAAACGTTCGGAATCTGCTTATGCATTTCCATTGGACGTAGCAGAGGCACCCAACTAAGTAAGTAGCTACTTTGGTATTGGCAATCTAGTAGTTCTCTGAATTAAAACGCTGACCATTTTGACTGTATGTAAACCCCCCTTTTCTAATAACTTGTTCAATCTGTTTTTTAAGAGAACTAGTTAGCATGCGAGTTCAAAAACACATCATAGGTCAGTATTATATAAGTATTTCTGCCGGTAGGTACATTTTAACAACTTTATTTGTCGGTTAGCTGTGTGTGGCTTAAATTATCTTCTGGTTGTAAATGGCGTAAGTTTCCTTATCAAAGGAATTTATTGAGTTCATTACGCCTGATATACCTACCTAATATAAATAGGTACCTAGTATTCTCCAAGTGCAAATGTTTTTAACGTATTTAAATCGTAAGAGAATACTTGAGTAACCACACCGAATTGCAACCGACTGGGCTTCTTTGCAACACCTACCTAACAACGTCGAAGTACAATAAAGATGGTTAGGCAAAAACTTTTTCTTCTTCAGCCTGAGGTTTCCCATTGTTGGGCATTGGACTCTTCATGAGCACGCCAAGATTGGCAGCGCCACTTGCGGATCTAAACGGCAACAAACAGTTCTCAGCCTCTAGTGTAAGTAGTCTAGTCACACAAGGAAATGTCTAACGCGTTCACGTAAACATCTTGATTTCTAAACGTCTCAATTACTATGGAAGGCTTTATTAATTGATCTGAGCTATGGAATAATTGGCAGCGCCACTTACGGATCCAAATGGCAACAAACAGTTTCCATTGTGTTTGATTTGACATTTTAACGTAAACGCGATCGAGACTTATTTTGTGACCGAAAACTTACACTAAGCATACTGGTTGTTATAGTTGTTATTCTGTGAATCAGAAGATGGACTTTAGCACCCAAGTCCACTTCGAAGTGATAATAACTTGATAATATTTAACAGAATATACATATTATGTTTATGTTATGCTATGTTCATAAATGTACCTAGATATGTATAAAAACAGTTAGGTAGGCGATATAGATAAGTCTGCTACTTACTAATAATACTAAATAATAAGTTGAGTTGGATACATGGAACGCTGTCATAGTGAACTTAACGCCATGTCGTCAAACAAATGTCAATAATATATTGACATTGCTATTTTGCGACAAGGTTCTATCGTGGTTCAACAATTAAAGACCGCGAGTGTACGGTCCGTACGGTCGCCCAAATAAGTGGTCTACCACTTTTCATCCAACTTCCTATCGAATGAAAATGTCGCTAAAGTCGAACTTTCAAGTTGACAGCCTGTCTTATCGACGTTATGTATTGTGACGTGTCTGGCGTATGGTACGTCTCTTGTATTTGGCGTGGAGGCGATAAGGTTAATATTACGAGCATTTTAAAAATATAAATAAAGTTTTATCGTAAGCAATGGTTCGAACCGAACATTCATTCATTCTTTTATTCAAAGATTCGTTCATCGCTCTTTTCTCCATCTCTCACTCAAGTGATACAATCTCTGTATGTACATATTAAATATTCATTTAAAATTATTAAAACACCTCTTGCGAATCCAGTGTTATTATTTTATGTTACTAACACAATCTCGAACGCATTTGCAAAGTCAAAACACGATGAGAACAGCTGGTCGCCGATTCGCGCCACCAGAAGCGTTGCCAATTCGTTCATTGCATTGACTTAAGATAAACAACTAGACTCCCAATCGCAAACAAAAGTGCCTCAAGAAACGTCCGAGCGGCGTTGTCTATGTATTGTGTGTGTCAACACATCAACTTACACAGATAACATTAACACATTCGTTCAAATTAACACCTTATTCCGTGGCAGTAATGTTCAATGTCAGTTGCATGCGATCGTGAGAAGTAATAACACGACGCCACGCGCTGGAAACCTGTCTGTCTCTTGTTCTCAAGCGTTTGAGATTACGGTGCGAAAGAGACATGTACATTGTTATCGAAGCGCGGTCGAAACACGACTGAACCAAAACTCTGCACAATAGACGCGTCGTGCAGTCTTTTGCTTCCGACAGTTTTTGAGCGTGATTGTGAGTCTAGTTGTTTATCTTAAGTCAATGGTTCATTGTAATTAGATGACACGTCAACGTGTGTGTAAGACCAGTCTCTCGAGTAAGTTCATCGTCATCATCTAGGCCTCTAAATCTATGACAGATGATTTAAGCATTGTCAGCGGCACTTTCGTTGATGACTATACAAGCCTATGCGGGTGCGGCATATCCAACCCCACAGCGGGGATGTGAAAGCGACCGAGTTCCAAGGGACGACCGCACCCGCACATGGTCTGGTCCTATTAAGTTATCACAACTACTACAACAACTAACCTAACCTAACCTAAATTTAATTTCAGATACAAGCTTTTTTGCTAACTGTATTTTTTGTTGACTGTACTTGCATTGTCATCCGTTGTAAATAATGTGAACCAAACTTTAAGACAATCGGACCAACCGTTGAAAAGTTTCCTCTTGCGGAGACGGTCCTAGCTGGACCACCAGTTTTTTTTTTTTTTTGTATAAGAGGGGGCAAACGAGCAGACGGGTCACCTGATGGAAAGTAATCACCATCGCCCATGGACACCTGCAAGACTTGGGGAATCACAGGTGCGTTGCCGACCCTTTCAAGAACTACGAAGATTTTACTACGGTTATTGTATTGTCATCTGACTTACACAAGTACGCAAAATTTCAGCTCAATCGGATGAAGATATCTGCTTCAAAATTGCAACAAGTACAACAAGTATGCTTAGTGTAAGTTTTCGGTCACGAAATACGTCTCGAACTCTCGAACGCGTTTGCGCTAAAATGTCAAATACTATGAGAACAGTTTGTTGTCGTTTCGATCCGCAAGTGGCGCTGCCAATATTCCATAGTAATTGAGACGTTTACGTGAACACGTTCGATACGTTTTTATAAGCGAAAACTTACACTAGAGGCTTTCTCATAGTTTTTGACAGTTTGCAAACACATTCGAGACGTATTATTTCGTGACCGAAAACTTAGGGGGGCGATGGGGCGACGGCCCAGGACCTCTACTTCTACTGGCGTCCCTCTGACCATCGGCTAACGATGCCGTTGGACCAGACCTAAACTTGGAGCATGTCGATTAAAACAATAAGGATCCTATGAGCATTAAGACTGATAAGGTTGCATTATATAGCTTTACCGAGGCTTTAGCTATTTTTTATTGACTGCACTTGCATTGCCATCACCAAATGTACAACTTCAAGTCAATCACTATAAACTATAACCATGATGTCCACTAAGCTCACTATTTGGATCCCCCAGATACAAAAATTACCTTTGTACCTACCTCGCAGATAACCAAGTTTGGTAACCAGCAGTCAAGAAGGAAGAAATTTTCTTCCCAGATAACTGGTTTTTTAACGGGAAAGATTTGTTCCCCGTACATAACTATAAAGTAAAATAAAGACTATTTCTAAATTAAAACAAACATGTTCGCGGCTTAGGAGTGGCCCAATGGCTACCCCCGCCGCACCTGTACCAGTGCTGGTTATGCAAGTAGGTTATCGTGCCGGAAAAAAACTTTCCCGTTAAAAAACTAGTTATCTGGGAAGAAAATTTATTTAATTTAATTTAAGTAGACATTAAATAACGCTTGTTCTAACTTTTTGATTAGACTGCATGTATACCTACTCTTGTTGTTTAGTTCTTTAACATCCACCAAACATTCTTAGTGCTCATATTTACCTAAAGTAAAAATTTCTCTATAAAACTTTTATTAACAAAATAGTACCACATAAAATATCCAGGGAATGATAACATTAATTTATTGACTTAACTATAATAATATTTCATTGCACCTAAACTACGTGCATAATGATCGTATGATTTTGTGAATCGCGTCATGGTATTGATTTAAGGTTATAAATAGTTATAAAATATTTATAAACTGCTAATTATTTAAATGCCCAAGACCTGAAGATCCGTAACCAAGAGAAGTAGAATCTAGATTTGACCGGTTTCAACCAGTATTTTACAGTTTGGAGCGGATCTGCTCTATCCTGCCCGAGGCCTGGCGCTGTAGGTCTGTGAGCTTCATAGCAAGCCCCATGTTACCTTGGATCTTGATTTTACCCTGGAAGAAGGCCTTTTGGGGGTTAAGTTTTCCTGAAATTAGATCGACAACGTCTTTGTCGTTGACAGTGAAGGTTACATCAGGTTTTTCCTTGCCGTTGTATGTGACCTTGCCTCTGCCTTCTTTGGCGTTAATAACCCAATATCCTTCGGCTCCGTTGGCGCCTTTGACCTTGAATCCGTAGATGCCTCTGACTTTTTCAATGAGTTTTTCTTTGTCAGTAGCCATAGCTTCTTCGAGAACCTTCAGGTATTTGAAGACCTCGAATTCCTCGGGGTTGCTGGAGATGGCGGCGACGCTGTTGGGCGTCGCATTCTGGAATCCCTTGCGATACATAGTGATGACGACTGCCCCTCCAAGTCCCAAGTTATGCTGAAGTGCGATGCGGGCGCGCGGTACCTGGAAAGAGATACAGATCTCTTTGAAATGTAAATATATACTTTACTTACGTACATTCATAAATCACGTCTTAATCCCTTACGGAGTAGACAGAGCGTAAGGTAGCATGACCTATAATGATCACGTTTAGCATGATTGTGGGCGTAGGTGGGGAATCAAAATAGTGATGGGTTGCTAGCCACATCACCTATAACATGATACCCAAATACCCATAGGACTTATCTTAGCACTGCTTACGCTGTGTTCCGGCGAAGAGAGTAAGACAGAAGAAATGACTAGTAACTACATTAGGTATTATACTGTACTTTAGGAGACACATGGGAGTTAACAATGTAATTTTGTTTGGAATTGTTCGTTTGAGTACAGTAATGCGACTTGAGTCAATCTATCAGTTTAATACCTACGTTAAATCATAATGGGTAAAGTACTAACGGATAAAGGAACTAACTATTGTCCTACTTTTTGTCCGTAATAAAATAATTAAAAAGCTGCTCACACGTTTTACGAGGTATAGGTACTATGTAACAGTATTAATGACGCTCTGAAGACATGCATAATTTATATTGATTAAGTAAATAAGAATTAATTAAAAATGTTCTTCAAGTATTACAAGCTGTTTCACTACAATTATCATCCATCCTTTGTGTATAGCAAATTTCCTATCCGATTAGGAATGGCGGACAACAGAGCAGTCAAAACTATCTCCGCGTGGATCCCGCGACAAAATAGGGCCAGAGGAAGACCCGGGACGCGATGGAAGGACTGTAAAGGAGAATCTGAAACGCATAGGCAAGAAAACATCCTTTGTTCCTCGCAGATAGCCAAATTAGCTAACCAGCAGCCAAGAAGGAAGATTTTTTCTTCCCAGATAGATAAGTAGATAACTGTTTTTTTTTAACGGGAAAGATATGTTCTCCGTACATATAAATATAAGGCAAAATAAAGACTATTATTTCTAAATTAAAACAACTAGGTTCGCTTCTTAGGGGTGGCCTAAACCTAAACCTAAACCTAAACCGCACCTAAACCTAAATTAATCCAAATTAATCATCCTACATCGGTTTTACCAGTGCCGGATATGTAACGTGGTTATCGTACGGGAAAAAAAAAATCCCGTTAAAAAACCAGTTATCTGGGAAGAAAATTTCTTCCTTCTTGGCTGCTGGTTAACTTGGTTATCTGCGCTGCGAGGAAAAAAGCGAAAACATCTTGGAAAAGGGAGGCCAATAGAGCAAAATGGTGGAAAAGAGCCAACGGGAGGGAAAGAGAAATACTAGGGAATGGGTTGCGATTCGAACAAACATAAATTACAATTGAAATAAAATCTTGTAAATGCACGGGTAACAAACCGAAACTAGTCGGGCTTAATCGTGAATTGGTTTAAATTAAATAATACGAGAAATAGGAACCAGACCAGAAAGAGGTCAACGACTTTGGTCAACGGTTTTAAAATTATGGAAAAAACCGTCCGTAGCACCAACGCTACTATATAATGACCGGTTACGTAAGTTTATTTCAAATTAGGTACGTTCTGCGTTTAAATATACAATGGAACAAAATAAATTCTAAGACTTTGGCCGCTTCAGCGTAGGAAGCCGGTCAAAGCTCAGGGGCAAGACACGAGCTAGCTTCAATGTTGCCTTGCCAATGTTTTATGGGGCGATAATTGTTTGCCTCGTATGTAAACGAGTGCCATACCAAGTTTTCAAGTATGTTATTTAAGGCGAAGGGATAGGCAAAAGCTCATAAATTGGTTGTTTTTGTGCATGTTTTATGGCGATAATACACAATTTGGAGTTTTGAAAACTGCACATTCTATAAAACATGTCTTGAATTAGAATTCACCGGTGAAAACATATTCCTTAATGTCGTAGTTAGTACAAAAATTCGTTTGCTCTAAGAGTCTCGAAAATATTTTGTGCACGGTTTGCTCGGGTGAAACCAATCTGTTTGCTACCAATCTCGACGAGGTCACTCTAGTAACTCATAATTAAAATTCCACGGTGCGTTTGCTTCAATTAGCCAACAAATAAGGCTTTAGAGAGTAGTACTGCCCTGATCCTGTGAAAAGGGCGAACGCAATATTTGCCCGCACATTCAATCAGGCGCTTTTCAATGTACAAAAAAATTCGGAAACCAAAAAAATGTTAAAAAGATAATACAATGAAATAAATTATTAAGATAAAACCAAAAATGTTCATAAAAAAATAATAAAAAAATAATAGATAAATAAATAAAAAAATAATTTAGATAAGACGTATGAAAATAATAAGGAAAAAGCAACGTTGCATGTTCGCTCGGTGGCGGCAGTGCGTAAGCGACGCGACGTTGCCAATATTCGCTTCGCGTTTTTTCATATTGGTTTGGCTAAGCATGTTGTTTGAGTCACAGAATAGGCGCAAAACAGTGCTTCAAAAAGTCGTACTCGTTCGCTTCGCACGTATAATACCTATATTAAGTTAAAAGTTATTATTTTCAATCCGTTTTTTGGGAACTTAGTGGCAGGTTGGTTTGATACTTACTTGCTGTTTAGCGAACAAGCATGGGAAATAGGATTTTGGTTGGAATTACTGCATGAAAAATTTTGATAATGAGGCAAGTAGTACTCCAATGTATAGTCTATCATTAGAAAGAAAAAAAAAAGATATCTGAAGGTCAAAGTGGTTCCCAAACATGGATCCGTTATCAAAATAAAAAAGACCGCCATATTGAAATCTTTAGTTTTTCGACCGATTAATTTCAAAATCGATATCTGAGGATCCGAGTTGTCTCCAAACACGTATCCGTTATCAGAAATGACAAAAGTGGCCGCTATTTTGAAATCTTTAAGTTTTGGGCCGATTATTTTCAAAATCGATATCTGAGGGTCCTAGTGGTCGTCAAACACAAATCTGCTACCGAAAATGAAAAAACTGGCCGCCATTTTGAATTCTTTACTTTTTGGACCGAATATTTTCAAAATCGATATCTAAGGGTCCGAGTGGTCGTGAAACACAAATCTGCTATCAAAAATGAAAAAACTGGCCGCCATTTTGAAATCTTTAGTTTACCGACCGATTGATTTCAAAATCGCTATCTGAGAATCCGAGTTGTCTCCAAACACGTATCCATTATCAAAAATGACAAAAGTGGCCGCCATTTTGAAATCTTTAGTTTTTGGACCGATTATTTTCAAAACTGATATCTGAGGGTCCGAGAGGTCCCCAAACATAAATCCGTTATCAAAAATGAAAAAAGTGGCCGTCATTTTGAAATCTTTAAGTTTTGGGCCGATTATTTTCAAAATCGATATCTGAGGGTCCGAGTGGTTGTCAAACACAAATCTGCTACAGAAAATGAAAAAACTGGCCACCATTTTGAATTCTTTACTTTCTAGACCAATTGTTTTCAAAATCGATATCTGAGGATCTGACTGGTCCCCAAACATGAATCCGTTTTTAAAAATTAAAAAAGTGGCCGCCATTTTGAAATCTTTAAGTTTTGGACCGAATATTATCAAAATCGATATCTAAGGGTTCGAGAGGTCGTGAAACACAAATCTGCTATCAAAAATGAAAAAACTGGCCGCCATTTTGAAATCTTTAGTTTACCGACCGATTGATTTCAAAATCGATATCTGAGAATCCGAGTTGTCTCCAAACACGTATCCGTTATCAAAAATGACAAAAGTGGCCGCCATTTTGAAATCTTTAGTTTTTGGACCGATTATTTTCAAAACCGATATCTGAGGGTTCAAGAGCTCCCCAAACATAAATCCGTTATCAAAAATGAAAAAAGTGGCCGCCATTTTGAAATCTTTAAGTTTTGGCCCGATTATTTTCAAAATCGATATCTAAGGGTCTGAGTGGTCGTGAAACACAAATCTGCTATCAAAAATGAAAAAACTGGCCGACATTTTGAAATCTTTAGTTTTCCAACCGATTGATTTCAAAATCGATATCTGAGAATCCGAGTTGTCTCCAAACACGTATCCGTTATCAAAAATGACAAAAGTGGCCGCCATTTTGAAATCTTTAGTTTTTGGACCGATTATTTTCAAAACCGATATCTGAGGGTTCAAGAGCTCCCCAAACATAAATCCGTTATCAAAAATGAAAAAAGTGGCCGCCATTTTGAAATCTTTAAGTTTTGGCCCGATTATTTTCAAAATCGATATCTAAGGGTCTGAGTGGTCGTGAAACACAAATCTGCTATCAAAAATGAAAAAACTGGCCGACATTTTGAAATCTTTAGTTTTCCGACCGATTGATTTCAAAATCGATATCTGAGGATCCGAGTTGTCTCCAAACACGTATACGTTATCAAAAATGACAAAAGTGGCCGCCATTTTGAAATATTTAGTTTTCGGACCGATTATTTTCAAAACCGATATCTGAGGGTCCGAGAGGTCCCCAAACATAAATCAGTTTTTAAAAATGAAAAAAGTGGCCGCCATTTTGAAATCTTTAAATTTTGGATCGATTATTTTTAAAATCGATATCTGAGGGTCCGAGTGGTCATCAAACACAAATCTGCTATCGAAAATAAAAAAAACTGGCCGCCATTTTGAATTCTGTACTTTTTGGACCAAATGTTTTCAAAATCGATATCTTACGATCTGAGTGGTTCCCAAACACGTATCCGTTATACAAAATAGAAAAGTCAACATCATTTTGAAATGTTTAGTTTTTGAACAGATTGTTTTCAAAATCGATATCTGAGCTGGCGGCCACTTTTTCCATTTTTGATAACGGGTTGATAAATGGCGGCCAGTTTTTTCATTTATAAAAACGGATTCATGTTTGGGGACCACTCGGATCCTCAGATATCGATTTTGAAAACAATTGGTCTAGAAAGTAAAGAATTCAAAATGGCGGCCACTTTTTTCATTTTTAAAAACAGATTTATGTTTGGGGACCTCTCGGACCCTCAGATATCGGTTAATAATCGGTCTGAAAACTAAACATTTCAAAATGGCGGCCACTTTTGTCATTTTTGATAACGTATACGTGTTTGGAGACAACTCGGATCCTCAGATATCGATTTTGAAATCAATCGGTCGGAAAACAAAAGTTTTCAAAATGGCGGCTACTTTTTTCATTTTTAAAAACGGATTCATGTTTGGGGACCACCTGGATCCTCAGATATCGAATTTGAAAACAATCGGTTCAAAAAGTAAAGAATTCAAAATGGCGGCCAGTTTTTTCATTTTCGATAGCAGAATTGTGTTTGACGACCACTCGGATTTTCAGATATCGATTTTGAAAATAATCGGTCCAAAACTTAAAGATTTCAAAATGGCGGCCACTTTTTTCATTTTTGATAACGGATTTATGTTTGGGGAGCTCTCGGACCCTCAGATATCGGTTTTGAAAATAATCGGTCCAAAAACTAAAGATTTCAAAATGGCGACCACTTTTGTCATTTTTGATAACGGATACGTGTTTGGAGACAACTCGGATTCTCAGATATCGATTTTGAAATCAATCGGTCGGTAAACTAAAGATTTCAAAATGGCGGCCAGTTTTATCATTTTTGATAGCAGATTTGTGTTTCACGACCACTCGGACCTTTAGATATCGATTTTGAAAATATTCGGTCCAAAACTTAAAGATTTCAAAATGGCGGCCACTTTTTTAATTTTTAAAAACGGATTCATGTTTGGAGACAACTCGGATTCTCAGATATCGATTTTGAAATGAATCGGTCGGTAAACTAAAGATTTCAAAATGGCGGCCAGTTTTTTCATTTTCGATAGCAGATTTGTGTTTCACGACCACTCGGACCCTCAGATATCGATTTTGAAAATATTCGGTCCAAAACTTAAAGATTTCAAAATGGCGGCCACTTTTTCCATTTTATATAACGGATACGTGTTTGGGAACCACTCGGATCGTCAGATATCGATTTTGAAAATAATCGGTCCAAAAACTAAAGATTTCAAAATGGCGGGCACTTTTTTCATTTTTGATAACGGATTCATGTTTGGGGACCACTCGGACCCTCAGATATCGATTTTGAAAACAATCGGTTCAAAAACTAGAGATTTCAAAATGGCGGTCACTTTTTTCATTTTATATAACGGATACGTGTTTGGGAATCACTCGGATCGTCAGATATCGATTTTGAAAACAATCAGTCGAAAAACAAAAGTTTTCAAAATGGCGGCTACTTTTTTCATTTTTAAAAACGGATTCATGTTTGGGGACCACTCGGATCCTCAGATATCGAATTTGAAAACAATCGGTTCAAAAAGTAAAGAATTCAAAATGGCGGCCAGTTTTTTCATTTTCGATAGCAGATTTGTGTTTGACGACCACTCGGATTCTCAGATATCGATTTTGAAAATAATCGGTCCAAAACTTAAAGAATTCAAAATGGCGGCCACCTTTTTCATTTTTGATAACGGATTTATGTTTGGGGACCTCTCGGACCCTCGGATATCGGTTTTGAAGATAATCATTGGAAAAACCATGCCTTATTCTGTATCTTTCCCGCACACGTTCAAGTTTTACTTTATTCTGCAATAATAATTTACGTTGCGACTCTAAACACTCTGGACACCTTTGACGTCACGTTCATCACTATCCCGCGGAAACTGCATTTTTGTGGGATAAAAAGTAGCCTGTTTTAATCTAGGGTACCAACTGTCTTCGTTCCAAATTTCATCCAAATCCGTCCAGTTATTGTAGCTTGAAGAAGAAACAACCATACATACACACTCACTCACATCGTCACAAACTTTCTCATGTATTATAATACATAATGTATATGTATATGTGATATATCACATACATACATACATAAATAACGTCTCTATTCCTTGCGGAGCAGACAGAGCCCAAGGTAACAAGACCTTAAAGGCCACGTTACGAATGCCGAAATGTTAATATTTTTAATTATTTTTGCAAAATCTGATTTGAACATTATGCTGTGTCTGTGTAGGCAATCGGAAAACTAAAGCAAGCGCCATCTACTAACATCGCAGTGCAATATTTCAATCCATCAGCACGCGCCCATTCGCATCGAGTTCACGCGTCGATTATTTAACAGATGTCGCGTTGATCGGACTGCTTGCCACGTCACGAACGGGCAAGGTCATTTGCCTATCCCTTCGCCTTAAATCTTTATTTTCGCAGCCGTTATTACAAATTTTAGGTAAAACAATTTCAAAGATAAAAATTTAAGCGAAGCGTTTAAGAGGGGGTCGTGCGCGTGTCGAATCCCACTCAATCTCACGTGGAAGAGGGGGTTTCGGCAAACATGACGTAGGTAATTATTTTTCGCAAGAAACTCCAACATTGCGAGAGAACAGATTAGGAATATGTATCCTGCACAATAATATTTTCAACACAGTTGCTCGTAAATTGAGTCTTATTGCACCGCATTTAAGCTCATAATTCAGCTTATTACGCACAAGTGCCGTATAGTTAATATTATTACCGCACGAGTGCGGTAATGTAAACTTTTTTTTAATCTCAGCAAATAGTTCAGTTTTGTATAGGAACAAGGAATATTTTCGTGAATATTAAACTATTTTAGGTTAAAGATGATAAATAAACAGTTAATTTCGACAAAGTATTCATTTTTATCTAAAAAGTGACCATAATTTGCATTTAAGACAATGATTAATTATTTTATTACTATTTTAATATTAGGCTGTTTAGCAGTCTTGTCAGTGTCTCGTCTCATCCGCGTGCAATGTGCACAGCGCGCATGCGTGAGTGCTGCGCGCGGATTGGCGCGGAGACATGATATCTGCCGCCATCTTTCACACTCACAGATTTTGTTGATTATTTTACCTTGTTATTAGTTTAAAAATTACTAGTTGAAATAATAAAGAAAAACTAAATGTAAATAGTGTCCGTCGCCGGAAATACTAAAATATGTTCGGACAGGTTATGTCAGTAAGAAATCCAAGGTGTTAATTGCCAAATGACAAAGAAAAGTTCAAAAGCCTCCAGTTAAGCAATGTTTGGCAACAAAGGTAAAGTAAAGTTTTTTTATACTTACTTATTAAGAATTTGTTTTTGTTTTTCCTCGCAAATGTGTTGAAAAACGTCGTATGAAACGCGTGTGCATTGATCATTACCACACTCGGCACCATTAACGCACTCGCTCCGCTCGAGCGTACAATCATGCCTCGTGTGTAATGATCAACATAGCACACTTGTATCATAATGTACTATTATAGCTGTGCGAAAAAGTTATGCTTTTTTAAATCATTCCAACTAGGGCGTGCAATACCGGACTGATATGAATACCGGTATTTTATTTCGGTATTGGAGTTTAATACCGGTATCCCGGTATTAATTCCGGTATTACTATTTTTTTTTACAAACGATTGTGTTGAAATAAAAACCGTTTTTTAATGATTATAATAGCTTTATTGGTGGCTCAAATCAGTAGGTACATTAATTATACTGTAGTATAAGCTCTTACTTTATTAAAAACACGATTTTAGTAACGAATTTTATTTAAGCGGTTTAACAAATAACTCACAAACAGGGAACAAAGGCTGTAATAATTCTAAACAACTTCGGAGAGTGTTGGAATCCTCGATGTCGATATTTCGAGCACAGTCCAATTTTGTCGGCTGCTAGAATGTTGGGCGTGCTTGGCCGCTCTAAGCGATACTTCACTCCAAAGCAGCGGCTTCAGATTTATAAAGCCTAGGTTCGGCCGAGGTTGGAGTATTGCTCTCATCTCTGGGCTGGCGCACCCCAATATCAGCTGCTTTTACTTGATCGCATACAGCGCAGGGCGTCCCGAGTCGTCGGCAACCCCTCACTCTCCGATAAACTCGATCCTCTTGCTCTCCGCAGAGACGTTGGCTCCCTTTGCGTGTTCTATAAGATCTACAACTGGGAATGCTCTGAGGAACTCTTTGACCTCATTCCAGCTGCGGGGTTCCTTTACAAATCCACCCATCGTCAGCGTTCATTTCATCGACATCATGTTGATGAATGGCAGTCTTCGATTGTGTGGTTTAATCGGTCTTTTTTGCCACGAACTTGCAAAATCTGGAACGAGCTTCCCGCTGGGGTCTTCCCATCGAGTTACGACCTTGGGCGCCTTTAAGAAACGAGTGTACAATTTTCTGCAGGGCCGACAACGCACTGGCATCGCGTAAAGCGCTGCAGGTGTCTTTGGACAGTGGTGATCATAATTTAACATCAGGTGACCCACTAGTTCGTTTGTCTGGCCTCTCTAACATAAAAAAAGTTTTCAACGCGGTGAAGTACACAATTTGATCAGAATCACGCAATAATAGAAAGAAGAAGCAACACCAGGTAGCTCACAAAACACGGTGACCAAGAAGATGCTTCCAGGCCGCCGGTCGAGGGAGAAAAAAGGCCCCGTGCTGCAAGAGGCGGATTTAAAGATCAGTCGCGTGACGTCACTTGTTTACCCTAGTCAGCTGCTCTTTGCTTTGGTTGAAGAATTCTTCAGGATCATGTAAATAACGCAAAACTCCAGCTATTAAATTGTCATCTTTGCTTCAACCGGTTTCGTAAGCTTGTCGCAAGAGAAAGAGCTTCTCGCAGAGAGAGCAGGCAGGAATATGCTAGCATAAGTGAAACCGTTATAATCGTACCGCGCGCAACACACACGGCACGCACGGCAGGCACAGGCATCAACCAAACCCAAACCGACCGAAAGCACATAATATTATATGTATAAAATAAAATGAATAATTAGGAAGTACATAGGATTGTAATGAATGGACAGGATATACATTACGTCGACGAGTATATTTACTTAGGTCAGATAGCATCCTTCGAAAACAGGCAAGACAAAGAAATCGATAGACGCATCGAAAACGCTTGGAAGAGCTTCTGGTCTATGAAGTCGCTAATGAAGGGTGACCTTCTAATGACACTGAAGCGAAAACTCATGGACATGTGTATCCTGCCCATCCTAACCTATGGCGCTCAAACGTAGTCACTAACGGAAGTTCAGAAGTCCAAACTCAAGGTTTGCCAACGAGCAATGGAGCGCAGCGTTCTTGGGGTCCGAATAACGGACCGGATTAAAAACATAAGAGCTGCGTTCCAAAATTCGTATCGCTGACGTGGGTGTAAAGACTGCCAAGTTGAAGTGGGACTGGGCTGGACATGTCTGCCGAATGAATCCGGAGCGTTGGGCTAAAATTGCCATAGAGTGGGTTCCTGACGACGGATATAGGAACAGAGGCAGACCAAAACGGAGATGGCGGGACGACCTGGATTATTATCTAAGGAAATGGCAGGAACACGCGGACCATAGGGAAGATTGGCGAAGAAGAGGAGAGGCCTTTGCCCAGCAGTGGGACACGAAATAGGCTATTAAGAATTAGGAAGTAGAATAAAATAAACGTGACAAACGCGTTAAAATCGCTAAAAATAATAAAAAAATTGAATTTTAACGAATACCGGAATTGCGGTATTAGATTAGTCAACACCGGTATTAAAATACCGGAAAAATTGGTCCGGGATCCCGGTATTACGGGATCCCGGGATACCGGTATTCACGCCCTAATTCCAACGCAATCAAGTAAATAATTGGATAATTTGCATATACCTATGCATATTCAAAATATCTTACGTGAGATTGGAGTGGAAGGGAGAGCTACGAGGCGAATCTCGCCGCAAAACCGCCTCACACCAATGATATTGTATAGGTATATAGCTCACACGAATGCAGTTAGGTACTTACTGAGTAGAGATTCGTGAAATACCTATCACAAATTTCCTTCAACGCACGAAAAAGTCATTTCATTCAACAATCGCACTTAAAATCAAATTAAGACCATGCTGATGCCGAAGCGAGGCAAAACATGGAAAAATTAACAAACTAACTTCACCTACCTTGACTTGCCAATTATTTCTAAACGCGTAGCGTGTCTATCTCAAGCCTCAAGCACTCCAACACTAGCAAATCTTCCTCGTGCAATAATCAAAAACAACTCTAAACCAACAACTTACGTAAAGACTGGTTTTAGAAGTTTTAAAAATGACGATAGCAAGAGAAGTTACGACTACACATTAACATACAATGAAATGACTAAGTTACGTATTTCAAAATAATCAAGGTCATGGTTATGTATACAAAACTTGTCTAAATCAAAAGTGATACCGCATTTTGAGCTATCTTTAAATGTAGAAACACTTCGATATGCGTCGACCGACGCGTATAGTAAAATCACGTTTGACAAGAGATCAAAGTTCGCCAAGACAAGCAAGTCTAAAGTGGGTGACAGACGGGCGAGTAAGTTTGCGTACTTATGGTGGACGACTTTACCGCCTGTGTCAGTCAAAAACTACTCGTATCAGCCAGAAGACGTCCACTGTTGAACAAAGGATGGATGACATTTTCCTCCCACTTAGAACGCCACTACGGACGACAACTCGCCACCTGCATCCACCGGTTTCCCGCAACTCACGATGTTGTCGGTCCACCTAGTAGGAGGTTTGCCAACACTGCGTCTTCCGGTTCGTGGTACTAATAATATGTCGGCATTTTTCATTTGTCAGTTATGTAAAAAGGAATTCCCTGATTTTTCAATTCTATTTTAAGTGGGAGTCTAGTTCCGACAGAAGTCTCTTTGGTTGAATCGACTACCGGGTTTAGAGTAGAAGTTGACAATGGATATCGACTCAGGTATTTTGAGCAATCAGGGACCACCTTAGGCCAAATAAAAACAGACAGAGTTCTGCGAACGCCAAAGTCAGGCCGGTTTAACTTTTTCGGTCCCTGGCATTTTGCCAGCCCTGCCACCCTATAGTTCTTTACGCCACTGCAACTGAGCTTATCCAATCATCCGTTTTCATAATGGTATTGTATCAATGACATTATCCTTACAATGCCATTATGTTTTATACTCGAAAGCGCCAAACAGTTGCACAGTGCACACAAATTTCTCACAAAAAATTGTGAAAATGATGTACAAATATTGATTCTACTCTATCCTACTAATATTATAAATGCGAAAGTTTGTGACGATGTTACGATGTGAGTGTGTATGTTTGTTAGTGGTGGCAATAACGGCTGTTTTGCAATAATGAATAACAGTGTTGTGTTATTCATAAATAGCTGTTATTGTAAACTGTTGTCTGTTATCCTGTTATATTGCTGTTTTACAAAACGATAATGAACTTATTATTAAATAATTGTTATACATACTTGTTTCGTCGCGATCGCAGCGTAATAAAAACGTACGGGAACAAAAGCAAAACAACGCTCTGTTACCTTGTTTGTTATTGTACTGACTGACAACAAACAGCAACAGCTAATAATAATACCAAAAGTCAGTTATTTGATTTGCGATTGCGATGCGAGCTCGCGCGTATAGCACTATCTCTCGCACACACCTACTTGATTTGTTGCGCACTCGCTTGTCAAGTGCGGCGACAGTGCGCGTATGAACAACGTTGAAAACAGACAACGAATAATGATAACAGGGTAGTTGACGATTCGATAATGTGTTGTTCGTTGCGTACAAATAATGCATTACGTTATCTGCTGTTGTAATAACTACCACCACTAATGTTTGTTCCTTCTTCACGATAAAACGACTGGACGGATTTGGATCAAATTTGGAACGAAGATAGTTGGTACTCTATACTGTATTTTTTTGGCCCGTAGAATTCTGAAATTTCTTGGTATTACCAGTCATAAAAACGTTCCTTAAATCCGTGGTAAGAAAAGGAAAAAAAATGTAGAACATTATGTTGAAGTTGAAATACTTAAACTAACAATCATTTTTACATATTAGTAATAAACAGATATTTGATTTAATTTTAAATTGCATAATTTAGACATAATTAATAAAAAAAAAATTGAGAGAATATAAATTGTTTGGGGTATCACTTTGAGTATTATTGTCATATATTACAAACCTTCGGTCTACGATTATAATATATTGATTTATTTCGTAATTTCGTAATATTTAATAAAAAGAAAAAAGAATGAACAGAACGTAAAACTTCAGCAGTCAACTGTCATTCTTCCGGCAAAGTATAGGAAAATATTTTAATTGCTCCTCCCCCAATATCAAAATTACATTAAACCGAACAATCTCCTCACGTGTGTAATGTTATGTCACTACATCGACATGGCAAAATATGTCTAAATAAAGCAAGGGTGAAATCCACAAAAAAGAAGTCATCATTGTCCATGTCACGCTTTTTAAATAAAGGATTTAGATCATTCATATAAAAGTTACAATTGACAACATTTCATTTTTATAACACCTGAAAATGTATATATGGTTCGAAAGCATTTTGCCTCCTGATCACTGCAATATGTTTATATAAAAGCTGTTTATATTTGTTTCGTTAAAATAAAAGCTGTCATTAATTTTTAGATCCATTATTTGAGTACCTCTAATGTTAGAACGTCACCGTATTTTATTATTTTTATTTGTTAGTTAAAATAACGAAAGCTTAGTGTGACAATTTATTTGTTCAGCAGAAAAAAATGTTGGTGTCCCCTGAAACGTCTAATTCTGACAGCTGTCACTATACAGCTGTCACTGTTACTATAGTGTATTTTTTTGGCCAAAAAAATACACTACTTAGTAAGGAATAAGTTTGAAAATTGAATATTCATGCAATGTGTTTCTATATTTTTTTGTGAAAAACTGTTTGGCGGTAACGAGTACAAAGTAGATAATAGCATTGTAAGGATAAAATGCCATTGAGAAAACGGGTGATCAGATCAGATAAGCTTAGTTAAAATGGTTATTTTTATTAAGATGCTTTAAGCACGGTAATACGTGTTTAATGTTCTTGTGATATCTATTTCATCGTGGAAAGTGAATGGCACAGAATCATGAGTCAAGAGAGAAACCATGCCCTAGATTTAACAGACTCGTAAAACCTGAATCCCATCGACTGACAGGTTTAAAAAAACTTTTATTCCTTACAGTTTCGCACCTAAAATTTAAGTTTTCTTCCGTCTGTCAGTCAGAGGGGCTACCTACTCCAAAATTCGATTCTCAAAGTTCGTATCAAAGTTCGTCCCTCTCTCTCACTCTCGAATTAAGGCTCGACCTTTGAAATTTTCGTGAAAATGAGTTGTGTTGTAACCATTTTATACATTATAACGTAACAATTTATATGTCGGAAAAAATATATCCTAATCTGGAAGATATGAGAAGTAACATAGTTTTGGTAGAAATCCATTTTAGTGAAAGAAAGCAGAGAAAAAGCAATCTAAAGTCACCCCTATTTTTTCACTTGTAACCATTTTACTGCTCCATTTTTTATCAGAAAGAGATGAAATTTTATAATCTGCTTCATAAAATAATGAACAATAACTTTATTTTCCTACTTTGTCAAATTTCTTAAAAATTTACCTCGTTTTCTCAAATATTCCCTCCCAAGTTCCTACCGCTCCCCATTTTCGTCCATACGGCCAGTGCGGGACGAGGCGCGATGCATGACGGACCTGTGTCAATTTGCGCTGCGACCAAACAAAACTCCGATTTTAAATATTTGTGGAATAATTTTGTTGCGTAGAGTGGACAATCCGTTTTGTGATTCGTAAAGTAGGTAGTTTGTGAGGATATGAGTGAGTGTGTATGTTTGTTCCTTCTTCACGCTCAAACGACTGGACGGATTTGGATAAAATTTGGAACGAAGATAGCTGGTACCCTAGATTAAAACATAGGCTACTTTTTATCCCGGAAAATTGCATAGTTCCCGCGGGATAGCGATAAACATGTTAAAGGTCGTAGCTGCCTAGAGTTGCAACGTATTTATAAATTGTTGCAGAACTTGAACGAGTGCCGTTCTCAGAGACGTCAGTTAATAATTATGATTAGTTAGAACTTAATTGTCGTCTCTGAGTGTGAAACTTAACTGTAATTGTCCTCTCGGTTGTATTGACTGACGGTGGATATTCTACGCTGTTTTACCGTGTTAACGGATCAAGTTCAAGTTTTAATTTATCATCCCTGCGTAACCAGATACAAAGGAACAAATAGTGCTTTAATTATGTTAATTGGCGTTTCTGAGTGTGAAAGTTAACCTTTGCTTTCTCTCTTCTTCTTTTTGCGTAAAAGGTAGGTACAGAATAATTGTTTTTTGACCGTTTGTCTTCAAAATCGATATCTAAGGGTCCGAGTGGTCTTCAAGCATGAATCCGTTGTCAAAAAATTAGAAAATGGCCGCCATTTTGAAAATTTTAGTTTTTCAACCGATTGCTTTCAAAATCGATATCTGAGGATCCGAGTGGTCCCCAAACATGAATCCCTTGTTAAAAATTGAAAAATGGCCGCCATTTTGAAATCTTTAGTTTGTGGGCCGATTGTTTTCAAAATCGATATCTGAGGATCCGAGTGGTCCCCAAGCATGAATGCGTTGTCAAAAATTCAAAAAGTGGCCGCCATTTTGAAATTTTTAATTTATCGACCGATTGATTTCAAAATCGATATCTGAAGATCCGAGAGGTTTCCAAGCATGAATCCGTTATCAAAAATTAAAAAAGTGGCCGCCATCTTGAAATCTTTAGTTTTTCAACCGATTGCTTTCAAAATCAATATCTGAGGATCCGAGTGGTCCCCAAACATGAATCCCTTGTTAAAAATTGAAAAAATGGCCGCCATTTTGAAATCTTTAGTTTGTGGGCCGATTGTTTTCAAAATCGATATCTAAGAATCCGAGTGGTCCCCAAACTTGAATCCGTTGTCAAAAAATCAAAAAGTGGCCACCATTTTGAAATTTTTAGTTTATCGACCGATTGATTTCAAAATCGATATCTGAGGATCCGAGAGGTTTCCAAGCATGAATCCGTTATCAAAAATTGAAAAAGTGGCCGCCATCTTGAAATCTTTAGTTTTTGGGCAGATTGTTTTCAAAATCGATATTTGATGGCCCGAGTGGTCCCCAAGCATGAATCCGTTGTCAAAAATTGAAAAAGTGGCCGCCATTTTGAAATCTTTAGGTTGTGGACCGATTGTTTTCAAAATCAATATCTGAGGATCCGAGTGGTCCCCAAGCATGAATCCGTTGCCAAAAAATTCAAAGTCGCTGCCATTTTGAAATTTTTAGCTTACCGACCGATTGATTTCATAATGGATATCTGGCGATCCGAGTGGTCCCCAAGCATTAATCCATTATCAAAAATTGAAAAAGTGGGCGCCATCTTGAAATCTTTAGTTTTGGGCAGATTGTTTTTAAAATCGATATCTTATGGCCCAAGTGTTCCCCAAGCATGAATCCGTTGTCAAAAATTCCAAAAGTAGCTGCCATTTTTGAAATCTTTAGTTTGTGTGCCGATTGTTGTCAAAATCGATATCTGAGGATCCGAGTGGTCCCCAAGCATGAATCTGTTATCAAAAATTGAAAAAGTAGCCGCCATCTTGAAATCTTTTGTTTTTGGGCAGATTGTTTTCAAAATCGATATCTGATGGCCCGAGTGGTCCCCAAGTATGAATCCCTTGTCAAAAATTGAAAAAGTGGGCGTCATTTTGAAATCTTTAGATTTGGGCCGATTGTTTTCAAAATCGATATCTGAGAATCCGACTGGTCCCCAAGCTGAATCCGTTGTCAAAAATAAACCTAAAGAGTGGCCGCCATCTTAAAATTTTTGGTTTTTGGGCAGATTGATTTCAAAATGGACGTCTGAAGATCTAGCAAAGTGAACGCTTATCACTCTTGACCGTTTTATTAGAATAATAAATATTTAGCATACACACCAAAATTAAACTATACGTAAATGTTTATTAGGTAACTTCTTTACAAATCACGAAACAGATTGTCCACTCTATGCTACAAAATTATTCAACAAATATTTAAAAACGGAGTTTTATTTGGTCGCCGCGAAAAATTGACACAGGTCCGTCATGCAACGCGCCTCGTCCCGCACTGACCGTATGGACGAAAATGGGGAGCGGTAGGAACTTGTCCGGAATATTGCAAAAACGAGCTAATTGTTTAAGAAATTTAAGTAAGTAAGAAAATAAAGTTATTGCTCATTATTTTATGACGAAGATTATAAAATGTAATCTTTTTCTGATAAAAAATGGAGCAGTAAAATGGTTACAAGTGAAAAAATAGGGGTTCCTGATTATAGTTAATGTCAAGAGTCAAGACTCTGTCAACTACAGGAGAAAAATGCTAGACTTGCTTGTTGCATGTGGTGTGATAGAATAGTGAGTGGCAATAATACCACACAATATAAAAAGTTCATATTGCAAAAATATTGTCTATGAAATGTACATTAATAAAAAAACGTGTGCGTCTCGGGACGTTCGACAAAAGTCATAATCTAAGTTACTAACAATATATGTCTATCGCACACTAAACACTAAGTAGAGAGAGGGGAAAGCGTCTATCCGAAATACAAATGAAGATTATTGTGAGCTGCCTGTGTGTATGCTGAGAAAGTTTTTGTCAAAAAAGCGTCAAGCGTGAGTCGGATTTAAATGTTAAAATGTCTAATTCCTCTTAGGTAGGTACTACTATAGACTCGATTGCGATGAAATTTTTGTAAGCTGCTGTGTAGTTTACGCCTATTTTATCATATTCTGACAACAAATTCAACTTTTGAGACCACTCAGATATTGATTTTAAAAGCACTCGGTCGAAAAACTAAACATTTAAAAATTGTGGCCGCTATTTCCATTTTTGACAACGGATTCGTGTTTGGGGACCACTCGGACCCTCAGATATCGATTTTGAAGACAATCAGTCCACAAACTAAAGATTTCAAAATGGCGGCCACTTTTTCAATTTTTGACAGCGGATTCATGCTTGGGGACCACTCGGGTCATCAGATATCGATTTTGAAAACAATCTGCCCAAAAACTTAAGATTTCAAGATGGCGGACACTTTTTCAATTTTTGATAACGGATTTATGCTTGGGGACCTCTCGGATCCTCAGATATCTATTTTGACAATAATCGGTCCACAACCTAAAGATTTCAAAATGGCGGCCACTTTTTCAATTTTTGACAACGGATTCATGCTTGGGGACCACTCGGGCCATCAGATATCGATTTTGAACGCAATCGGCCGAAAAACTAAAATTTTCAAAATGGCGGCCACTTTTCAAACTTTTGACAACGGATTCATGCTTGAGGACCACTCGGACCCTTAGATATCGATTTTGCTATGTGTAGAAAAATAAATATTTTCAAAAGTAGGTAATGGTATATTGGGGACATCATTTTTAAACTTAATCAATTATGACAAATGGCTGTAGCCCGAGACTCCGTCTGCGCTGCTATCCCGCGGGAACTATGAGATTTTCCGAGATAAAAACTATCCTGTCCTTCCTCGGGACTAAAACTACCACCTTACCAAATTTCATTAATATCGGTTCAGTGGTTTAGACATGAAAGCGTAACAGACAGATAGACAGATAGAGCGTTACTTTCGCATGTATAATATTAAGTAGGGATATCACGTTTCAATATAGTATTTTATGCAACAGTTGTATAAGAGAGGTCAAAAAAGGCGAGTGGTGTGGGTTACGATGTGAGCGTAGCGAACATCGTAAAGAAAGACACCACGAGCATTTTTTGACTTATTTATACAACGTTGCATACAATAACTTTTCTACGACTTCATTAAAATTATCATCATCATCGTCATCACATCATTAGCATTTGAAAGGTGATCAGCGTTGGACCTAGGCGTATGTTCTGTTAAATAAAACATAAATAATGCCAAACTCGGGCTCAGAGCGACCACATTACCCGAAAATGATACCCAATCACCATTTTTGTGTCAAGTGTCAAAATTACATCCGCCATCTTGGATCCTAAATATTATGCCAAATTCGCGATCAGAGCCACCAAATTGCCCGAAAACGACACCCATGAACATTTTTCTGTCAAAAGTGTCAAAATGTCATCCGCCATCTTGGATCCAAAAAATTATGCAAAATTCGTGCTCAGAGCCACCAAATTACTCGAAAACGACACCCATGAACATTTTTGTGACAAAAGTGTCAAAATGTCATCCGCCATCTTGGATCCAAAAAATTATGCAAAATTCATGCTCAGAGCCACCAAATTACTCGAAAACGACACCCATGAACAATTTTGTGTCATAAGTGTTAAAATGTCATCCGCCATCTTGGATCCAAAAAATTATGCAAAATTCGTGCTCAGAGCCACCAAATTACTCGAAAACGACACCCATGAACATTTTTGTGACAAAAGTGTCAAAATGTCATCCGCCATCTTGGATCCAAAAAATTATGCAAAATTCGTGCTCAGAGCCACCAAATTACTCGAAAACGACACCCATGAACATTTTTGTGGCAAAAGTGTCAAAATGTCATCCGCCATCTTGAATCCAAAAAAATATGCAAAATTCGTGCTCCGAGCCACCAAATTACTCGAAAACGACACCCATGAACATTTTTGAGGCAAAGGTGTCAAAATGTCATCCGCCATCTTGGATCCAAAAAATTTTACAATTTCGTGATAAGATCCACCAAACTACCCGAAAACGACAGCCATCAACATTTACATGTCAGGTGTCAAATTATGTCAGTAAAATTGAAATATTGTGTTGTACACACTTTTTTATTTTGTTTGCTTTCTAAATTGCTAACACCGTATTTTGTCCTAAACGGCTGAATGGTTTCTGGCCTTAGTCCGGACGGACAAAATTAAAAAAAATTGTCTCCAGTATATTATGTGTACCATTATATTGGTGTTGGTGACCCTTTAACTGTCAAATAAAAGTACTGGAGTAGGAAAATATACTTAATGATAAATATCACGTTATGACAACGATAATCATGCGATACGACCCGTCCACGTCCACCCTTGCATTGGTAACGATGCGCGGCGCGATGACGCGTCTATAATTTTACTCTGTAAGACAGTTTCGCGCTGACGTTTTAATGGAGCGGGTCGCGGGGGCGAGAGGCATAAGCTCCGCCCAAGCCCCGCCCGTACGCTCAAGGACTTTAGCGCGTGTACAAGCCTTAATGACGATGCGAGCGGACGGGACGAAACGAACCTAGATCATCGAATTGACAACATTTCATTTTTATAACACCTGAAAATGTATATATGGTTCGAAAGCATTTGTCCTCCTGATCACTGCAATATGTTTATATAATTTTAATATCGCTTATTATAAAAAATAAAAATTAATTAAAAATATGTCCTAATTTTACCAAAATTACCACAGGATAGGTGAAACGCCTTTGCTTTTTTCACGAGAAAAAATAAGCGATCATAATTTTGTATTTTTGACAACTTCAAAGTACAAGGGGGGCAACTGAAATTCTATTTTCGAAGTTTGTTGCATACCTTAACTCTCACTCTCCAGATAATGACTATTTTTATGAGCAGAACAGCACGAAGCGACCCTCGAAAATCGAATATTGGAGAATAGGGCCTGACATTGACAATTTAAAATTGACATCAGTTTTTTTTTCTATAGAGAAAAGACAAAGGGATAAATGTGTATTCTGTTCTGTGATAGTATCGGACTTACGCCCTTTTAGAATAAGCACAAATTAATAAATTAATTATAAATTAAATACAAGCCCTAGCCACAGAATCCCTAGCGAAAAAATGTAACTGTCAGCATGTTCATCTTTTCAAACAAAATACGAGAACCATTAATATTGTCAATTTCGGAGTATAAGGGCAGGCCTTTTAGGAACGCGAGACGGTATCAAGTTGAAATTAATATGAAGTAGGTAAGATACCTAAACTCTGCAAAATCTTATCTTAAAGTAATGTTAAAATGTTTAGCCTTGTGTTAAATTCAAATAATTTACCAGGCACCACAAAAACATGTTCAAAAATAAAGTGGATAATTTTATGAATTGAAATAAAATTCAAATGGAAATATTGGAACCTAATCAACTGATAACTTACCTGCATGGAATTTGATTTAATAAAAAATCCTGTTTACTATTGTTACTATCATTGTTAGAACAGATCAATCAAGCTAAATTCTGTTATCTAACTAAAATTACAATACCTATCTAATAAGTATGACAACTATGAGATTTATCAGATATTACCATAGGTAAATAAGATTGGATATACACGTTCCTTGTGCTAATTCAGGTATATGATGTAATAGGTAATGATGTAATACCTCTATAGAAAATACACTTATTAGCATGAACTTCAAATGCTGCGGTTAAAATTCATACTTTCTCTAAGGCACAAACCTAGCAAAAGTGGGATATAATATCACACAGAACCATAACTATTATTAAAAATTATAACATAACTTGACTGACCAAGGGTCCTTGACATAGGTATATCATTTTGTTACCTATGTATGCAAACAAAATAAATACTTTTTATCAATTTACCAATGGAGATACAATAAACCAACCAATGAGAATGTAAACCACCATTATGGAATCATGGTTGGTAGTGTTGTTCATTTTGTGAGAAGTATGCATAATGTATTTGAATCTTTAAAAGTAAAATGATAGTCCAGTGTACAGTCTGGATTATTTGTTTGCCAACACCGTTTCATAAAATCAAAACAAACCGCAACCATAAAGCGTAAATCAAATATCTTTGACCTTCTTTTGTTGAGTACTATCTTAATGTGGCATGAACTCTATATGATTAATGATGCAACAATAACAAGACCGTTTCCATGTACTTATGTGTGTTCAGCCAAACACAGACAGGCTTGTGTAAAGACCAACCTGTCTGTCGCCAGCTTCTCCCCGCAGCTGCCACACCAGCTCGGCACACTGCGCCAGCCCAGTGGCTCCCAGAGGATGCCCCTTGGCGATCAGCCCTCCACTCGGGTTCACCACCACACGCCCACCATATGTGTTTTCTCCTGCGTCTATAAACTTGCCTGCCTCCCCCACCCCACACAACTGTAAACCTTCATATGTGATCAACTCGTTTGCAGCAAAACAATCGTGAAGCTCAACCACATCAATTTGCTTTGGTGATATACCAGTCTTTTCGTAGATTCTCTGTGCAGCTAGCCCTGTCATATCATACCCGGCAACCTTCATCAAACTGTTCTCAGTGAAAACGGCTTCCGTATCAGTAGCCATTTCCATACCTATGATCTCAACAGCTTTGTTCTGGAGTCCGTGTCGGATGACAGCTTCCTCAGACATGAGGACTGCTGCTCCTGCACCGTCACTAGTCGGGCAGCATTCCAGCTTAGTCAATGGACCATAGATCTTTCTGGAATTCAACACTTCCTCTACCGTATACTCCCTAGAATTTTGTGCGCGCGGATTTTTCACGCCGTGTCTGTGGTTCTTTGCTGCTATCTTGGCCAAGTGCAGCTCTGTGGTGCCATATTTTTTCATGTGTTCCATGACAGCGTTGCCGAAGTATTGCGGGGTCATGGGGGCGGCGGCGATTTCGGCCATCTCGGCCATCTTGAGCGTGTGGCGGTCCATGGGGTTCGTGCGGTCGGTGTAAGGTCCAGCACCAAGCGCGCCTCCGGCCATTTTCTCGAAACCCACGGCCAGGCAGATGTCAGAGATGCCGCCTTCGATCAATTGCTTGGCGAGGAATAAAGCGTTAGAGCCTGTCGAGCAGTTGTTGTTGACGTTATAGATGGGGATACCGGTCATGCCGACCTGGTATAGAACGCGCTGACCGCTGGTAGAGTCTCCGAACACGTAGCCACAGACGGCCTGCTGGATCTTGTCGTATTTGATGCCGGCGTCGGCCAGCGCCGCCTCCACCGCCTCCTTACCCATCTCGGGATAGTCGCGGTCCGGGCTCGGCTTGGCGAACTTCGTCATACCGACGCCTACTACGAACACTTTTCGACCCATCCTATAAAGTTACGTTAGTAAGTTGTGTTAATTACCTCTAGCGATGGCTGCGAACTGCGAAGTTAGATGGGTCGCGCACAAAGAACGCCACAAAACTTTTATTTCCCTCGGTCACTGTTATCAGCACAGCCAAGATAATGCTTATCTAGCTAACTAAAGCCGGACTCGCTAGGCGGACTTAATTGTTGAGTACAAGGTACACTCGCACTAAGAGTAGCAACAGCGACGTGACAGAGATACTGTTAAAAAATGAAATGATGATTGACCAACCATGCCATAACTAACCAACCAACATTCAAGGCAATGACTTTTGTGTTGTGACGTCTACAATCTTCAACAAACTTACGCCTCATGTAATCGAACATGCTGAAGAGAATGTCTGGCCAAAATTAACCCTAACACAAGTGAACAAGGATAATAACGCCACTAGTGCCATTTTTGATACGCAGATTAAAGTTGTGGTGTGGGTTGTGCGGTTGTGTCATGTTGTGTCGCCCGCCGTCAGACTGACATTTAACAGCTAGTGATGTACTCATTAACAAAACTCCTAAAATACAACTTAAATATAAATAACAAGATAAACTAATTTAACTAAAACTAAAATAAATCTAAAAACGTACTCCCCCGCGGCATTGAGCCAAAGATGCTGGCAGCATTTCCCCGCTGTATTGCAATACTAATACGCTGAGCGAGGAAGCTGCCAGCTCTTTGGTCTCCGTTGCAGTCGATCAGCCTCTTAGTCAATTCTTTCATGAATACATGCGCGCTGGGACCCCACGGACCTAAGGTCTCAACCCCGAATGGCAGGAAGTAGTATTCGGGGCCGAGACCTTTATATTTGTTAGTTTTTAATTTTTCGGCCGCCTCTGCTGCCGCACCTGCTCTAATAGCTGTTCCGTGGACGTGGGAAGGGGCCAGTGTGTCTACACAGGTAGCGTCCCATACCAGCACCCGACCCAGCTTCCACGGAATCAGTGACATGCCGTCTGGTCTCTTGCCATCGTCTCTGGCGATACCGGGTGGCTCAAGTAGCGCCGGCACGTTGACGGTGGCAAGAGAGCGACGGATTATGTCGTTAAGTGCGGCGTGCCTAGAGAAGCTCTAGTTCATTAAGTTAATTTTAAGCATTCATCACTAGTAGTAGATTGAGCTCTGCTGCTTTTGCAGTGAGGAAGATACGGCAGCTAACCGATGTGGCGACGGCGCGGTTGGTGTATTTTGCTTACTTTAATAGCATCATTTCGTACGGCCTTATTTTGTGGGGATCTGCTGCAGACTTGGAGTCAATTTTTATCTTGCAGAAAAGGGCAGTTAGAGCTATGTACAACTTAGGGACTCGTGAATCTTTAAGATCATTTTTTAAAGAAATAGGCATCCTAACCGTGCCGTCGTTTTATGTATTCGAAATAATCATGTATGTAAGAAAAAATCTATATGATTTTCCTACTAATGTCGATAAGCTAAAGGTTACTAGAAACACAGGAAAGCTTAAAGTACCATCTTACACACTGGTTAAAACCAAAAAGTCGTTTCTGGGAAATTGCATACGTTTTTATAATAAAATTCCAAAAAATATTACTGACCAAACAGATACTAACTTCAAATTAACTGTCAAGAAAACATTGATATCTAAGGCGTATTATAAAATTAATGATTATATCATGGACAGGGATGTTTGGCAATAATTCCAATCCGCATTGGCGATCCCGGAAAACCAAATGGTGTATCTACTGTATTAGAAAATCTAGTTGTGTTTAATACTTTGTATGCAAGTTTTAAAAGTAACTTATTGTAATCTGTTGACATTCATAAGTGCTTGTAAAGCCTAAATTGAAAAAAAAATTAAAAAAAAAAAAAAAAAAAAAAAAAAAATATTCCCTTTAAAAAAATTAAAATACGCATTTAAGTTACGATTACTGAAATTAATTAAAGAACACATCTTAACTTTATTTGTACTTATTTTTCTATAAATCTATTCGAATCACATTGGAATGCCTTATTATTCCATCGATTGTATCAGCGATTTAATACATCACAATCCTGGCAGCATTAAAAGCTTTACCGTAGAAACCGCCAAAATTTTGAATAAAAACAAAACACGAATTGTTGACAATTAGTCGTTTAGATTTTCCAGTTCAGTATGCATTAAATTCAAGTTTCCGAAAATACAGTTTTTATTAATTTTCACAGTTTTCGGTAAGGTTAAATTATTCAGGTGGTGTAAATAAGTTTAGAAATGGCGCTAGATAAGCAAAAGATATTGAGTGATTTGGGAAATGTCGTCAATCAGCTGCAAAGTGCAGATTGGTATGTATCTTTGTTTATATCCTGTCCTGTATAAATATCATGCCTAGTCTTTTTTTAAGCAACTTCTACCCCGCTTCTGCTTGCATGATATTATTAACATTGCGTCTTTTAAGGTACCTTTCACTGATAGCATATTTTATCGATGACAAGTTTGAACCTTGCTTTCGTAGGCTGTAATTATTATTTATTATGCTGCTAGATGCAAAAAAATAACATGGTTCTAAAATAATCCTTTTCAATTTCCTTATCGTATCCTAAGAAAATAAAGACGTTCAAGCAACCGAATGCAAAAACTTGACGATTGACAAAATATTACTCAGCAAAGTCCATTTTTAATTTCTTGTTGAATGAACAACGATTTCTCAGGATGACAATAAAAAAATTATCTTCTTTCAGTGGATGCATGGGGAAACTATTTTCGAACTCCGGACAAGCACAAGGCACGGGAGCAACAGGCTGTCGATGCCATAATAGTTGCTGCTACAACCAGGGTGGCTACGGACATCAGTATCCCGGAGCGTCTTACCCTGCGCAGCAGCAGGCGATGTCCTGCAGTCCATGCATGGCCATGAGCTGCAATCCACCAAAACTCTACAGTGATACCTACAGCTATCTGAACCAAAACCTTATGCAACCCGTCATTAGAGAAGTGTACGAAGATTTAAGCAGTATTAGTCCCCAAAACACGGTTATGAATAATCCTATGGGAAACCAACTAGGACTTGCACAGGGTCCTCCAAAAACGCCTGTGGTACGAGGCAACATGGGAGAGATCGTGGGTCAGACTCCTATGGGTGATGCGATGGGTGGACAAAATGCAATGCAGAGTATGGGTAGCATGCCTCCCCAGAATGCAATGAATCCAATGTCAATGGGTGGACAGCAGCAACAGAATTCAATGGGTGGAATGGGAGCTGAAATACTCAAAATGATGATGTCAAGTAACAAATCTCAGCCTATGAATATGACAGGACAGAGTGGGCAACAACCCAATCAAGGCGGAGTTATGAATGCGCCGATGGGAACTAGTCAACATGGAAGCAATGTGGGAGGTACAGGACCAAATACAGTTCAATATAGTTCAGCAGAATATAACAGCATAGGAGGTAACCAGGGAGAATATAATACAGGGAACATGCAAGCAAATCAAATGCAGTACAGCACGGAAATGGCAAGGAGCCAAAACGGTGCTGTGCCTCAAATGCAGAATCCAACAGCACAGTATATGACTCAACCAAACATGTACGCAGGAGGTAGTTCACCAGTTAATACAGTGCCCAACATGGCCGGTAATACAAATATGAATGAACAGATGGGATATAAAAATGCGAATAATTTAGGAGGGCAGCAAATGCCAGCGACTCAGAGTGGAAATTATGGAATACATAGTCAGGGTATGGCAAAGTTCAACGAAATGTTCCCTGGTGTTACACAGGGAATGGGAGGTAATCTGGACTTTGATCCAATGTCAATAGCAATTCAAATGAACCCAGCTAATCAAAAACAGGCTACTATGAACGCAATTCAAAAGCTTATGTCAGGCAATAGCGCTACAAATAAGCCTTTGGATAGGAATGCAGTTGAAATGCAACCTGTGATGAATGGAATCAACGCAGTTAATACAAACTTCACACAAAATCAAAACCAAGCAGCACCAAACACGCAAGTGCCACCTGTTCCTCCCAATGAAGCTATCAACCAAGAACAGCTTGTCAGTAGCCCAGCATCTGTTACAGGTCAACCGCATCAAATGCAACCGCAAGTGGTTTACGCTACAGGTATAGACGAGTTGGCGAAACAGGAAGAGCTACAGCAGCAAAAATCACCGGGACTGGTTGGAATACCTGACGGAGGATATCCCAATCAGCTGCCTGCTAGTGCTAGGCAGCAAATTATAAGAGAACCGCTTTATCCTGTCGATACTACAAGATTCTCTTCATCTACGCTTGGGCACAAGTATGAATATAACACTCTAGGACAGCCCATTGAACCATTGCCAGTGAAGAGCTACCGTCATACAGAACCAAGCTTGCCTCAGACCTTATCACCTCAACCTGTTCCTCAGAAGTTGAGAAACCCTGTGCAACCAAAGTATGTTGTTAAGAATACTGTGAGCAAGACTTCTATATTCGGAAACAAGACCGTAGGAAAAACTCCAAGTAGGAGAGAGTTGCAGCAAGTCTACAATACGTACAAAGGCTCGGTTTCTAACACCAAGCAGAATGCTAGGCCTCCGCAGCAACTCAGTGCATCTGATGGTCGGTTGAACGCCAACCAATACTTGGCACCCGTTCGACAAGTACCCGTGGAAAGAGTCGGAGGAGACACGATTGCAAATAATCAAGTCATTAATAATCAAGTTTCTAATAAGGGGGACCATTATAATAATGAAGTTTTAGAGGCCGTTGCCAATCAGCCTCACGGTGATGGGCGTCCAGAAAAGGTAAGAAATTAGTATATAGTTGTTTAATGTTTATTACTTTCATGTCTGTCCTGCCATCAAGCAAGTGGTCATGAATTTATTTCATGATATAAATTATCCGCCATCTGGAGTGCCTATATTTCTTGCCTTTGTTGTTATTACTATTTACCACTTTTATGGGATGTATGAATGCTGTATGACACAATAAAAAAATCTGAACTTTATCTTTTTTATGAACACAAAATATTTACCTTGCTACTCCGACTCCTACTTTCTATAGGTTGAATACAAATACCACGGTCCCTTTAGTTAGATACTAATTCGAAAATGGTTTTTTCAGCCAGTGGCACCCAGTAAGATTGTGAAGGGTCGAAATGGACTACAGGACTTGGTGTTCACATCTTATCCGCATTCTTCTGCATGGTCCTTCCATGGGAACAACTACCGCCAGGCATTTTAGACACCATCGGTTACGCAATGAGTTTTATAAATTTTAATATTATTAATGTGAAGATATTATGTACCTGAAGTTTTTGTTGGAGTAGTGAATGTAAATTTGTATTTGTACCTGAAGTTTTTGTTGGAGTCAAGTGGAAGTAAATTTGTGTGAGGTGGATTACTTAGGAATAATGTGTCCAAGAGAAAATTTGTAAACAAAAAAATAAAGTACCTACCTAATTTATGAAACGATCTTGTGCTTTTCTTTTGACATTGTTGGACGTAGATACAAAATTATGAGCTAGCTGAACTGGCGTTGTTTCTTGGCTACGAATTTGTTTGTGCAGAATTAGTTAATCGCAGCACGTCCTACGGAAACTGCAGATTCTGATAATGATAATGAAGGTGGCTATGTATACTTCTCATTTCCCTACCTTCTTTTTGAAATGATTAAAGTATTCAATTTTATCAAAATCGGTTCAGCGACGAGTCTGCTTTAAGTGCGGCATGAGTGGATACTTAGGTTTGTGTGCATACTTGGAGGTAAAAAATTGGCCCTCACATTTGTATGGAGTCTGGGCTAAACTGTGGGGCTAAACGTTGTGCCGCTGAGTAAGCGCTGAGTAAGTATATGCCCGACCAGGAAAATAAGAACACGCAGAACCATATTACAATACATGTGCATACAGTGTTCTTATCTTCCTGGTAGGGCTTTACGTGGGCTTTACGTTGATTTATCCTCGGTTTTTTTTTTAAACCGTTTACTGAGAGAAACCGAAAGAGTGAAGGATTAGCATAGACAAGTACTTCATGTGTTACCTACGACCTAGAAAGAGAATGTGTTACGATCTTACGATCTCTTTTTGGAACTTATTAATTTATCAGTTTTGGAAAATCGTTTAAAAAATACGCCTGTGTTCTAGTGATGTTCCATGTGATTTAAATAGACAAGAATCGATAATGCTGCACTCGGATTGGTCGAACGGGAAACGCAGAATGTGACCACACAATTTGTATTTGCGTAGCCGTTTTAAGTAAGTAAATGCTTTATTGTACAAATATAAAGAAACGGACGCAAATCACAAAAAAGAGACATTAAATATATGCACAAAGGCAAACTTACCCACCACGTAACCGCGGCCGTTTCCGTTCTACTCTTAATATTGAAATATGTTTGTACTAAAACTAAAAAGGCAATTTTTGAGGAAGATTTTTGATTCTTATGATATGTTATCACTATCGAGTATCGATTCTAACAATCGTTATTTTTTTGTGATTGCATCTGCACACGCACGAAACGAGATCAGCACAGCACAGCACAGCACTACACTATCATAGTTTGACAAGTCGTGCGATTCGTGTGTGTTTGTGAAATTTTGCAAATTGAAATTGCCAGATAATTCGATTTTACGAAAGCAAGCAACCGAGAAGCTGCGAATTTCAAGTTGTTTCTGTGATCAATAATCACCTGAGTGCATTGCGCTCCTGGTTGGAACAAATACAAGATTGTGTTTGTGTTTTAGGAGCATAAATCATGTCTCTTTTCGGATCTTTGATGGGAGATGTCGAGGATGATCCTTATTTCGGGTAAGCCATTATTTTTGGTATTCTTCCACTTGATTACATCATTAATTAAGCAAGCAGCGGTGAAGTGTATATTCAAAAACACGTTGTTCTTCACGTGCCTTAGCTTAGCATGTACATGTAATAGGTACGTGTATATCTTTTTCTTGTGTATAATTTGACATTTATTTTGTGGATTTTTATCGAGTGTACTGTAACTACCTACCCTGTTACTTGTGAAGGCTAACTTTTAAATGCAGATCCTCAAGCAGTCAGATAGGCAGGGCGTCTTGGTGGGAAATGTAGTTTTTTACATGTTTTTTCTAACTTGTAGTATTTATTTGATTCTTTATTCAAATCTTGCAAATGTTTTTTTTTTTACTTATTCTTGGCCATGGGTGCGGAGCTGTTCAGCCCATGCTTTTTAATTTTGCCTATTGTTACCAACTGTATTTTGAATACTTTGATGGATAATTACAACCAGAAGAAGGGTTTCTGCTTTGACTTATACTGATTGAAATGAAGTAATTGCATTTCTAAACGACACTGAAAATTAGAACACAGAAAAATCCGATAAGAAAGCTATGGCCGGGAAGAACTAAAATGAAGTAATTGCCATTTTGTGTCATAAGAACTGACTGGTAATGTTGTAGGTACAGCGAAAGAAACTTAATCGCATACCTCTGTGGAATCTTTTTACTGTAAATATCATATTGATTTACCTGCCTTATGCATGTACCAAGGAAGTTAGTTCAAAATTGTATGAGACAAGGTTGCATAGATGTATGTGATTCAACAGTTTCTTTGACCATTTTCAATGGAAACTGGGGCCCTTTTGTATCCATCAGGTCTTGGGCTGGGCTGCTTATTTAAGCTCAGTGGTTTTTAACCGGTGGTCTGCCGACCACTTGTGGTCCTTGGAAGCATTCAAAGTGGTCTGCGGGGTTATTCTAATAAATAATTAGATATGTGAACGGGTTGACACAGCGCGTGAAGGTGCAATTCAGTCTAGGGTTTTCTACCCGGGTACCTGGGGCTGGGTATACCTGGGTAATTTCAGGACTTGTGTACCCGGGTATAATCTGAGCTACCCTGGTACCCGGCAACTACTTAAAATACTACTTTTGCTAGTACAAAAATACACGCCTTCAATAATTTTATAGGGCCCTCTTGTCTATTAAGCCTACATCTACGGACAGCGAAAGAACGTTTTCGATTGCAGGAAATTTTGTTACAAAAACTCGAAACAGGCTTTCGGATCATTCTATTAATGCCATAGTGTATCTAAAGGCCTGTTTTTTGCAAGATGAGAAAGATTTCATGATGAGACTGAGAATCTCAATTTGAGATCTATTCTCATCGTGCAAAAATGATGAGAATCTATTTTATTATCAATTCAAGGAGAGAGGACAGTTTTTTTAAATCTAAATTTTTTAAGAGGCTTAAGTGCACCTGTGTGACTATGCCAGCCTCATTGGATGTCTCTTGGTTCAGATTCATCAAACACTCCCCCGCCCACTACCAGATTCTCTGGCAGCAAAGGAGTGTTTCACGAACCTGTACACTCGTACTGCATTTTCTGATGTTGGAAAACTCAATGTTATGTTAATTGCTCCATTAAACATAGACTTTTATTTTGAAATTATAGTGTTATAATATTTTGTTATTGAGTTTAGATTTTTTTTATTTTTCAAGTGTTTTTGTTTTATTTTAAAGAATTTAAAAGCAATGTATCATTAATTTTATGTCCCTGAATGATTAAGATAATTTAAGATAGTCCTTTATGAAAATAATGATGATTAATAAAAGCAATTAAAAAAAAATACCCGAGACCTGGGTATCGAAAATGGCCAAATGGCTGAAGACCGAAATTTTGACAAAAGGTCCAACATGTCTAAAAGGCTAAGGACCACTGTTTTAGCTTCATTGCATAATGAGAAGCAAACAACGTAGGAACGAACTATGTGTATCGAATGTGTAAATAAATGTTTCTCTTCCTTTCTTTTTCTTTACATAAATTTTAAAGTAAAATACATGAATGATGTATATTATTGTCCAGGTCCCACATGCGTCACATGCGTCACATGAACAACATGATGAACTCGCTGTTCTCGGACCCGTTTGGCATGCTGGGTGCCCCGATGTCGCTGATGCCGCAGCACGGAGGCATGGGCATGAATGCCATGATGCCGTTCATGCCACAGATGCCTCAGATGAACCGCCTGTTCTCTGGTGAGTTAGTCTCTTGGTACTCTTGGGCAACACATGCTACATCTATCTATATGAAAAAAAATGACTGCACTAAAGTGGACAATTATGTTATTGTTTTGTTTGTTATTGTCGGGACAAGGTTTGTGTAAATATCATTATATTTATTGTTATTAAATACTGGAACAGGGGCGAAGCTAGTTGTACTATTGAACAAATTGATTTCTGACCCGTCACAGTCACAGAACGTTCTCGCAGTAAATTTCGCAATGATTTCCCATGTCAATTCGATATAAAGTCACCATGTCAATTTGAATAGTACAATAACCTTTATATCCCTAAATTCCTTATTTTATGTAAAATAATAAATAATAATAAATATTGATTTGAATTTGAATTTAACGTAATTAATGCTGAAATATTTGGTTACAGACCTGGAGGGGCACATGGGTGGCCCCGGCAGCTCCTTCAGCAGCAGCACCATCGTGATGTCGTCCAGTGGACCCAACGGGAAGCCCCAGGTTTATTTTTTTTGAAGTGAAAACTTTTTTACCGGCGTTGAGCACTTTTAAAAAAATGTTAAACTCGCGTTAGGCGTAAGACGGAGGGAGAGTTTAAGTACCAGGATATCAGATCCTCTAAGAGCTTATTTTGAAATACTAATGAATCGCGTTCGATTTTTGAAGTGTTTTTTTGTTTAGTTGTGGCGCTTTTTTTATTTAGTTTAGAGTACTAGTACTAGGCCATCAGCACGTTGTTAGAGGTCTAAAATTTTACGCAAACGAAGTAAGGCATAAAATCCAAAAAAGAGGTGTGACATAGATTGTCTACGCAGGTGTACAGTTCGTCGAGCAGCACCAAGATCGGGCCTGACGGCATCAAGGAGACCCGCAAGACGCTAGAGGACTCCCGCTCTGGCACCAAGAAGATGTCCATTGGTCAGTACTATCCTCTATACAAGCCCGGCTAGCACGACAGCGCACAAGAGTCGCGTCGCGCGCGAGATAGATTACCTGTCTCTTTCTAGAAAAAAACAATAGGAAGAAGACGGGCAATCTATCTCGTGCGCGACGCGACTCTTGTGCGCTGTCGTGCTAGCCGTGCAGAAGTGGGGTGGCGAACATTTTTTCACAAATACAAAAATATAAATAGTTTATTTATCTAAACGAGTTAACAGTTGAAGTTTCAATCAGACTCCAAACTAGGCTGAGCCGGTATCTTGGAAGTCTGCGAAAGTTCTTGGAAATGAAGTAATATTTGGCTTTGACCATCATCAAAGACCTTGTTGTCTTAATTGTGTTGTTATACCATCATATGACCACATTGCCCGTTCACCGCCCTATTTCTCGCCTGTTTGTGCGCCTGCCCCGCACAGAGACACGCGTCCGCGTAAGCCTCCCCCGCGCCCCGCAGCCGCGCCCAAGCGGACTCAGTTAAGCGGTCTGTCTATAGCAGGGGTGGCCAACTTGATTAGACCCAAGATCTCCTGTTTATTAACAAAACCCTGCGCGATCTACCAATTACATACTTCATGAAACCTAAAATGAAATACGTTGCGCAGTCTGGTCTCTTCTTCTTGCATTTAAGAGCCAGGCTCTTGTCGGTGGAGTAGTCGCCACTCCGCTCGGTCCTCAGCCAGCCTCTTGACCTTTCGATACGACGCGACACCCACTCTCTCCTTTACCTGGTCAAAATACGTTAATCTTGGCCTTCCTCTGCCTCGTCTCCCTTCCACTTTCAGTCTGCAGTTTGCAGTCTGGTCTACGTATTAATATTTTTTGTCTTGCCACGATCGACTGGACTAACAGTCGCGATCGACCTGTTGGCCACCCCTGGTCTATAGTATTACTAGCTTTTTCCCGCGACTTCGTCCGCGTAGACTTCATTTATTGACAAATAGCTTTTGGCCACGGCTTCGCTTGTGTGTACCAGGAGTATTTCAATCCCGTTTTTTTCCCGTTCCCGTAAGAATTTCGTGAAATGCTCTCTTAATGCTCCCTACACTCCCCAAAGAACCCACTTGCCAAATTTCAGTTTTCTACGATCATTACAACGAAAATTCGATCCCGTAGAACTGAATATAAATCTCGTTTTTTCCTTATCCTGTTGGAATTTTCGAAAATCCTTAAAACTGTTTTTTACTATTATAATCACCTACTTCTATGCCAAATTGGAAGTCTAGTAATTATAGTTTATAGGATTTCGTTGAACTGAATATATAAATCCCGTTTTTTCCTTATCCCGTGAGAATTTCCAAAAAACCTGAAATTATTATCTTAGTTTTGTAATCATGTACTTGTGTACGAAATTTGAAGTCTATATTTATTAAGTATAGTTACTGAGATAGGGTCACTCGGAATCGAATATAATAAATCCCGTTTTTTCCCGTTCCCGTGGAAATTTGTGTGTGTGTGTGTGTCAGGTAGGTATGTGTGTTGTTGTTTTCGTAATCAGCGACCCGATAAACCGTACAAACAATACTACCCACTATAATATAATAATAATAATACCCACGTTGATTTTCAGACTTTGTCACCCCCTATCCCCTTTTAGGGGTTGAATTTTCAAAAAACCTGAAACAGGTATTTTCTCATTTATCGTTAGGATTACTCCTGTGAAGTTTCGAATAAAATAGTCTAACTAATCTTGTTTCCCCATACAAACTTTGGACCCCCATTTAACCCCTTTAGAGGTCGAATTTTGAAAAATCCTTTCTTAGTGCACCCCTAGACCTTATAAGGAACCTACGTGCCAAATTTGGAATCTCTAGAACCAGCGGTTTGGGCTGTGCGTTGATATGTCAGTCAGTCAGTCAGTCAGTCAGTCAGTCAGTTTCTTCTTTTATATATTTAGATGTGCCGTAAATGAGCACACTCGGTTATTCGACGCATGAATGTTGTTAACCCTTTATAAGGCCCCATTTATTGGAGCATACTACCACAGATTCAAAAGCAGCTATCGAATGCGTACCTGACAAAGGATATTTTCAAAGCTAATCGTGTTTTCAATAACTACAATGGAAGTTGTGACGTATATTGATATCAATAAGGTTGAGATTCCAACACAATGCATGTGGTCGCTAAATTGATTCTGCCTTATAAAGGGTTAGCAAAGAGCGTTGGTGTTGAGTGTTGTTGTTGTTGAGTGTTGTTGTTGTTGAGTGTTGTTGTTGTTTCAGGGCACCACATCGGTGACCGCGCGCACGTGGTGGAGCGGGCGCAGAACCTGTACAGCGGCGACCAGGAGGAGACGCAGGAGTTCATCAACCTGGACGAGGACGAGGCAGAGGACTTTGACAGGTAACACTCAGTGCTATCACACGCTCAAACGTTCAAGGAGACTCTTCCTCTTTCCCATCTCTGCTCCTTTTCGCGCCCTCTCCCCTCTGTTTAAGGTGAAAAACACCGTTGCACGGAAGAGAGTGTCACAGATACAACACAACAACTTTCTTACAGATGTCAAACTTAATGCTACTTGTACATAAATCAACAGGTTAACCAACATAAGTAATTCAGTATTAAACACCCTCTTTCCCTCTTCCTCTCTCTCTGTCCCCTTTCCCCCTTTTCCACCATTTCCCTATCCCCCTCTCTTATCGACTCCCTCTTCTCCCTCCTCGTTCCTCCTCTCACTCTTTTCCCACAGCTTCTCACCGCCAGATAAACACGTCACCTTACCAATGTTACGAAACGTTCTGCTAACTTAGCAATCGTTCGTTCTTATCTGTCACTATGACATTTACCTTTCACAGATAAGGACAAACGATTACTAAGTTAGCAGAAGCCTATAGAGCAGAGGTTCCCAAACTCTTTTGTTCCATAGACCACTTTCAAAATTTTGCTGGATCCGGTGGACCCCCTGCAGCTACATTACCACTAATTTCTAAACTAAATCTCGAAAAAAAAATTAAGATTAGCTCTATCTATGGAAAATTGCGTTGGTTGTTGCTGAGTTTCAACGATAAATTAACAGTTTTCGAAAAAATAGGTTAGAATTGATTGCTTAATAGGGTTAATTATTTGAAAATAAAGTCGACTAAACAAATTTTCAATTAAATTTAATTTTTGTGCTGCGAGTGAGTCCATCCTACTATACTTTCTTGAAATCTACAATGACTCACAGCACTAGAACCAATCAATTCTCACAAATTTTATTAAGAAAACGTCCCATTCGGAGTGGTAAAAATAAAATAAATATAGTATATTTCCGTGTGTCTCGACGCGTTGTACTGAATATGGAAAATGCAAATTTTACAAGTAACAGTCGCTGAGCTTCTTAAAATATTATCTGCCTATGGCCTATAAGGCATATTGATATGAAGTCAAGTCAACCTTTTAGTTCTTCACTATCGACCAAATTAATTTTCACGCACCCCCGCTTGCGATTGTGGACCCCATTTTTGGTCACGCCCAACGTAGACCCCCCTCGAGTCTTCCGTGGACCCCTGGGGGTCCACCTGGACCACTTTGGGAACTACTGCTGTAGAGCGTTTATGAATAAGGGGGTCAGTTTGTACAGTACAGATACTGTGGTGAGTTGTTATAGATGTATGTGCGTGTGTGTTGCAGGGAGTTCCAGAGCAAGGCGGGCGCGTTCTCGGGCGGCGCGCGCGCATCGCTGGCGGCGCGCGGCCGGCTGCCGGCGCTCGAGCCGCCGCCCGCGCACGCGCACGCGCACGACGCCGGGTAACTAGCGCGCATCTATTCTACTTGCAACCCTCGAGGGCCACTTGCACGGACCAGGGTTAACGACTTATAGGGTGCATCCCTACTGAGCTGGCAACGTCGCATTTTTGGTGATTTTTTGCGATTATTTCACAGAAAATGAATGAAAGTTTCAAATGTGCGTCTGTAGTGCACTTCGTTTTTAGTGTATTGATGTGTTCAATGCGATGATTGATCGTGATGGAGTGTTATTTTCTTATTAAATGAGATGTAGCATTTTATCCCTTTAATACAAAAATAAAAGTTCATCACGATTAATCATTGCATTGAACACATTAATACACTAAAAACGAAGTGTACTACAGATGCGCATTTCTTTTCTGTGAATTAATCGTAAAAAATCACCAAAAATGCGACGTTGCTACCTCAGTAGGGATGCACGCTCTTAACCCCGTATTAGATGCTAACCCGGGGCTAAGCAGTGTCAAAATGTATGCAACTGTCAAACCTAACCCGATAGCGATTTAATTTTTTAACTCTGGACTGTGCAAGTCGGCCTAAGGCTTTGTCAAACAGAACGAGTACTTAACGCTAACCCGACAACGCGCTAATGTCAAATTGTACAGACGATATATCGTAGCGGGCGAGGTGCTCGAATATTTCGGCGCAGCATTAAATTTCAATAAATTCGTTACACTAGATAAGCTTAATAACATCAGAACACGCAATTCATCATAAATATAAGAGCAGCGACTCTTCAATAAAATAGGAATTTCATTCGAAATATTGTAGACTGGATATGAACAGCGATTACCTTTATTGAGCTCCCGATATTTACGCAGTTACATGCATCATGATCACGGGTAGACACCCGTGAGTCACCTGCGATCATGATGCCAGGCTTTAGATTACACCTGAGCTTGCCATTATGCGTGATTGTGATCAAACGCATGTGTAGTATGCTTAAAAAAAAGGAATATTTACATAGTACTTGTAGAGAATTATTTTAGTTTAAGCCTTAGAAGAAAGAGAAAAGTGAAGTGGCATGTAAACGAAAGACGCGGCTCATCTTTCGCACAAATCGCACGTATAAACGTCAAATTGAATGTGACGGTTCGTGTAGCAGAATGATTCTGCCAGAATCAAATTTTCTCGAATGTTCATCAGTTAGGTTTTCAATCACATATACTTAAATCCCATTCGGCAGCGTTCATTTTATAACGCAGTTATTTTAACGACATCTATTGTGCAATGGCAAAACTATTATTTAAATAACTGACTTTATCTTTTGGCTACTTCGCGCTAGATGGGTGTTTATATACCTGTACAATCAACTTTTATAAATATTTCGCGGGTGCAAAGTTCAAATTATAATACCGATTCAGAACTTATTACATTTTTACGAGTATAATAGAAAAGCTACGACCAATAATTGCCAAGATATCAAGGTTTCCCTGGCGAATGTGACTTCTATTTTCTCTTTGTTCTGTGGTTTAAGCTATGGGTGTCAGGAAATTTGTTATTATGTATTATGAAAGAGCTTAGTAGTTGCCATAGTTTATAATTACTTAAGTATTTAGACGGCATGTTTGTTTAATTATGGTTTTGTACTTTTGCACAATGCACTTGTATTTTTTGCACTGTATTTAGTTTTTTTTATAACTATTTTTTTATTTCACGGTCGGTTGGATGGCGTAAACGGTAAAAAAGGGGTTTACTATTATTATTATTATCATTTGATGTTATAATTTTACTGTCACTAATGCGATGAACGAATATAACCCAGGAAGCAGTCTTCATACAACCTACCGTACATTATTTGGTTATTTCCTTCAATGTCTTGTCTCGAGCATCCAGCCACCGTTGTATGTATATTGTATATATGTATGTAGCTAGCATGTCTTGCAGCCCTAGTCGCTCCCCGCTGGCCGTGCGCCCCGCGCCGCGCCGGCCGCTGCGCGCGTCGCCGAGCCCCCTCGCTGGATCCACCAGGTAAATGACTGACTGAATCATCATACCATCTCATGTCGACATTAACTGACACTCATACGAAATGTTAAACCGGGGACCGGAATACCATATTTTAATTTAGATTTATATTATGTTAGATTTATATTGATAAACTAGCCGTTGCCCGCGGTTTCGTCTGCAAAGAATTCGTATATCGCTATCCCGCGGGAACTACGCAATTTTCCGGGATAAATAGTAGTCTATGTGTTATTCCAGACCATAATCTATCTCTGGCATGGCCTATCGAGGTATTTTAAGACTAACGTTAACCATAACCAATGATTTTGACGTAAATTTGCTAGAAAACCTATAAAATACTAGCTTCTGCCGCGACTTTGCCCTATAAGGAGAAGTTCGCCTTTGTGCATCTGTTTCTTTATATTTCTACAATAAACCACTACTTACTCACTTACTTACTAACTTTGTCCGCGTAAAATTTGCAATTCGTTTTAAAATTTGTCTATTTTGTTACGTGGGCCTACGCTACAATTGGGATTGTTCATTTTTTTATAACACTAGATGAAAACCCGGCTTCGCTCGGGTGAAATTCGAATCATAATACACTTGTAGGTAGAATGTGTAGCCATTATTTCGAATCTCTGTATATTATTTTAATACAAAAATAGGTAGGTAAGTGATAGCATTCACAATAACTGAAATTATCTGCAAGAATATATCCGTGCATGGCTTGAAGAACTTGATAAGTCCAAAATGGCAATTTTACAGGGCGGCCATTTTAAAGTTTGAAATTTTCTCCAAAATCCGTTTTTATCTTGAATTGGGAATTGAATTGATGATTATTTTAAAAGTGCTTGGTGATTTTTCTATTGATAAGAATAACCTTCCTTAGCTGCGGACAAAAGTTTCAGATTTGACGACCGGATAGCCTAGTGGTTAGTGACCCTGACTATGAAGCTAGAGGTCCCGGGTCCCGGGCTTGAATCCCGGTAGAGGCAGACATTTGCATGATGAATACGAATGTTTGTGCCTGAGTCATGGATGTTGTATGTACTTATTTAAGTATGTATTTATCTAAATTATATAAAGTATGATAATCCGTTGCCTGGTACCCATAGCACAAGCTTTGCTTAGTTTGGGACTGGGTCAATTGGTGTAATTTGTCCCATGATATTTATTTCTTTATTATTACATATTTATTTTTTCGTCGAGCCATATATTTTATAAAAATAAAAACATTTTACTCAGTCACTCGGCCGTCTCTATGTGGTCTCTATACGGTTGATAAGCAGTACGCCAATGACATCAAATTAAAAAAAAATTGCTGCTTGAATCTGTGGTTCACGATGACATTTGCAGCTAAAAGAAGCAACGGCTAACCCCCGGGCCACATTAGCGGGCGAAGGTTCGTGTCGCGTTGTCGCGATAAAAGTTCGAGTTCGTGTAAGCATGAACTACGTGTCCACACTTATCGCGATAAAAACTTCGGACGAACTATGTCGCGCAATTGAATTTGGCGGTAAAATGAACCAAGAGCGCAAAGAAACAAAAAGATAAAGGAAGCGTTTGCTTTGTATTGTATGACTGTAAATAATTATTGAAATGTCACTTGTCAAAATTTACGTACATATCAGAAATTTCAAAGCACGAAGTGTAGACACTTGCACGAACACGAACTCTGTCGCGATAAAATCCTTTCTTTGATCGGCGCTAGATACCGATAGAAGCCCGAACACAGTTCGAGTTCGCCCGAATGATTCGCGATAAAGCGAACTGTCTGTCCACACATGCCGCTATAGGGCGAACCTTCGCCGAATCCCTCTAATGTGGCCGTAGCATAAGTGGCGCCGTCTGTAGAATGTATGTGTTACTAATGCTACGGCCACGTTAGTATTTGTAACTAACTAACAAAATATGGACTATGTCTGAAATAAACTCATTTTATTTTATTTTATTTTATTTTATTTTTAATAGCGGGATTCGGCGAAGGTTCGCTCTATCGCGGCATGTGTGGACAGACAGTTCGCTTTATCGCGTATCATTCGGGCGAACTCGAACTGTGTTCGGGCTCCTGTCGGTATTTAGCGCAGGCCTTATACTCCGAAATCCGATTTTCGAAATTCGTTTCGTGCCGTTCCGCTCTCACTAATAGTTATTAATTTGAGAGTGAGAGGGACAAAGTGATACGAACTTCGAAAATCGGATTTCGGAGTTGCCCCCCAGGCCTTATATACTCCGAAATCCGATTTTCGAAGTTCGCTTCGTGCCGTTCCGCTCTCACTAATAGTTATTAATTTAAGAGTGAGAGGCACGGTGTGATAAACTTCGAAAATCGGATTTCGGAGTTGCCCCCCTGATCAAAGGATTTAATCATGACAGAGTTCGTGTTCGTGCAAGTGTCTACACTTGGAACTTTGAAATTTCTGAAATGTATGTCAATTTTGTCAAGTGACATTTTAATAATTATTTACAGACATAAAATACAAAGCAAACGCTTCCTCTATATTTTTGTTTCATTGCGCTCTTTGTTAATTTTTTCGCCAAATTCAATTGCACGACATAGTTCGTCTGAAGTTTTTATCGCGATAATTTGGTCTAAGTGTGGCCATGTGGTGGCCATTTAGTTCGTGGCTACACAAACTCGAACTTTTTATCGCGACAAAGTGACACGAACCTTTGCCCGCTAATGTGGCCCGGGGGTCCATACATGGGGAATTTCAATAAAAATTACCATAGTGGTTTAGTGACACGAACAATCTACAAACGGCGCCACTTACCCCCGGGCCACATTAGCGGGCGAAGGTTCGTGTCGCGTTGTGCGATAAAAAGTTTGAGTTCGTGTAGCCAAGAACTATGTGGCCACACTTAGACCAAATTATCGCGATAAAAACTTCGGGCGCACTATATCGCGCAACTCTGAATTTGACGGGAAAATGAACCAAGAGCGCAAAGAAACAAAAAGATGGAGGCAGCGTTTGCTTTGTATTGTATGACTGTAAATAATTATTGAAATGTCACTTGTCAAAATTGATGTACATTTCAGAAATTTCAAAGTACGAAGTGTAGACACTTGCACGAACACGAACTCTGTCGCGATAAAATCCTTTGATCTGCGCTAGATACCGACAGGAGCCCGAACACAGTCCGAGTTCGCCCGAATGATTCGCGATAAAGCGAATTGTCTGTCCACACATGCCGCGATAGGGCGAACCTTCGCCGAATCCCGCTAATGTGGCCGTAGCATTAGCCGTTGCTTCTTTTAGCTACAAAATGTCATCGTGTACCACAGATTCAAGCATTTTTTAAATTTGATATGCACTGGCGTACTGCTTAACTACCGTATAAGGTGGAAACACATTATTAACACGCGACGCGACCCGATGCAACGAATGTATGCGCATGGCGTCGCGTCGGATGTTCATAGTGTGGTTCTGGTCATAGAAAATAATACAATTTGATTCGACACAACACGCGTCGCGTTGCATCGGGTCGCGTCGCGTGTTAACAATGTGTTTCCACCTTAAGGGCCGCCGAGTGACTGAATAAAATGTTTTTTTTTTTTTATAAATATATGGCTCGACTTGAAACTTTTTTCCGTAGCTAAGGATGGTTATTCCTATCAATAGAAAAATCACCAAGCACTTTTAAAATAATCATCCATTCCCAATTATCCTATTTTTTCTATGGTTATTGTGTCCAATCTCAGGTTTAAGAAAAATCACACGGCGTATGTGCGCCAGCATGAAACGGAACGTTTGTCGTCCTCCGGTGTCAGTTTCGCGCTAGTCTGTGGTGTCCAATATGGCGACTGCGATTTGTCCATCAGCACCGTTAGAATTTTACAAAATACTCGACAATCCGAATTTTGCGGATATATGTTGTCGACTCGAAATTTTTATTTTTTCACGTTCTATCATTCGGGCAACGTTTCGATCGAGTCTACCGTAACCGGTCACGAAATTATTAATATAGATACCCTGATTTGAAAACCATTTCGAAGTATGGGGCTTGCGAACTGTTTTATCTTACTGGCGTTCAAAAATACTCAAGGATTACGGATATTTTGCTAAAAAAATATTTGAGCTTTATTCGACCTTACCGAGCGGCTGTTGGTAGTTCCAAAAAATAAATCGGCAAATATCTAGTTTGTCTATTAAATTTATATGTCAACTAGTTATCAGTGTCACCCAATGTCAGTAAAGTAAATATTGTTTTGTTGAAAACTTAAAATTGTCGGTCGATTTAAAACGAAATAATGGAAATTACAGAAAATGCTTCGTTCCAACCTGAAATAATGACTCTAAAAACAGCTCCAAAACAATAGTTCGCACGGATCCGAGAAAATTTAAGAGAAAAGTGGTGTCGCGAAGTAAACTTCAAAGTTTATAAGTACACAATATTGTTGCGAGGATCATTTCGATGTAAGTAGGTACCAAAACACAATGCGACATACTTCCACATTCATAAATTTTCAACTCATTATAACCATGATCAGGATTTAACGCAACATACAATAAGCTTGTAGGTAAACCAAAGGTAAACAGTATATTTGACAGTGAGATGACAGTCACAACAGTTATGACAACTATTTTTTTTTTTAATTTCCAAAGGATTGTGGGAAAATTGCCTATTTCAGCCGGCCGCATATAATTTACGAAAAGTCGTATCTCATTTTTTTAAGCAATTATATTAATTAAATTAAGCCATGAAATGACAAAATATTCAAATCAGTTTCTTAAAATGCTCCATATTTTCTAAAAAATATATAAAAAGGGGGGGTTAAAAAAAATGAACAATCCCAATTAAAATAGGTATTCAACTAAACCTAAATTAAATTTCGAAACGACGCTGATAACTAGAACACAGAAAAATCCGAAAAGTAAAGCTATGGCCGGGAATCGAACCCGGATTCTGATCATTCCGTGACGCGTGCTATATATACCCAGTCCTGGATTTACACATTTGCCGCCCCAAAGCTATTCAATTTTTGCCGCCCCACTCGTGTCCGCAGCCTTACTTTCATTTCCTGTAATTTTTTATTTGCGCCAATTTTGCCGCCCTAAGCCTCAGCTTTTTTAGCTTCAATGGTAAATCCGGCCCTGGCTATACCCCATCACCACCCATAGCAGGTGAGAAAGCCTTCGAATTTTTCTATCTGTACCAACTGTCACGTGACCTTGTTACTATGCGAATATTTGTCGCTAAGCGTCCTCTGTTTAATGATGTATCTGTACGACACAATTAATAACTCCCGTGGAACATGTACTGCTCACTAGGGACGAGAGATGGCGCTGTTTTCAAATGATACGCACTATCAAATGAATCAAGAATTTTACTTGTTGGTTTTGAAATTAATTTTTGACGTAAGTTAACGTAATATTTACTTCATTTTATGTGAGCTGTTTGTGTAAGCTGAGAAAGTTTTTTGATATGTCAAAAATTGTCGGTTATGATGAAAGTTGTTGAGATAAACTACCCGTCTCTTTCTTACTCTTCGTTTTAGAACGAGACTGGTAGTCTGTCTAGCTCTCGCGCGCTCTTGGCTAGTTGTGCTGGTAGCTTAGTATTGCCGGTTTGATTTAAGCATGACTCAATATTTCTTTCTGCTATTATAAGGTTGTTTGCGGGCGTTTTCGAACCTGATTAAGGCATGTTACCAATCAATTATAATGTATGTATAAAAAACTGAGGTTTTGGATTATATATATACATGGGATAGATAAAAGGGGTTCGATTTGAGACGTTAATCGTTTAGTACTTTAGGGACGATTTTTCAATCCTCAGATATGCACTTACCTGTCGGATACCCATAGTGCTATTCGTCGAATAGGGTCTATCTCATGATTGAAAAATAGGTCCTCAGTAGGTACATATTTGCCGTCACAGAGAAAACAAATGTAATGGTTGCGGCACACAATCATTTTTGGTACAACTATGGTTAAAGAGTTAATTGAAAGCATCGTATTCGTTTTTACACACCGTGTACCACTGATTTCAAGCGGAGGCTTGAAACCTGAGACTTCTCAGAGAGTACGGGCTGCCCTTGCGCTGACGCAGTGCGTGTTGTAATTTTGTTACGCTTGTCAAGAAACATACCATTTTATCGTATTTTATTTATTACAATGCGTATGATTCGTATCATTTGTATATTACATGCTTATTTAAAGCATATTTTTATTGCATTGTTAATGTAATTTATTAAAAAAAATCGTACTATGAACCAAGAACCGGGAAAAACCGGGAATCCGGGTTCTGGAGCCGTTCAGAACCGGGAAATGAAATTCTTGGAACCGGACCGGTTCGGCATGCCCTAGTTGTAATGTGTCTGTCTGTCTGTCTGTCTGCAGGGCGTCGGTGCGCGAGCTGTACGCGGGCGCGCACCCGCAGCGGCACCGGCACCGCCACCACAAGCGGCCCCCCACCGCGCCCCACGACCACTAATGCCGCCCCCCCGCCCCGCCTGCCCCGCCCTGCCGCCCGAGGATACCGGTAATCACCACAAACCCCAACGAATAGGGCGGAGTGACCGTGTCCGCTTAAACAGTCAGTTATAATAACTTTATTAATGATCGGTGTTGAATAGTTTTGGTAAAGGGTATTCTGACGAGCGGCCCTATAGCTGATGCGGCCCGTCGTCGCCTACGATTACGATAGGGGGCCTTGCCATGAGGTCTTAATGCGATTCGGTTTAGGTTCGCTCGCTGTCAGATTCATACTAAAAGTGACAGCTGAAACTTGAACTGAGTCGGAATTAGGACGTCACGGTAAGGCCACAGAATGTAATGATAATAGGCGATTTGGGTAACCTTCCTGGCAGTAATATCAGATAGAAGAAAAATCAAACGTAACTCACTTCATAGCCGTTGGAGCGTTTCATATACTTTGAGAGCTTTGTTGTACATACTATTTGATATTATTTCCGGTATCTACCTACTACGGAAGGGAAACCGAATGACAGCTGACTCGTTAAAAAAACAGAAACTAGTAACCAGTTACACTTTGTTAATGTTTAGCTCTGACAATACCCAGCTTGATACGGATAATGACATGACAACTTAACGTAACCCCCTACCCTACCCTACCCTCCAACCTTATACTGGCTCCCAAAGTGCTAGCGGATGGCCCGAATGCAGGGTAACAAGTTTCTTTCCTAGTGTGCTGACAACCAACCCTACTTATCTAATGACGGGCTGTGAAAACAAAACCCTAATGCAGTACCGATCCAACCTTGTGATTGTTATCGATAAAGACTGCTAAACGACGGCTACCCTAATTGCAACTACCAGTGCAAACAGACGCTACAAACACCACCTTAGCCCGCCGACACCTAATACTCTACCCTTCGCTACCCTTCTACCCTGTGACCAGGTCAGTGTTGACAACAAACCCTCTCATCTATTGACCAGTAATGTAATGACAACTGCATCTAATGATAGTCACTAATATTGACGTTTTTTTTTTCAAAAATAGCAACCTAGTGTTTGATCTACTACTTACTCATTAGCAACTGAAACTTTGTTTTTGTTGTTCAGGTTTAAGTTTCCAGTGAGTTATGAGATTGATGTGTAGAATTAACTAAATTAATTGTTCGTAGTTTAATATTATTTTAAAATACTTATATGTGTAGAATAGGCCGCGTACAGGCCATAACGTTGAATAATGACTGAATTTGAAAAGTTACTACCGCCCCAGATTTTAGAAAATCATTTCGATTTTAGATCAAAGTGTGTTCAGCGAGTTACATGAAATATCTGTTAACCTTTTGATCGCCAACGTCGTCTATAGACATGGAGTGTATAGACCGATCGCGTAAATCAGTCCTCGCCCACGCGGCTGCGGGGCGCGGGGTAGTACCAGGGGGTGTACACTCCGCAGTTTAGGTACGATCAACCGGCGCTCCTGCCGGGCGGGATTATGGCAGTAGGTTGCCTCTCGCCTCGTACGCTGGCGTCGCGCGTTATTTGTGTGTTACCTAGTTACTTAGCACCGAACAATGACTACTACAACCCTATAATAAGTTCGCGGTGACGTCGTGAATGGCAATGATTGAAACGGTTAAACTAAAAGAAGCGCTCTCGCGTAGTAACATGGTATATTTTTGCATGAATGCTTTACGGGAAATGTTATGGAGTGGGGCTATAGGCTATTATCGCTGTAGGTAAATATAGCAGGAGCGAGCTAGATTGTGCTTTATGTGTACGCGGCTAGAGTTTTTATTTATTTAATCGACTCCAGAGAGAGAGAGCCTTCTGTACGTTAGTACTATTACATATTCTGTGGTAGGACGACGGAGGGGGGCTCTCGGTGCGGGCGGAGAGTGCGCTTGCCGCGCACAGAAAGAGCTCCCTTCCGGCACACGGCTGCCACGACGTACAAAATCCGCGTTCTGAAATGAACACAGGCACGACGTCATCTGTACACGCGTCAATGTGTGCGTAAGATACACAGGACTGTCTATCGCAAAAACCTAGTACTATAAGTACTACCAATGAAATAAATATAGGTACTTATAATGAAGATATGGCTTAGATGTGTGCAAATAAATGTACTTAATCTTTATCTATTTATTTAAACTAACTTAAAATGTGTCTGTCTGTGTATTTAAGCATTATTATTTTCAATTACAATAGATGTACGACAACAAACTTAAGCGAATGATTCTGTAGTTATTTCATGTATTAATCGCGATAATTTCAGAAAGCATTAATTTTCTAATGTTTTATAAAATGAAGTAGGTAGGATAGGTTCCCGAACTTGTGACGTGCGGCCGACATACATCGCGTTGCGAGCCCTACTAGTTGCCAGCAGCTTTCCGGCAGACTGCGCTTGAGGGGTGGGGTAACTCGAATAGGTGCGGGGCGGAGCGTGGCCATTCTGTACGTTAGTACTATTATATATTCTGTGCCGCAGTCGTCCCACCCGCGCGTCGCAACCGCGCGGGCGAAGACTCATTTAAGCGGTCGGTCTATAGTGTTAGTGATTTTCACAGTAAGTAAGTTTAAAACCAGCTTTACTATTTAATTATACTTGGCGCTCAAAAGGTAAGGTTTATTTTGATTTTGCATAAATTTAAGATAAACCTATAACTTCGTTGCGAGAAAAATAATGTTGATTATACGTCAATTTGAAATGTACTTTCAAAGAACGTCTGACTTTGAACGAGAAACGAAAATCGTGGTATTTGAAATCGATTTAAACATAGTTAAAGAACATCATCAGTGAACCTAGGGTTTAAACATAGTTAAAGAACATCATCAGTGAACCTAGGGTTTAAAATGCGGGTAGAAGGATATTGTTTTATTTTAAGATCAATATTATATATTGTATGTAAGAAGCGTCTTAGAAACCCCATTCCTACACTTAGAATGCCTTTCTCATATCATCATAATATTACGTAATGTGGAAGCCTCAGGATGATATTATTGGATACCTACATTATTTATTGTTCAGTGGGAGTGTTTTGTTTTATCCTAAACGTTCGATTTATAACTTTTTTAACGGAATGACTTGAATAAAATCCATTCCAACATCTCTATTTAGAAATACTCGAGAAATTAACTAAGAAGTTGTTGAGGGCATAACAATGAATACCTAAAGTGGTCACAGGTATTTCATTTTGATAACGTTTGAAGACCTCAATATAAGCTACAAATTTAATTTAACTACTAATAAACTGGTTTATTGGTTCTACTTTGTATGTTCAAATAACCCACAGAAAGTACAACTAACAAAAGAAACAATACTTTGAAGATTGTTTCATCAATAGTTTTTCCAGTGGCGTAACTATAACATCTGGGGCCCGTGACAAAATCATCACATTGGGGGGACCCCCTTTGATATAAACAAGTGCGTTATCGTCCCTTCTGTGCTCTAGGCCAAGCCAGTTCGGGGCCCCGTAGAGCTAGGGGCCCCTGGCATTTTGCCAGCCCTGCCACCCTAGCTACGCCATTGAGTTCGTCTTCCATGGCATGATTTGTGGCAGAAGTACCAAATTGTTGTAAAGCTTTTAAAAGTTTCACAAATGTAAAAACAACACAATAATAATAAACTCGTGTCATCAAACAGTGCCTACAACGCGTTAGGGCATAGTCATCCACGAATCATTATTTTTGTATGAAATTGGTGTTACGTGTTGTATTCGTAGATATACCTACTAAGTAATAGTTGGAGCTAGATTGTAAGTGGTCTAACTTTTATTAATAGTCCATTTAAAAATACTAAATTGTTTTAATAAAAATGAAAAAAAAACTGTCAATATATCTTCTATCTTCACAATTTTAGCTTTACGGTACCACTAGGACGCGTGTTAGGCCACTTGCTATAGCCTCAGTAATCAAACTCCCTACTATAAATGTATGTCCGTATTTAAATAATGTATGTCTCAAATCCATAGACCATCAACTAGTATGATGTAATTTAAGAACAAACGCTACAAATAAAAATGGATCGCACCGTACGAAAATGTTTTACGAACGAATCGAGCGTCTCTTGTTGAATCAGATGTAAATTTTTGATTCCATTATTGTTAGGTTAATTTTAGTTGTAATTTACTAACTAAGACCAATTGTTTTATTGGGAAAATCACACGGAAATCTAGCGATGCATCAGGGTGCCGAAAGGTTTTACATGAAATAAGAAATTCATAGAATCGTTGCAGCAGATTATTATAACGAAATTAACAGGTGGTACTAATACTTACCTAATGTAAAACTCACTACTTGATGCGTAGCAATCTTCTGGCACGATTTTCAGCATTAGATTTTTGTTAAATAGAGTGATATCGAATCTCGCTCTACACCAAATCTGTTTATTGCTTCAAAACTACAGCTCCAATAAAATTGACGACTAGTTGAAAAGATCGAGCTGGAATTGTCTCCATTTTTATGTTCAGAAAAGTTTTTTGCCGCTTTAGAATAGTAATATCGAATGATGTGCTTTTTTAAAAAATCGGCCCTCTGGTCATTTCCTGAAAAATTTAGCTGACATCTCTTGCACTTTAATTTGTATTACTTAAAAAAAGACTTGCGTGTGATTTTTCCTGTAAGACAAAAGATAAATTGACATTCATGACGGGTATGCTAACCCAATCTCAAGTGTCTTTAAATAAGTTAACAAATAAGCGTAAAATATAGGTCATAGACTAGTAAAGTTTATTTGGTTCTTTTAAATATTATTTTTTAATCCTGGTTCCGTTAATTTAAGTTGAGTTCGCACAAAGTAAGCTTCGACAGGCTTCCCAATGAAGTATTTTATTTATTTCCTTGTTGCTCATTTTATTCTACATGTAAAATTCCAGTTATTGTAATACAGGAATGGTAAAATATTTTTAGACATAGTATTGGTGTTAGATTTAATTATTATCTTTCGTGTGATCGCTAGGATTAAATAGTAAATTATATACCGTATATAGTGTTTTATTTGCGCTATTATATAGATAGGTAAGCGGTAAATGAAACCAAAATATATTCGTCAAATAAATTGTATTACTTGAAGCAGATGCAGTAAATAATAAAATCGATTAGGTAAGTTACTCAACCCGAATAAATAATAGAATTCAATTAAATCAATGAAGACTTATTCTATAAAATATTCAAATTCATTAAAAGTAATCCCATCACCCAAACTAGGAAACAAATGCATGGTTACCCATTAAAAAACCTCTAAGTAAATAAATGTCAATACAATAAAAAAAAACTACCAAGGATTTAAGTAATGCAAGTACATAAGCCAAAGTATACTGAGACTAATCTAAGAATAAAAATAAGCGACAAATTTAATGGTTGTCTTTTTTCTCTGTGGCGTCCGGTTGGTCGGCCATTTTGTCGTGGACGCCATTTTGCGTGCGTCAGAGGCTGATACGGCAGATGTCCTCGTTGATCTCGAGCATTTGATCGATGAAGGCCTGGTGGGAGACGACTTGCGCCAGTTTTTGGATGATGCGCTTTAGTTCACCCACCTTGTAGTTCATCTGCGTGTTGCAGAGCTCTATTTCGTCGGACAGCGATTGTGGAATCTGTAGAGACAATGTTTTAATTAAAAAAAATTTTTTTTTTATGTGAATAGGAAGGCAAACGAGCAAGTTGGTCACCTGATGGTAAGCGATCACCACTGCCCATGGACACCCGCAACCCCGGAGGGATTGCAGATGCGTTGCCAACCTAGAGGACTTAACCTCTTGTGCCCGTAATTTCCCCGGCTGTCTTACTCTCCACACCGGAACACAGCAGTGCAAGCACTGCTGCTTAGCGGCAGGATTAGCGAGTAAGATGGTGGTAGCGATCCGGACGGACCTTGCACAAGGCCCTACCACCCGCAAAATTTTCGTGTATAGTATTCTTTATTTGGGAACAAGAACTTTTTTAATAATGGATTTGAATTGTTTCAAGTCAGCATAGTTTACTTTCTCTACATTTCCTTTAGTGTAGTGGCACACGGCGGCCACGACGTACAAAATCCGCGTTCTGAAATGAACACAGGCAAGACGTCGTCTGTACACGCGTCAATGTGTGCGTAAGATACACAGGGCTGTCTATCGCAAAAACCTAGTACTATAAGTACTACCAATGACATAAATATACTAAAGATATGGCTTAGATGTGTGCAAATAAATGTACTTAATCGTTATCTATTTATTTAAACTTACTTAAGATGTGTCTGTCTGTGTATTTAAGCATTATTATTTTCAATTACAATAGATGTACGACAACAAACTTAAGTGAATGATTCTGTAGTTATTTCATGTATTAATCGCGATAATTTCAGAAAGCATTCATTTTCTAATGTTTTATAAAATGAAGTAGGTAGGATAGGTTCCCGAACTTGTGACGTGCGGCCGACATACATCGCGTTGCGAGCCCTACTAGTTGCCAGCAGCTTTCCGGCAGACTGCGCTTGAGGGGTGGGGTAACTCGAATAGGTGCGGGGCGGAGCGTGGCCATTCTGTACGTTAGTACTATTATATATTCTGTGGTAGTGGGTAGTAGGTACATCATTAGTTCTTACTTATTCACGACGTGTACATATAATAATGTGTAATTTGGAACCTGAAGCCAATTATAGGTTACGTTGATTTAAACGTAACGTAATACATATTTAATTCTATTTGCTTCAAAGCTGTATATTTAAGTTTGAAATTAGAGGTAAACGAAATGTATAATGAACACAAAATAGCAAGTCATTACGTGACACGAATGACATGTGAAATTGACCTATGAGCTACGTATTTGTCCCACTGTTTGTAGAAGGTTTGTAGTATTTTTGTGGTAGTACAGAGTCCGTCAGAATTAGTCCTATTATTGAGGCTCTTTTACCAGTCCGTCCGTCTGTCACGGGTATGGGCGATTGTGTACTGCAAGGAATTTTACTGTCCGGAGTCCTGTACTTTTGAACCAAAAGGTATACTTGTGTAAAGAAAAGAAGGAATAGTTTAGGCAATTTTTAAGGACCATCAACTAAAGATCTAACCACACCGCGATGTAGAACATGAGACGTCGGCGCTAGCTATAGTACGCGGCAAATAAGTAAACCGTGGAGGGGATGAAAGTGATGTTGTTTTTCATACTGCGCATATCGCCTTCACGTTTTACTTATTTGCCGCCTACTATACTCGTACGTCGTAGCAGTTCATGTAGTCCTCGGTTAGGTGGCGCTAGGGTCGCACTTACTTCGCTGTCGTCCTCGAACACGCTGAACTTGTACTTGGTCTTCCGCTTCTCGGCGCCGTTGTCGAAGAACAGGGTGAACTGAGCGTCCTTGCCGCGGGCGCCCACCGGGAAGTACAGGCCGGCTGTGAGGTGGCCCTTCTGGTCGCGGGACAGCAGGCTTCTGTCAAAGGTTAAGACATGAAGGATGGTATATTAGGTATAATATTATATATGTCTCATCTGTGGTCTACCGACTGGTCTCTTACATTCCAGATGAGATGGAAAGACGACATTAAAAGAGTTGCGGGCAGCAACTGGACTCTCACTGCACAAAATAGATCGGAATGGAAGCGGTTGAAGGAGGCCTACACCAAGAACTTGGTAGAGAAAGGCTAAGAAGAAGAAGATTATATATGTAAACACTTTTTTTTATATATAAATAGGAAGGCAAACGAGCACTTGGGTCACCTGATGGTAAGTGATCACCACTGCCATAGACACCTGCAACCCAGGAGGGATTGCAGATGCGTTGCCAACCTAGAGGACTAAGATGAAATGCCTCTTGTGCCCGTAATTTCCTCGGCTGTCGTACTCGCCACACCGGAACACAGCAGTGCAAGCACTGCTGCTTAGCGGCAGGATTAGCGAGTAAATGGTAGTAGCGATCCGGACGGACCTTGCACAAGGCCCTACCACCCGCTCCCCTGAGGTGCTGAGGGCTCTAGTGGGACTAAGTGTCGCCATGGTATAAATATCTGCGAAAGACGTGACATCACTTGACACTGTCGAGGGTATTTCGTACAATGATTGTCACTGTATGTCGTCTCCCTTACGCAAACAATTATCTAGGCGCGAGCGATAAAGACAGTGACAGTGTACGAAATTCCTCTTGCTCCTTGTCCGTGCTTTAGTTACCTATTCCTCATGCGTTAGAAGCGCCACTCATTCCAAGGGATATAATTAATGTGGTGGTAACACTGGCCCGGTTTTCTTTAAGATCGGGCCACTGATTGGTCGAGGCAGTTTCGTCCCTATTCCTCTTTAGAGTTCTAAACTAACCTGAAATTGTACACGAGGTTCCGTCTCTCGGTCACATTGACCCCGTCAAGGTAAGGCCGGGCAGCGAACACCAGCGAGGTCTGCCGCTTGACGCTCCCATCGCGCGTGGTCCTCTCGCGCCACTCTACGTAGCTCGCGTTGTGCGGGCTGAACGCGTAGCTGTACTCCTTGAGGAACTGGTCGTCGGATTGGGTGAACCAGCCTGCGAAAGTTGAGTTTTTAAGACCTCAAAATGGGGGGCGAAATTTGATTTTCGATGTGTGCATACCATTCTTCTCACTCTCAAGTTACCTAGAAAGTAATGACTATACCTAAGTGTGAGTGGAACAGCACGAAACTTCGAAAATCGAACTTCGGGGTATCATAATGCCTGGTGGTGGTAACTGAGAGTCGTGTAGGAGTAAGCCCGCCGGGTTAGGGGTGACTAGTATCCGTGTAGAGGGAGCACTCTCCGGCAAAGGGGTGACTGACACTAGTTCACGTGGTTCTTACTCAATGACACCTGTGTGAAGCACACCCAAGGGTGAAGGGTGTCGGAGTGACTGACACACGTAGTTTGAGGCATACGCAAGGGTGTCGGGATGACTGACACTGACACTGACACTGACACCCGTGTGAGCTCATGCAAGGGTGATGGGGTGACTGAATCCCGTGTGAACGCATGCAAGGGTGACGGGGTGACTAACACCCGTGTGGCGGACATTCATGGGTGGCGGGGTGACTGACACCTGTAGTATGTGGTACAGTTTCTATCAACGATTGATCGAAGGGTACTAGCAAGGGAGACGGGGTGACTGCGACCCGTGTGACGGATATTCATGGTTTACTGACACCGTGTGGGGCACAGCAAGGGTGACGGGGTGACTGACAGCCGTGTAGCGGGGTGACTGACATCTGTAGTACTATGTGGTACAAGCATCGATCAACAAGCAAGGGAGATGGGGTGGCTGAGACCCGTGTGACGAATATTCATGGCAGTCGGGTTTACTGACACCCGTGTGACTACAGCAAGGGTGACGGGGTAACTTACCCGTGTGAGGGTAGGCGCAGTCCTGCATGACGGTGACGACGCGCGGCACGTGGTAGCCGGGGTCGGCCAGCAGCAGCCCGGGCCGGCCCTCCACGCGCACCTGCACGCCCACCATCACGTGTTCCTTCTCGGCCGCTTCCACCGACGCTGGGTTCTCCCCCGCTGTCACATACCTATGAAGAAGACCTGTTAGTTTTCAAGTTTACGGCCGAACTTCTGAGGTACCTATCTGATTTTCTTAGTTCCACATTTTTTTGTGTAGGTATGTATTTTAAGTTACAGTATTCTCTGAGCTTTTAGAAATTGATCAGTGTGCTCCATCATAGCTTAAAAAGTATACTTCGATTCTTCAGCAAATTACTAAGGTTAGGTTGACGACCAAATTCAATATTCTGAAGAAATGTTATTCAGCAAGTACTACGTCCTGGGAACGAGACACCACACACATTGTTAGAGTCACCACACAATCGATGATGAAATTAGAAGTTCTACCAAGGTGTTACGAGTGTGTCTACCTAGAGTTACTGCTAGCCTTTCGTTTCCAGGGACCTTACCATGATGTCCTTATTCCGACTCAGTTCAAGTTTTAGCTGTCACTGTCACTTTTAGTATAGATCTGACAGCGCTGCGAACCTAAACTGAATCGCATTAAGACGTCATGGTAAGGCCCCAGACCGTATAATAAAAAGTAAGGTTGCTCAACCTTTGCAACTATTGGTTGTACCTAACTGTTGGGCTCACTATACAGCGATTGAAGAGGTCGTATGGCCAAGCCTCAGCACGTACCCGCGTACATCCACGACGGCCTCCTCGCACGACAGCAGCGCCGTCGCCTTCGCGAGCCCCGGGAACTGCGGGTCCAGCCCGCGCCACCGCCGGATCAGCTCGTACGCCAGCCCCACGCACGTGTGCTTCTTAGCCCTTATAGGCGGCTTGTACGTCTCGTAAACATCGTACAGCGGTTGCTTCCGCTTCTCGAACGCGTCGAAGAGCGAGATGAAGTTGCTCACGGAGTCGTAGTTGTCGGTGACTAGGAGACGGCGGAGAGATGCCTCCGCGCGCGTCACTAGCTCCTCGTGGGTGGCGAGGGTTAGGTCCAACGGGGTCCGTTGTATGCCCCACCGCGCGGGCGGGAGGGGCGGTCTGGTCACGTCGCGGGCGGCCGGTGCCCGCGGCTCCACAGCGAGTCAACTCGGCCACTCGGCGCCCCAGCGGCCCACGGCGGGGGCGGCCGGCTCGGCCTCCGCCCGCGCCCCGTCGCGCCGGGCATCTTCGCGGCTCCGCGAGTAAGCAACGTCGACGCCCTTCGCGAGCGCCTCACGCTGCCTCTCTATCACAAATGGTGACGATGTTTCAAGCTCTGCGGGAATAAAAAACGTTGTTAGGGTACCTTTATAATAATAATAATAATAAAATAATTTATTACCACAACATAAACAGATAGAAGTTAAGTTGACAACAGATTCAAGACTAGAGGAAAAATAAGAATACAAAGAGACACACTAGGCGGGCTATGTTCCGGCAACGGATATCTACCAGTCTCAGCGCGTGCTGGGTTACATGAACCCAGCGCTGGTTTTCAGTCTGTTCCCCTTAGCGGAGGCTAGTTGTAACAGAAAGAGACGATTAAATGTGGAAAGACGAAAAGAAAGAAAAAAGAAAAAACTATTATTCTAGGTAAGTTAAAAAGAACAACAAAAACAAAGTCTGCGAGCAGTGTACCTACCGGGGTGTGTGTGTGTGTGTGTGTGTGTGTGTGTGTGTATGAGTAAAACTTGTCGACATGTGTATTCTTCCCATCCTAACCTACGGCGCTCAAACTTGGTCATTGACTGAAGCTCAAAAGTCCAGGCTCAAGGTCTGCCAAAGAGCAATGGAGCGCAGTATTTTGGGTGTCAAAAGAACTGACCACATCAGAAATGCGGACCTGCGCTCGAAAACCCGAGTCATGGATGTGGGGACGAAGACCGCTAAGCTGAAATGGGACTGGGCCGGTCATGTTTGCCGCATGAATATAGAGCGATGGGCCTTAATCGCAACCCATTGGGTTCCGCGAGATGGCCATCGAAGCGTTGGCAGACCCAGAAAAAGGTGGCGGGATGACTTGGACGCATATCAAGTAGAGTGGCAGGAGTATGTCCTCGACCGGGACGAGTGGCGGAAAAAAGGGGAGGCCTTTGCCCAGCAGTGGGACACTCAATTAGGCTAATATAATAATAAAAATAAAATTTACTATACTGCCCAAAGAGTTAGAATCCATGGGTACGGGATTGAACGTGTGTATTAAAGAGCTCATTCCACTACTGACTGACACAAATACAATGTATACCTAGGTAAGTACAATACTTTACTTTGACTTAAGAAAAAGGTTTGCTAAAGATTCGATCCTTTTCCTGCTTAAAATAACTGAATACTTAGATGAACAAAAGCGTATAATACTTAGTGTAGTATAGCTACAATATTTTTGTAATCCGGTTATGGGATAAGCCAAGTTGTATTTTGTATATATAGACAATACATTATTCCAAAAATAAGCCCACAAGCGAAGTGCATAGCGAAAGAATCGTCCCCATGCATAATCCTTACCTCAACAATGGTAGAGCATTCGTGATTGGTAAAGATTATGATAAAAACATAGTTCACAATAGACATTTAGCAAATTACGCCAGTTTCTAAATTAAAATTTAAAGTGTGCGCGTGAGTAATCCGGTATGCAAGGTAGCTAAGTAAACAAAACATCAGACGAACGGTTTTCATCAAACGCTGAGATAAAACTTTTTGTTTCTACAAAAGTTTAATGTTTACAGAGTACTTTATCCATAAAACAAACGCCCACATTGAACGGTAATACGGGCTACCCAATTCTGTTACACAATAGTGATAGGTAATCACTTAAGTATACATCATAATAACTAGAGACCGGATTATATGCAACATAAAAAGCTTGTTATATGCATGCAAATATGCATGAAATATGCAAAATTAAATGATAAATTTCATGATTTTTTTCTCGCAAACTTGACAAAATAAAACATTTCCGTCGTATGTAAATGTTCCAGGAAAGTCAGTTATCCACGAAGACACGATTTTTTTTCACAATCACACTCGATTGTATGACAGAGTATGTTAGCTATTTCCCCTATAATTAACACCTCATTCATTTCTTGACGTAATATCTGATAGAGGCTGACAAGTTTTATGCTGACAAGCATTTTGTGACGTTATCTTATCTCGGTAACCGATCTGTGGGCCACACTTCAAGGTTACAAGCATCGAGTATTTCCGCAAAACGTTGATTGTTTTGTTACAAAAAATGTTGAAAGTAGAATTTCGTTCACAATACAAATATTAACAGTAAAATGTGATTAAAGTAAATGTGAATATGGCCTTTAGGAATCACGCTTTTATCCCTTACGGGGTAGACAGTCCCCAAGGTAACCGCCTAAAGGCCACGTTTAGCATGATTGAGGGCGTATAGGTGGAAAGGGAATCAAAATAGTGATAGATTGCTAGCGGCATCGCCTTTAACATGATTCCTAAGATTTTCGCCCATCGGCTTTTACCTACTAACTGCGCAGGAAGAGAAGCAACTGGTACATTCTGCTGGCTTATTACGTAACTCGCTCGCGATCACCATCGTCTTCATTTTGACATTTCATGTATGGGCTGACAATTGGCATCGGAATCAGCTAGCTGTCACATTCATACAAAAACTGTCAAATTGAACACGATGGCGATTGCGAGCGAGTTATGTAATAAGCTAGCTGTTTTTTCTTTACTCCCAAACCGGCATGGAAGAATATGTTGTGTATTGCGATATCATACCTAAAGGAATAAGGAATACTCTAAAACGTAAAGCTCTCTGCGACTGCCAATCTAAACTTATTACTTTTTGTTGAATACGAGCCATAAAAACGGGAGCAATGTGGACACAACAAAGTGACCATCTGGCGACGGAAACTTTACAGCATGGAGTGGGAGGTGATCAGCAGTAAACCTCACAAATAGTGATGAGATGATGAACGCTTGGCATGCGTTACGTACCCAGTCTGCGATCGAACTATTTTTAAAAAGTCTAGGCCGTTGCATCCATATTCTATCAAGGGAATGCGTCTATCGATTTAACTGATTCGTCGATATTTTTAGCGCGTCTTTTGTCAGCCGATTTATTTGAATTTGTAAAAGTATGAGTGTTTTCACCGAATCTCAGGCCCCTCTTCTCCACTGGGCACTATGGGCACGTGCCCAGGGCCCCGCGATCGAATGGGGCCCCCTAGTTCCTGCCAGATTACCAAATGATAACCGATATTTAGGTCATAGGGGCCCCATGATCCTAATGTGCCCAGGGCCTCAATAGTTTAAAGACGGCCCTGCCGAATCTTACTTATTTACTGTAAGTAACGTAAATATACCTATACAACGTGTTACTCCACCTACCTACGAAAACCTCAGACACCCAACTGATTTATATTATTTTGAAAGTTGGTCTAACTCTTCAATATCCAAACATTGTTGCCAAAGTTATTAAAGTGTGATAAGTGATCCATTTTTATAATTATAACATTTAGGCTGGGCATGATAAAAAAGTAAAAAAGATACTGTAGGTAGGTAGTACTTAGTGGATTCTATTTTTGATTCTAAACAAACTGATTTAGGTTGTTACCTTAGGCTCTGTCTACCCCATAAGGGATAAAGACGTGATTTATCTATGTACCTATGTATGTATGTTTCAGGTTTCCAGTGGGTACCGAACACGTTGTATGTTAGGTTAGCTGCAAGTTTTATACACTACTTCCTCGTTCCGTGTTTAAATAATTATCCTAATGGCTTTAACATGCTAACACCTTGTTTCCAAAGCGATGATCCAAATACCTGCAAAGAAATGGCGTCCGTAAACTGGGCCAGGTCAGTGGGCTATAGCAGTTTGCTCTAACCTCGCTATACGCCGCTTAAAATTAACCCGGGGTACTTCAGTCATATGTTTTTAACATTAAAAAAAGGTAAACAATCTCCCATGTCTTATTATGGTAATAAAGAAGGATAATTATTCTAAAAAAGTAAAACGATTTCATGTTTAATATCGTGCAAATATGGCAAGGTAAGGCGTAATGCCAACACAATTCGCGCAAGGCCCCAATTAAATTTACTTGGCATGTTGGCAGTACCGGAACAAGGTTGCAATTAGTTATTGCTGGCCAGTTATTTCGTGGGTGTGGTTAGAAAGGTGGCGAATGGAAGGTTAACATCTAATTAATTAACGTGTTCAGTAATTAACATACGTTTGGTGTTTGATACGGAGAGGGGTTCTTTTATCCTATAAGGCTGTTAATAAGCAACACAAACTACTAATTAGTCAGCGATTAAAAAGAGAGATCCGATATGACATGTGACGTCATATGTCACAACGTCCTTTTAAACTCTATATTAAAATTCCGTTTTTCTAGCTTTGACAAATCTTTGATAGCTTTAATCTCGGTTATTTTTATATTGTTTATTATTATTATTAAATCATTATTATATACATGAAATGAGCTTTTAATAAAAACCATGAAAAAAATCAAATCATCAATCACAAAAAAACCAATATGAGAGAGTACCTAATTCTCTTACGTTTAGAAATGAGGCATACCTAAATGTCAACAAAGTGTCAAGAGCTTATATTTACCTTTTCATGTAAGCCGACCGCGTGCGCCTGTCTAATGGTGGTCTTACATAACAACAACGCCCTATTGTTCCACGGCTCATTGAACAGAAAACAGAGTCTTACAGTCCAATGTCAAATTGTTGTTTGAATAGCACAATTTCCGTTGCGACTTCCTTCTAATTTTAACTATATGTTCGCCCGAGGTTTGCCCGGTCGCTGCAGCGTTCTAAATATTAAATAAGTTTCTGTCAAAAATTTCATTTTTAGTATTTACAAGCTTTTTTTGCTGACTACCTACTTTTTTGGTAACTGTACTTGTATTGTCATCCGTCCTAAATATGTGTACCAAATTTCAAGTCAATCGGGCCAACCGTTGAAGAGTTCCCTTCTGCGGAGACGAACCTGGCTAGGTTATCAGAACTCCACTACCAGATTATTGTATTGTCATCCGACTTACATAAGTATGCAAAATTTCAGCTCAATCGGTTGAAGATATCCGCTTCAAAATTGAGTCTCATGATTCCACCCGGACAAACATACTTAAGGGTCCTTACAAGCTCAACGCGCGTATTTCGCTAAATTCTTAATTTTTCTTCAAAGACTATGGCGTATGTGTTCATAATTTCAGTAATATTATTAATGTACAAGATAGTTCACTTCTTAAACTAAGATACTGTTGTGCTAAATTATTGATTTTTTGGCGTGAAATCTAAAAACAGGTGTTTCCTTGGGAGGGCTTTTAAAATTTTGCTCTAAAAGGTGAAGTTTCATTCTCAATTTCGAAGTGAAACGGAATCTCATTCTCGCCTAAAGTGAACTCAATTCAATTCAGTATATCTTGAACTAAAAAGTCATCGTGAAAAACTTGAAGATTCATCTTAATTAATAGATAGAATAGCTACTCAATGTTAGCTAGTTTTTTGATGAAAAAGAGGGTTACATTTTATTTGATTCTCGAAAACAGTGTTGATATTCTGCTCTAAAAATAATTATTTAGCAATGCTCAACTCTATTTTGACTCAGAAAAAAAAATTTTGTATCGGTCTTGAATTAAATTCAGTATAAATTTTTAAATATCACCTATATATCACGGCGGACTGACGCCGCACCCTCATTCAGCGCCGATTACAGCAGTATCGTAGTTTAAGAAGTGAACTATCTTGTACATTAATAATATTACTGACATTATGAACACATACGCCATAGTCTGAAGAAAAATTAAGAATTTAGCTAAATTCGCTCTTTGAGCTTGTAAGGAGCCGGTATTTTCATCCTTACCTGTCCTATTTGGTAAACAAAATTCTAACCTCAATGTGCAAATTTTTGTAAAGAATAAGGTGTATTATGTTATCAAATACAAACAATTGTACATAAGAAATAAATAATGGAACTGTTCCTTTCCTAAGCACCCATATTGTTATGTATACCTAAATAATAACAAAATAACACTAGATTGTAAGGCAAAAATGTAACTGGGTAGAGTATCGAAAAGTATTGAACACGTATTTTTCCTTTTTTCGCAACATCAAAACATTACCGAGATATATTGAGTTGAATTGTCGCATGATGTCACTTCTTGGTACAACTTTTACTGCGAAGTGGCGTCACAGGGCACTCCCAAACTTTGGCACGTTTTATCTTTGTCGTTTTTTGTTCGATCGACGAAACAAAAAATACGTGTCCAGTATTATTTGATAATCTAACTGAAAGACTGAATAGAACATAGTTTTCTTTACTAAGTCATCATTCCTATTGCATTACGGTACGAATCAACCATGCATGCGTGAATCAGTGTGCTATGACGTCACTCTGCAGCTAAAACTCTTTGTGAGTCACCGAGTCAACAGATTTACAGCGCAATCAGAATAATTGTCTTGAGCATAATGACTCCCTACAATTTATACAGCAGTTCTGTGAATTACGAAAAGGAGCCAAGAAATACGAATAACTTGCTGTTATCCGTGACTCCGTCTGCACCGAATTCGCTTATTGCTATCCCGCGGGAATTGCGATTTTCCCCAGGACTGAAACTGTCTCTATACCAAATTGGAGCTAAATTGGTTCAGCGATTTGACCGTGAAGAGGGCCTCTTCAAGAGGCAACAGACAAGCAAACAGGCGGATACACTTTTACATTTATAATAGTTATGGATGGAAGTATGGATTGTGTGCGAATTTACTTCTCTGAGAAATACTTACCCCTATATTCGCTCTATAGGCTTCTGCTAACTTAGCAATCGTTTGTGCTTATCTGTCACTTTGACATTTACTTTTCACGGATAAGGACAGACGATTGTTAAGTTTGCAGAAACCTAGGTATAGAGCGTTTATGAATAAGGGGATTACTCTTTTTGTCTTTTATTGATACTCGTAATACATTGAATAATGTTTCTACACGATTAGCGACAATCAAGGTCTCAAGTAATCGAATGAAGATAAGATAGTTAAGTTAAATGGTATTGTCAATTAAAAGAGCATTAATTCAACAACCTATTATTGCAGATAATAGAAAAAAAAAACACTAATAGCTTCTTGTGTACGTATTTTTACATAACTCATAGTGTTTTCAAATTAATCCAGGATCCTCCCGCAAAAAATGGTCAGTTTAGTTTTAGAACACTCTCGTAAATATAGATATTTTACATACATAACCCATAGGGGCCTCTTTCCCTATGGGTAAATACGCAGAGGCTGCTTTGTTCCACTTGCTACGATCCTGACATACCTCTTTCGCTTCATCCACATACATCAATCTCTTCATACATGCTCGCCAGTTTCGGGTACTCCTGATCTGATATTTTTCCAAAACGTCTCCTAGGAACGTCCGTCTAGGCCTTCCCCTCTCTAGGCTTTCACACTCCCCATATAGATCTGTTTAGTTAATCTTCTTCCATCAATCCACTCTACGTGACCAAACCAAACCAACTAAGCATACTTTTTTCTTCTATAAAGCACGTCCCCTTATCACACTATTCCTTATTCTCTGTAGATATTTAAGCATTTTTTTAATAGTGGTTTCTATAAATGTTTCCGTACATTGCACATCGTCGAAAAGGGTGAAGATATTTTGAATAAAAAAATACAATTAGAAACCTTTACAATCAATTAACCTAATCGAACCACCTGCTGAATATACTTGGTTGGCACAACATTTAAAAATGTGTACATTTATGTCCAGTCTAGTCAGTGGAATCCTAAAACAGGAGGGTTCGGCGAGAGGGTGAGGGACGATCCCTAAACTCCCAAATGGCGAGTAGACTGCACCGCAGCTCTATACGGGCCACTACTTTATATTTGAATATAAAATCCAAGCGTATCCTTAGAACTAAATGCAAATAAGGACAACCAGAGTCAACGTAAGTAGCGGACCTTGAATAAGTATTTATTCTAAAGAATTTTATAGACAATAGTCTATGAAAATAGTTTATCGCAGATGAACAAAGCGGGTAAGCTAAAACATTGAAGTACTTAGTTTAATCATCATCATCATCATCATCATCAGCCTGAAGACGTCCACTGCTGAACAAAGGCCTCCCCCTTAGCACACCATAATGAACGACAAGTCGCCATCGCCACCTGCATCCACCGGTTTCCCGCAACTTTTACGATGTCGTCAGTCCACCTAGTGGGAGGCCTTCCAACACTACGTCTTCCGGATCGCGGTCGCCACTCGAGAACTTTTCTCCCCCAACGGTTGTCTGTTCTACGAGCGATGTGGCCTGCCCATTGCCACTTCAACTTAGTTTAATATAGGAAACCATAATCAGTATTTTTTATCAATTCGGAGAAAATTATGATAAGCCCAATAGAAAAGGGGAACATTAATTATGAGTAGCGTATAGTCGGTGGCACGTTTAACAATAAAATTGCGTAATGGTTTGGGCTCTATGGTTGTGTGGCAATAATGGCTACGTCAGCGATAACATTGTGAAATACACAAGTACTTTTATGCAAAGACCAACTCAAACGTATTAATGCAAAACATGCAAATGGAGAAAAACTTTGATGAGATCGTCCAAAATATTCAAATGTATTTGCTCTCTGTCCATTTTCTTTTGCTTCTCAAAAGTTGCGGAAAGGTATTTCTTGAATTTTAATATGGATGTTACTTAAAAGTTAGCGTAATAGAAATAAATTATGAAACAAATTAGATATTGTAATCTGCCTTCAGTTCGGCTTAATGGTATAGCTACATAGCATGCTGGTTCGAATCAAAGCATTCTCTACAAATGTATTAGAGTTTTACTTTTTATAACTGTTATATATTTTCCGGTAAGACCCTTCAAAGAACTGAAATGTCTACCAAGTTTGGCTGAAACTACTTAAATTTTTAACTAGATCATCAACCCTGGCAAATCCCGCCTTCAGTTCTACGTTTGTTCTAATACCTTATCGTTGTCATCAAGTGTTCGGATTACTTGACACGACGCCAAAATTTCCTGAGTCGTGAGTGTTTCTTTGAAATTCGCTATCGCTTCCTTCCGTCATTGATACCGTTGATCTAAATATATGTCGCATGATCACTTTCCTGTCCTAAATCTCGATACAGATGTCACTCACAAGAGGCCCCAAAGTCTATACAAGCAATTCCCATATGGATACTTGTGCAAACCGGAACCAACCCACAATCAAATAATTTTCAAATTCAATTTTGTTACTAGAGAATACCTATTTAAGTTGCATTTCACTTTGTAGGTTGGTTCGGTTTGCAGAAGTAAGTATGTCCATATCTACTGCAATGCAAGATTGAGCTTCTTCATTGATGAACTCTTTCCCAATATCATAGCTAAGGAGTAGCTTTCTAGTTCAAGTCCAACAAGATGTGTTTTGAATTGAACTGGTTCTGAAATATTTCAGCACGTAGGGTTGTTTCATTGAACCCTGCTTTAAAGGGTTTCTATCGTAATTTTTATTCACTATCATCATTATATAAATTGATCTGAAACTTAGCTATCCACACATTCCTAACCTCCGGTGTCCACGGCATCAAAGCGTGGTCCTTCGAACCTATTGGGTCGGACATCGGCCTGTCAACTAGTTCTATCCACTCTTCGATTTGGGTGAAACGTGAACGTGCACGTGACCTGCTAAGTGGGCCGACATGCGTGCTGGCGATGCCACGTGAATATTTTGAATGCGAACAGCTGTTCAATAGACAATTAGAATATGTAGACGATCGATGAGCATGGCTTTAACCAGGCATAATGATTCATTATTTAAATTACGACGTCTGACTGCTTTAGTGATTTATATACACTCATTTTACCGCTATCTTGGTTGATGAAGTTTTTCGCTGACATGGATAAAAGGGATGGGATCTCTTTTATTGGAAGTTCTGTGGACCTAGCAACGGACCAAACCTAACAACGCAAATACTCGTCATTTATTAGAAATCTCAGCAAAGGAAATGACACAGTACACCATTGGCAAGTTGCCATTGAGATTAGCCGTGTAATCTCAGTCTTCTATGAAAAAATATTTGGGAATGCCCGTGCTATTTGTATCGTAACTGCCGTAGCAACAAAATGTCGCTACGAGAGATAACTGATATCATCTGCAATGCAATTACTTACGAGAGAGGAGAATAGCATAAACGGGGGTGAGTAGGGACAAAATTGAAGTTCAAACCTCGATAAAAAAATACATATGTGGCAAGTTGGTTTTTATAAATTAAAATATTCCAGCGGTATGAATTTTAGCTTAATAATGATTATCAGCTGCCGTTTAATTTCATAGTTTAAAAAATAAACACTAAAATATAGGCTAATCCCAGCTCATCCCGTAGTGGGGTCAGAAGGGATAACAAATAACAAAATGACGATAACAAATTACCAGATAAGAGTACTGAGGCCAAAGTGGCTTTTGAAGCTTAACCGTATACCTTGATACGTTTAAAGTAATACTAATTATAATTATAGCGTGACCACCGAAATAACTGGTAAACTGACGCGGAAGCGTGCGGGAGTTAATTGCGTAACTCCACAATCGTGGTGTCGTTACACATAGGTACTTACTATTGTTCTAAGAGGTGCAAATTGCGATAATTTGTTGGACAAGCTACAGTTAGTCTAGATCGTGTTTTGTTTTTCATGGTCCTGTTGAAAGGGCGTTAAAAAAGCTAAGTAATTATAGTAAATATTAGTACACTTTTTGTCTTTAATATTTTCCTATTTATGATTATGACTATAATTGTGACGCAAACGTTTCGTGTCTCGTTTGAAATGTAGTATCATTTTCCTGTTAGTTGATCATTGATGATTTTCTAACTGATTGCGTATATTTGGTTGGATAAACGATCTCGCGCAAGGAATTTCATTAAAGATTCTCCGAGACTGGTTCTGAAGCAGGCATGGGCTGCCTTGTTTAATATTAAATACTGTTCTAGGAATTGGTGAGCTACAATACAATCTAAATTGCTGTGACACGAAGCGAAGCCATCCAAAATTTGATGATTCTCCACGTCTATAAGGGTGTCTTCGGTCTCCGGAATTTATCGATCTTTGCTTTCATGAAATGACTATCGGGTAAGGTAATTTAGTTCATTTCTTGATGGCCAGTACCAAATCAAAAACTTGGTAATAAAACCAGTTTAAGAACTTTGAAAAAAGAACTTCAATTCCATTTTTTTTTTATTATCACGCTTTGATAATTCCTGCTAAGTCCTGGGGCACCGTGTGTACTACGTTTTCAGGTTTAATGGTTTTACTCGTACACTCCCACATACCCCCGCCAGCTGGCCGCGTGGGAGTTGCAACGTGCGTTTTATCTGACCTTTTATCCTGTAGCAGGCCTGCCTACGTCACATGACTCATGATACACGCGCCCATCTGGTGGTTCTGCCACAGTATCTTGGATGGATGTGAAAAGTTTGATTTAAAGTTGTTAACAAGTAGAACTATGCGCGCTAGCGTGTGATTTTTACTCTTTACGACACGGAGAAGGTATGCGTTTAGGGTGAGATGTTGTTTAAAATTATTTTAAAATCAAAATAGAAAGCTTTATTTTGCAAACAGGCCGCCAAGGGCTCTTTTAAAAGTATTTTTTTGAATGTACTATACTTCATTTAATTTAGAATGAGAAACCACAATAACATTATATTGCATCTGATCAACTATTTCTTAATCTTACCTAGCTAATAGTACAGTATAATAATCTGGGAGCCGCAAAATAAAATTGTTTTAATGCCACTTTATTTGCGTGTCATTAATTGTTACTGTAGTACAATTTGCAAAGAGATTACAGTTCACGAGCCGCAATATAATGTCGGTGTGGTTTCTCATTCTAAACCTATAGCACCTTCGGAAAGACCATCATTGCCAAGCAGAATGCGCTGCAAGAAACTTGGCAGCAACTTATTAGTGTTGTTTGTTGTCTCAATGCGTTGATTACCCATTGATAGTCACACAACGGATAGTAAATCAGATATTATAAGCTAGCTACATTCATTCATACATGCGTGACTTGCGTGCAAGTTTGAAAAGACGACGAGGCAATTAAAACAAAGGTCAGATAAAATCGACGATCACGCTGAACGTGGCCTAAGTCTTGATAGCTTTATTCTTGAAGCTGTCTACCCCGTAAGGGATAAAGACGTGATTAATGTCTAAAACTTTTCACATTAAAATTAACAAAGTAATTCTCGCCACCATTAAGGAAAATTGTAATGGTCTCAAGCCTCTCCTTTCAGTAAGTCAATTAACGCCGATTTGAGCACGCCCTCCTTTTTGATGTTAGAAAATTAAGCAAACTTCATTATTAATGTAGTTTAAGCTTCTTTTGTTATCTTCAGGATACGCAATAACCGTGCTATCTGATTTTTAATTTACTCCGCAGCTCGTAAATGTAGAGCCGAAATTGCGTCTCAATTTGTTACGTACTTAAGTATGTCTGTGTTGTCCTATAGTACAGAGAAAGTACGGCCAGCCTGTCATACAACAGAATAAAGTCACGCTAAATTAACATACGATTACAACAATGTATGTCAAACCAGCGAGAAAAAACAATTCGTCACAACTCACAATAGCCCACAACTCTCGCGAAAAATTGTGCAGATATCAAACACAGCTTTAAAATCGACTTATTAATCAAATAGGCTCTTTTATTATAAATATCTTATCTATAGTTAAGACATCGATAGATCTAAAACCAATTAAATACAACACGGTTTTCACAAAGAACGACGAGAAAACAAACATGGGGCTTTGTTTACGTGTCAAGTAAAACAATTCGTGTTGCGCCTCGAATACCGATCATTACTCACGCACACAGCTAAATATTACTAGATTTATTTATTTCAATTAAATAGAAGGTATTTCTGTTCATATGTGTGTATAAAACTCACCCATACAACGGCTAGAAGCCAAATAAAAAAGGAAAAAGATCGCTGCCTGTGGCTGCGCGCTATCCGACGGCGATCCACTGGCACTGAACTCTCAAACAGAACTGATCGTTGAACGGTGTTCCGCACGTGCGTTTATATTTGTGGCGCGCTAGAGCTGCTCCAAAATAACGTTAAATTATAACGCGTTAATGCTTAACGTTGCCCAGGGCTCGTGTAGCAAACACAGCTAAAGACAAGATATGATTGAGCTGTCGGTAATGTACGAGACGTGCTAGCAAACTGAGTTGTGTAACTTGGAAGAGTTGTAGAGTATTATGACAGAGTTTGTGTCATCTTAATGTGATAATGGCGATGATTACATTGTCTTGGCTTAAATAACTCCTGAATACGGTGTGAATTCTTCTACCTACCATTGAAGCTAACAGCGTTATGATTTAATTTGACTCGACTTACTTAGGTTTCTCTAAGGTTTCGATTATGGACCTGTTCCTGTTATCTTAAGTTGGTTTATGACAGTCCCTGTTTATTCCTATATAATAAAGACAGACGGACGGATGATAAGACGGTCTGTATCTGACACATAACATATCACTATCAGGAACAACAATGACTGGGCCAATAGGCTTGATTACGAAATAGACTTTAAATAATGTGACGACTAAGCAACTCGCGTTACTTTTAATAAAGTTAAATTAACCTAACTGGTAACGTTCTCAACCGCTTTCAACAGCATGGCGTCATGCTGAGTGCGCATGCCCGGAGCGGGCGTCTACGCCCCACTCCCCCGCGCTGCTGTCAGCTGATTGCCCGTCCTTACAACTGTCATTAGAGCGGGGAACGACCGATTATAAAATCACGAGACGGAAATCGTGCTTAAAAACCGGTGCGGTTCCGAAAATTCAAGTCTTGTAAGTAAATAATGCTTTATTGTAGTTATGTACAAAATTAAAAAAAATGGACTTGAATTTCCCTATTTTCTTGAATCAGGCGTTATTTTGCGGAGGTCCATTTACCTTGCTACTCCGCTACTTACGTGCAAGATAGTCAAGCCTGTGCGAAATATATTAAGTATATTATTATTTTATTTTATTATTACAAGCTTTTTATTAACTTGCAACGTATGAATCTTGCAACTTAATTTTGAAGCACATATCCTCAGCCGATTGAGCTGAAACTTTGCATACTTGTGGAAGTCGGATGATATTTTGATAATTCTAGCTCAAGTACATAGATAATCGTGCGACTGTCGTGACATGTTGCAGATAAAGCACCTGACTGCGTCACGTTGGATTCAACGTGCATAGTTGGTATAGGTTACACGTGAGGGTTATCCAAAAAGTTATTGAATATCGTCTGAGTATGTAACTAACAACCTCCACTGATAATAAGCTTAGGTACTTAATTCCTTTTGATTTTGGTTTTTTCTTAATTTCTAGTAAGTTGCTACCAGTGCTGGATTTACACATTTGCGGCCCCAAAGCTATTCAATTTTTGCCGCCCCACTCGTGTCCGCAGCCTTACTTTTTTTTCTGTCATTTTTTATTTGCGCCAATTTTGCCGACCTAGGCTTCAGCCTTTTTAGCCTCTATGGTAAATCCGGCCTTGGTTGCTACCCTGTGTTGCTAGCTCAAAAGTTAGTCGTCCAGAAACCAGGCCATAAAATTAAAAAAAAAGTTAGTCCATTAATCGTAACGAGCACTATTGCCCCATGTCATTGTTATCCTACTAATATTATAAACGTGAAAATTTGTGAGTGAGGACGTGAGTGAGTGTGTATGTTTGTTCTTCCTTCACTTTGAAACGCTGGACAGATTTGGAACGGAGATAGCTATTACCCTACATTAAAACATAGGCTACTTTTTATCCCGGAAAATGGCACAGTTCCCGCGGGATAGCGATAAACATATCAAAGGTCGTAGCTGCCTAGAGTCGCTACGTAAATGTGTAATTATTGCAATATACTATCAACATCAGAGGCCTTACCATGACGTCTTTAATGCGTTTCAGTTTAGGTTCGCTCGCTGTCAGGTTCATACTAAAAGTGACAGCTAAAACTTGAACTGAGTCGAAATTAGGACGTCATGGTAAGGCCCCAGTTCTTAATCCACATCTCCAATTCATTTCTTTGACGATGGAAGTTTTACAGGGTATAAACTATTTTTAACTGACATAATATATCCTTAATTTCTAAACGACACTGAAAATTAGAACACATAGAAAAATCCGAAAAGTAAAGCTATGGCCGGGAATATAATATAATATAATATAATATAATATATCCTTGATTGTACCTTCATGTCACATATTCTCTTTCAACAAAAACTCCCACAGCTGCCCACCATTTCAACGTAGCCACAAACCGTGGGCAGAAGACGTGTTGGGCGGCGTGTGGGCGGCGTGGGTGGCGTGGGTTTCCACAAGGGGTGCATTTTACTGCTCGTTCGTTACGTCACGGCAAATTTAGTTAGGTTTAGTTTGTAAGATACAAACTGTTAACTTTACCCTCGATTTATATATTAGAATGCGCCCTATTTGTACGAAAACATGCACATTTATTCAAGGCTAGCAAAGAAGTTAGCACAACTAGGGCACAATACAAAAATAAACTGCTACTACCTAAGTCAAACTTGGCCATGTTTAAAAAGGGTCCACAGTATTAATGTATCCAAATAGTAAACAACATCCATTATACGGTCAACGAGTTTTTAAACGATGAGACTGCAAGATATTATGAATAAATTCAATTAAGACTGAAATTTTTGTATTTAAATCTTGACATTTTATTACTATGAATTATATATTATTATTATTAAATTATTAATGTAATGGTTGACATGCGGATTTTACCTATTTCATTTTACACTTTTTATTTAATTGTCTTTATCTTTTTTATAAAACTCCTTGACATAAATATTAGCTAATTTAAATTTAATTTAATGAATACGATACAATTGCATGATTTAAATTAACATATTAAGCAACTATTGACATTTAAATTTTGTATTCCTAGATTTTAGTGATAAATTGTTATTGTGTGCCCTTGCAGGGCGTCATGGACCGACTAATTTATGCTTAACACCTTTTAATATAAATGTACATGACATTACAATCTAATAAATAAATAAATAAATAAGAAAAAGGGTCACATTGAAAACCAGCGCTGTGGTGTGGCTTGCCGCAGCATCACGCTGAATGTGGCCCTTTTGGCAATATTTGGCACTTATTTGTCATTTGTTTGATGATGTTTATTTTTATTTTAATCTTTTATGTTGTGTCGAATTTATTGTCAGTAAATGTTTTTCTTCTTCTTCTTTTTCTTCACTTTTGTTTCGTTGTGGCTTTTACGAAGTCGACTTAAAATATAAAAGAATTCTACTATCATTCTACCAATATTACAAATGCAAAAATTTGTGAGTGAGTGTGTATACTTACTTATGTCTTCCTCACGCTGAATCGATTGGGCGGATTTAGATCAAATTTGGAACGAACAGAGCTGGTACCCTAGATTAAAACATAGGCTACTTTTTATCCCGGAAATTTGCAAAGTTCCCGCGGGATGGCGATAAACGAAATTCTTTGCGGACGAAGTCGCGGACAACAGCTATATAGTTAAGGAATAGAACCTTTATTCTTAGCGTAGAATAGTGTTTTCATCTCAATGGGCTAATGCAGCGTTTCCCAACCTGTGGTCCGCGGACCCCTGGGGGTCCGCGACTATATGTACCTATGGGGGTCCGCGGCGTCATCTCTGGACCATGCATACATGCTAATAAGTCTCGTAATTTTGTATCTGTAATAACTAAAATAAATACACCTAATCCGGTTTTTTTGCTGTTTATTTTATTAAGGGGGTCCGTGGCTGAAAAAGGTTGGGAAACGCTGGGCTATATAATGTGTAGCCTATTGATTTGGCCTAATGCGTCTAAAGCACAGGGGTGTGGGTTCAAACTTGGACACTAATATTTGACATCAAATTCGAAAGTAAAATCAGTTTATCTACAAGAGTACAGCTAAATTTTAGATAACTTGAAAAGGTTAATCAGAATTATACAAACGGTAACTCACGTATAAAAGTCGAGTGATGCTAGACATGTTTCGAACTAGTTCGTAGTCCTTCCTCTTGGAGCGCTCGCAGCGATACGTGAGTTATCCGTTTGTATCGGTGTTCAATTGAACAATAATTTGTCTCTATTTTGACGTGATAACGTCTTATAAATCGATGAACACCCATGCAGCCGCACGCACGAAAAAGTGTCACGTTCCACGTGACGTCAGTATGCTTAGTGTAGGTTTTCGGTCACAAAATACGTCTCGACCGCGTTTGCGTTTAAATGTCAAATACTATGAAAACAGTTTGTTGCCGTTTCGATCCGCAAGTGGCGCTGCTAATTATTCCATAGTAATTGTGACGTTTACGTGAACGCGTTCGAGACGTTTTTATATGCGAAAACTTACACTAGAGGCTCAGAGCCTCTAGTGTAAGTTTTAGGCACGACAAACAAACATCTCGAACACGTTCGCGTTAACGATTCAATTACTATGGGAGAATGAACAGCGTCACAAGCGGAACGAAACGACAACTAAAATTTCTCATAAGGTATTTGACATAATTAACGTAAACGCGGTCGAGACGTATTTTGTGACCGAAAACCTACACTAAGCATACTGAGCTAGCAGTTTTCATCAATGTTTCTTTATGACGTTATCACGCAAACTATCATCCGTAAACTGACTTTTCAAACATTACAGGCTTATATATATACTGTGCTACAGGTTTTTGTTTGCTTTCATGTTTCAAGCCACTCACTCGAACATTTACATTCGATATGTAATTTTGCAGCTCTGCAAATCAGCAAAAAATTTTTTAACATAACAACGTTCAAATAACGCAAATTATGAATAAACCTTTAAACGGATTCGTTTTAAATAACATAACATTCATTTATCATAACAATTACACACCTCTTCAAATCATATTTTCTTTCATGGGCATCAGTGGTCATCCATAAAGTACGTCACACATATTTTCTGGAATATTGTGACACACGAATAAAATAATTGCAATCTTCATAGTAAACTGCGTGACAAGAGGGGGGGGGGGGGGGGGGTGTTCTAGAAATCATAAAATTGATGTGACGTACTTTATGGACGATCCCTCATTTCAAAGAACGGTCTCTGAATTGGCTAAGTAAAGTTTTTGGAAGAGGTGCAAATTATATTTTTATTCGATGTTCCACGTCTTAATAATCGAGGAACTGCAGCTCTTTTATTTTTATTCCCTCTTGTTAGTTAGAAATATTTTTTTAAGTGGTCGATTTGACATTTGTGAAATTTAATGGATCTCAAAAGTGACAGTTGACGTACGGTTGACGTAGTTTTTTTTTATTACAAGCTAGTTCTAGGCACGCGTAGCTGGTCATCCATTAAATTTCACAAATGTCAAATCGACCACTTAAAAAAATATTTCTAATTAACAAGAGGGAATAAAAATAAAAGAGCTGCAGGTCCTCGGTTATTAAGACGTGGACTGTCGAATAAAAATATTATTTGCACCTCTTCCAAAAACTTTACTTAGCCAATTATTGTTATCATCTACCTATAGACCGACCGCTTAACTGAGTCCTCGCCCGCGCGGCACAGGGACGCGGGGTAGGCGACAAAGGGGGCCGAGAGAGGTGCGGGCGGCAGGCGCACTACCCGCCCGCACCTCTCTCAGCCCCCTTTGTCGTCCTACCCTGCGGCCCCGTACTCGCGCGGGCGAGGACTCAGTTAACTCGGTCTATAATAGAAATGGAGTTTTTGACAGTGACTTTTAGCTTTATTTCGACGCGACAACGTGTCAAGCCAAGTGCAAGAAATGAAGATATTCACATTAACACCATCAAAAAAAAAACCCAAAACTTTTTTAAAAAATACCGTTAGACGCGAGGGCAAACAATCCATCACTGTTTTGATTCTCCTTTCCACCTCTACGCCCACAATCATGCTAAAAGTGGCCTTTAGGTCTAGTTACCAGAGGCTCCGTCCTATTTCTAATACAAATAACATATTTTTGTTCATCTAACTTGAATGTTATGATAGAAGTGCATGTTATTGAATGCTATGACGTCAATCCATTGTTCGTTTTCCTAGTTTGTCACCTGCAAATGACGCGTTTCTGATCTAATTGTGCCATTTGTTAGGAATGTTAGGATTGTGGCATAATTACGCACCTATAGTATTATTGTAGCGTTTTTCTACATCATGCGTAGTTTCAAATTCAAAGCCTCTAATGTCGGGTTCCTTTTTGTCCCATAATTTTCATTGGTCATAATATAATACTACTCTCATCCACTCATAGGTTGACTGGCAGAGATCCTTTACAGGGGTAAGTTCGCTCTTGCATGTATGTCAGTGTTTGTCAATTGTTTTTGTTTTGTTTATTTTGCACAATAAAGAGTTTACATACATATTACATACATACAAATTTGCCTTGCAAGCTTGTAAAATAGAATTATAACAAAATGTTTACATTTCATTATAAGCTCGCTAAGCTTTCCAATTTCACATCACGGTAAAGTATTATTGTAACTTATAACAAGTAGGTAAAGCCTTATAAAACACTCAAAGGCTTTGCAGACCTTTTTCAACAATCGCAACATAATGTCTGGTGTTCAGGGGATCTGATGGCTTTGACCTTTATACGTGGGTGGGTATAATACGATGAAAAGGCCACGTGTTTTCCTTGTTAACACCGGCCAAGTGACAGTCGAACCCGCACATCGAGTTCCTTGCAAATTTGAATCTCTTGTGTTCCTTGTAAAAACAGGCCAAGTCAATTAAGAGTCGACATGTCGAAGAGTCGAGAGGAAAACTCGCGTATACATCAGCGTTTCTCAAAAAAAAAAATTTTTTTTTTGTTATATTTCCTAACAATTTTATATTGTTCCTAAAAGAATCACGAGCTCTTAATCTTAATGGGACAAAAAAGAGGCTCAGTTTTTTTTCTATTTCGTTACCTACTATTTTCTTAGTGTGGCGTAACGAAAAGGAAGAACATAAGAAAATGTATGAAAATTTCAGGAAATCATTTGGCTCCTACAGAGATGGAAAGAGCTCGTGATTCTGAGTGTAAACAGCCTGTACTTACTTAATTTGTAAATAAAAAATGGAGCGGGGTGGCATTTTTTTTTTGAGAATTGCTCATATTGAATGTTTCGTGTTCAGTAGGTGATTCGGTTTGTTTGCAGCTACAAAGATTTTTCATTAAAATTTTCGATTCCAAGTTTAGCCCCGCTTTTGATCCCAAATTAATTTCAACTTGATACCTTATGATGCGTCCCTGAGAAAATACAAACAAGAGGTAGTATCGTTTCAGAACTCATTTTCATTGGTCCTAGGAAAACCTCAGGGGGCCGATTTCTGAAGTCACATCCGGGAATGTACAAATCTGTTGTCGTCACAAAATTACCGGTCACATTGAACTTAGGACTACACGTACATTAAACTAAGTATAAATAATACAAACAAATACATTTTTAATTTTTTAATTTTCCATAAGCCGTACTCGTTTTACACGTCTCAGTGCTAAACTAAATGACACTACGAATCCGCTAAGATGAAATCTAAATGACACGGATTAACTTGAAATTAATGAAGATAAAACACTAAAAAAGAGAATGATTAGGATAAAGTAGAGAATCTCTGCGACACTATCAGACGCAAACGAAGAAGAGAGACTGGTGTGTTCATAAAGACGTCATCCATGAAGTAATTAACTGAGGTCCTTCCATAAATATGTTCTAAATTGTCATGACCACCATTGATGTTCAGATGATTTCCAACAAGCTGATGTGCGTGTAAGTCTTGTAGTTTACTTTTGTCCAGCTGTTTAATGACCAGCTGACAATTGGACAACTTTGTCGTTGACAGCTAGGACTTCTGCCATGTATTCTTCATCAGCAACGACTGTAGCCAGACGCTTCAGGATCGAGAGGAGCTCACCATCCTTGAGGCGGAGCTGTTCATTGCACTGGTCTACTTCTTCTACTACCTCATCTGGTATCTGTGAACAAGTAAGATCAACATTTAATTTGTGTTCCATCGATATGACGGGAACTCGCTAATGATAACCGCGGTCTACTTTTAAAAAATAAAATATGTGTAATGTAGGTACCTATATAGCTCTTGCAATTAATGATGGCGAGTAGGCTTTTTTTGTGGTAAACACGTATCTGCCATAAGTGTTAAAGTGTGTGTGTGAGAGCCAAAGTAGGAATGGTAGGTAAATATAAAAATAAAGAAAAATCTCTCGCTCGATAATTGCTTCGATAACCACGCACACGTGTTTACAAATAAAGCTTACTCGCCATCGTAAATTGCAAGATCTATACTATACCTAATTATCGAAAAATATTATTTAGAGATTGTTAGGAGACCGAAGTGCAAATATTTTTATGACATTTCTGACACAAGAAAACAATAATTTGCAGTTGCAGGTGAAAATTGTCTTTTAGAATAGATAATAAACCATATACTTAGTTTATTATCTATTCAGTCATCAGAATAAATAATTTTAATCGTTACCCGTGGAGCGCTGTCACAGGGTAATAAACGCCGATTTCCCCTATCGCGCATCGCGATGATATTGGGGTGTATATTGTCAAAAGATGTTACTAAGACACCATTACCTAATTGCCTTCATTTTGCAGCCAGAATACTTTACTGTACATATAGCTCTGTGTCTCGGAACTTGGAAATATTAAAGGTCGCTGCGCAGCGTTCATTTCAAAGTCATAATATTGATGATAAAAGAGTCTGAAAACATACAGTTTGATAACATTTTCAACCTTTAAACCTCTTGAAGTGCCCTTGTGATAATAAACTACGTTCACATTTGTATCACGTTTTGAAATTGAAGCTTCTATGGACATTTCATGATAAAATAATAAGAGCGACATTTATACTTTGGATTTTCCTCTGAAAATAGATTTTTAATTTTTTGATGGTCAATAATACTTTGAATATTTTCAGCTGTGCTCGTGCGTGCGAAAGTATCTACCAGGTATATTTTGTTTTAGAATCGTTTACTTTTGTAAATTCTGAATGTGTTTTAACCTCGGAGTTTTAACGGAAAATATTTAAGTAAGTTCATTGCTTCATCGCATTGTTCATTGTTGGAAGCGGCTTGCATCCACCTTGAACCCGCGACTTAAACCTCATCCGTCCACCTTGTTAGTGGTCCTACGCTGCGCTTGCTTACGGTACGTATACCTACTACATAATAATTATTTGAGTGGAATTCTGAAAGTTAGACATTATTTGGCAACTCACATAACTTAACTTTTTCGTCTCTGTCCTTTTGTGCGGGACACCTAAGATTTTGTTAGTCTAAATCACAAAGTACTTTTTATGTACTGGAAAGTCAAAATTTTCAAACCACCTATTTATCCTCTTTTTAAGTATCTCTTACCTTTTGCAACTCCAAGAAGGTCTGGAACTTGAGCTTCTTCCTCTGTTTGCCGTTGTTGCCATCGTAGAACATGGTGAACTCCTGGGTCTTGGGTTTCAGAGGGAAGTAGATACCCGCAGTCAGGCGGCCCTTGGGGTCCCTGGCTAGAAGACTCCTGGAATTTTATAATAGTATATGTTAGAAACAAGTAACACTCAACTGTGGAGACTGACTGAACAGAAGCTTGTTGCGACAAAAATATGTCATAGGAAGTGACTCTGGATATGGCAAACATTGAGGAGAACTGATGACCATATCAAACACACACAGGCTTTGAAATGGCATCCACCTGGAGTTAGATAAAGAGGTCGCCAAAAACAATACGGCAACGCTTACCTTAGATCCCAGATCAGGTTTCTCTTCTCGGTAACTTCTACAGCAGTCAGATACGGGCGAGCAACGTACATCAGGGAGAGCCTCTCCTTGGTCTTCCCGGCCCTGGTCTCCCGCTCGTGCCACTCCAGGTAGTTGGTGTTCTGGAGGTTTATCTGGTAGTTGTAGTCCTTGCGGCAGTGAGGCTCGTCGCTTTGCGTGAACCACCCTGAAAGAAGAAATTGGGGTTGATCAAGGTGCACAGAAAGGCACAGTGGATTGAAGGAAGGAACACTAATAAGAAACTATGTGATAATTTTCTTTCTAAAATTGGTAAAACACAGGTCTTCATTGCTGTTTATTTAGTGATAGACTTGAGAATGAACGTTATTTTGATATGTCAGTTTAACTTACCGGTGTGTGGGTAGCAACGATCAGTCATAGCGGTGACGACCCGAGAGATGTGGTATCCCAAATCAGATAAGAATACACCCGGTCTTCCGTCGATCTTGACCTGAATAGCAACCAGCACATGGTCCTTCTCGGTTTCAATCAGGAATCCTTGAGGGCCAGGGAACGAGGTGGTATAGTCAACTAAGTCCTCTATGTTTTCATCGCAGGACACCAGCATCATAGACTTGGTGACCCCAGGGAAGTCCTTTTCCAAGACTTTAAGGCGTTTGATGACTTCTAAACCGAGACCGACACAGGTGTGCTTGTGGGCTCTGATCGGAGGGTGGTACTTCGGGAAGAATTCCTCAAGATACTGATCAGGAGCAGCCATGTAAGAGTCGTAGAGTGTTAAGAAGTTGTTGACTGAGTCATAGTTTTCTGAGACGACGATGCGGCTTATGATCGCCTCGGCTCGCGCGACCAAGTCCTCGTATTGGTGGAGGGTGAGGTGCAGAGCCTGGCGGGTGGCCCCCCATCGCGGTGGCGGCAGGGGGTGGTCGGCTGGCCAGTGGAGGCCAGCAGCTTTAGAGCCAGAGCCGAGTCAGCTCAACCACTCGGCGCCCCAGCGGCCGACGACGCGGCGTATGGCGCGCTCCTCCGAAGAAGTAGACGCCAGGAGGCCCTGGTCCAACGAACCGACCCCCGTGGTCTCCACGCCGTCATGCGTTTCCGGAGACCACTCTTTATCCTGACTTAACGGTTTTAAATTTAACGTTTCTGAAAAGAAAGAGGTATTTATTAGATTTATCCTTCACGGGGTAGACAAAGCCTAAGGTAACAGGATCTAAAGGCCACGTTTAGCATGATTGTGGGAGTATAGGTCTAAAGGGAATCAAAATAGTAATGCCTCGCATCGCCTATAATATGATTCCTAAGATCTTCGCCCATTCCCTCGATGGGATTTTACCACGCGGGAAGAGAAGGAACTGGGGCCTTACCATGACGTCCTAATTCCGACTCAGTTCAAGTTTTAGCTGTCACTTTTAGTATAAATCTGACAGCACGCGAACCTAAACTGAAACACAGTAAGACGTCATGGTAAGGCCCCTGGTAAACATTCTATATTTTTTCTCTCTGAGACCAGCATGGAAAAAATTCAATAATGCTTACTTACGTCAAACTGTTCATGAAATGACAGATATTTATGTATTTCAATCCCATGTAACTAATGACAAATGAGGAAAATAGTTAGGTAAGTACTTCATTATCCTTGTACCTATTACAGGGACCTAACTACAGTAGCACGGAATACTGTGGCCACGTATGACGTACACGTTCAACCTTGAGTAGGTACGACGTAAAAGGGAAATACATAACAAGAATTACGAACAAATTACGAACAAATTATGAACTTGCAAACATTTCAGTTGACTCAGGTTGGATATTTGCACACAGGCGATTAAAGAGGTTATAGGTATTTAGTACTGTAGACCGACCGCTTAAGAGTCCTCGCCCGCGCGGCACTAGGGCGCGGGGTAGGACGACAGAGGGGGCCGAGAGAGGTGCGCCTTTGTCGTCCCACCCCGCGCCCCTTCTCCGCACGGGCGAGGACTCATTTAAGCGGTCGGTCTAAAGGTAGTTGTTGCTCGCGACTCCGTCTGTGGAGGATACGTTTACAGCCCTCGGGAACTACACAATTTCCCGAGATTTAAAGTTTAAACGGTTCTATGCCTCCTCTGTGTGTTCTCCCAGGGTCTCAAACTATGTATCTTCATACCAAATTTAAAGACGATCGGTTCAGTAGTTTTAAGCGTAAAAGTAACAAACAAACTAACTCACATTCGCATTTGTTAGGATTTTACGTTATCGGAAGTAGGTACAGACACTTCTCCAGACGAAATAATGTCTTCCATATTTAAAATCAACTGACGTCAATAAAGATTGGCACAGAGCCAAAAAGGAGCGGCGTGTTCCAAAGAATGTGAAAAAAAAATTAAAGGCAAAAGTTATTCATAATCTACAGACATGATCGATTTAAGATAAGACTCATGAAGGCAAGGAACTTTTGTGCAATCTTCTATTATCTACCTTCATAGGTACATGTATACTTTATCAGATAGATGAAACCGGATATTTCCGGATAATTCGATTTGTTTACGGGAGTTACTATGCAATGACTAACCTAACAAACTTTAAAATTTAAATTCTGTGGTAGGTGGGAATTTTGAAATAGGTACTCGTACCTACTACCTATTGCTTCGTTGGCTTCATTCAAAGTAAACTCATCAAAAATGTCTAGAGATATTTTTTATCCTAGTCATATCGAGTCAAAAAATCAATAATTTGTTTAGTGATAATGATTATCCCAAGGCTTTTTTGATGTGTGTACCTATATCGTAGACTATACTAACATATCTGTGTCTACTACATCCTGCTGCGTTAGATAGGTACTACAAACAGACAATTTAATAAACATGACACGATAACCTCGCAATAAAAATGTGGAATGAACCAGATTCAATTATAGAATTGCGACGGAACTGCGCAAAATGTGCACTCTAATCAAATTATCCACGTATCGTCAAGGTGGAAGGAACACGATGCCATGAGGCCATGACGCAATGGTGTAGCGTGACACGGTATCGGCAGACTAATGACTCAATATGGTGAAACAAGGTCATTTTGATTACGGGGAACAAATAAGTCATGAAAAATGCATCTCGAGTTTTATGACATAAGTGTAGTAACGTTTTTTTTTTAATTTGACCATTGATCTGGCAGCCAGTTACTTCAGTATGAATTGTATTGAGAAAAAATACTGGCCGTTTGCAAACGGCAAAAAAAAATACTGGACGGCGAATTCAGTAAGTATTTAATCTTAGAAGCTGACGAATGGTAAGAAGAGGTGAACAAATACGAATTTACGGGTAGTTTTAAACAAATCGTTCCGGCAGATCAGAAATAATCAGAGGTTAACAACAAACGGGACAAGCCTTTGGTCTACTGACTGTAAGATTAGAGGGACTTTATCAATGCTATAAATAGATAAATAGAAACCTTGAATTTGTTTACAAACACAGCTGTTTATGAATAAAGGAAGCTATCAAGGAGGTCAACGTACCCATAGTGGCTTGCAGCCGGTTGAAATGCCGAAGTGTGCTCTAAGAAGTTCTTTCTTTGTCTCCTTCTAGAGTGAAACTGGTATCCTCTGCTTCCGCGCGGAGTATATAAACCGTCCATTTTCCCCCTCCCTTCACCCCCGCCCGCCCCTTATGCGTCATATCAGAAATAGCACACAACGTCACACTTGCCAATGTGTGCGTGATAGTCTTATTAGCGACACAACACACATAGCGCTGACGCAAACATTTATGTTTATGGTTTTCGTTTCACTAAAAAATTGCGATAATTTGAAGCATTTGTGAACGGTGAGCGATCGTTTACTGAAATTGTTCTGAGAATTCAAAACTTGGTAGCTATTAGAAAACAATGTCACAGAATATATAATACAATGTGCAATGGTAGCGTAAGTACCTACTTACTCAAAATATAAGTAGATGAACTTCGCAAATGGTACACAATTAGTTTTTTTCAGACGGCGGTTGCGTATGTCACTCTTATTACTAGTTATTAGGTAGGTACCTACACTTCGCAGATTTACATACATACATACTTACATAAATCACGTCTTTATCCCTTACGGGGTAGACAAAGCCTAAACTAACAAGATCTAAAGACCACGTTTAGCATGATGGGCGTATAGGTGGAAAGAGGAATCAAAACAGTGATAGTAGGTATTCAAAAAAAACATAATAAACAAGTAAACAAGTACCTACCTATACTTACTCTAGTGCGGGCAGGTATCACGCCTGCCGCCCGCACCTGTCTCGGCCCCCGCGGTTGTCCCAGCCAACGCGGGCGAGGACTTAGCTAAGCGGTCGGTCTATAGAGGTCTGTTTCTTTTTGCATAGAGCATCTTTTCAGCTATAATGGTATGTTTTATCAATAACTCAAATCGACAATGTGATAGGTACATTTTACTTGGGAACGACACAAATATCTGACCCCAGATCAGTGATGGGCAAACTACGGCCCGCGGGCCAACTCCGGCCCGCGAAAGAATTTAATGCGGCCCGCCGGCGTTCCTTCGAATTGGAGTGTTATGGCACAGGATGACGATATTTAGACGGTGCTGCTGTATAAAATAGAATAATAGATGCGAAGGCAAAGGAGCCAGCTAGACTAGCCACGTAGTTCATGCGTCATGTGTCAAAAAAAATGCATTTTAGTATAATTTTGGCCCTTCTTTGAAATATCTGTGATTTTCTGGCCCGCCATGAAAAAAGTTTGCCCACCACTGCCCCAGATGATATGTGAACAGTGAACACTGCCCTGTGCTTTACCACGACGTCTTAATCAGGGATGTTATGGATATATAATTTCGGATTCGGATATGGATATGGATATTGGTAAAATATAATATCGGTTTCGGTTACGGTTATGGATATTAAATTATTTCGGATTATCCGATAGTTTCGGTTACGGTTACGGATATTGCGCTGTGCACCTCGCGCTGTGCCGTCATTATACTTCATTTAATTTAGAATGAGAAACCACAATAACATTATATTGCGGTTGGTCAACTATTTCTTACCTAGCAAATAGTACAGTGCAATAGTTTGGCAGCCGCAAAATAAAATTGTTTTAATGCCACTTTATTTGCGTGTCGTCAATTCTTACTCTAGTACAAATTGCAAAGAGATTACAGTTCACGAGCCGCAATATAAAAATAATAATAATACCTATATGGTTTCTCATCCTAAATTAAATGAAGTATAGGTAGCGGGAGAGGTGTCGCATTCCAGCGGAGTGCACAGTTAATTCGTACGAGTTGTAGTACCGTGAAACACGCCAAGTTTGCCCACTTTTTTGATAAAAACTGTATTTTTTCAAGTTTTTTGTATGAAACCCCGGAAACATTTGTGTATCTGTGGCAACTCTGAGATCACGTGCATGCATTGATTTATCAAAATCTAAAATTAGTAGAAGTTTTCTCTATCATATGACCAATCAAGAGGGCGGGCAAAATAATCTGGACTTTTAGCCAACATTGCCCACGTTGATTTTGAGCGAATTATGGACCTTATACAGATGACATAAACACCAATGAAAGTATTTTGGCAATGAAGGCGATCGACCTAAAAAATAATTCAATATCATTAAGACTTTCCTAATAAAATGTGTGGGCAATGTTAGCCTGTCATTTTTCCTCTTCTCCATACAAACGGCATGTGACGATTTAAAAGTGTTAGGGTTGTCAAATTTGGATTTAAAAAAAATTTAATTAATTTGCACAAAGTCGGTAAGTAGGTAAGTATTAAAACAGTCTAAAACGCAAATTTGTTTATTACAATTAAATATTATAATATCAAAATCGAATCAACATTTTTAACCCATGACTTTTTTTTTTTGAGAAATAAAATTATATGTGGTAAGTACTGGTATTTGCTCCAAAAGAACAATAATAAAAAAAACAACCCCTAGTTTCGAAAAAAAGAAAATGTTTTTTTATTTGTGTTCCCGATGAGGAACTCCATCCATCTTTAAGGCCAAAGTGAACAGACACCGTCTAGGCAAACGTGTACCATCTTAGGCCTCATCTTCGCCTTCCATCAAGCGAGATTGAGGTCAAACGTAAGCCTATTTTATGTAAAAAAAAAATAAAAAAATGTAATGCTACCTACTGGAACAATTTTACTGGAATAATGTGAACCGGGCATAAGGACCCTTTTGCTATGAAATGTCACGTTTTTCTCGGGATAAAATATTTTTTTCTACTTACTAATCTACCTAAGTACTTGAAACTTAAAAAAAAAGAAAAGGTGCCAACCCTAAGCGTTTTTTGCTGGCGGGCAATGTTGACAAACATACAGCTAAACTTTACAGGATAATTTTGCCCATGATCATAACTTTTGTTATATACGAGTTACAGTAACGAAACAATCATCAAAATACTCAGCACATCGTTTTACATTACAAACAATCGATAAAATTTATCAGTGTATTCGCCATGACGCACAATTGGCTACTAAATTTCGTCAGTATTTGGCCCGCAAAAATATACTCCGCACTCGACAAGCGCCGACAGGTTACTGGATGAAGTCAGGAGCGCACGCGCTACTCTGTGTTGCCACAGGTATAGTTTATTATCTACCAATGTGATGAATGTTGCCATAATTCTGTAACTTTTTTTAACATTAGTAGATTTCCTTAGAAATTGTGTTTTGGGCAAAGTATACCCTGGTGGCAAAGTTGGAGTGTTTCACGGTATTTAGTTAGACTCCGCCCTAACCGAAACTATCCAAAACTCTTATTTCGGATTCGGATACGATTACAGATTTTTTTTTATTTCGGATATCCGATAGTTTCGGTTACGGATATGGATATCCATAACAACACTGGTCTTAATGACATTCAATTCCGGTTCAGTTTAGGTTCGCTCGTTGTCAGATCCATAATAAAAATGACAGCTAAAACCTGAACTGAGTCTGAATTGAATCTCTTTAAGACGTCATAGTAAGGCCCCTGTGCTCACCTACCATCAAGTGACCAACTTGTTAGTTCGCCTTCCTTGTCGTTCAATTATTAAAAAAAATGTTGTGGTGATGACAGTTGGGTCTCTCTCTGTCACCTCAGTTTTATGTACTTACTTACCATCAGCCAAAAATGTGGTCTACCAATTCTACCATAATGTTAAAATTCCTTTGCACGTCATATATATATATATATACTAGCTGTTGCCAGCGACTTCGTCTGCAAAGAATTCGTCCATCGCTATCCCGCGGGAATTACGCAATTTTCCGGGATAAAAAGTACCCTATGTGCTATTCCAGACTTTTCTCTATCTATGTGCCGAATTTCATCCAGATCCGTTGGGCCGTTCTGGCGTGATTGAGTAACAAACAAACATCCATCCATCCATCCATCCATACTTTCGCATTTATAATACTAGCTGTTGCCAGCGACTTCGTCTGCAAAGAATTCGTCTATCGCTATCCCGCGGGAACTACGCAATTTTCCGGGATAAAAAGTACCCTATGTGCTATTCCAGACTTTTCTCTATCTATGTGCCGAATTTCATCCAGATCCGTTGGGCCGATCTGGCGTGATTGAGTAACAAACAAACATCCATCCATCCATCCATCCATACTTTCGCATTTATAATATTAGTTAGATGTATAATGTCGATAAGACAGAGGCTGTCAACTTGGAGCGCATCAACGACGCTCTCAGTGTTAGGAATTATGTGCAGTCGCTGTAGCCGGACACGGCCAAGCGAAGGTGACGATGATGATAAACTTGAAAGTTCGACTTCAGCGTCATTTTGATTTAATAGGAAGTTGGATAAGAAGTGGTAGACAACTTATTTGGGCGACCGTACCTAAAAGCGGTGTGATCGGTTTTAGCATGACAACACATCACACGATTGTTGAACACGCGTGCACGCAAACGTGTTCCACAGATACCACGCACGTGCACGGCCCACGTTGCGTTATCTCTGCAACTGAAACGTGCTATGCTTAAACACAAAAGGCTACAACACTAATAAAAAAACCATCCCAATACCAATCTTATTAGGTTCTAATAAGTATAAAATTCCAGCTGTAGCAGTTGATACTTATGTTTGTTTTATAGGTTTGCAGCATGCAGACTTTACGTGGACCTGTTGGCAACTATCCCACGTAACAATCCTATCCTAGTTCCTACTAAATTATAAATGCGAAAAGAAAGAACAAACATAGGTACACACTCACTCACATATGAGGATGTGAGTGAGTGAGTTCCTTCGTTCCTTCTTCACGCTACCTGTTACCAATGCAGGGTTTTTATATTTCTGGTCAGGCTTTTTTTTTTAAAACCATGCAGCCATTGTGTGTTCTGGTAAAATTTGGCATTAATCAACCTTCTTCAATGATTTGGAACCTGTAATAAGCTGGAAAGTTTTAGTACTTAAGCGGTACGAGGTGGGACATAGGTACTCGAAGTCCATGTAAGAAGGCATAGGCATGTGGTATAGACCCCAAGGTCAAACATGCGGTGGTATTGATTGCCAGCATTGCGCTAGAGGGCAGGGCGCGTTCGTCACCTCCAGAAATAGTCAATGGAGTAAATGACCTGGAGGTCGCGACTTTTATGTACTTATAGGTATTGAAACTAACAGTAAAGGTATCAAGGTTGTCGTAGGACTAAATCTTCAAAGCGTAGCTCTCTATGCCTTAGTAATTTTGGTTAATAAATATTTAAATCATGCCTGGCCACGTTTAGCATGATTGTGGGTGGAATAGGGGAATCAAAATAGTGATGGGTTGCTAGCTGCTAGCCGCATCGCCTATATAACATCATTCCTAAGATTTTCGCCTATTCCTTTAATGGGCTTGGAAAGAGAAGAGAAGAAACTGAAGAAGAAACTTTTTCGGGAAGAGAAGAGACTGGTAACATTCCAAGTTGGGCCACCCCTAAGCCGCGAACAATGTTCGTTTTACTTTAGAAATAGTTATTTATTTTACCTTAGAATGTCCTATACTTCATTTAATTTAGAATGAGAAACCACAATAACATTATATTGCGGCTGGTCAACTATATCTTACCTAGCAAACAGTACAGTGCAATAGTTTGGCAGCCGAAAAATAATTTTTTTTTAATGCCGCTTTATTTGCGTGGCGTCAATTGTTACTGTAGTACAAATCGTAAAGAGATTACAGTTCACGAGCCGCAATATAACATTATTGTGGTTTCTCATCCTAAATTAAATGAAGTATAGTAATGTAACTTGGTTATGTACGAAGAACAAGGGGTAAATTGTATCGATTCAAACTTTCGCGACTTTCACACATTATTGTATAATAAAACGGGACTTAATCACGTAAACAAAAACAAAAAGTATTTTTGTAAATACCTCGACGTTTCGGACGCGACTTTGCATCCATGGTCTTGAGAGGACTGTGATTAAGCCCCTTTTTATTATACAACTAGCGACCCGCCCCGACTTCGCACGGTATATTATGCATGTATTATACATATAAACCTTCCTCTTGATTCACTCTATCTATTAAAAAAAACCGCATCAAAATCCGTTTCGTAGTTTTAAAGATTTAAGCATACATAGGGACATAGGGACATAGGGACATAGGGACAGAGAAAGCGACTTTGTTTTATACTATGTAGTGATAGTCATGATGATGATAATAAGGGGTAAATTGATGCCAAACAGAGGGAGATCTGTATCGGCACCACCTAGTTAGGTAGGAGTTATTTGTTTGCATGAGAATGTAACAGGTGACTGCTGGCGTAGGTATGCCTTAATATTGAGTCATAAACGATCACTTATAAGCCTGCGAGTATCAGATATGATGGGGAAATGAGTACCATCTATCAAGGCTATGTTTATCTACGAGTACCTATGTATAATTAAACACATAAGCTTATCAATACTAGCTGTTGTCCGGAAGTTTGTCTATGATGCATTGTAAAGTATCACCATAGCGACATACATCACTACATAGCATAAAACAAAGTAGCATTCCGCTGTCTGTGTGTCTGTCCCTATGTATGCTTAGATCTTTAAAACTACGCAACGGACTTTGATGCGGTTTTTTTTAATAGTTAGAGTGATTCAAGAAGAAGGTTTATATGTATAATTGTACGCAGACGAAGTCGCGGGCAGAAGCTAGTACATATATAACGTAACATAAGTCACGACACTTCTATCCCATACTACGGGCAGACAGAGCCTAAGGCAACAAGACCTAAAGGCCACGTTTAGCATGATTGTGTTCGTATAGGTTGAAAGGAGAATCAAAATAGTGATGGGTTGCTAGCCGCATCGCCTACAACGCCCATTACCTCGATTTGAAGACAAGCAATATCGACACAACATATTTATTTCGGGTTTGGTAATATCACAGTTTATGATAAGGTTTGTTATCGCGGGAAAACCAAGAAGTAATGTTTAATATTCAGGCTTTGTTACAGTCGCTAGGCTAGACACAAGATTAAATATAAATGATGGTCTCTGAGTCCCGCAGTTAAAGTAACAAGTGTAAATTGAGCAAGATAGCAAGACCAATGACAAACCGGAGGCATTCCTTTCCTATTAGTTGCCATTGTAGATTGTATTGAAGGAATAGGGTTACTTATAAATATAAAAAAACTCAAAAATAATCTGTTTTGTTCTAAAGAAAAACTGTTAAGTAGGTAAATTTCTAAACGACACTGAAAATTAGAACACAATAGAAAAATCCGAAAAGTAAAGCTATGGCCGGGAATCGAACCCGGGTCCTCGTCATTCCGTGACGCGTGCTATACCCCTACACCACCCATAGCAAATGCTATGTTTTTCTATGTGTTCTAATTTTCAGTGTCGTTTAGAAATTAAATTTATAACGATAAAACGTAAAAAGTAAACATTAAAAATCAAGAAGAAAATTTTCTTGATTCATTTGATATTTCCTGTTAAGTAGGTACTTAAGTACTTTTAAAAAAGAGTAACAAACAACAGAAGCCTTTAAAAATCCTAAAATTTTGGGTCATTTTGCAATTGTAGGTATTTGTATTTTGTATGCTCATGATTATGAAACAAGGAAGTTTCTAGAAACTGCTGCGTCAAAAACTGGTAAACATATTTGTTGCCAGACTTATTTGGATAACAATTTATGAATTAAACTCAATTCTAATAATAATACGGCCGTGTGCGCACACACGCAGGCACACTCGTAAAACATTGACTGTGCGTGTGTGTTACGGGAGATACAGTTATAAATAAGCGTTTGCGCACAGTTATGCAAATAAAAACCTTGTTGCGTACGTCATAGGGATATTTTGAATGCAAATGTTACTTGGGCGTGTTAAAAAAGATAAGCAGGAACACATTCTGGTAATTTTCCAAAAAGATAACGACTGTTTGTACACAGAAATGGCGCAGTTGTCTGATTTAGCGATTTGTTGATAGTATTGACATCTTGATTGATTTTGATAATGAATGGCTATCTAATCAGCTGACTACGGGCAGATAGATTTGTTTGATAAATTCGTGGCATAACAACTTAACAACTACCATCTTACTCGCTAATCCTGCCACTAAGCAGCAGTGCTTGCACTGCTGTGTTCCGGTGTGGAGAGTAACCCAGCCGGGGAAATTACGAGCACAAGAGGCATTTCATCTTAGCCCTCTAGGTTGGCAACACATCTGCGATCCCTCCGGGGTTGCGGGTGTCTATGGGCAGTGGTGATCACTTACCGTCAGGTGACCACTTGTTCGTTTGCCTTCCTATTCATATAAAAAAAAAACGAATACGGTCGACCTTTCGCAGAAATTTGAAGGTTTTACATAATCTCTAATATCGTTTGCTTACCTATTGGCACAGAAATGAATATTTTTAAACGAGTTCGAATTTCTCACTAATTTTAGATTAAGTTTTACGTTAGTTCTATAAACACAATTTTTGCATGCTTTTTTTAAGGTTCCGTAAGTACATCTAAAGGCAAAAAGGAACCCTTATAAGATCACTTCGTTTTCAGTCTGTCTGTTTGTCCGTCTGTCTATAGTCAGAATAAAACAAAACAAAAATAATCTGCGTTTAATGGAGATGCAAAACGCCTAAGGCCTAGCCCAGAAGTTTCCAAACCTTTCCACTTGGACCACTTTGGGAACCTTCGGCCTAGCCTAATGAAATCACACCACTAGAGGCCTACGAAAAACTACTCACTAAGTAGGTATTAGGTACCTACATACTTATAAATGTATGTATATGTTAATTAGGGGAGATAGGGGAGCATTGGGCACTTTTTTACCTAAGCCTTAATAAAAATGCAATTTTTTAACAAAATCAACTTTTTACTCCTTATATTAGTAGCACATGTATTTGGCTTCAATTATAACGAAGAACACTTATACAGTTATAATCAGTCTCAAAATTGCAAGAGATTTTCTGAATACTGTCAAAAGTGCCCAAACCTCCCAATGGTCGGGAGGTTTGGACACCTCAATGGGAGGTTTGGGCACTGTATTAAATAGGCCACTTAATGGTAAATTACTTGAATATTAAATAATATAATCATAAAAACTTGCAATAAAATCAACAAACAATCCCTTTGTAATTTCTTCTATGGCACGTAATATTATTTCTTTAGGGATTTCGCGTCGCTTATTTTTCTTTTAAAATTCAAACGGCATTTTTCTAGAAAAAATAATATAATAATTAGTAACACAAACAATAATAAAACATCAAAAGTATTTAGTATTAAAATTGAACATTTACACGCAATTTAAACCCGTCGAAATATTTTTCTTTTAACAGAACTTACTTTTTACAGCGATTGCCGAAACAAACAATAGTGGCGCTCAGCATTGGGCATGCCCAAACCTCCCTTTAAAATTAGTGCTCAATGCTCCCCACCCCTTCATTTCACAAATAAATTCAAATATGTTTTTTGTAGTCTAATGTTTTACCTTAATTTATACGTTAATATTAGCTTTCGTAAACACATAACTAGATGACAATACAGAAACTTACGATTTTACAGCGATTGCCGAAACAAACAATAGTGGCGCTCAGCATTGGGCATGCCCAAACCTCCCTTTAAAATTAGTGCTCAATGCTCCCCACCCCTTCATTTCACAAATAAATTCAAATATGTTTTTTGTAGTCTAATGTTTTACCTTAATTTATACGTTAATATTAGCTTTCGTAAACACATAACTAGATGACAATACAGAAACTTACGGCTTTACGCAGATCACGTTGTTATTTCCTTCGAAATCACATCAATATATTTACTTTTGCACGCACGAAACGGTCGACACCATGTGACACTGACAACTAATCAAAATGGCAGATGACATTAGCCTGAGCGGTGTTGCCAGTTAGTAAGCTAAACTACCACAGTATACAAAATTAAGTACCTTTCATACGACCCGACTTACAAGGTGGTGCCCGAACCTCCCGACTGCCCAATGCTCCCCTATCTCCCCTAATCCCGAACAAACCAAATGAAATGTGTGACTTGATGACCAATCGGAAATTACACAGCACAAGACGTCATCATCACACACCTTCCGCATCACGTTACGTACCTACCTATGTGTGTATTGCAGTGACGTAATAACACATAGGTTCATAACATACAAGTAGGTAGGGTAGGTAAATTAAGTAGCGGTTTCATTGTAAAAAAACCCCTAAGTAGGATGATTAATGGCTATACCCGAATTGTATAACAAAAATATGGTCAAATTACTTAAAAATCCGTTACGTTCAAATAAAATAAACAATTAAAAAAGAAAAAAAGAATCTGTCAGGTGTGGGGTTCGAACCCACGCTCCCTCTCGGGAACCAGAGCTTAAATCTGGCGCCTTAGACCACTCGGCCAACCTGACTTGTGAAGAGTGAGCAAAATTAGAGACTAGTTCTACACACATTGATTACAAGCGTATTTTATAGTGCGTAAGCAATAATGTAGTAACTTTTAGTTTATCTTTTATAGCACATGTTAAAAAGGCCAGTATTCGCGTAAAATAGTTATAAAATCTTCAAATTACTTTAGTTAATATATGTTATGGTGCGTGTAATAGTTACGATATCATTTGGTTTTAATTTGTGTTTTATTATTATTATTAATGATAAAATTGTAAAGTAAAAAAATAACAATGAGGTTGTTGGCCTAGCGATTTGAGCTCCACCTATGGAGCGGTTGCAAACAAGTTTGCAGATAGTGAGCATGGTAGTAGTTTAAAGGCATCACGACAGATGGCGCTTTTGTCACTAGTCTGTTGCTTCTGAGGGATTTTTAGTCGCCTGTGTATTTTTTAGCTTTCAAAATATTCAAACGCAAATTGAATAGTCTATGCATGCTTAAGTCTATGTATTTGAAAGTACATAACTAATTGAAGCGCAATCAAATGTGTTTGCGTTTATTGTTAGTGTTTCATCTTTCTTACTAACTAGGTACAATATTTTACTTTGTGTTATGTAAACTAATTAGGTACTAAACAAAGCTACTTACTGCTTCTACATAAAGATTATTAGATTTCAACGGCCCTATCGCATTTTGTTTGTTCTCTATTTTGTATAAACTAAATAAAGGTGATGATTATAAACGCGAGATAAAACTATTAGTTCCTATTTGTGCCGCTTGGGGTAGATAGAGGGGTAGTCGAAGGGTAGTAAAAAAAGCCAAAAACTAGGATAGGACACAGAACAGGTACGGTAGGCCAAATAAAGTGGTCTATCACTTTTCAATTTTTCATCCAACTTCCTATCAATATAAAAATGTCGTTAAAATCGAACTTTCACGTTTATTCGAAATATAATTTTACGACGTGCAAAGGATTATTTAACCATGGATGGCAGACCACTTGGCTAATGGTATCATTTACAAGAGGCGTTGGGAGGTTCAGCTAGTACATACATACAAATAAAAATACACTACGAGCGCCAGAAGTTCAACAAAAGCCAGGATGCTGTCACGCCGTGCGTTTCCGTTTTGACAAATGGCGCTTCATGTCATTGTGTATGATGAGATCAATGAATTCAATAACAATGATTATGCCAGTGCGTGAGCGCACCTAAATCATTTAAAGAAATCTAATATAAAACGTGTTACAAAATACCCCGTAAAATATCAAAACCAAATATAAGAACCCCAGTATGGTTTCCTGAGATGAAAGTTTTCTAGTAAATATTGTAAATGAATTTGTTATAAGGTCACATGTAACTTCCTTTTGGCTTTACGAGTAGTTTGTAACATCCTGTATAAAAGCCAAAAACCAGAACGGGATAAAAACAACGAGACAGAGCGAGATGGCGCTCTACAACAACATTTTGACACGTTTCTCCCAAACAACGCATTATTTCTCTGGAATTTTAAAGCAATTCGATTCTTTGACTTTGACAATACAATTATCTTGAAGTGAAATTCTGCTCTGGCCCTACTGCTACGATACAGTCTGATATTCGGATAGCAAATAAAACAAATAAATCTAAACTAGCACCATTTATTGAGCGCAACGAGCCCCGCTACCAGCGACCAGCTGATTGCCGCTGGCGCCGCCGCGTTGCAGCCGTCCTCGAAGCACTGGCAGACGGTTTCCAGGTGGTCTTCGTTGTCGCCCTTGTAGCAGTCGCGGCGCGAGCGCACCCACCCGCAGCCGCGGGTCACGCGCACGTCGGAGTCGCGGTGCTTGTGGAGTACTGGAAGAGTCACACACACCGTAAGAAACAAGTTGTCCTGTGGGCATATTACCGACTCCGAATCGGCAAACTTAAGGTTTATTTAAATGGGCCGAAAGTTGGCCAGGCGTCCCACACGCCGATGTAGACTTGACTTAAAAATATTGACTGTAGACCCTTATCTTTTGCCATGCCCACAGGAGAGACGCAAACAAAAAAATGTGTATGACCCGGAATAGAAGACAACTGTTACGAATACCTGGGGCCTGATTTTTGAAAATACATGTGAAAATAAAATACCACACGAAAGTGGTGAAAAGTTGTGCTGAATTTGAAATACGAGGAGGTTAGAAGATACTCACGGCTCTCATTAAACATGTGTGGACTAGCAAAAAAATTGATCAGAGCCGTATTTTTGAAGATATAAACAGATTTATACCATTTTCGAGTGGTACTTTCGAGTGATGTGCTTTCAAAAATCGGGGCCCTAGTAAAAAACAATAGCATGACAGAAAACCTTGAAGTGTGGTAGAAAACTTCTGGTTGTAGTATCCGCAGCATTTCTCCCGACATGACAGAAAACGTTACTTAGGTACTAGTTAATGGATTTAGTTGGGAACACAACCATTGAATTGCTTCGCAGATGTGTGCAGGTTTCTTCACGATGTTTTCCTTCACCGAAAAGCTCATGTTAAATTTCGAATGTAAATTTCGCACATTTCGAGAAACTCAGAGGTGCGAGCCCAGGTTTCGAACCCACGACCCTCTGCTTGAGAGGCCACAGGTCTACCACGGCTTCCCCAATCCATTCTGGGCCCGCGTGGGAACTATAGCCCAAGCCCTCTCATTCTGAGAGGAGGCCTGTGCCCAGCAAAAAGACGTATGTAGGTTGGAGATGAATGGATTTAGTTAGTGGTTTGCGGAGGTCCAAATACACGAACAAATTACTCTGTTATGTACTCGTTCATGTGCATTTGTGCATGGATGATAATATTGTCTAAGGGTGCGACCACACCGCCGCTTAAAAAACGGTGACATTACGGAATCGCAACAAAATGTATGAAGAAACGGTGAGGAAAAGTGACGCATACTACACGTCACTGTGTATACGCGGCGGTTTGGTCGCACCCTAACTCGCTCGCGGTCGCCATCGTGTTCATTTTGACATTTCATGGGCTGACAATTGACAACATTTTTCATTTTTATAACACCTGAAAATGTATATGTGGTTCGAAAGCATTTTGCCACCTGATCACTATAATATGTTTATATAATTTTAATATCGCTTATTATAAAAGATAAGAATTAATTAAAAATATCTCCTAATTTTACCAAAACTACCACAGGGTAGGTGAAACGCCTTTGCTTTTTTCACGAGAAAAAATAAGTGATCATAATTTTGTATTTTTGACAACTTCAAGGTACAAGGGGGGCAACTCTGGAATTCTGTTTTCGAAGTTCGTTGCATACCTTCTCTCTCATTCTCAAGATAATGACTATTAGTATGAGCAGAACAGCACGAAGCGAACCTCGAAAATCGAATATTGGAGAATAGGGCCTGACATTGACAATTTGAAATTAACGTCAGTTTTTTTTCTATAGAGAAAAGACAAAGGGATAAGTGTGTATTCTGTGATAGTATCGGAGTTACGCCCTTTTAGAATAAGCACAAATTAATAAATTAATTATAAATTAAATACAAGCCCTAGCGAAAAAATTAAACTGTCAGCATGTTCATCTTTTCAAACAAAATACAGAGAACCATTAAAATTGTAAGCTCAGAAATATGAAATGTTGTCAATTGGCATCGGAATAAGCTAGCTGTCACATTCATACAAGAACTATCAAAATGAACACGATGGTGATCGCGAGCGAGTTAAGACAATAAGCCTTGGTCCAAACAACTTACTGGTCTGAACAATCTTTCTGCAGAAGAAATTCTTCTGTTGGTGCCCGAGAACTCCTTCGGAGCACTCTGTGTACCTGAGGTACTTCTGCAGTGTCTCCTTGTCGTAACTGGTGGGGTCTAGGCACATGCTGTTGTTGACGCTGCTGCATTCGTAACAGAGGATTGCTGTGGCTAGGGAAGAAAGTATAATCATTTGTAAGTTTGCTGAAGATCTTTGATAGGCTTGGACGTACAACACGGCTAGCTAAGAGCTTGGAGAGCTGAGAAGAGATAGACTACCCGTCTCTTTCTAGAACGAACAGTAAGAAAAAGACGGGTGATCTAACTCACGCTCTCATGAGCTAGCCGTGCAGTGGGGGGTTGCCAGGAAAGGCAGCTCATACATGTTGTGCGCCCCCCACTCGCACAGAGTCCGAGCCAAAGGGAGATCCACCATTTTAAAAACTAAGTACGGTCGGCCAAATAAGTGGTCTTTGACTTTTTATTCAACTTAATGAAAAAGTCGCTAAAGTCGTAGAGTTACTTTCAAATTGACAACCACGTCATTGTCATTAAAAGGATTTTCAACCTTATTGTAGCAAACCAAATATTTTGGCCGATGATACCTAGCCTAGCTAGTAAATCCATAAACTTCTAACTTTTTAAAGCACTGACCGCCGTACTCACAGATGCCTAGCTATTATTACTTAATCGAGCGTTTGTTAAAATAAATATGCGTATAACTACGCAGTAACCTTAGGTCCCTTCTGCACTAGGCCACAAGGCCGACCTAGGTCACGGTAAGTTAAATAAACATACACATAATTTCAGATAAGATAGTAAAAACATTAATGTCAACTACTAGTCTTTCTATAAGTGCCGGCACGTAAGTCTAGCGATGACCTTGTATGCGCAGAAGTATAAAATACGGTATCCGTGGGTGCGCAGATCCCCTCCACGTGACTCGTCATCGCTAGACTTGCGTGCCGGCACGTATACTGGCCACACATTGTACAAAGATACCTACTTCAAATATACTTAGGGTAATATTTGACAGACTTTGTGTTAAGTACATCTGCAGATTTAAAGACTTTTTTGAAGCCATTAGAATTTGATAATTGACAAGCACGCAAGTATCTTGGTGAGAAGTTCGAATATACATTTACTTTCTTTGTCGCTCATATAGTGCGTCTTTTTCTCGTGAAACCAGTGATAAAAACCTCAATAATTTGTGACAAACGATAAGCGATAACTCCTATAACCTCATACGTAAGACTTGCTCAAAAAAAGTCTTGAATTAACTGCATGTCTTAAACAAAGTCTCTCATTATGTAATTACAAGTAATGAGTCTATAGTGTTAGTAAAATTGTTTTCTCTAGTACTTTCGATTTAATCTACAAGATAAATTAAGGCAAAAACATGTAAGTTGTATCGGTAATTAAACTTACCATATCCAATGCACGCTGACAACAAGACTGAAGTAACTAAGAACTTTATCATTTTTATACAAAAAAGCTGTGATTTTAAGAATCAGACTCGCCTCTTAGACGTTGTGTGTCCAATGATTAATAATATTAATGATTGAGTATACTAAGAGATAAGTAGAGTACTATTGTATATGCAACGAGTGCGTCGGCGGGTGCTGTCAATATGCTATTATGTTGGTGTCCAAAGCTGGCTTTTAACTTCATGAGATGACAATCCACGGCCATATTCTGGAGAACAGAACGACATCGAGTAAAGTTACGATATGGTTTTGTGGAATCAATAGTGAAAGGGACGAGTTTAAGGAAAAATATGCCATTTCTTAACGAATATGTTTTATGATTGTATCCTCTAAGGTTTTATGTGATACTATGATTCGCACCTAAGTTGCAGAAGGAAGACTTGGTAAAGATAAAGATAATAAGTGAGTCAGTAAAACATTAAAGACCTAATATTCATTTTAACGTTAATGTAACTTCATATTTCTGTTTTTAAAATTTGTTTATTTGAAACAGAAAAAAACTTAAGCACAGTTTAGGTAGGGTGGAAGAAGCAATAATTCATAAGTAGTTTTCGTTATAACCAGTTTATTTTCATTTGTTTCATTATTTACATAAGGTACTCTTAAACAAACGCACAAAACCTTCGTTCTGACAATGCAGGTCAAATCATTTAAGGCCAGTCACAAAAAGTGTTCATTAAAATTCGCCAAAACGAAACACAATCGATCAATACCAGTTCACATTCAAACTTTTTCCCGCCAACTCCTAGACAAAACAAATATGGCGGCCAGTGCTGTCAGAACTGTCAGTTTGACGTCTTGTAGCGCTGAGGCCGCGTTGCAAAGGTCCCCAAAGCATTGGCAGACCGTTTCTAAGCGGTCCTTGTTGTCAGCTGTGTAGCATTCCCTTTTGGACTTCACCCAGCCACAGCCTCGAGTTATGCGGACTTCCGGACTCTGATCCGGACGAAGAACTGAAAACAAATGAAAATCGCTGAAACATAATTTGAAAAGAGCGTGTCCGAGGATATTCTAAGAGTTATTTAATTAAGATGACTATTCAATACTCAGAAGAGGCTCACCTACCTACTCACTGGCGCCATCTTGAATTGTTTTATGTAACTGATATTTATTAATTACTAGCTGTTGCCAGCGACTTCGTCTGCAAAGAATTCGTTTATCGCTATCCCGCGGGAACTGCACAATTTTCCGGGATAAAAAGTAGCCTATGTGCTATTCCAGACTTTTCTCTATGTTTGTGCCGAATTTCATCCAGATCCGTTGGGCCGTTCTGGCGTGATTGAGTAACAAACAAACATCCATCCATCCATCCATACTTTCGCATTTATAATATTAGTTACATTGTTTTTTTTTTCATTGCCATTATACTGACATCAGAATGGGTGCCTCACAAACGAAAAGAGGTCAGTTCCATAAAGGGGTTAACTCTAATATCGTGTCACACGCATGTTTCAATAATGACGGTTCAGAAACAGCGGATTCATGACATATTATGAGTAGGTATTAATCACAAATTAAAATGTCCCACATAATTTTCTATCAAATATTTCCATTGCATCCGACCTAGAATGCTTGCTGCAACTTTACAAATCAGAAAAATAAGCGTGAGAGTTCGAGGAATTCTCCTGTTAGACCTTGAAAGGGATATAATGATATTATATAACGTTCCTTCCATAACTTTGTTAGAGATAGGACTCTAAAAATACCTAAATCGGAATAAGCTGTAGCTTGCTACGCACTGTTAAACTGCATTATTCTATAATTTAGCACGATGTCACTTTCCATTGTATGATGACATTAGGCTTGCAACTCACATAAGTGTCAATAAACTGCAAGAACAGCGATCGTATCAATATGTTCATCACTAAATAACTCTTCCTTTGCTTCTTACGCGTTATCGAGTAAAAATATATTTGTAAATCATTTGATCATCTCGAATCTAAGTAGACCCAACTATTGGTCTACGCGCTTTTTTTGACTCGAGAGACTTAATATTATTTCACTTAAGAACAAAAGTTACCGAATTTTTTCTAAAGTTTGTTTTAGTGGGGGTGAGACAGAAAACACCAGTAGCAATAATGAAATATGTGCGCCTTTTGCTCCCACTTTAGGCGGCATTTGGGAAGCAAAAGTGAAAACCGAGAAACTTACTGGTTTGCGTAATCTTCCTGCAGAAGAACTGCTTGCTGATGGAGTTGGGCAGTGCGGTGTGGCAGTCAGTGACGGGTACGATACCGCGCATGCGCGACAGGTTAAAGTCCATACAAGCCGAGTTGTTGGCGCTGTTGCAGTCGAAGCACTTTATCGCTTCACCTGTGAGGGATAAATTATCAGAACGGCTTTCAAGGGTACCGTTTTCTTGCTAGAGACTCAGTACATCTCTATCCTTCAGTGCTTATAAAAGAAGGATGCACGTAACGACATAGTTACTTAAATAAGAAGGTCTTCAGTTTTAATACTTCATGGTATTACGTAACTACCACGTGCATAACCGAAGAATATTGTACCGTATTTGTTAATTGGATGAGGTAACGCAACCGAAAAGCGACGAGGTACGCAAGCATAACTTTGACGGTAATTACTGCTACTTAGGGCAAACGGTAATCAGTTTAAAGTTCAGAATCAGGATGGCTAATACGCCAACCATTTTCTGGCATTTTGTTCGTCTTTTTAATGGGCTATTTTGAATGGGACGGATGTAGGTATCGACAAATCAGATTGTCGTAACTCGCGCCGGCGGACAGTAGTCAAAACTAGTATGATTACACAAACGGGAATACAAAAACCGTCAGTGTTTACAAGTATACTTTTGTTACGGCTCAATGCACAGCAAACTAAGCTACCCATAAGGGATACTTTATCATTTTAATCCATCTCTACGAGACTGAATAATCTTTTATCAGTGTATGTTGTAATTAAAGCTGTCGTCAACCGTAAAGTTTATTTGTAACTTTCTACAATGGGATGGGTCTATTTTTGAAGTCGCATTTGTGAAAATACTGCTCGAAAGTGGTTAAGGTATTGTAATAGTTTGAACTATTAGAAATTATATGCCGTCAATTTTGAAGCAATAGGGACACAGTTTACCGAATAGTATTTTCACCGATGATATTTAAAAATTCGCTCATTGCCCATGAAATTCTATAAACCAATTAAAATTGATACTTGCATGTAGGAGAGAAGAAGACTGGCAGCAGAACACTAACAATAATGGAAGCTTCGAATGCCATATTGTAACGCCTTCAGTTTTCGTATCCAAAATACAACGTTCAAACGAATTGCGGCGTGATTCCTTTCAGGCGTTTAAATACTTGGCTCGATTGTGTATGACTTAAAACTGTAAATTGTGATTTAAATTAGTTTCTTTAAATTATATTAGGTACAAAGTGATTATCACATTAAGATGCCGTTCCTCAGTAGACGCCAGTTGCGAACTGTGAAGGAGATTGCTACTTCACAGCTTATAAGAGTGTCAATTTGAGTTCGTTTGTGCTGTACAAAGGACCAACTGGATTCGGTCGGATCCAATCCTAGGTGGAAAGGTACTCAGGTCTGTGAAAGGAAACATTAATAAACTGCATAACTTTGAGCTTGAGCGGTGGAGTTTGTTCTCGTATGAACTGAACTGAGGGAAGTGTCAGGTACCTAATTGTTACCTAGATTAGATTAGATTATTTATTCATTCAATAAAAATTACATCATAAAAAGCCTACCCCACCCACCCTAGCCTATTACACCTAATTGTCGTCGTTACATGTGATGAAACCTCCATAGTACACACACGTAATTTGTGACACTTTGGGGATGTTACACGTTACACAGAACCTTGATATTTTACACATGTAAGCCGTTATCTTCATGGAGGAAAAAAAAAAGAATATCTAAAGTCTATTTATTCAAGCTAGATACTAAATTGACATTACCTGTGTTGCCTGTTTTTTGCAACTCAAAAATAGTGATGTGCCACCACTATCGAAAGTTAACGATAAATTAAATTTAGTATAGATTTTTGTATATACAAGCTATTTAAACTAATAAACCTTCAAATTTGCTTAATTATGATACAATCGTATTTTTTTCTTAAAATATGACTAGACCAAACCTCTTGTATTCTGACCACAAACATTGTCGATGGTTTCGAGTACACCACTAAACAATAAAAGTTGGTATCAAAGAGAATATAATCACTACCGTTGTTGATATCATTATTTCACAATTTGACATTTGCAATTGTCAATTTAGTATCTACTTAGCATGAATAAATAGACTATAGATGAATTTTTTGGGAATTCCCATGGACTTTTTGGTAGATGCCCAAGAGAATTCAGTAATATAATAATAATCATGGAATTTCAACTGCCACATCTAAATGTTCATGCGAGCAAAGCCGCGAGCTAGTTATTCATAATCTAATTTCCTGAGTCCGGTCTGGACACGACACGAGGCTGATTGCTTAATTCGTGATTGAAATCGGTTTAGATGTTCTTAGGAACATGTTTCATCTGTGTTCTTCACAATATTCGCAGTTTTATCATCATCTCCAGCCATACGTCCCACTGCTGGGCATAGGTCTCCTCTCAGAGCGAGAGGGCTTGGGCTATAGTTCCCACGCGGGCCCAGTGCGGGAACTTCACACACCCACCGTTTTAATTTAAACTTAAAAAAAACTATAAAAAAAATATTGAATACCTACTTACCTACTAGAATAAATCGAAAAATTCGAAAAGAACCTAAAGTGAAGGCCGGGAATTGAACCCGGGTCCTCAATCCTCATCAATCCGTGATGTGTGCTGTACCGCTAATCCCATACTTCCAATAGCAGGCCAAGATTCCTGGGCGTAGCTAAGTAATAAATAGGTACTCTTAAGATTTTATGTTTTTTTTTTATGTGAATAGGAAGGCAAACGAGCAATATGCAATACGAGCGAGAGATGTTTTTCAGTATCGTTTAGAAACATAACTTTTAACGGGTTACATACTAATAATATTAAAGAAATAGGTATAGGTATTAAAAAAATATTTGGCCAACAACAAAAGCCCGGAAAGTTATTTTGCCAAAATGTACAATCCTCCAAACGATGATTTGTGAAAAAAAGTTTAGGAAGCGATACATCGGCGAACAGTTTTCACAGAAGTACTAATTCTTAGTAAGTACCTATGACACAATGAATAACATCATTGCTATGACATGACCTAAATCTCTTACGTTGTCATGTTTCAGGGTTCCAACACGACTAAGGGATTTGACCTTAGGCTGGAGGCCAGAATCGAATCATTAGGAGAGAAGTGCGACATGGGATAACGTTAGTACATGCCACCTCCGCCTTTACAAATGTTTTACAAGTTGACCCTTATCATGCTCTGTGCCTGATACCTACTCGTATTATGCACGTCCGCTTCTGCAAAATCAGCAAACTATTATTGCCCACTCCTTAAATTTTTTGTTAGTTTCTGTTTGACAACCTTAAAAGTGTAAAAAAAAAGTCAAGTGTTTTATTTGTGAAACATAGGTGATGGGGTGCGTGTCGGGTTACCTCCACGTGTGGCCAGGTGCTGCGGTTCGTTTCTGGATCCGTCCGGGGGGAAGAGCAGTGCTTGGTCCGGTGCACACTGGGCAACGGCTAATGATTTCCTGGCAGTATCTGAGGGATATCATTGACCGTTGGCTAAGAGCCCGACAGGGGGGAGGGGCGTCTTTGACCGTGTTACCGTACAACGTTGCCGACATTTTGTCACAAGATTTTATAATAAAAATTTTACCCTGACATTGGCGAAGTTGTCGTCGCTATAACGACTTGTAACGCCACAAATAAAAGAAGAAGAAGAACATAGGTGATAGGTGTCATCAACTAATATTCCCTAAAAGAAGAGGAAATTAGAAGTGAAAATCAAAATCAAAAATCGAAATATCTCGTAAACATTGAGATCTTTGATACGGCCAAAGGCCATTTATAAAAAAAAAACAACATAGTATGTACCATTGCCTCTTCCCGCGCAGATGGTAAAAGCACATCTTAGGAATCCTGTTTTAGGCGCTGCGGCTAGCAACCCTTCACTATTTTGATTCCCATTTCCACCTATACGCCCACAATCACGCTAAACGTGGCCTTTAGGTCTTCTTACGCTAGAGCCTAGGAACTACGCTCTGTCTACCCCGTAAAGGATAAAGACATTAGTAAATTAGCTAGACCTATTATTTTTCTTGATCTTGATGAAATTTGGTAAGTAGATAGTTTTATGAATACTGTACGAATTCGTCGCAGACGCTTGTCATCACATCATCATCACGTCACGCGGGTCACTGTCATAATCTTTTGACAGTGTTTTATAGCTGAAACATCAAAGAGTCTGTTACATCGACATAATTCCATTGGCATGTAAAAATACACTTTAGTACTTACCTACTTTTGATACGGCCGCTTACATAAAAGCGGTTTTTAGAGATATCGCGGGTATCACGGCCGTGGTTCGATACATGGTAAGTACCTAGGTAAAGAATATTTCCAAAACTATCCCATGAAGTCTATCTGCAGTGTACAACTTGAAATTAACTTAAAATTCGTAAGGCATTAAGTTTTTGCAAAGAATTTCATTTTTCCCACTGCTGGTCAATGGTCATAGATATTCTCACAATGAGAGGGCTTGGGCTATAGTTCCCACGGGGATATTATAGGGAACTTCCACACCATTGAACTGCTTCGCATGTGTGTACAGGTTTCCTTACAATGTTTTTCTGCTCCGCAAAGCTCATGGTAATTTTTTGTAATTTGGCATATGAATAACGAACAGTACGAGCCTGGATTCGAGTCATACACACCGTAAGAAACAAAAGTTGTCTCTCCTGTGGGCATAAAGTTAGCGACTCCGAGTCGGCAAACTTAAGGTTTATTTAAATGGGCCGAAAGTTGGCGAGGCGTCCCACACGGCGATGTAGACTTGACTTAAAAATATTGACTGTAGACCCTTAACTTTTGCCATGTCCACAGGAGAGACGCGAACAAAAAAATGTGTATGACCCATTCCAACCCACGACCCTTTTTCTTGAGAGGCCGTAGGTCACTAGGCTACCACGACTTTAATACAAAATTTAATTTTTGCTGGTTGTTCTTTATGTTGACGACTTGCTATCAAAATACGTCAATGTTTTTCGGTCATGGTCATGTAATAGGCTGAAAAACGAACAATGCCAGTCTAGACTAAGATAGAATTTCTCATAAGCCAATAATTTCACCGGTAATCTTATTCTCCACACCAATATTTCCAACACACAAGCAGCTGCTTCAGCGCAAACACTGCTGCTTGGCGGCAGCATTAGCGAGTATGTAAAATTCAGTAGCCTTACATGACGCCTTAATGCGTTTCAATCCCGACTCAGTTCAGGTTTTAGCCGTCATTGTTAGTATGGATCTGACAGCGAGCGAACCTAAACTGACTCGGAATTGTGTCGCATTAAGGCGTCATGGTAAGGCCCCTGTTCTGTCCAACCCTGCCAAATATTTGCAGGTACGCCTAAAATCGCAAAAAGTGGAGTAATTGGGATTGTTCATTTTTTTACAACATACCTACCCTGATTTGAAAACCATTTCGAAGTATGGGGCTTGCGAACTGTTTTATCTTACTGGTGTTCAAAAATACTCAAGGATTACGGATATTTTGCACAAAAATTGTTTGACCTTTATTCGACTTTACCGAGCGGCTGTTGGTTGTTCTAGATATTTGTGCCAAAAAATAAATCGGCAAATATCTAGTTTGTCTATTAAATCTATATGTCAACTAGTTATCAGTGTCACCCAATGTCATTAAGTCTTGTTGAAAACTTAAAATTGTCGGTCGATTTACAAACGAAATAAATGGAAGTTACAGAAAATGCTTCGTTCCAACCTGAAATAATGACTCTAAAAATAGCTCCAAAGCAATAGTTCGCACACTCCGAGAAGATTAAGAGAAAAGTGGTGTCGCGAAGTAAATGTTGAATACTTCAAAGTTTATAAGTACACAATATTAAATATTGCGAGGATCATTTCGATGTAAGTAGGTACCTACCAAAACACAATGCCACATACTTCCACATTCATAAATTTTCAACTCATTATAACCATGATCAGGATTTTACGCAACATACAATAAGTTAGTTGATAAACCAAAGGTAAACAGTATATTTGACATTGAGGTGACAGTCACAACAGTTATGACAACAATTTTTTTTTTAATTTCCTGAGGATTGTGGGAAAATTGCCTATTTCAGCCGCCGTATATAATTTACGAAAAGTCGTATCTGATTTTTTTAAGCAATTATATTATTTAAATTAAGCCATGAAATGACAAAATATTCAAATTAGTTTCTTAAAGTACTCTATATTTTCTAAAAAATATATAAAATGGGGGGGTTAAAAAAAATGAACAATCCCAATTGTGTTTTCTTTATGTCACTTAATGTAAACCTACTTTTGATAATTATATTGATTTATTGATAAGATGGTGGTAACGACCCGGACGGACCTCATACAAGATCCTACTTAATCCATACCTTGGCGTTACATTATCAAATCCAATCCAACCTAACCTAAACTCTGCTATTACCTATCTAAGTCACATTTTGCAATAGGTAACTCCTTAGAATTTCCACGTCAATGTAGGGTTGCCAACTATTTTTTAGTACCTACCTATTTACAAACTCAAATAAAATAATGATTGTGCGGTTAGCAACCCTACGTCAATGTCACTTGGCGTTTGTCGGCTGCATTTTGTGCTTTATTCCGTCGTGTTAAGGCGTGCTGCGCGTGGGCAGCTATTCCTGTCACGGCGGCAGATTGGAGGAAGTCCTGCGTTACGGCAATTGGAGCTGCAATCGTGCGCACGCGCCGGGGGCAGTGGCTACATTTCTTTTTTACTAACCGATTTCGATGCAGTTTTTTTCATTCGATAGCCAGTTTCCTTGGTGGTAAGTACTTAGCCATGTTTGGTAAAAATAGGTCGAGCAGTTTGAAAAGTATTAGCTCTTTTCCAAAACGATAGGCATTTTTGGCATAAAATTAAATTATTCTATTTACGTAGGTACCTACGCTCGATTAATAAGCGGGGCAGCGGTTTTCTAATTTTTTAATTTAATTTTATAACAACAGCTGTTCTATTCTGGGTATGAAAAATGCACGATTTCATGTGTTATGACCAAAAAAATTATGACTAACGAGTATTAGGTATGATTATCCTAATACTCGTTAGTCATAATTTTTTTGGTCATAACACATGAAATCGTGCATTTTTCAGTAATGTTGGAATACCTACTCATCAGAATGTACAATACAATACAATGCAAATACCTACTCTTTATTGAACACCACAAATGAGTACAAAACAATACAGAAACAAAGAACAAAGTAAACAATAGATAGCGGTCTTAACGTAATAGGTTAGGTTATGTTAGTTTACTATAAATCCTAAAAAAATACTTACTTTTTCAGAAATACAACGCTTTATGACAATATGACCAAAGAAAATTATAAATAAATAATATATTCGGAACTTTAATTTTATGATACAAAATATATGTACCGTAAAACCCCGTCTATTCGCCTAGTACCTATCTTCGCCTATTTTCATAAAAGTTAAAATTCCCGCCTAATTTTTAGGCCAGGTTCCACACAACACTGCTAAATAGAAAGTGTTTTTTATGCTGGACCATATTCTCGCATTAATTGTGGCTAACTTAACGCCGTTTACGATCAGTGCCGTTTTTTCGTTGACGTGGCAGCACGTGTTTTTTTTTTACCTCTGCGGAACTTTGCTATAAGTAGCGCTAAAGAAGGGATAAAGGAAAGTTTTTTCTTGTATTATAATCTACAACTAATGCTCTTTCTTATGGTTTTAGTATTTTTTAACTAAGCTATATATTTATGTCGCAATCGATTAATATGTAATTGCGGTCATTTTCCGGCCATCTTGGAGCTATACTTCGCCTACCCCTAGGGTTGTCAATCAAAGTGTGTGATATATTTAAAATCTCAATCAATATTGGAGAAATCCTTTTGTAAATATTTTCCAGTAATTTAATAATTATTTTTACGGTTTTCCCGTTAAAATCATTTTCAAAATATTTTTGAATTGAAACAAAAATACAAAAAAATCCAGAAAATAAAGCGAAACACAGAATTAAATGTGACTTATCTAATCTGATTGTGATTTAGTATAAGAAAAAATAGATACCTACTCAATTTTCTAATTTATTTGTATTTTTTATTAGGCCTAAACCATTACCCTTTTTTTTTGTAGTCGAGTAAGTACGCGTGATTTTTGACAACCCTATCGAAAATACAGCAAATGTATGAAACTAGCTTCAGATTGGTACCTGTCTTCGCCTGCCATCGTTTTCTTTTAAATGTGACCTATTTTGGAATAGTTAAGGCTCATAATCGAAATACACGTTAAAAATGCATAAGATTGCTGGAGGAAATTTCAAATTTCGTCAATAATTGACGCTCCAACCATATGTAGGCGAAGACAGGGCATTTCGCCTATACTTCGCCTACCACCTTTGGAGTCCAATTGTATCCCTTAGCGAAATTTAGACCGTATGCTACGGTAATCTATGGCCCTAAATAGGTTAATTAGTTTTTTGATCTTAACAAGCAAAAATACGTGTAAATCTGAGAGGAATTTGCAAAAAAGTGTCAAAACCCAGGCGAAGTTACGGAACTCGACGGTACCTTGACTTGTTCTATTCATACGCCATAACCTCCGGTGCGTGTGCGCAGGATACCACCGATTACGGACGGAGGGATCGCGACATATCCTCGTACCATCACGTGATACCTATAAGTCACAAATAGTATACATATAGGCCATATAGCGTAATTTACGTAATATGTACTTGGCATACCTCAAGGAGAATAGGGTAGTTGACACAATTATATAGTTTAGGTAGTTTATGCGCTTAATAGAAAGCATCACCGCTGTCCATGGGCACCCATAACATAGAGGGGTTACGGGTGCGGCCATTTAACAAACTCGTTTCAAAACGACCGCGGGTGCCGAGTAGCGCGGGCGGCAGGCGCACTTAGTGGTGGTAGTTATTACAACAGCAGATAACGTTAATGCATTATTTGCACGTAACGAACAACACATTATCGAATCGTCAACTATCCTGTTATTATTATTCGTTGTCTGTTGTCAACGTTGTTCATACGCGCACTGTTGCCGCACTTGGCATAGAAGCGCAAGCGAGTGCGCAACAAATCAAGTAGGTGCGAGAGATAGCGCTATATGCGCGAGCTCGCATCGCAATCGCAATTCAAATAACTGACTTTAGGTATCATTATTAGCTGTTGCTGTTTGTTGTCAGTCAGTACGATAACAAACAAGGTAACAGAGCGTTGTTTTGCTTTTGTTCCCGTACGTTTTTATTACGCTGCGATCGCGACGAAATAAGTATAACAATTATTTAATAATAAGTTCATTATCGTTTTGTAAAACAGCAATATAACAGGATAACAGCTATTTGAGAATAACACAACACTGTTATTCATTATTGCAAAACAGCCGTTATTGCCACCACTAGGCGCACTACCCGCCCGCACCTCTCTCGCTCCCCTTTGTCGTCCTACCCCGCGCCCCTGTGCCGCGCGGGCGAGGACTCAGTTAAGCGGTCGGTCGGTGGGTATCTATTAGTGATGGGCCGACAACGGCTTTTGCCGACTACCCGACTAGTCGATTGCAAAAATACCGCATAGTCGGCCGACTATTCGGCATTGCCCATCAATGTAGGCGCTCGTCAACTCTCTTTATTTCTGCAGCCGTACCGATAAAACTGTCCGCCTTCGGCTAATTGACTGCATACACGCATACTTGTGAGTCAAATGTAACTCATTTTGCTACATTTCATTTCAAATTACCATGTTTTTTGCAAAAATAATTAAGTGTTTCTTTACCTTGCTTACAATAATTGCTCTAGAAGACATTTGATTTAGTCACCGTGGTATCATTTATGCGCCCTTTTAAAAAAAAATTACAACCGACTAGTCGTCATTTTTGCCGAATAGTCGCGGACTATTCGCCGACTACAAATAATGCCGAATAATCGGTTTCCCCGACTAGTCGGCAAGTAGTCAGCCCATCTCCAGTATCTATCTATAGCTCGCGCGACATAGCTTTCGCGACCACTCTTGGTGGCCGAGCTACTACGGTTGCCACATAGCATATACAAAATTGCTTGTCAACAATATGATGGAAAGATGACTTGTTTCTGTGGAAACAATTAATATTTATAAGTGTATGGGCCAAAATAAATTGACTGTTTACATGGTTAGGCTGGAATTCAACAAAACAAATGAACACAGTCGCAGTTGCACAGTTGCGTTAAATTGTAAATGTGTATTCATAATTACATTATATGAAATAAATCTTTAAAACTACGCAACCAATTTTGATGCGGTTTTTTTAATAGATAGAGATACTTATTTTTAACTTACTTAAATCAACTCTCCTGGTTTTAGTGTTCCTTATTGTTATTTGGTACTTACTTAGTGTGTAGTTTAATAAAAGAAATTGTTTATTAAAAAAAAATGATAGTGATTCAAAAAGGTTTATATGTATAATTACATGCAGACGAAGTCGCGGGCAGAAGCTAGTTAAAAATAAATGATACCTACAAAAAATATATGTATGTATGTACGTATGTATAACTCTTTATTGTACATAAAACACATTAATTTAACCATACATAAGACGTATAATTTATAATTTTATAAAGTAAACTACATTGAACACATGTTGTACAGTAAAATTCTAAATTGCCTAAACTTTTTTGTAGCTAAACATGATTTTAACTAAATTTCCCGGACACTGGACAGGTAGACACATGACAACAATTTTGACAATTGCTTTACCTGAACTAAGCCGTATGAGGCAAAATTAATTAATTAATTGCAGGTCGATCGTATTCATTCGTAGCTACCGACGCAGTCGCGGATCGCACTACACCGCCCTTAAATATATACCTATGTGTCTACTCTTGCTTAATACCTATGTCCTGTCAAGCGTTCAAAGGTTAACTGGAAGAAATCCTTTTTAGGGATAAGTTCTTTGTGCATTTGTGTTTTCTTTTATTCATCTTTTTCATGTGTTTTATGTACAACTAGATATTGCCCGCGACCGCGACATCGTCTGCAAAACTGCCGTTCTGACGTGAAAGACTAACAAACATCCATACAACAAACATTCGCATCCTACTAATATTATAAATGCGAAAGTTTGTGACGATGTGAGTGAGTGAGTGTGTATGTTTGTTCCTTCTTCACGCTAAAACGACTGGACGGATTTGGATAAAATTTGGTACGAAGTTAGCTGGTACCCTAGATTAAAACAAAGGCTACTTTTTATCCCCAAAAATTGTACAGTTCCCGCGGGATAGCGATAAACATATCGATTGCTAATTCTACGCGGACGAAGTCGCGGGCAGAAGCTAGTTTATAATATTAGTAAGTAGGATAAAGAGTTATACATACATACATATAATATACAGTGCCATAAAATTTGGTCCAGTCAAGACAAGATTACCTATCTACATTTGCATACGTTGTGTGGGCCACATTTTTTGCCGCTGATTTTAAACATACAGTTAACCTAAAGAGTCAACAGATAAACCCCTTATTCATAAACGCTCTGTAGGCTTCTGCTAACTTAGCAATCGTTTGTCCTTATCTGTCACTTCGACATTTACCTTTCGCAGTTAAGGACAAACGATTGCTAAGTTAGCAGAAGTCTACAGAGCGTTTATTAATAAGTGGGAAAGACTCTAAACTTGAGTTGAACCAAGATACTTTAACGATAACGTTAACCAACCAACAATTTTTGACAGAAAACCTATGAAATATACAGTACCTACCTACCAGGCCATGAAGATTATAGGTAGGTACATCGGTCTTCTCGGCTAATTTCAGCTTGGTAGAGCGTTGGCTCGCTCTAAATTAAGTGACGCTCTCCAAAGACCGAAGTTAGAAAGAAAGAAGAAAGAAGGCATTTATTCATTTTGCACACACAAATATAAGAGCATAGATACCAGTGGCGTGGCGTCCATAGAACTCGATTCCCACCGGCTTGCCTATTTTAAGGCAGTTGGGCAATTTATTGTGCAGAATTAGAGGAAAAGGCTAGTAAAGTTCCCTTCGGCTTGCCTTCTGATATACTTGACGCCACGCCACTGGAGCATACACACAATTTTATAGAAAAGAAACAACAAAAACAAAAAAAAAACACAGACATGAAAATTAGATCATCAGCGTTGTGTCTTTCAGTTCAATTTTATGTCAGGGTACTGTAATGTCAAAATCGTCGGTTATCGTTAAAATGATGCAATTCACGCTAGTAACCATCATAACATAACCATCAACTAGTTTTCTTCGCGGCGTCATAGGAATCACGCCTTAACTTCATCGGAGCTATTTGCAGGTATTCAATGAGCTATATAAATCAGTGCTTACCGGCACCGTCTCACCGTCAATTTGTCACTGAATTACGGCAATTGAATAAGCGTTGGTTCATTTAGGACATAGATATAACCTCTAAGCATCGGTTTATATTTTACTACAGCCGCGCGGCAGTCTGTGAGAAGCAACTGCACGCTCAGCACGCACCGGAGAATTCTGGAATTAACCGAAAAGAAGATGGCCGCCGCAGCGCTGTGCTTTTTGGCGGTATTGTGCAGTTTGCTTCATCAAGGTTGGTTAAATTAGTTCAACCAGTTGAAGTTGGTTAAGTTTAGTCGGAAATTTGATTCGAGTTCGGAACGCTGTACCTAGGTACTTGTTGTACTTTTGTTAACTCCGAAGTTGTTAACTCAAAAAAAATCGCGCATTGCTACAGTTAAGTACGGATACGATGGTCGTATAGAACCTTCCCTTATATGAAGTAGGTTAAAAACTACCGTCGATTTACCGGTGTTGATATCAATATTAAATTCTCAGTTCAAATACCTTTGGGTGGCAGGAGGATGATAATGATTAACAAATAATAGTTCCAATCACATGCTTTTAAGTTTGATTCATCGGACGTTCGGATTAGAACTCTACATAGACTCTTTGATCAAAATACTATTACAGACTTACTGATTCACTGGAATGGATACAGTTTTTAACATGTATAGTACAAACAAGAAAATTGAATAACTTTTCCTATTCAACAATCATTTAAGTACTTACCTATTCAATTAATTGTTCTTGTTACCATAAGCTTCCCGAAGTCTTATTTTAAAACCGCACTCTTTATTTAACTTTTGTTGGTCTGGATATTATGAGCATAGTTTCCACCTATAGATCCACAATCATGCTAAATATTATGGACTTTAGGTCTTGTCACTTTAGCCTCTATCTACCACGTAAAGGGTACAGACGTGATTTATGTATGTATGTATATTTTGACTGCTGTTTCTAACGACTCGAATCGAATCGTTTAATGCTCGTCTCATCTACTCAAAGGTTAACTGGTAAAGATTCTTTATAGGTATGGAACTTATCCCTTTACCTTTGTGCGTACATTTATGTTTTTTTGTGAATTGTGTCGGTTTCTTTATATTTGTACAATGAAGCATTTACTTACTTACCTACCTAATAACTAAATCAAACTTAACGGCATATGAAAACCAAGTATTAGAGGCAGACTTAGGTACTCATAATAAATGTATCGTAGTTTATGAATAGTTTCTGAATTTAGGATGTTTCTCGTGAGCTACATTTTATAATCTCGAAATAGAACAGAATAAACAAGAGTGTCTTACGATTTGCTCTGTACATATAGTACTCTTAGGGCATCGAACTAATTTAGATAAGAAAACATCTGATAAACTTCTGTGAAAACATTTAGATGAACCTTCGAACATTTTACACTAAAGATATAACATCAGCAAAGATATAAGACAATAATTATTACGAATAAATGAGTATGAGTATGAGTATGAGTAAGATCATAGAGCTCTCAAAATAACTGCGAACTTTTTTCTGCGCATTCGTGCGTTAATCATGACCCTAGATAGAAACGATCTTTCGGAAAACATTAACTCCTTGTATGCTGAAGACACGGGTCCGTGCCAATATTTAAAGCTATCTTTTTGTATTTTTATTTAAATCAGCAGAATTTGTGCATATAGAAACAGATGAGACTAGAATGCAGTACTTTTTTTAGCTCCCGCATACGAGGGGTTAAAAAATAATAAAATAATTAATGTTGTAGGTATTTAGAGTAAGTAAAAAGTGAAGAGGTATGTCAGGATCGTAGCAAGTGGAACAAAGTAGTCTCTGCCTACTGAAGAGGCGTGACGATATGTATGTATGTATGTAAAAAGTGAATTGCGGATTTCATAGGTACCACCGCATTATTTTTCTCGTGTTGGATGGTGATAATTCGAATTAATTCGTAACAACCTTGCTAAGTTGCTAACAAATCAACTGTGTTAAGCAAACGTGTCCAAATTTAAACAACACTAATTTTAAACGTAATCTTCCTCATAGATTAACCCTATAGTCGAATAATTAAATATCTTTCCCCTAAATGAGCATGTAATATTTTCCTGATTTTGATAATAAAACAACATTAAAACAAAATCCTACTTCCTATGATTCCTATCCTTTCGTTATCCTTTTCGTTAGCTTCAGAGGTTGTTCTTTGTTCCCCAAATCCACGTAAACGTGGGGCGTTTTATCATTTTGACCTAAAGCCTTTTTATCTGTAACCATCCTCAGAACCCCCGTTTTAATAAAGTTACGTAAACATCGTACCGCGTACAATATCTACCTGCGAATGCGCGGGCAGGTATACATACTCTTATTATAGTACCTATATGTACTGGAATGTATTTTTAGCTTTGCTGAAATTCGTATGAGCACGTCCGGTGCGGAACACCTGAAGATTACGCAACTGCAAAGGGTCCGTCATTTGGTTACGACCTCACAACCCTCAGTTATGAATAGATAAACTGTGTTAAGAGCATCATTGACCGAAGATGGGTCGTCTCTTCAACGCTCTCCAAATGATTGACCAGTAGAGACTTTATACATCTCTACTGTAGACTTATATAATTTAAGGTACCATCAGCCAAATATGTGGTCTACCACCCTAAGGTTAAAATTCCTTTGCACGTCACAATATATAACGTCGATAAGACAGGCTGTCAACTTGAAAGTTCGACTTTAGCGACATTTTCATTTGATAGGAAGTTGGATGAAAAGTGGTAGACCACTTATTTGGCCGACCGTACCTACTTAACTTGGGGACCTTTTTACATCCCTTTTAATTATTTACTAGCTTCTGCTCGCGACTTCGTCCGCGAAGAATTAGATTTTGAAGAACTGATGTTCGAGGTTATATTCTTCATTAAATATTTACGTTGCAACTCTACGCAGCTACGACCTTTGACATGTTTATCGCTATTCCGCGGGAACTATGTAATTTTCCGGGATAAAAAGTAACCTATGTGCAATTCCAGACGATGTGCCGAATTTCATCCAGATTCGTTGGGCCGTTCTGGCGTGATTGAGTAACAAACAAACGTCCATCCATCCATCCATCCATCCAAACTTTCTCATTTATAATATTAGTAGGAATAGTAGGAATAGGATTAGTTAGATTAGTTGAATGTATTTTATTTTGAAAAAAATACCGCCAAGATCTTGCGGCGCATTCTTATTGGCATAAATTCCCGATAAACTCAGAAGTACGAGTCCGGGATTCGAACACACGACCCAAAGCTAAGCACACGGCATAAGAGGCCACGCCACACCACTAGGCTACCACGGCTTTGTTTTCCTCTAGTCCACGACAAATTCTTAACGGACTCTTTCCTTCCAGGGTTGTCAATCACCTGCTACCAATGCAACAGCCACAATGACTCCCGGTGCCTCTTGGAGAAGCTGCCTGACTCTCTCCGGCTGCCCTGCGGATCCAAGGACACCATGTGCAGGAAGATCTCGCAGGTCGTCGAGTTCGAGATGAACGGTATGCCGCCAGACAGCCGCGTCATCAGAGGATGCGGCTGGGACGACAGCAGTTACAAGGTCGGTCGAGATGAGGTCAACTCTACGATTCATACATACATACCTACACACACGCCTCTTTCCCATAGTGGTAGGCAGATAATACTTTGTTTCATTTGCTACGATCCTGACATCTCTTCGCTTCATCCACATTCTTCAATAGCTAGCTATACGCGTACGGATTTGTCTGTAGGATCTGCCTGACCGTTGGTTTTGAGCACGGTCAGCGGACAGACACCCGGCGGACAAATCTGTGTCTATTTCTCGCTACACATTGACGGATGTGTCCGCCAGACACATTCAGGCCGATCCTACGGACAAATTCGTACGTGTATGGCAAGCTATACATGGTCGTCGGTTTCGGGTACTCTTGACGTAAACTTTTGTCTAAACGTCCCCTATTTGGTCACAGAACGTCAATCTAGTGTTACCTATTTATGCTAGTAATTGTATAATGTCACATAATCATCATCATCTTCGGCCTATGTACGTCCCACTGCTGCACAGGCCTCCTCCCAGAATGAGAGGGTTTGGGCTATAGTTCCCACGCGTGTATTGGAAACTTCACACACACCATTGAATTACTTCGCAGATGTGTACAGGTTTCCTCACGATGTTTTCCTGATTACGGTTAGCCAAATAAATGGTCTATCAATCTAATTTCTAAACGACACTGAAAATTAGAACACATAGAAAAATCCGAAAAGTAAAGCTATGGCCGGGAATCGAACCCGGGTCCTCGTCATTCCGTGACGCGTGCTATACCCCTACACCACCCATAGCAGGTAAAAGTAAAGCTATGGCCGGGAATCGAACCCGGGTCCTCGTCATTCCGTGACGCGTGCTATACCCCTACACCACCCATAGCAGGTGAGTAAGCGTTCGAATTTTTCTATCTATTACCAACTGTCACGTGACCTTGTTACTATGCGATTATTTGTCGCGAAGCGTCATCTATTTGAATGATGTGTCTGTACGACACAATTACAAATCTCAATCTGTCTATCAATCATCCATCTTTCTATCGATGAAAGCGAATTGTTGGTAGGAGCTAGTAAAGATCGCGGGAAACCATTGGCATTGGCTAGCACAAAACTGCTATTCCCCGGCTGATATGTTGGCGTTCATGTAGCTGACTTTTGTACCTGACTGAGATGCGTAGAGAACTCTAAAAATCTAACTAATATTATAAATGCGAAAGTATGGATGGATGGATGGACGTTTGTTTGTTACTCAATCACGCCAGAACGGCCCAACGGATCTGGATGAAATTCGGCACATAGATAGAGAAAAGTCTGGAATAGCACATAGGCTACTTTTTATCCCGGAAAATTGCGTAGTTCCCGCGGGATAGCGATAAACGAATTCTTTGCAGACGAAGTCGCTGGCAACAGCTAGTACCAATATAACTTGAAAAAAGCGTTTAGGCGGGCCCGGTAGCCTGTCGAACTTTCAGCACCTAACATTCTCAATTTAAAAGCACAAACAAGTGAATATTATAGCTCTATTTCTACATTACATTACATTACACATTACATTACACACACACTACATTACATACATTATTATTTTTTACATTACATTTTGTAAACTGCTCCTTTCTGTATCAGGTTAGCTGGAAGAGATCCCTTCTTAGGGATAAGTTCGCCTTTGTACTATTTTCTGTGTATTTCTGTATTTTTAAATTTTATGTGCAATAAAGAGTTTACATACATACATACATGCATGCATACATTGACTGAACATAAAATGTTTGACCTGCATTCGATCTTGCTCTAAATCTAGTTTTAGTAACACTCAGGTCACCGGTAGTTACTATGCGTATTGTGGGCTGGCCGAACGATCAATTTATGGCCCTTTGAGTTACACAGCATTCGCGTTAAAGTGTCAAGTACTACGAATTAGTTTGTTAGTTGCCGTTACGTGACGCTAGTGACGCTGCAAATATTGTGTCATAGGAGCCTTTAGTGTAAGATTTTACACAAAAAACGTCTCGAAGGCGTTCACGTCATCGTCTCAATTGCTATGGAAAAGTTGGCAGCGCCAAGCGTATCGAAATGGCAAGAAACGATCCTGAGCCTCTAGTGTAAGTTTACTCATATAAAAACGTCTCGAACACGTTCACGTAAACGTCTCAATTACTATGGAAAATTTGGCAGCGCCACTTGCGGATCGAAACGGCAACAAACTGTTCTCATAGTATTTGACATTTTAACGCAAACGCGGTCGAGACGTATTTTGTGACCGCAAACTTACACTAAGCATAATGATAGTTTTTGACATTTTAACGGAAACGCCATCACAACTCTCTGCTAAGTCCCAGTTATCTTAAATGTCAGTTATCTATGATTCCGTCTCTATGTATTACTACGAAAGAAATGTCATTAAGTACCTACTATAATATGGTCTAGCTGCCGAACTATTTGGCCGACTTGGAAGACTCTTCACTATAACCCTGACTGTACCTAGATCGCGTCGCTTCGTCATTATTTGTCGTCGTCGTTTAGTGAGTGTTTCCAGGATCACTCTAAATCGTCTCAAATTGCTATCGATCCGAATTCCCCGAAAATGCTGGCAATTTTCAGCGAGTTAGTTTGCCTAATTGTCCAAGTAGTGACGCATGATAGACGGGTTGTTTAAATCCATCCGAACTTAGGTATAGCTGCGTATTGAGCTTAGGAGTAGGTACACATAGCAAAGCTATTCGGTAAGCACCTTTGCATGCACGCGTCGCTTTAAACCTGCTTTCCGAATAGCTTTGCTGTGTGTACCTACAGCATATAAAAAAAGTTAACAACATATAACGCGAACCTGGGGCCTTACCATGACGTCTTAATGCGACTCAGTTTAGGTTCGCTCGCTGTCAGATCCATACTAAAAATGACAGCTAAAACCAAAGCTGAGTTGGAATTGAATCGCATTTAGACGTCATGGTAAGGCCCCAGTTTAGAAAATAGTTTAAGGCGTGTGTTAGGTATTGGTTGAAGCTGAAGTTCATATCTCGCGAACCAAAGCCATGTTTTATGTATGTGTCTGAAAAACTATACCATTTTCATTCTGACCTGTCCTATTTGGTAAACAAAATTCTAACCTCAAAACGTCACATTTTTGTTATTTTTTAAATATTTCATCGTAAATAAAGGAACTGGAGATAAAATATCAGCAAAATTATGTACAAAATATTACCTCAGGTTTATTTTATAACATAATACACCTTATTCTTTACAAAAATTTGCACATTGAGGTTAGAATTTTGTTAACCAAATAGGACAGGTAAGAATGAAAATGGTGTAACTCCAACTTCACTGTGACTTTAAAATTAACGAGGATTAAACTCCCCAGGGCCGTTGCTACCAGCGCTCTGGCTTCGGCGGCAGACAAGAGGTCTGCTCCTGCCTTGAAGACGGCTGCAACTCGGCGTCCATCCCCGTCGCCGCCACTTTCCTCATGCTGCTCACTGCCGCCATCCTCAGGTTCTAGAAGGATCTAGAACGCAGAAGATTCCAAAGACAACGCTTTGCCTAGCGGAGCCGTTCTATGTTTAACAGATTTAGCAATCTATCGCGTTGCTGGCTTTAGTCTAGTCGAAATAAACTGCTGTACACAGAACTGTCCATCGGATTTTAAAGAATTCACGGCCATTCTGTGTAGTTCCAAGGGCTCCTTGACGGTAGATAATTCATCGGACTTACCAACAGATTCTATTGCTAACACATTATTGTGAAACCAAATTACTTTTAGCGCTATTAAGGAAACAGTTTTGTAAAAGTTGTTCCTCAGTTGACCCCGCCGCAGTGTATATCAAAGATTGTAAATGAACATAGTATTATTAAATAGATGTTTAAATAATTTATATCTAACTTATTCGAATGGGTTCTCATTCTATGTGTTCGTTATGTAGTTAGTTTACTCGTAACATGTTAAGTTAGTTAGCGGAATGTAAATAGGCGATAATTGTCGTCAGGTCACAGAGTTATCAACACTGAGATAAATACAGAGCCACTGTATCTTTGTTGTGCCATAGATATTTATTGTTGTGTTTGTGTTTTGCTAATATATTTATTAGTTTTTCATAACGTCTTCTCTTTATTTACACCTGACTATTTTTACACTGGCGATGCTACAGCAGTCACTACCTTGCTCCATATCCGATACTTACCTAATTGGTACGTATCTTATTTTAACCGATCATCCAATCCTGCCCATTATCAAATAAATCGAGAGCCAAATCGGTGTTGCGCGTGAGACGATGCCAGCTAACTAAATTACGTATTTCCTCCCTTGAATGGTCGCATCCTTAGTTCAGCTTGGGTACGGGTGGCGGGGGTTTGGGAAGTAGGAGCTCTTAGCCGGCTTATGCCACAGCAGACCTGGGCCACGCAGGGGACTGTCCGTTGCTGTGGTACTAACAGATTGTGGCCACAAGCATTTGGGTTGGTGTTGGTGTGTCGAGTGGGAAACGATGCGGTACCAGGCGTTTGGATTTCTCGTCTTCTGTGGACTGTTTGAATATGGTTAGTATTTTTTTAAATTGATCGGTTATATGGTTATATGGAAAACGCTGTACGGAATGATTAGGAACTGGGTTTGATTCCCGGAGACAGTTTTTTTGTTATGTTGTGTGATTTCGTTTTGGAAAGATTAAATCTTATGATACGTTTGTTTGTCAAATTTAATCACGTTTCCCTGAGAATCCGTGTATTTTCAAAGATTTCTCTAAAAGTGACTTGAAAAGTTCGTCAGCTTTCGGGTATAGGGACTATACCTCGCTTAATACTCCTCTCATCTTTTCAAAGGTTAACTGGTAGAGATCCCTTATAGGGATAAGTTCGCCTTTGTGCATAATATCAAATGTATTTTTTTTTTGTGATTTGTGTCTGTTTCTTTATATTTGTACAATAAAGCATTTACTTACTTACTTACTATAGGGTATGATTTGCGGTTTCAAAACTTTCTAATAAGTTCTTGTTACCATATCTGACAGTTATCTACTCAGAAACTTGTCATAACGTGATGAAACCTCACTGAACCAGCAGGTCCTTAGGTATTATTTAAGAATGTGTTGCATCAGTTGCATCGGTTATTTAAGAATGTGTGGATGTATTTGGCTATTTGGCTATGATATTTCAAAGGAATGTTTGTTTGTGAGTAGATAAAACCTATTTTGGTACTTTTATAAGGTTGAGTTAAAGTGGATACGCTTAGTTTCAATTTATTTAAACGAAGTGCGGTAGATCCGTTAGTATGTTAGAGGCAATGGTTTTATTATACAAGTTTTATATTACTAATTTCAACCTTAAAATATAACGTGCCGTGTTAGTGTTTACATTATGTAGGTGGCTCAAATATTGTATGTCAAATTTAACCCCCTTCCAGTGGTTGGATTGACTTGGAATTTGGTATAGTATAGATAGAGTGTAGTATAAAATGTCATTGGAAGTGCAGTCAAAAAAAAACCTAAGTACCAACTGTTTTTTTAATGTGTACTTTATATATTTTATTGAATCAGGCGTTACTTTGCGGAGGTCCATTTCAATGAACACAAAATATTTACCTTGCTACTCCGCTACTTACGTGCAAGATAACCAAGCTATCTTGCTTGCTTGAGCTTGGTTATCTTGTACTTTATATGTCTCTCTCTCTCTTCCGCACTCTATCTCTCTATTTATTTCTCCCTCTCCCTCTCTCTCTCACTCTTTCCCTGTCTCTTTCTCCGTCTCTCTCTACATCCGAACGGCGAGGAGCGACTTGCGCTAGACTAAGTAAAGATTAACTGATAAAAGTTTAACATAATATTTTGATCCTCAGGTTTTCCAATAATGTGCTACGAATGCAACAGCGCTACCAACTCGCTGTGCGCCCTAAAGGTGCTGCCAGACAGCCTCAAGCGCAACTGTTCTGAACACGACCGCGGCGTGACGCACACGTTGTGCCGCAAGATGGTGCAGCACATAGATCACGAGATCAACGGGCAGATGCCGGTCAGCCGGGTCATACGCAGCTGCGGGTGGGACGAGACGAAATACAAGGTTGTAACCGATCGCTTAAATGAGTCGTTGCCCGCGCGGCACAGGGGGGCTTCTCCGAAATTCGGTTTTCGAAGTTCGTATCACACCATACCTCTCACTCTCAAATTAATAAGTATTAGTGAGAGCGGAACGGCACGAAACGAACTTCGAAAATCGAAATTCGGAGTATAAGGCCAGGGGTGGGTAGGACGACCAACCCCACCTCTCTCGGTCCCCTTTGTCGTCCCACCTGCACCGCGCGGGCGAGGACTTATTTAAGCGGTCTATACTTATACCTTTTTTTTATCCCCGACGCAAAGAGGGATGTTATAAGTTTGACATTGATGTCTGTCTGTCTGTGGCATTGTAGCTCTCAATCCGATGGACCGATTTCGATGCGATTTTTTTACTTCGAAAGCCAGGTTCCTTGCGGTGATTTGGTAAAAATCGGTCCAGTAGTTTGAAAGTGTTTACCAAAGTGATGTAAGGCATTTTTGGCAAAAAAATAATATTTTATTTACAGTTTGATTATTCCATTAATGCGCGGGAGTTTTTTAAATTTTAAATTTCGAAGCCGACGACGACCCACCGACCACCACACGATCATGTATGAAGAGATTGATGAATGTGGATGAAGCGAAAGAAGTATGTCAGGAACGTAGCAAGTGGAACAAAGTAGTCTCTGCCTACCCCTGTGGGAAAGAGGCATGACGATATGTATGTATGTATGTAAATTTCGAAGAAGAAATGAAATTCTTTTTATGCTATTAATTTCACTAGTTGGCCTACAGTTATTGTCTTATAGGCAGGATTAACGAGTAATGGTGGTTTGATGACCAATTGTTTTTCTTTCAGGGAGCCTGTTACCACCGTACGGGGTACGGCGGCCGGCAGGAGGTCTGCTCGTGTTCTAAGGACTTCTGCAACGGTTCTGTGGACTTCACGCCCCTCCTGACCCTCACCCTCGGTACTGCTGCCATGGCGGTGCTCAAACACCTCGTACAATGAGCTTTGAAGGCCATAGGACCAAACACTAGCATTAACCTTTCATTTTCCGATTAACAAATAGATCAAGAAACAAAAATATTTCTTGTGGCCATGAAGAATGTTCATGGGGTAGTTAATGTTCTCGATCGACCTTATTGTTTGTGGCATAAATGTATATAAGGTGGCATAGGTGTTTTTGACTTCTTGGGAACGTACAACATATATTTATGCCCTTGACTGTACCTCTCGTAGTTAAGATTTGGCCAAATATATGCCCAGACAAGTCAAGATTGAAATACTAAATTATTTTATTATCCGTTTATATGTGTATGTATTAGGTATCCAATTATAGTGATAAGGAATTTTTAAATAAATTCGTTTTGAAATTTAAAGATGTTTGTCAATTTAAAGATAGTTGTTATCCGTCGAAAGGCGAACGAAACATAACCATGGTTTAGTTACTATCAAGAGTACTCGTAGAAAGTCAGTACTTACAGAACCTTATAGACGGCTGAACGGGTTGTATCTAATTTAATATTTAGCTATTGCCTGTAGGTCTGTATGTTCTGTATCACTGGACCCATCCCTTCCAATTTCTCGCGGGATAGCTTAAAGTAAGATAATAAATAAATAATAAATATCTTGGGACATTTTTTTTTCTCTCTCTCTCTCTCTCTCTCTCTCTCTCTCTCTAATTGACACCAATTGACCCAGTCCCAAACTAAGCAAAGCTTGTAATATGGGCATTAGACAACAGATAGACATACATAAATTAATAAAATAGATAAATATAAATACGTAAATACATATTAAACATTCAAGACTCGAATGAAAAATGAACGTAGAGAGTTGACAATTGCTAAGCAGCCTTTTGCGAACAGAAAACGTTGCATTTAAACGTATCCAGGCGTTTCTACGACTGCTCTACAATTTCATCTCATAAAATTCCTGCTTTTAAAGTGGAAGTGTCCATAAAACTTCAGTAAAACCTTGTTAATTCACTACTGAGGTTTCTTACCCTGCATGAAGTTAAATCTCTGTCCACATATTGTCAAAATAAAAAAGCAAAAATCGAATGACATCTTTTAGGAAACAAATGAACAAAATCATATGGTCGCCAAGTCATCATTCACTACTCCACATCTTATAGTGAAACGATCATGATAAAAAAAGTTCTACACAAAAAATATATAGATAGAAAATAAGAAACTCAAAAACTGCCACAGATCAAGCCCATCGCGTGAAATCATATCGATTAATACGTAAGAATAAGATAGTAGAAATCTGCCTTGTGACAGGCAAAGTAACCGTTAAGTGGATGTTTTTTTGAATATGTTCTGATCCGAGGAAACCCCGCGGGAAGACACGAGCAAGTTGCGAAGGTAAGCACTCGATTTTGATCATTTAAGCATTATTTTACAAATTCTTAGTTAATTGTTATACGATATGACAGTAAGTAATCGTAGAAGCACAGTAGAAAGCACAGCGTGCTTAGAAAATCGTCTCAGTTGAACAATTAACGAAAAAAAAATCTGAAAATCTGAAAATCGATATCACGGCACGGACACCAACTAGATCTTGGTAGAAACTAATATTCTTATGTCATTCATATTATCAGTATTTAACTTTACCGAAAGCTTATTTGTAATTTTATACGCTTGGCCGAAAAATATTACTTTTACGCGACAGAAAGTGAAGATAGTTTATTTTTCTGAAATTTCGAATGAACTAAGCAATTTTATCTTGAACGTGTTTGCACTCACAAATTGTTGTGGTTTAAGCAACGAGTTTTCGTGAAATTGTCTGCCTTTCGCAAAAGAATTAGAGGTTGATAAAATTGATCTTAATTTTATACTAGCTGTTGCCAGCGACTTCGTCTGCAAAGAATTCGTTTATCACGGGAATTTTCCGGGCTAAAAAGTAGCCTATGTGCTATTCCAGACTTTGCTCTATCTGTGCCGAAATTCATCCAGATTCGTTGGGCCGTTCTGGCGTGATTGAGTAACAAACAAACATCCATCCATCCATACTTTCGCATTTATAATATTAGTTAGATTAGATTAGGAAGTCAGAACAACGGTTTCATAGGTTTGTTGACTCTATATTTTGCTGCTGCTTTTTTACTTTTTTCTATTTTTTCGTCTTAACGATAAGTGCTTTGAAAATCTTCAACCTCTTACTTAAGCGAAAGTTTGCCTTATTTCTCGTCGCAAAGAAAAGCTATTCCTCCCGATTCCAACCGACTTCTACGGGATTTATGTCGACCACATAGTATGAAATTCTGCAGAAAATAAAACTACTTAATATTATATATCTGTTCCCCTTTTCAGCCTATTCGCCCACAATCATGCTAAACGTGGCCTTTTAGGTTTTACCTTAGGCTCTGTCTACCCCGTAAGGGATAAAGACGTGATTTATATGAATGTCTGTTCTCACTTTGTTTGATTACAATTTTAGGTAACTGCGAGCCCAATGCAAGAGTATGGTGGCGGGTCAAACAAAACTAGCGACCGGGACGGCGAACGACCCCATCAAGACGGCTACCACCATTCCGTGATGCAGAAGAGCAACTATGGTGAGTCTACATCCTTCATCTCCTTCTATAACTGTCCACCTAATGTCCTAACCTATGCTTCATTTAATTTAGAATGAGAAACCAAACCATAATAACATTACATCGCGGCTGGTCAACTATTTCTTACCTAGCAAACAGTACAGTGCAATAGTTGGGCAGGCGCAAAATAAAATTGTTTTTCTCAAGCATGCTCGGAAATGTACGCGTTAATGTCGCGAAATGAAGCCAAGAAGTTTCACATTTACGGCCTAGGCCAAGAAGTAATGTGGTGCGGTCGGCGGGTGCGGTCGGCGCGGTGCGGCGGCGCGGTGGCGGGTGTGCGGGGAACATGGCGCGAGCAATAGTTTGTTCAAATGGCATGTTTCAAAAATTAAAAATGCGGCTACTTAAACAATTTTTACTTGATTTCCTCGCATTGCTTGAGAAAAGCACTATACAATCCTCGGCCGGAAACAGGGATTGCAGGACTCGCTTTATCCGGCCTCGTCTACGACTCGGCCGTGTACCCCAATCTCGTCCTGCAATCCCTTACTTCACGGCCTCTGCAGTAATGTACTATTAATGCCACTTTATTTGCGTGGCGTCAATTGTTACTCTAGTACAAATCGTAAAGAGATTACAGTTCACCATCCTTTTCCGTTTGCCATCCTATTTCATAAAAAAATTACCGTTGGACTACTCGAAGCAAAAAATGCAGTCTTAGAACGGCGACTAAAGATTAAGAAAAAAACAAGAAAGTTTGAAAGAGGAACCTGGGGCTTTACCTTGACGTCTTAATGCTATTCAGTTTAGGTTCGCTCGCTGTCAGATCCATACTAAAAATGACAGCTAAAACCTAAACTGAGTCGGAATTAAGACGTCATAATGGTAAGGTCTCTGGTAGGAGTTAGAACAACTCGCCTCTGATGCACGCGCCGCCATTCTTTATGGTCTTTTGGTAGGGTTCAGTTATTTCCGGCCCCTATAAGGTATATGTGTGTAGTTCTGCATCCTTGTCTCTTGGTCTTCAATGAAACACTATCTCGTGCCAGTATTAATTAGAGGATGGAAACTACTTACTAAGAAGCATTAGTTGTTATTGGAATATTATGTGATTTATAGTGGGTGGAGAGCAAGAAAGACAGGCAAACTATTACAAAAGGCACTATCTATATCCTCTGGTCTAGCAACGTATCTACATTCCCTAAGTATGAGGTGTCATGAACATCTATGGTCACTGATCATCAAGTGATCTACTTGATCGCTTGCTTTCCTTGGACAGCTTTCAATTTCATATAAGTGTCAATATTTCAGCAGATAGCGGAGTTTATTTAATTGAACACTCGTGTAAACTTTTTTGTACACTTTCTTTATCTTTTCGTTTTTGAAAATTAGAACACAGAAAAATTTGAAAAGTAAAGCTATGGCCGGAAATCGAACCCGGATCCATCATTCATTCGATCATTCCGTGGTAGTTGTCACGTGACCTTGTTACTATGTGATTTTTTGTCGCCAAGCGTCATCAGTTTGAATGATGTGTCTGTACGACACAATTACAAACTCCCGTGGAACATGTACTGCTCACCAGGGACGAGAGACGGCCCTACGGTACTTCGTCCAATTTACTGAAACATTTCAATCCTACTAATATTATAAATGCGAAAGTTTGTGACGATGCGAGAGAGTGAGTGTGTATGTTTGTTTCTTCGCGCTGAATCGACCGGACGGATTTGGATAAAATTTGGAACGAAGATAGCTGGTGCCCTAGATTAAAACATAGGTTACTTTTTATCCCGAAAAATTGCATAGTTCCCGCGGGATAGCGATAAACATGTCAAAGGTCGTAGCTGCCTAGAGTCGCAACGTAAATACTATCATCATTAGTTCTTAAGTCTAATTCTACGCGGACGAAGTCGCGGGCAGATGCTAGTCCATTCATAACATTCAAAAACTCAAAATTCAAAACTTTATTTTACAAATAGGCCGCTAAGGGCTCTTTTACATTGCCAAGAAGAATGCGCCGCAAGAAACTTGGCAATCATAATTAGAAAATCTTGCAAAACATTAACAAGAGTCAAACTAAGCTAATTACCTGCTGAAGTCTGCCAGAATAATTTTAAAATACTCGTAGTGATTAGTTGAGTAACTTATTCTTAGATAACTCTTTTTTCAGGGTGCTCCAATAAAGACCTATCTGATCCAAATATGGCGACGTACTGCCGGGTAGCGACCGGTATCTATGAGGCGACGGCTGGTGACCAACAGTACCAGAATCCGAGGTTCGCACAATACAAAACATTTCAAGGGGGATCAGCAAACGACAATGTCTAAACGAGCGCAATCTTTCCAGATACAACAATCCGTCGGCTCCCACGTTCAGCTCGCCCCCGAACTCCCCACTAGTGGGCCTGGTCTTCGATCCGTCTTCGCCCAATTACAGCAAGATGGATCGGAACTCCAACTCTGACAGGCGCTCGCAAAGCTCTTGGTCTGTTTCCTACCAAGAACCAATAGGAACAGGAGCGAAGAAGAAAATAGTCAAAAGTCAAGATAAAAGACAAGCTTACAGCTCTGATCCTCGGTACCATGAGAGGTATAAAGAAAGCGGAAACGAAACTGATAGACAGAGGAAGCAGGACAGAAACCTTACTGCAGAATCGACATCAAGTCTCGATTTTTTCGTTGAAGGCGAACGAATGGTGTCCGAACTTTGTAACATACCGGACTCCAACTCAAGATCAGATACAAATAATCAAAAAACTTATCAAGACGAAGAAAAGAACAAACCTTCGGGATCCTCTGATGTGCTCCTGACTGCTTTAGATAAGATAATCATACACGATCAAATACCTAACCAAATAGTTCAACTCGCAATCGAAGCCTGCACTGACGCAGAAAACATAGCTATTGCGCATCACAACAGACCTTGTTTCAAAAATATACATTCAATTTGCGCCAAGACAAGATCCAATGTACAGAAACCGGACAGTGCCGTAGCCAACCTCCACTCGCAAGGCATACCGTGGGTAATCAAAAACTTTATTTTCTCCTTCGTTCGAATCCTAGATGGGTGGAAAGGCGTGAAGGAACTATTAAGTGAGAAACATGACACATTTTCCAGAATCGAAAATAAATATTACAGCCCAAACATAAGGGAATGCTTCGTGCAATGGCAAGCTGTTACCAAAGAAATGCTGACGCACATTTATAAGACTTACAAGTGTCTAGATCACGGTTTTACAATGGAACAAAAGAGTTTTACGCACAACTATTACGCTACGAACTCGGCGGCGCCGCGGCATCAAAACCAAAGCAAATTCCAGCCCATAAAACCTCACGTTAGTACCCCAAGACCCGTAAATGCTTCTCCGCAAATGTTCAACGCGGTACAACCACCTTGGGTCCAGAATCAAGCTCAATCGTCGTCTCAAACTTTTAACGAAGGGCCTTGGCCAGCTAGATCAGGAGTAGCCTTCAAGAAATTTCCTGCGGTGCCTCCCCCAAGCTCTCACAATTTCTATCCCTTGAACGAGCAAAGTGAAATGGACACGTATTTAAAAGGGCAATACAAATGCGACCCTTGTAGTGTTCGCGAAGCAAAGCCACGCCAGTCATGGACTATAACCAACGTGCCTGACTTCAGAGCTCTAGAGAACATGTGCCACGTGGATCAAAGGGAACTCTACAATCAAATGAAGCATAAGATAGATGCAGAGCTGGGCAAGGCTCCTGGTCAGCCCTTGATAGGAGGCATGCTGTTCGATCAGATGCAACGTAGAGACATGGAACTGAAAGCTAAAATGATTCCTCTCAGCCATGTGGAAAAGACGTTGATTCCCAGCATGGCGTCGGCCGCTGAAATGAGAGGACGTTATGTACAAAAAAACAACAGCTGCGGCGACACAAAAGAAGAGGCCGATTTTTTTGCGGCATGGGGTCAGATGGTCCAAAAAGAACCTAGCGATTTTATAACTCATCACTCGCACAACATTCAGATACCGTCGAATGTTGTGACGATTCCAAATAATATCTCTGGCCCCGTGCAATTTATTGATCCCGATAATGATGAGTATCACGAAATGTCAAAAGTTTATATGAAACCCGGAAGTTACAAGGTGCCCATTAAGCCTGCAGATCCTATAGCGCCATTCATGCAAGGCACATCTCAGGAAGTAGTCTTCGATAATTCCTTGGTCGAAGATATGGCTTTAAAAATAAAGGTGCCTTTTCCACCAGTTACTTTGGCACCACAGCCGAAGTACAACCTCGAGTCTTGGCCGTGCCTGATGCCGAGACGTAGCGAGGACATCTTTGTTGACGAGCACAAGTTGATGGCGAGACACCTGGACATAAGAAGCGCTGAATCTTTAGAGATTCTGACTTCGATGACTTCAGATCGCGCTTGGGAAGCAGCTAAACAATCTGCCCCTAAACTGGTTGACTTTATTCACGAGGGTTCAAAGTCTGACACAGCGAGGCTTTACGATGCTTTGGGTCTTAGCGCAACTGATGATTACTCCGAAGATCTAAAACAGGTGAAGTTCAATATGGAACGCAACGATGCCTGGACTAGTGGGCTAAACCCTCACCACTTTATGTCGAAGGACATGCACAATTTGTGGGAACAAAGAGCTGCTAACAACCAAGATCAATCGGCTTTTACCGAAGAGTGTACCAAGTTTTTGGATTCAGAACCAAAATCGGTGGAATCTGATGAAATTTCTATACCGGATAAAAAACAGGAATCAAAAGAAAACACTCGATGTCCTAATTACGACCAAACCGGGAGCTACGTCAGAGATGAAAGTCATAAAAAGTCCTCGGGTAAATCGAAGGTAGCTGCCTCGAGTATGTGGTATCATCCTAAGAAAAAAAAGCCTTTGCCCAATGCTACAGTAAAAAAGTTTGAAACGATACTTGGCAACCTATTTCAAGTTAACGAAGCTGCTTTCATTCAACACGATATGGACATAAAAGTGGTAAAGTATTAATTTTCACCAACTTTTCTTTGAATTTGTTAGATTTTTTATTTAATTATCTTTCATTCTTTCAGGCTCCAAGATTCTACGAGGTCGTAAAGTACCCAATGTGCCTTCACGATATATCTACAAAGCTGAAGAATTCGTCGTACACTGAATATGAGCAAGTTGTGCAGGATTTTAGGCGTATTTTCAACAACGTTCGCCTGTATTTGAAGGTCCGTGTTCCGTGTTGTTTTTACATTCAATTTTTAATTTGGTGATCATTATTTTATGGAAAGTTCTTTTAATTGTAATAGTTATTTTTTCGTGTTACGTTTCTAGTCGTACCCGGACGCTGCTATGAAGAAGAATCTGAACAAGGTTTCTGTCGACTTTGAGAAAATGCTTAGTGATGAGTTTCAAAATAAATGGGACAACAAATCTAAGTCTCAAGACGTATCTGAGGCTGAGCATCCCAGCAAAAAGGAGGACAATGACGATTCGAAGAGTTCAGAGATCAAAACTGATTCGAGCAGAAAGTCCGACTCCAAAAATAGCGACGTAAAAAAGTAAGCTCCCGCACTCGCCCGCGCGTACTCCATGAATTATGATCGGCGGAAGAACTTTGGTATATTTTGTTTCAGGCAAATTTTTGTATAAATATTTTTATTTCAAATCTATTTACTTATTTATTTTTGCCAAGACCGTACACAAATTTAAACTGAATCGTAAAGTTCTACCATCGTGAACGGATAGGTTATCAAAATAAGAAACATCTAGTCAATTACGAATAGAGATTTTTTAAACAAATGTCAGTGGTGTTATCAGAGCTTAAGGTAAGATCAATGTAATGTGTAAGTGGTTGGCAGTTTTTCGAATGGACTTTATGCCTTTCGAGGCGCAATTTGATTTTTTTTCACTATTCTCTTGTATTCTCTCCTGTCGGTTAGTTTGTAATTTCGTTCTATTTTTCATATTTCCTCAATTATTTTCTTCTTGTTGTTCTTCTCTTGTTACCGATTAACAAATTTGTGTTTTTACGCATCTTATGTGGGTTCATTTCCGTTCATTAATCGCGTACCGTGTTGATAAATCTTAAAGAGATATTCTATTTATTTGTCCTTATAATAGGATTTATTTACTTTGCCCCGTGGACGGTAATGGCCCAATTTAAGGTAGTATATGAAAATTATCGCCTTGTCTTTGAAGACTTTCAAGTCCCCGAACTGTTTATAGCCGTTAGATTTTTTTATATCTCTCTATCTGTGATGTATATTTTAGGTAAAAGTTAATAATTGAATCGTTTTTCACGATTAATTGCTAGTTATACGAATTCCTTGCGTGTATATAGACGGCTAGACGAAATAAATTCACGAGAAAGCTTTTAAAAGTTCTGATCGTTGCACTATTCGGTGCCGAACAGTCTTAGTCCTAGCCATAAGATTTAGCTTCCAAAGTACTATATCCCTGTCCTGAAATGATCGTAAAGGCATCTGATGATTTAAGTCAAGGCATTGACGCCAATAAAACAATTGAGCTGTACCTCAATCAAGCAAAGCCGTGGCCATTTCACTGTCACAGATCACACCTGGCTGTCAAGGTATAGAACAATGGATGTACTTTTGTAAAATATCATGTACATAATTGATTGAATCAGCCGTTACTTTGCGGTCTATGTCGATGAAATATACGCAATTATCTCGCTACGCGGGATTGGTCGCGGTGTAGCGAGGCAATTGAATTTAATTCATACTATGTACATTTTATTCGTTTAAAAGTTGTTTAATAATGCTGGCATTGTTTAGTTATTTTACAGTTATTGCTACGGTTCTAAATCAGTATATTAAGTTTGCTTATAAACCTTGAATTACACAAGATTTTGGTGAAGACATGATGGATTTGAGAAAGTGGATATTTGTCCTAAGATCAATGAAATTTGGGTTTGAGTAGGTACGATTAAATCTTTTTTTTCCATCGCTAACTCACTCTGGTTTTGCAACCAGTAAATGTCTAACTCGCAGTTTGACAAGTCCATTGATCATGACTCCAAATAAGACCTTGGTCTTGTTAACGTTCCAAAAACCAAAATCTTCGATTAGGTCTTTCGTCAATTGGGTACTGTATATTTTGAGATGCAAAATGTATCGGACATATTTCAGAAACCATCAAGCCAATTCTACAATCTTATTATAATAGTAGGTATTAATAGTGTCCTTTGTGGCGTCCTTATCCACCCAGTAATGACCGTTACACGATATTTATGCAGTTGAATTTACCAGACTGTATTCAAGATTTGTTTGTGAGATAAGTCATCAGTCAGAACTCAAACCTCAGTGCGTGGGCGGTTAGAATTGACCCATGAAACGGGAGGAGACCTTAAATAGGATTTAGACAGAGAGAGAAGATTCTTTTCAGTAATTTGGGAAGAAGACGGAATGCTCAAATCTCTGGATCAAGATCGTGCCATAAATCATACGTAATTGATTCCTAGGAAGTGTCGATTTAATTCTAGGCATAAACTGAAGGTCTTTTAATGTGCCAAAGACTACATGGCACTCAGTTTTATTGGACTTTGAATTATAGTTCTAAACGCTCACGCACTGTCTCTACAGGAAAATTTGGTTTATCTATGGTTCGTTCAGCCAATTCTATAGATTTAATACGAGCAATACCGTGTTTTACGCGTTTTTATTTCATTCGTTTGATTGGTGTTCGGTTGGTACCTATTGAAATGTTTTCTTAAGAGATTTTTGAGTCCATTTTACCTGCCATAGATTAAGCTATAGTGACGTCACGATTTGAAAATGTTTTGGCACGAATTTGTTGCCCGTTGGTCGTATTAGAAAATTCTAAATTTGAAATTGAAAATTTGTGACGTACCAGTTAATTTTAAGTATTCATTAAGTTGTGATTGTATTATTTAACTTATTTACCTAAAATTATGGCAAGGAACCCCTATGGTAATAAAAGAGTTATTTTGTTAAGATTTCGTTTCAATTGTAAGTTATTAAATTAAAAGCATGGCTTTAATGTCTGGGGCCTTACCATGACGTCTTAATGCGGTTCAATTCAAACTCAGTTCAGGTTTTAGCTGTCATTTTTAGTATGGATCTAACTAATGGTTTCATTAATAAAAACAATTTTAGCCACACACAGCCAAAACAGTATCCACCTGCAATAAATTTTCCTCTGTTGCCCGTGCTTTTGTGCTCAGATAAAACCCAAATTACAACACACAAATCACGTCTATATTCAGGGGTTAGACAGGGCCTAATGTAACAAGTCCTAAAGGCCGCGTTTAGCATGCTTGTGGGCGTATAGGACATAATTACACAAACACATACAAACATGCGTAGACAAATCAAATAAAATCTAATTGTTTTAAATATTCTTGATTTAGAAGGTAAATTTAAAACAACTAACACTAAAATAGATCTATTAGCTTAAACACAGAACATGAACGCAACGGATGTTGGTCATTTAAGCGCTCTGTGCTCTTCTTTGTGCACCATCGCGTAAAAATATTGTTCGCACGATCCGTTTAGGAGAAAGTAAATCGATCAATAATAGAAAGGCTAAATCTGAATGTTTTCCCAAGTCAGTCGGCTTGTCGCGACCCGCGCCGGCTGGCGAGCCGACCAAGATAAAAAAAATCTGGTTCCATCAAAAAGATCCGAAATAAAGGGTGCGGTGGAAATTCGGGAGTGAACGTTGTCTATGGTAATTTTTTAAAGTTTTTGGATTTCCAAGTGAGTTCGAATTACCTTGCTAAGTGCTTAATTTTCAATTATGGTAACTGTTTATAATTTTCCTGCTTTTGTCCTTAATTTGTTTCATTTCTTGAAGTGAGTAAACACTTAACTATTTCCCGAAGATTATTAAAATCCTTCGTGAAGTTTTCATGGTTTTCCTCTAAGGAAGTACGCATGATTTCTAGTTTTAAGAAATAAGTGCTGATTAGATTGTTTGATAACGTTATCATTCTCTGCGATGTGACTGTTTGTACGTTAGTAAACAATTTAGGAAGTGCGTCGTTGTGATTTTATGAATGAAGAAATCAAGATAACGTAAGTACCTAAATCAGATTGAAATATTTACTGAACTTACTTAGTTACTTAAGGCCGGCGCACTACCACACCAGTTGTAATGTATGAAACTATGAGATAGATGCCAGACCAGATGCGTGGCGTACGCACGCGCGTGACTATGCATCTATCTGTAGGCTTATTGTCTAACTAACTCGCTCGCAATCGCCATCTTGTTCATTTTGACAGTTCTTGTATGAATGTGACAGCTAGCTGATACCGATGCCAATTGTCAGCCCATACATGAACTGTTGAAATGAAGACGATGGTGATTGCGAGCGAGTTACGTAATAAGCCTACTGGTCTTGCATCTATCTCATAGTTTCATACATTACAATTGGTGCGTGCGCGTGTCACGCAGCACGCATTTGGTGTGCGACAGCCTTTTAAACTCGACGATTTGTCACTCGCAAGTAACACTTTACAGCTGTTATTCGATTCTTACCCGTGGTCCACCTACAGATTCTCCTGGTGTTCCTTTTTCTGGGTATTTTGCCCTTTGTTCAACTAAAGATACCTAACTAATCTAACCTACCTATTTTTGTATTATAAAATATTATTGAGTGATTCAAAATAATGGCAACATTTTTTCTAGAATAATTTTAGCGTAAGTAATCTATGTTTCACATACTCTTTATTAAACACCAGAAATCAACTTACAACTTACAATCTAACTAATATTATAAATGCGAAAGTATGGATGGATGGATGGATGGATGTTTGTTTGTTACTCAATCACGCCAGAACGGCCCAACGGATTTGGATGAAATTCGGCACATAGATAGAGAAAAGTCTGGAATAGCACATAGGCTACTTTTTATCCCGGAAAATTGCGTAGTTCCCGCGGGATAGCGATAAACGAATTCTTTGCAGACGAAGTCGCTGGCAACAGCTAGTAACATTATAAAAAGACAAGATACCTGGACAATAAGCGGTCTAATCTCTACACAACCATTTATAGATAGGTATAAAATCGATTTGAAACCATGAAGTGCCATGAAGCAGTTATGTTACATAAATAAAAATTATGAATCAATAGAAATGTTTATTGAATAAACAATTACGGTACCTAATAATAAAATAACAAAGAAAATTACAACTAAGTAAGTTTAACTGAGTTGAAAATAACTAAAAAATCCCCCCCCCCCCCCCCCCCTGCCCTGTATCGTACTAGACTAGCTCAAAGGTTTCCCATTATAATGGCTGCGTCGCAAATTCAAAATTATTCGCTCATTTATCTACTTAAAAGCAATAGTGAAGTAAATTTAGAAAAAAACAGCCAATACTTAAGAAAAATTTAAACCTAGCTAAAAAAAATTAAGTAAAAATAAAAAATCAGCAGAGGCGTAACCATGTAATTTAAATTTGGAGGCAAATCGTTTCGCAACCTATTTCTACGTTGTAATGTTTATTTACACGCATTCGCAATCGATTTTTATAGCACTGATAAGTAAGTGATGGGATTATACAGTTATACTGAATAGGTATTGACCGTGATTTACCGCGATATAGATCATGTCATGTGTAATCTATTGTGCTCACTGATAAATCGGATGTGTAATACCTAATTTAATTATGTAGGTAATCTCAATTAACCGATACCGCGGTCTAGTCAACGACATCAAATAGGTCTTAAGCCGGAATGACTGACTAACAACGTTATTATTGTTGTGTAATGTGTAATACAGATTTTATTGTAATTTTCCTGCTATTTTTGTCTGTAGTTTTTTCCTTTATTGCACTTGACGGCTTTTACAATTTAAAGGGAAATAAGTGGGAAATAAGTACGAACGAGAAACGGAAACGAGAGCGGGAAGTATGTACGGCTAAAGTTATTGAATAAATAGATACAAGACTATGTTTACTTATTAATCTATGTGAGATTTTTTTTCTGATTGAACTGCCATAAAAATGTATGGCAATAATAACACCTCACATCATTTTGGAAAAGAGCTGATACTCTTTATAGCGACACTAGCGCCACCTAGTTGACAGCTACATGATTACTGCGACGCACGGGTAGCTAGCGCCAACTCTAGTGACAGCTGTCACATTGTTCTACATCGCGCTAACGAAGTTTCTCAACACTGATGCATATATACAACTTCCAACTCTCTTCCTTCGGACTTCGGTCCCCAGGCATAACATCTGCCTGGAGAGAGATCTCTCTTGTGGCTCCTCCCCACATCTTTAAACCACTGAACCGATTTTTACGAACATGGCTATGAACCACCGCAAGGAAACACGCTTTCGAATAAAAAAAACTGCATCGAAATCGGTCTATCCACTTGAGAGCTACGATACGTCAATAAACTTATAGCACCACTCTTTTTGCGTCGGGGTTTAAAAACAAATGTAAATAATATTATACACTAGCTGTTGCCAGCGACTTCGTCTGCAAAGAATTCGTTTATCGCTATCCCGCGGGAAATACGCAATTTTCCGGGATAAAAAGTAGCCTATGTGCTATTCCAGACTTTTCTCTATCTATGTGCCGAATTTAATCTAGATCCGTTGAGCCGTTCTGGCGTGATTGAGTAACAAACAAACATCCATCTATCCATCCATCCATCCAACCATCCATCCATCCATCCATCCATCCATACTTTCGCATTTATAATATTACTAGATGCTGCCAGCGACTTCGTCCGCAAAGAATTCGTTTTTCGCTATCCCGCGGGAACTACGCAATTTTCCGGGATAAAAAATAGCCTATGTGCTATTCCAGACTTTTCTCTATCTATGTGCCGAATTTCATCCAGATCCGTTGGGCCGTTCTGGCGTGATTGAGTAACAAACAAACATACATCCATCCATCCATCCATCCATCCATCCATCCATCCATACTTTCGCATTTATAATATTAGTAAGATAGGTAGTTAGATTCATTATGCATGGACTGATTCGTTCGCGATTTCTTGTACTTACTATAAAGTTAGATCAATCGACGAAAGTTTGCATCAGCATTACTGCATATTTACTTAACTAGTACCGTACTTGCCGTTATGGGCTATATGTACATAATATGCTGGCTACATAGTCCAGGAATGGATCGGTGTAGGTGGTAGTAAGTACCTAGTGACGGAGACCTGAATGAGTGTCACCTCTCTCTCAAGCTGGATCGGCTAGAATTGCGACTTTTTCTTATTTTTGTTGAAACTTTAACCCTTTACCTATTGGTGTTAACCAGAGTTGGCAATTTTTTTTTTATGTGAATAGGAAGGCAAACTAGCAAGTGGGTCACCTGATGGTAAGCGATCACCACTGCCCATAGTCACCCGCAACCCCGGAGGGATTGTAGATGCGTTAGATGCCAGTCAGGCAGTACCGCTCTAGTAGGTACGGGTGGCATCTATAGTTGTCCAAAGAGTTTTTTTTCTGTCTTAAATAGACCATATGTCTATGTAATAGGAAGTAAGTATAGTACGTAAGTAAGCCAAAACATGCCCGTATTGAGCAGTGACTTGGGTTACAGGTAGGTAAAGGGTTAAGGCGGCAGGAAACTTATTTTTGGTTCGGGATCCGGCGAAACAAAGGTTGGCAAACCCAGGGTTACACTGACCTGTATTAGCAAAGAAAGAACCGGCATATCACAAATGCAATGTCTCGTAATCAATACAAACAGCAATAAACGAATAAAGATTAATAATGAGAATTCGAGAGCGTTAAACGGTAATCTTTAGGGCTTTTGATGTCGTCCGTGTAATCACAAATCATGAGTTGGTCACGCAAAACGGCAATGATGATGCAATGGAACCAACGCTCCGCGACGAATAAGGGATGGAAAATTTTGTTATTGTCCGTTCTGATCATGATTAAAGATGGACCGTTCAGTGTTTACTGTTTACCCAATGATTTGCATGAAGATACCTACCTACTATGTTACGATATCCACGAACTGAACAGAACTAATCAAAGAGAATGCGCCCGTAAGAAGTTTGGCACCGAAGACTAGTTCGCAGTAGACCTAACCGTTGACCTACTAGCTACTAGTACCTAGGTCTATTGGTTTTTTTTCCCACTATCAGATACATACAATTACCAATGTTGAATGAACCTGTATTATCAAATGACGACTAAATTGAACTATACCGTAGTGCTGTAGTATGTATACTTTAGGGAACCATAGCCCAAGTCCTCTCATTAGAGTTAGAGTATCTTATCCGGAAGGAATTCTAACAAAAAACATTGCTGATTAAAGGATTATTAAGATTTCTAGAATCGGCCCCCAGTGCATTACCTCACAGTAAACTCCAAACGCACACACTAATGCAGTAGGTAGGTAGTTACTCTTTTTTTACTCATACTTAAGTTGAATGCATTTCGGTATTTACCAAAATTAAAGAATACTAATTAAATTGCTGTAGGTAGTTTTCGGTTACTAATAATAACGTTCCCGCTTGTCATTTATTTCTGACCTGGCAACATAACAATGCAATTACAGTGGAGCTATTCCGACTCGTACTATCCTTTTCACTCTCAAATTAATAATTATTAGTATGAGCGGAATGGTACCACACGAATTTCGCAAATCGTGTTTCAGAGTATAAAGCCAGGCATCGAGATTAGAGCTGGGGCCACTGGGGCCTTATTCAGTTTAGGTTCGCTCGTTGTCAGAACCATACTAAAAATTACAGCTAAACGGATGTCATGTATTGTCGGGGTAAGAAAGGGTTCGTCACTTTTGAACCTTAACGCCAAACAAAATAGAGTCGAAAAGTGACGAAACCTTTCTTACCCTATACACCGCATTAGGTAGTCCGTGAGGTCCGTAGAACGATATTCGGGTTTGTCGTATTGTCTCACTCACTCTGGGTTGTTCACTCACTCAAAATCAGGTGGTAGAAAACCCACGATGAGCCGTTTTTTTGCGTAAACCTTTTTAAATATCGTCATGTTTTACATGTCATTCGTATGTTGGTATGAATTTGGTTTCCTTATGTTTTGTTTAAATATTTAGTCAACTTGAATATAATTATGAGTTCACTTTACTCGCAGTGAAAGTCGTGTCTACATTTTGGCTGTAGTTGGTGTTTTATAATTATTTTAGAGTATTGCAGCGGTGGTTTGGTTAGGGTAATTTAACTCCCTTGTAAAGTCTTTTCATCGTACCTGGTAGTTACAAAAAAGGCAAGGTAAGACAAAGTAAAAGTGCACTTGGCGGCCTAGTATAAGATTCTGAGTACCTACTTAAGAAAAACCCAAAATAGTTAAATTCTTGAAAAATTGATTATGTACACTTTTTTTTAGGAAAAAGCTCACCGCACTTATTTAAAAACTTTCTTTACGTTCTCGAGTTTATTTTTTTAAGAAATTTTTAGTATGCAAAATCCTACGATTTGCACATTATTCGTGTTGATGTACCTACATCTTATCTCAGGAATTTAGTTAATAGAAAGTTATCTTGACTAGGTTAACCACCACTTATGTTCTTCAAGTGCGTCCTACACAATTAGCAATACACACAAACTCTACATCGTAGAAAGAGAAAACAAGTCTATGCTCTACATTCTCGTAAAAATCTTCAATTATATTCAAGTGATTAGGTAGTTGAAAGAATCCTTTTACCACCTGATTAATTAATTAATTTTATTTAATGTCATTTGTACCTATGGTTTAAAATATAAAAGACTATCACTTGCAAATTAATTGTGACAATTACCTACCTAGCTTTATAGTTTTTTTTCTGACGTAAAAGTGACAAAAAAAATGTAAAGTTTACGTACCTAGTAGATTACCATAGCACGATTTTATACAAAGCGAAATGCCACAAAAAATTTACATAACCACACACAAATCACGTCTTTATCCCTTACGAGACGGGGTAGACAGAGCTTAAGGTAACAAGACACGTTTAGCATGATATAGGCATATAGGTGAATCAATAATTTGCGTAAAAAAAGGAGGGATTTTTCTCGAATCGAAGGTACTTACTTAACTAACTTATTAGGTAGATAAGTAGTCTAATAAAAGTGTAGATCTATTTCCGTAGCGTAATGTAAACTAAACCAAGGCTTAAACATAAAACTAGGCCACCTTATCAGATATTAGGAAGTAAAACATTGTTTCGATTAGTTCCATATCTTTGTTGAATTAAATACATAGATAACAATCAGTGATACGGTATAATATAAATTGGCGGGAAATCTTAGCGATCTTCACAGTCTTCAATTTCCTTTCTAAAGCTGAATTAATTCGGTGCCGTAAAATAGAAATTCTATTGCCTGAGTAACTTTTTAAATTACTTTTTTAAACCGCCAGTCGTTTGCGTTTAATTAGTGCATTGCTAGTTTTGTTAACCCTTTTAAAGGTACATGTTTTTCAGTGTTTAATTTTTTTTATTTAATTAAATTAAGGATTTGTATTTAGGTTGGGGATTTGTAATAACACGTTAATTTTACATTACTTTCCTGCAGCTCTTCAGCCAATATTTTAATTAGGAATCTTAGATACAGCGTGGCATTCTATCTAAAGAACACCCTATTGTAACGTACCTAATTATGAGCAAAACCGGGGTTCAACATACTGGCTTTATGCCGTCCCGCTTACACTTTATGGTCATCAACTTGAGGGAGAGAGAACGAACATCGAAAGTCGAATTTCGGAGTATCCCCCCTGGCAATTAGTTATGCTAAGGTTTAACCTTCACAATTTGCTTTCAGATGGTTTCTCGCAGTATTCTGGTGCTGGCAGCCACAGTGTCAGTGGTCTTGGGCCACGGGCGGGTCACGCTACCGGCGTCCCGGGCCTCCGCGTGGCGCGAGAACTTCAATACGCCACCCAACTACGATGACGATGGGCTGAATTGTGGTGGATTCGCTACGCAATGGTCCAGCAATGGGGGCAAGTGAGTATAAAGACCTAACTATAGGTAGACCTCATTGCGGAGTAGCAGAGTAGTTATCCTTTTATTTTAGCATGGACCTCCGCAAAGGTACGTCTTAATCTATAGCGTTTAAAATACCTGTCAGTCAGTTTTATGGATGTGTAAAGGCCAGACTCTCAGCAATAGATCTTCCAGCACGTAGCGCGTTTGCTGGCGGTGGCGGACTTGCCCTGACACCAAGCAGCATTACTTGCGTTGCTATTTTACACGTAAGACTGCCAGTTTAATTGATGGCACATGATATGTTTTATGCTAGCTCTCTTTTTAGCACCTGCAATGCTCCACGGGTCCACTTGTTAATTAGCCTTCCTTGTTGAGTAGGTACTTACTTTACAAAAAGGTGAACAGGCATAAAACGTACAGTCCGTGAGCTCTATGAGTGCTCTTCGGGTTTGTCTTGCCGTCTCACTTACTCTTATGGGTTTGGTACTTGAATCGGCCGATGTACCCGAAACCCGAATGGCATTCTAAGTCCTCACGGACTATTCTAGTAAAGCACCTAACTTGATGTAGTTTGAACTGACCCAAAATCCTTCCAGATGCGGAATCTGCGGAGACGCATACGATATACCCGAGCCTCGCCCCCACGAGTTAGGCGGCATCTATGGCCAGGGCGTCATCACCGCGACATACCTCCCGGGAGCCACAATCGCCACCACCACGCAGCTCACCGCCTCTCACCTCGGCTACTGGGAGTTCAAACTGTGCCCAGATCCCACCAACAACGACCAAGCTTGCTTCGACCAGCACATACTCAAGCTTGAAAACGGCGAGACGAAATACTACCCAAAACTTGGAAGCACAACCTACAACCTCAATTATAAACTCCCGACCGGCCTCATCTGTGACCACTGCGTGCTGCAATGGAGATACGTGGCCGGGAACAACTGGGGTGTCTGCAACAATGGAACCACGGGATTGGGTTGCGGGAAACAGGAAGAATTCAGAGCCTGTTCGGATATAACCATTGGCATACCGAAAACTTTAAACGATGACATTAACGAGATACCGTCAACGCTGTTCTTTTATTTGAAGAACGGATACTTTGAAGTGAAACAAGGTGAGGAAGTAGTTGATAATGAGTTGAAGGAGCAATGATTTTGAGGTTATGTGCGTTTCGTTACAGCTTTAAATTATATTATTATTAAGTGAGTAGGTATTGGTAATGTTATGCAAGATGTAGATTTAAGTAAGTGGTCAGCGATGACTTGAGATTCAACTGTTTAGGTTTTTTGCCATTGACGAAGCATTTTTTGTAGATTAAGGTCTAGTGATCCCCTGTCAGTATTCTATGCTTTTTCCAAAGAAGTGAGATTGCATTTATACTTAGTAACTAATGTAAGATATTTATTTTTTTGTATTAAAAGTATCATTAGCAGCTACAAAGTTTCATTTTGTCATTTTTCATTAATTTCGTAACTAGAACCTACAAAGCAGACTGAGTACCAAAATTAGTACTAACTAACTACAACAACATCGGTATAAGTACCTAGGTATAAGTTTTCCCCTATGCAAAGCGGAAACATGATTGAATAGAATAACAAAGTAGATGACTAAGTACTAGTTAATCTGACGTTACTTAATATTGACTTATAGTCAAGAAATTTCCTTACCGCTTTTAATCCAATACACAAAATTGATCTACAAATTAAAGAAGAAAGTGTTGAACTTTTTTGCCAGTCTTACATGTCTTATGCATCATAGCTTCTTTATCTAATAGTTAATTTCAACACAGCGTAAGAAAGTATGCCTGTTACATAAACATATAATAACATAACACATAACATACAATACATAACATACACACATAATACCAGGGCCCAACATACACATACACACATAACACCATACATACAACATACATTGACATATAATATCAGGGCCCAATTTTATAAAGCTACAAGCTAAAATTTACAAGCGGAAGTCTCTTTCTGACCCTATGTGTTAGATAGAGATTTTCGCTTGTAAATTGTAGCTTTTGGCTTTATAAAATAGGACCCGTAGATAAACTATTGAGAGATTCGATACTACTTATACTATTTTATAAGCTTATAATTTACTAATAAAAATGAGATCAATGTTATCTTGGTAAATAAATTGAATTGACAACATTTCATATTTCTGAGCCTATAATTTTAATGGTTCTCTGTATTCTGTTTGAAAAGATGAACATGCTGACAGTTTAATTTTTTCGCTAGGGTTTGTATTTAATTTATAATTAATTTATTAATTTTTGCTTATTCTAAAAGGGCGTAACTCCGATACTATCACAGAATAGACACTTATCCTTTTGTCTTTTCTGTATAGAAAAAAATCTGACGTCAATTTCAAATTGTCAATGTCAGGCCTTATTCTCCGATATTCGATTTTCGAGGTTCGCTTCGTGCTGTTTCGCTCATACTAATATAGTCATTAACTTGAGAGTGAGAGAGAAGGTATGCAACGAACTTCAAAAATAGAATTTCAGAGTTGCCCCCCTTGTACTTTGAAGTTGTCATATACAAAATTATGGTCGCTTATTTTTTCTCGTGAAAAAGGCAAAGGTGTTTCACCTATCCTGTGGTAGTTTTGGTAAAATTAGGACATATTTTTAATTAATTTTTATTTTTTATAATAAGCGATATTAAAATTATATAAACATATTGCAGTGATCAGGAGGCAAAATGCTTTCGAACCATATATACATTTTCAGGTGTTATAAAAATGAAATGTTGTCAATTGAATTGAAATTGATTTGATACTTATTAAAATCCGCAAACTAATACACCAACGGGGTTGTCCCTGAATGCTTACAAAAAGAGACGGACGGAATGGAATGTAATAAAGTTGTAGGTTTTTTGCATTTATTAAGTACAAACTGAAATTTTATAAAATTTAATAGATCTATACCTACTATCAAAATTTGATGAGGGTGCGACCACACCGCCGCTTAAAAAACGGTGACGTTACGGAATCGCAACAAAATGTATGAAGAAGCGGTGAGAAAACGTGACGAATACGACACGTCACTGCGACCAAACCGGTTTTTTAAGCGGCGGTGTGGTCGCACCCTGAATCAAGGATTTCACTTTTTGATTTTTTTTTACGATTCCCGGCCATTGCTTTAGTTTTCGGATTTTTCTATGTGTTCTAGTTTTCAGTGGCGTTTAGAAACATAATTTGTAACCCGTAAAACCTTAAAAATAAATATATAAAAAAAACAAGAACTAAAATTCTTGAAGCATTTGATAGTGCTTATCATTTGAAAACAGCGTCATCTCTCGTCCCTGGTGAGCAGTAGATGTTCCACGGGAGTTTGTAATTGTGTCGTACAGACACATCATTCAAACAGATGGCACTGGGCGACCAAAATTCTCTTAATAAAAAAGTCACGTGACAGCTGGCCCCCATTTCACCAGTAGATACGACAATTGTCGTTGACAAGTGACAATTATCTTTACATGCATTTCGAATAGTCAATGATCATCGACAATTGTCGAGTTGGTGAAATAGGAGCCTCGTACAGATAGAAAAAATCGAAGCTAGCTATTCGATAGTTTTACTTGGGTGGTGTAGGGGTAATACTTGGCACCGACGACCTGATTAAGATCGCGGGATCCCGGTGGATGCGGAAGGCACAGGACCGGTCCGAGTGAAGAGCCTTGGGGGAGGCCTATGTCCAGCAGTGGACGTCTTTCGGCTGACATAATGAGACCGATAAGAGGTATATAAAGGATGGGTTAGATATTTTTATATATACTAATAATCATTGATTAGGTAAAGAAAAAAGTTTCTACACTCTCCGAGTCTAAGAAAGGCCATTTAAAAAAAAACACCGGGTAGCCCCCGGGAGTATGTAAGTACCAGCAGAAGTGAAAACTACACACAAGCACACTCGCGCAAAAGAAAAAGAAAAAATACACGAGATTTGAACTGTGGTCACCTGAGCGAACACACTATTATTCCTCATCTTATACCACTAGACCAAACGCACATATAAAGTGACGAAATCAACGTACACTTCAAAAATCGAACGCGACACTAGCTTCATTCATATTTCAAAATAAGCTACTCTCCCTCCGTCTTACGCCTCACGCGAGTTTAACATTTTTACCCATCCCAAAAAGCGCTCAACGCCACTAAAGAAGTTTACACTTCAAAAAAAGTACGTAAGTACCTACATATCATAATTATCTATGTGTGTACTTATGTTTAAACTTATCTCTGTGTCCCCCTCAAATTGTCATACATTCAAATCCTGTTTTCTATAGCAAAGCAAGGTGTCTCTTATCATCAGCATACCAGTATTACGCTGTGGGGCCCCATTTTCCACCGAAACAGTACTAACTATTCGTGTAGTATCTTTGGTATAAAATCATTGACTGTATGTTTTCTGTTAAGTAATTTTATTTTTCTCAAATGTATTTATTATTTATTTATTTATTTATTTAATGTAAATATATTTACACGGCATTACAGTTAAAACCAATACGCCGAGAAACAACAGTTTATAAACTAATAACAATAAATCACTTAAAAACACTGGATTGCCTAACATCCATCAACTCGCAGAATCTCAAGCATTCAGAGCACACAGTCGGCCATCGGCAAGCGAGCAGGTCACACTCAGGTGCTGCCGCCAGGAGCGCGTTCAGCAGCGTCAGCGCGCGCGGCAGCGGCGAGTTCCTGCGCGCAACAGTGCGCGCCGCTGGCACCGCCAGTAGCACGCGCGCCCGCGGACGGAGAGTTATACGGCCGACATCTGGGACATACAACCTCACAACTTGACTGACCAGTTCGGGGCAATCCGACTCGCCTCGCAGAATACTACAAGCGGTGACTAACAGGTTGCAGTTACGCCTAACCTCAAGGGAATTCAAGCCAAGACAACCAAGCAAATATTTGGTCGGATATAAATAGGGGTAATACCCAAAGCTCTTTTTGAACAAAAACCTCACGAAGGCCTTTTGAACCTTCTCCAATAACAGAGTGTATGTGTATACATACGGATTCCAAATGATAGAAGATGCCTCCAGCTTGCTTCTCACTAGGGCACAATAAACCAGTTTTATGACTCGAGGATCATGAAAGTCTTTCACATTGCGGATGACGAAACCCAGTTGACGAAAGGAGCTGAGCGCAAGCGTCCGAATGTGCTCGTGAAAAGTGAGGCGCGTGTCGAAGACTACGCCGAGATCTTTAACCGAGAAAACCCGGTTAATGGGCTCAACTCCAAGCATGTATCGGGCATGAAATGGGACAGATGCACGACTGAACGTACAAACACAGCACTTGGATGTATTAAAAGTAAGCTTGTTCTCGACACTCCACCTGATCACCGACGCAACGTCTTCCTGCAACATGTCACAGTCGGGTCCCCGCTCCACCCCGTACGCCAACTTAAGGTCATCAGCATATATAAGACATTTAGCATGCTTAACAACAGATTGAAGGCCATTAATCATGATACCAAACAGGAGTGGACCCAGTATCGAACCCTGGCTGACGCCTGAACGAGTGTGGTACGGCTCAGACTCAAAGTATCCGTGACGAACATATTGCTGTCGATCACGTAGGTAACTCGCAAAAAAATTTAGCTAACTGGGAGAGAAGCCAATATCATCCAATTTGCCCAACAGCACATCGTTATCCACACGGTCGAAAGCCTTTCTAAAATCAAAGTAAAGGACGTCAACCTGGATACCCCTATCAAGATGTTCAGAGATGAAGTCAACCAAGATTAAAAGATTAGAGTTCACAGAACGATTAGCTCGAAAACCATGCTGCGAGTCACACAAAAAAGGCTTTATTTGCGGAGAAATCACTCGGTGGAGTATTGATTCAAACAGCTTTGGAAGCGTAGAAAGAACAGCTATCGGCCTATGATTTTCCACACTGGTATTGTCACTTGTCTTAGGGATCGGTATTACTCTCGTGATCTTCCACTGGTCCGGATATGTACCAGATGAGAGTGCCAAGTTGAATAAGAATACTATCGGAACCTTCAACTGCTCAATACATCCTTTAACGATGTACGCCGGCAAGTTATCCGGCCCCACCGAGCTTTTAGGTTTAAGACGCCTAACACCTGCCTCAACTTGCTGCACTGATATGTCCCTAATGTGGACTAAGTTCGCATTTCCTCTCAGCGGACTGTCACCTGACACATGGTTAACATCAAGACGAGGAACCTCAGCCAAAAATACCCCCGAGAAGAAACTAGCGAAAGCTTGAGCAGCTTCAGCACCAACAAACCGTCTCCCCTCGAACTCGACCTGGGACACAAATCCGCCCTTCGACCTGAGACTGTTTATATGCTGCCAGAAAGTACGCGGGTCACTTTTCACTTTATCCTGTATACCACGAATATAGTCATCGTGAGCAATGGATATACGCTTCTTAATATTAGTCCTAAGGTCAGAAAATAGTGTATACAAGGATCTAGATTTAGTTGCCTTCCACTGCCGATGAAGATTAGCTTTTAGCTTAATGTCACGTATTAATTCCGCAGTAAACCATACCGGATATCTCCTGCAAGGCCTATTCGGCCGGATCTTCCTAGGCATACATGCATCAAACATGCCATAAATAATTTGATAGAATTTATCTACTGCCGAATTTATGTCCTGGGACTCTAAAACTTCATGCCAGGTCTCCTCTGACATGAGTTCCAACAAGTGGTCATAGTCTCCTTTTGCAAAATTCCAGTCATGTCTCAAGTTCACATTACTGGGATCTATTTTCTCTGAGGAAGGTCGGCGCGTGACTCCGTCTACCGGGATCGTTATCTCTAGTGGCGGGTGGTATGCATCACGTTTAGGAACCAGTCCGCCTTCCTCCATTTCGAGGACGCTGACACCCTGAAGGCGCTCCGACACCAGCACAACGTCTAACTTTCCACCATATGCATTCAACACCTCATTCGTCTCATACAGATCACAAACAGTTAAAAAATAAGAATAATAACAAGAAATACTTTGAGACGTATACAAAGGATTTAAATTCAAATCACCAACAATGATGACGACCCCATTCAGTGTGTCTATCAGCCGCTCCACAGTTTCGAACCACTGCATATACACTTCGTCCGAGGCACTAGGGGGGATGTACACTACACACAGAAAATAGACGACTTGATCTATTACAAAAGTAACCCAAAGGTCCTCCCCAGTCAGAGTCTCTAGATCGCGACGCCGCCGCAACTCCAGTCCGGGTCGCGCCGCGAGTAGCAGGCCACCCCCGCGCGCTCCGGGTATTATAGGTACCATGTAAGAACATGCAAAACATTTTATGTAATTATCCATTGTGTATTAGTTTTATATTTTGAGTTTGCTTTCATTTCTAATGTTTGTAGATTAAGTAGGAATGTAATGCATGTAATGTTGTGATAACTTATGACGTAACTTATGATGTAGATGCGACAGTGTCAGCTAACAGTTACCGTAGCTAACTTTTTTTACGTTTTTGTGGCAAACATTTAATGCCCGGTTCTGCCAAAAAACCGGGTCGTTAGGTCAAAAGTAGGTACGTTTACAAAAATATCTGCAATTGTAAAGTATTTTTGAAATCGGACAATACAATATAAATCGGATAATTGATTGTTTTCCTCCAAATGGTTTTCGAATTGGAGCATACATACTAAAAAAAATAACAAAGCCAATTGATACCACTTGACCTAGACCCAAACTAAGTTAAGCTTGTAATATGGGTAATAGACAGCGGATAAACATACCTACACTTAATAAATACATAATTAAACATCCAAGACTCGAGAACACACATTGGTATTATTCATAAAAATATCTGCCCCGGGAATCGGGAATCGAACCCGAGATCTCAAGCTTCAAAGTCAGGTTCTCTAACCACTAAGCTATCCGGTCGTCATTTATGTCAAAGCTTCTTCGTGAGATGGTAAATTGGTAAATCAGATAAATCTAGACTTGTAACTTACCACCCTCAGGTCTGCTCCAAATCCTCAAGGGCCCAGGGAAGCCTCTGCGGCCCCACCGACCCTCGCGGCCCTCCAAGCCCTCTCGACGACAGCCGCGCCCTGCACGGTACAAGAACAAACGCAGAAAACAGAAGACGCCCAGAACTAAGAAGAGGAAAAAGGTGCGTTGACCTGTTAAAATATTGCAACAATATCGCAAAAACTTTCCGAGGCTGGTGGTGAAATAAAGAGTGTCTCAGTATTCTTAGTGTAAGTTTTCGGCCACAAAATACGTCTCGAACGCGGTTGCGCTAAAATGTCAAATACTATGGGAACAGTTTGTTGCCGTTTCGATCCGCAAGTGGCGCTGCCAATTTTTCCATAGTAATTGAGACGTTTACGCGAACGCGTTCGAGACGTTTTTTATGCGAAAACTTACATTAGAGGCTCAGATCGCAGGAACTTGTCGCACGAGCCAAAGGCGAGGGCGATAAATATGCGACCTGAGGCTTTTCTTTATCACCGCCCGATGTGTGTAGGTACATAGAATAAGTAAGAACATAGTAGAACGGAATCTCCCGCTCCGGCCGGACTCAAGGTCACGATTTACAGTACTTGTTAAACGAGCGGCTCAGTCAGGCTGCCACGGCCGGCGTCGCCGCACGCGCGTTTGGCATTTTTGCGCGATCCGTCCCGTAGGTACTCATCTTGGAAACAATAATTACAATGGTGTCAAGTTATTGTGGTGTATTTGGGTGTATGAATAATGCAAAAACGATATATACCGAAGCTCACCCAACTGAATAAACTACTACTAGTTTTACGTGAGCCTGTATGTATTTTATTTTATATTTGTCGGTAGTAATACTTACTTAAATCATCTTAAATGGCTTCATTTGGTATGGCACTTGTAATAACTTCTTCCTTAATATAATATGTAGGTACGTACCTAATGATTTATAAATTTCATATTTTGTAAAACTAGAATAAAATAATGATTTCAAAGTAAATAAAAACTTATATTTTAGCGATATATATTGCACCAAATAAACCTTTTCCTTTCTTTCTTTTATATTATCTTTAGACGTAAGTATAATATTTAACGGTAAGCAACCCTAGCAATACGCCTGGACGACAGAGGGGCGTAACGACGTGAAGGGGGAAGTAGGTATATAAATGGCGGCGTTTTGGAGGCGGTCAAAAGAGATTCCCTTCTACCCTGTTATTATCTATTCTATGCCCCTGGCTAGGAAGTGGAAATTTCCGCTGTCGGAGCGAGCAGCAAATTGCTACATGCGGGCCGAGGCAACGTAAAATAACAAAGAGTAACTTTACCTAATAATGTACATAGTTCCTATTGCCTATTATAGTATCCGCAAAAGCAAGTGGCGAGTCAGGCCGTTAATCATCGGAATCATGCTATCTCTTTCTATTTTACGACTTCATATACCTATTTGATTAATTGACTATTTTAATTTGTTCCCAGACGCAGCACTGGAACTAAAGAAAAGATGCCAAATGTAGTAATGTACAATACAATACATATTTACATTAAGACCTAAAATAAACAGTTAATAGTAATTTTGCTAATAGTTTTGTTTATCCTGAAATACTATTATACTATACTGTGACCATAATCCGAATCGGTTGTTTAAAAAAATACATAGTTAACAGCTTAATTACAACAAAAACTAATTGATTCCTTTGTGTAACGACCATTTTACCTTTATTCCATTGCAATAAAGGTGAAAAGTCGTTACACAAAGTAATTAATTATCTTTTGTTTTAATTAAAGCCCTTAATTATATACCATTTCTTTTGAGAACAATTCATCTGCGACCCACAGTTAATATAACTGTCCCATAGTTATTTCTAAAATCCGAAGACCAAAATCATAGTTCAAAGTCGTACCATACGTAAAAGAGAGGCGTAAGTTAGAAAATAATAATAACTACACCATTCTTCCATCAAACATTACAGGGCAAAGATGACCAATACCTTCCACAGAAACTACTTTGCATGACCTAGAAAGACCCCTCTAGGCAAAGATGAGATTCCTACACCAATGCACTTTATGACTTTTTGACTCGTACAATAAAGAAGGTTTAGAAGTAGACGTAGTAAATCCCTGATGTGATAGGGATTAATCACAGGTGACTCATACGTAAAAAAAAATATATTTTATCAATAAAAAATCATTATTTCTCCAATCATTTATTGCCTTTATTTACACAATAAATATTTGCGCACTAAGTAACGATTTCAATAATATTTTTCTGTCGACAACCAACGCTCAAGACTTCTAGAGTTCACATGAAATCAACAGAAAAATACTAAAACAACACACATTTATGCATTATATACAAAACACGCCGTTTTGAAAACGGTTTCAACAAAGTTAAAGATTGTAATAAATATTGCAGAATGTAAGCAAATAAACACATCTTGCAAAAGGCGTTAGCTATTTTCGAGAGCCTTCATAATAGTAGAGTTTTTAAATTTCATGAATAAACTAATACCAGTGAATACATTAAAAACCAACTCAAAGCATTATAACTTAACATTTTTCAACGCACAGCCCTCACCATTTGACTAATTCACTATAGTAAAAACTAAATGCACACACATAAAACACAGTTTATTCTTGCTCGTCTTAATTTGTTAATTAAGACCTCGATCTTGGTGAACCTCAGCCAAAATTCTTAGCTCGGTTGGACCTTATCGTAACGTAAACACGGCTATAACCCAAAAAAACACTTCCTAACAACAAAGTAATGTTTGTAAGTCGCTTAAGGCGAAGGGATAGGCAAATGACCTTGCCCGTTTGTGACGTGGCAAGCAGTCCGATCAACGCGACATCTGTTAAATAATCGACGTGTGAACTCGATGCGAATGGGCGCGGGCTGATGGATTGAAATATTGCACTGTGATGTTAGTAGATGGCGCTTGTTTCAGTTTTCCGATTGCCTTACACACACAGCATAATGTTCAAATCAGATTTCGCAAAAATAATAAAAATTGTAACATTTCGGCATTCGTAACGTGGCCTTAAAGTCTTGTTACCTTGGGCTCTGTCTGCTCCGCAAGGGATAGAGACGTTATTTATGTATGTATGTATGTGATATTATACGTGAGAAAGTTTGTGACGATGTGAGTGTGTGTAAGTATGTTTGTTTCTTCTTTTTTTTTTCTTTTTTATATGTGAATAGGAAGGTAAACGAGCAAGTGGGTCACCTGATGGTAAGCGATCACCACTGCCCATAGACACCCGCAACCCCGGAGGGATTGCAGATGCGTTGCCATGCCAACCTAGAGGACTTAGATGAAATGCTTCTGCATGAAAGGAACGAAGACAGTTGGTACCCTAGATTAAAACAGGCTACTTATTATCCCAGAAAATTGCGGTGTCCAGGGTCTGTCTAGAGTCGCAACGTAAATTATTATTGCAGAATAAAGTAAAACTTGAACGTGTGCGGGAAAGGTACAGAATAAGGTATAGTTTTTCCAATGATTATTTTCAAAACCGATATCTGAGGGTCCGAGAGGTCCCCAAACATAAATCCGTTATCAAAAATGAAAAAGGTGGCCGCCATTTTGAATTCTTTAAGTTTTGAAACGACTATTTTCAAAATCGATATCTGAGGGTCCGAGTGGTCGTCAAACACAAATCTGCTATCGAAAATAAAAAAAACTGGCCGCCATTTTGAATTCTTTACTTTTTGAACCGATTGTTTCCAAATTCGATATCTGAGGAAACAAGTGGTCTCCAAACATGAATCCGTTTTTAAAAATGAAAAAAGTGGCCGCCATTTTGAAAACCTTTGTTTTTGGACCAATTGTTTTCAAAATCGATATCTGACGATCCGAGTGATTCCCAAACACGTATCCGTTATATAAAATGGAAAAAGTGACCGCCATTTTGAAATCTCTAGTTTTTGAACCGATTGATTTCAAAATCGATATCTGAGGGTCCGAGTGGTCCGCAAACATGAATCCGTTATCCAAAATGAAAAAAGTGGCCGCCATTTTGAAATCTTTAGTTTTTGGACCGATTGTTTTAAAATTCGATATCTGAGGATCCGAGTGGTCCCTAAACATGAATCCGTTTTTAAAAATGAAAAAAGTGGCCGCCATTTTGAAAACTTTTGTTTTTGGACCGATTGTTTTCAAAATCGATATCTGATGATCCGAGTGGTTCCCAAACACGTATCCGTTATATGAAATGGAAAAAGTCACCGCCATTTTGAAATCTCTAGTTTTTGAACAGATTGATTTCAAAATCGATATCTGAGGGGTCCGAGTGGTCCGCAAACATGAATCCGTTATCCAAAATGAAAAAAGTGGCCGCCATTTTGAAATCTTTAGTTTTTGGACCGATTGTTTTAAAATTCGATATCTGAGGATCCGAGTGGTCCCTAAACATGAATCCGTTTTAAAAATGAAAAAAGTGGCCACCATTTTGAAAACTTTTGTTTTTGGACCGATTGTTTTCAAAATCGATATCTGATGATCCGAGTGGTTCCCAAACACGTATCCGTTGTATAAAATGGAAAAAGTCACCGCCATTTTGAAATCTGTAGTTTTTGAACCGATTGATTTCAAAATCGATATCTGAGGGTCCGAGTGGTCCGCAAACATGAATCCGTTATCCAAAATGAAAAAAGTGGCCGCCATTTTGAAATCTTTAGTTTTTGGACCGATTGTTTTAAAATTCGATATCTGAGGATCCGTCCGAGTGGTCCCTAAACATGAATCCGTTTTTAAAAATGAAAAAAGTGGCCGCCATTTTGAAAACTTTTGTTTTTGGACCGATTGTTTTCAAAATCGATATCTGATGATCCGAGTGGTTCCCAAACACGTATCCGTTATCAAAAATGAAAAAGGTGGCCGCCATTTTGAATTCTTTAAGTTTTGAAACGACTATTTTCAAAATCGATATCTGAGGGTCCGAGTGGTCGTCAAACACAAATCTGCTATCGAAAATAAAATAAACTGGCCGCCATTTTGAATTTTTTACTTTTTGAACCGATTGTTTCCAAATTCGATATCTGAGGATCCAAGTGGTCTCCAAACATGAATCCGTTTTTAAAAATGAAAAAAGCCTTTGTTTTTGGACCAATTGTTTTCAAAATAGATATCTGACGATCCGAGTGATTCCCAAACACGTATCCGTTATATAAAATGGAAAAAGTGACCGCCATTTTGAAATCTCTAGTTTTTGAACCGATTGATTTCAAAATCGATATCTGAGGCTCCGAGTGGTCTGCAAACATGAATCCGTTATCCAAAATGAAAAAAGTGGCCGCCATTTTGAAATCTTTAGTTTTTGGACCGATTGTTTTAAAATTCGATATCTGAGGATCCGAGTGGCCCCTAAACATGAATCCGTTTTTAAAAATGAAAAAAGTGGCCGCCATTTTGAAAACTTTTGTTTTTGGACCGATTGTTTTCAAAATCGATATCTGATGATCCGAGTGGTTCCCAAACACGTATCCGTTATATAAAATGGAAAAAGTCACCGCCATTTTGAAATCTGTAGTTTTTGAACTGATTGTTTTCAAAATCGATATCTGAGGGTTCGAGTGGTCCCCAAACATAAATCCGTTATCAAAAATGAAAAAAGTGCCCGCCATTTTGAAATCTTTAGTTTTTAGATTGATAGCTTTCAAAATCGATATCGGAGGATCCGAGTGGTCCCCAAACACAAACCCGTTATCAAAAATGGAAAAAGTGGCCGCCAGATCAGATATCGATTTTGAAAACAATCTGTTCAAAAACTAAACATTTCAAAATGGTGGTCACTTTTCTATTTTGTATAACGGATACGTGTTTGGGAACCACTCGGATCGTAAGATATCGAGTTTGAAAACAATCGGTCCAAAAAGTAAAGAATTCAGAATGGCGGCCAGTTTTTTTTTATTTTCGATAGCAGATTTGTATTTGACGACCACTCGGACCCTCAGATATCGATTTTAAAAATAATCGGTCCAAAACTTAAAGATTTCAAAATGGCGGCCACTTTTTTCATTTTTAAAAACGGATTCATGTTTGAGGACCACTCGGATCCTCAGATATCAATTTTGAAAACAATTGGTCCAGAAAGTAAAGAATTCAAAATGGCGGCCAGCTTTTTCATTTTCGGTAGCAGATTTGTGTTTGACAACCACTCGGACCCTCAGATATCGATTTTGAAAATAATTGGCCCAAAACATAAAAAAATCAAAATGGTGGCCACTTTTTTCATTTTTGATAACGGATTTATGTTTGGGGACCTCTCGGACCCTCAGATATCGGTTTTGAAAATAATCGGTCCAAAAACTAAAGATTTCAAAATGGCGGCCACTTTTGTCATTTTTGATAACGGATACGTGCTTGGAGACATTTCGGATTCTCAGATATCAATTTTGAAATGAATCGGTCGGAAAACTAAAGATTTCAAAATGGCGGCCCTTTTTTTCATTTTCGATAGCAAATTTGTGTTTCACGTCCACTCGGACCCTCAGATATCGATTTTGGAAATATTCGGTCCAAAACTTAAAAATTTCAAAATGGCGGCCACTTTTTTCATTTTTAAAAACGGATTCATGTTTGGGGACCACACGGATCCTCAGATATCGATTTTGAAAACAATTGGTCCAGAAAGTAAAGAATTCAAAATGGCGGCCAGTTTTTCATTTTCGGTAGCAGATTTGTGTTTGAAAACCACTCGGACCCTCAGATATCGATTTTGCAAATAATCGGCCCAAAACTTAAAGATTTCAAAATGGCGGCCACTTTAATTTGTCATTTTTGATAACGGATACGACACGTGTTTGGAGACAACTCAGATCCTCAGATATTGATTTTGAAATTAATCGGTCGAAAAACTAAAGATTTCAATATGGCGGTCTTTTTTATTTTGATAACGGATCAATGTTTGGGGACCACTTAGACCTTCAGATATCTTTTTTTTTTCTTTCTAATGATAGACTATACATTAGAGTACTACTTGCCTAAATATCAAAATTTTTCATGCAGTAATTCCAACCAAAATCCTATTTCCCATGCTTGTTCGCTAAACAGCAAGTAAGTATCAAACCAACCTGCCACTAAGTTCCCAAAAAACGGATTGAAAATAATAACTTTTAACTTAATATAGGTATTATACGTGCGAAGCGAACGAGTACGACTTTTTGAAGCACTGTTTTGCGCCTATTCTGTGACTCAAACAACATGCTTAGCCAAACCAATATGAAAAAACGCAAAGCGAATATTGGCAACGTCGCGTCGCTTACACACTGCCGCCACCGAGCGAACATGCAACGTTGCTTTTTCCTTATTATTTTCATACGTCTTATCCAAATTATTTTTTTATTTATTTATCTATTATTCTTTTTTTTTTTTTTTATGAACATTTTTGGATTTATCTTAATAATTTATTTCATTGTATTATCTTTTTAACATTTTTTTGGTTTCCGAATTTTTTTGTACATTGAAAAGCGCCTGATTGAATGTGCAGGCAAATATTGCGTTCGCCCTTTTCACAGGATCAGGGCAGTACTACTCTCTAAAGCCTTATTTGTTGGCTAATTGAAGCAAACGCACCGCGGAATTTTAATTATGAGTTACTAGAGTGACCTCGTCGAGATTGGTAGCAAACAGATTGGTTTCACCCGAGCAAACCGTGTACAAAATATTTGCGAGACTCTTAGAGCAAACGAATTTTTGTACTAACTACGACATTAAGGAATATATTTTCACCGGTGAATTCTAATTCAAGACATGTTTTATAGAATGTGCAGTTTTCAAAACTCCAAATTGTGTATTATCGCCATAAAACATGCACAAAAACAACCAATTTATGAGCTTTTGCCTATCCCTTCGCCTTAAATAAAACAACAAACTACGAGTTATACTTGTGTTTCATTTGTTGCTGCACATTGTTTTTTTTAGGTGTCAGAAGACGATAATAAAGAGCACAAATTAACGAACGCCAATTCCTAACAACGTTGGTAACAATATTGTACCAGTTGGGCTTCGCAGTCGGATAAAAATTCTAGTACACTTATCTACCGTTTTTTATCGGAGGCCAGATATATTATTAGATTTTAAAATGTAATTTTCTGTTAATAATTAAATAATTAGGTATCCTAAAGACAAGCAAGAATAAACCAAGTTTATAGTTTCAAAATAGCACGAAGATATGTATAAGTATAACTATTGCTCATGAATGAAAAACACTCAAAGTGTTCGATAGCTAAACAAAGTTAAGTAAAAAATACAGAATTTAAATACACATATCCAAAATCCTATACACCGCCTGCAGCATAAATAGTAATTCAAAAGAGAATTTCTACAGACTTGCAATCGAATAGCCAACAAATCGCCGAAGGATGATAAGTGATTATTTGATTTAGTCCATAAAAACACCCGTAAGCTCAAATCTAACATAGCCTATATACAATAGATCTCAAAGTCTAACACTACTATTTAAACATCTTCAAATATAATTATTGAATCAACAATTTATAATTTTCCTCAGGTCTCAATGTAATGATATCTAATCGATTAAAGGTGAATTTATAGTATTTATCTCTGTAAATAGATTTTATCATTTCTAAAACGGGCTTTTCAATAGATGATACAATACGTCATAAGAATAAGAAAATATATGGATGTTCATATCGTTCATACTTAACCGAATCTTCTTTGGAACAGCTGAACCATACTAACTAACTTAAGCGTTTTCCAATAAGTTACGCGAAAACAAGCCTATGTTTACAAAGAAAATATCTATAACATTCATTGGGAAAAGGTTCAAGCAGTTCCAATGAAAATACTACATGACAACAGCCTATGACGTTTTTTATTCCAATCTTTTTCTATATGTTAGTAAACCTTCGTGTGTACGTGTAACAAGAGTAAGAGTTATAATTTCTACAAGAAATGCTGGGAAGTCAAACCTAACTGCCATTTAGTCATGACCTTATGTATGAGTATGACACGCAATTGACGTTAGCCACTTATACATGTAGGTCCGTGGTTTATCCTATCGCGATTTATCTATATAATGTATCTCTGCCAAATCTACAGCTAACCGCATATAAAGCTATATAGAGCAAAAATGCACACAAATAATGCGCGATATATTCACAAACCTTTGATTCAATATGAATACGAAGCTAGACGAGCGATTTTCTATTCTACACAAAATTATTGCCGCAAACGCTAAACTACTTTGTATTTACCCCCATTTTATAACCATCCTTAAAAAAAACAGTCTCCTCTCCAAACTCCACTCCAGACATAATTACCTTTTTATATTACAAATAATGTACCCCTCGATAATCTTAGGTTTCCGAAATATTACGAATTAACATCGTTTTAAAAACGGCATTGCCTACTATCCAGGTGAAAATCTTCAATTATTTGTTGTATATCAAAGTTTAGCCTTTCGTGCGGTAATAGTACATTACACCCCGACGGTGGTGAGATAAATGTCATAGGTCGCAGGAACCGTCGCACGAGCCAAAGGCGAGGGCGAAGAACATGCGACTTGAGACTTTCTTTATCGCCGCCCGAGGTGTGTACGTGTACACAATTTTTGTGTCTTCCCCTGACTTAAATTTCCGCTCTTTTGCTTCTTACGGCCCGGGACGACGTAAATTATTAAAATAGCGATAAATACTAAGTATGAGAAACAACAAATCACTATAACAATAGCAATAACTGTAACTGACACTTTTGAAACATACTTGATGGGTTTTCCGTCAAATATACGTCAAAATTATCAGTTGTAATTATTAAGGCCCGGAATTTTGCGTGCGACTACTGACTGAGTGAGGGAGAGAGCACTGCTTTTCATCAATAATAATATATCGGTATCTCAGTCATTATATGTATTTACAAATGAAACGGATTAAACTTTCCGATATTTCGAACTTTTATCATCATATACCGTTGAAAAGATGTATCATCGGAAAATTCGATGTACTATTTTATAAAGACACAAATAAAAAACTCTCGATTCATCGCTACCATCGATAAACTGATGTTCTCTCCCTTACACTTGTCAAAAGCTGCATCCAAAATTCCGGATTTATTTTATGCAACTAATTCTCGGCCGATAACCTAACGCTTCAAAAGCGATTAGTCAAACGCCGCAGTGTAATGCTAGTTGCACGAAATTAGTTGCATAATGTCAATTCGGCTTTAGTTATTATAGTATCTGTGTAACTGATACTAACGTAGTAGCAATGTTCGAAAGCGTATATACAAAAGTGTAAAAAGCACATAATCATATTTTTCTTGGTAACTATTTGCAGCTCCGAAACGGAAAACCCCATTAAAGCTGGCTAGAGGCAGCCCTAACGTCAAGCTGCAATTTCATTGGTCGATTACTCGTAACAAACAACTAATCAGCCAATCAGGCGGCGTTACGTAGGGTTGCCTCCCATCCATATTTTATTTTTTTGTCACTGACAGACGCACTCTGAGACGTCAATTAAAATCGATAAAACTCTTTTTATAGTGAAAAACGTATACAAGTCGAATTTAGCGGCATGTTACGCTTTTACAAAATTTATTGGATCAGAAGTAAATGTTAATTGTTGCCTCTGAGTGCGACCGTTAAAGTAATAAATGTAGTCACTAATTCTTCAGCTTTACTGGTATTCTATATAAATTCTTCATACATGGTTTGGTATCTAAGACATCACACGACTAACGCTCAAACTAGTATAATTTTAAAGCTTTCTATACACAGAACGGCTAGCACAAATCCCTTATACAATGTCTCACATTGCGTTATAAAATAGATCCGTAGTATTTCAGGGGAAGGTTGTCAGAAATTTTAAAACCACACATATTAATCACAGACGAAATCACAAGCAAAAGCTAGATTTTAGCATAATTCTGATAAAAAAAACCTTGACAGTTCTATCACTCGTACCTACGTATCCGGTGAAATATTACGAATTAAATTTATAATGCCTTGTATATATATCTCTCTTACACCTAGCAGCCAGAAAGGGATAACGCTACTATTAGTAGCGGCAATTGTGCTAACCGCTTCGAAAGATTTTGAAAAACTCTATGAGTCCCTACAGTTTATCCATTCAAATGGTTTGCGCGTGCAAACTATTTGAGCCAACGAACTGTACAAATATGATATGTTTCAAAAAATGAATGTTACGACCATAATATGGCAAGTTAGTTTTAGTTCTAAATTAGAATAACTATGGTTTTAAAATATTGCAAACGTCAGAACTATAAAGCCTCTACATATATTTAATTTTTAAAGTTAACTTATAGTGCTCTTCAAGAACTCGTTAACTAAGTAACAAACATGGTGCTTACTGCTGCACTCATAAACGTGGATTAATATTTAATCGTAGATTAGCATACCTTTTTCACATAGTTTTAATGTGCACTTATTACAGCAATAATAGTTCTACGTTTGTCAGTAAACCGTCTCTGGGTGCGGCAATTAACAAATTCAATTTTGACATTGTCTCCCGCTTGACTTATATGTGTAGTAAGAAAACTTTCCAAGTCTTTTTGCTAATAAAAATGAGAAAATAAAACGAGTTATAAGAGTTGGATTTCTTGCAGACTTAAGTATGTTCTGTGCTATCGAATCAACTGAAACGTCACCCACTATAGAACCTTTTCACAGAATATTTCACTAAGAAAAATCCTTAACATTTACCATGAGAACGTTCTACGGCGGCTCAAGAACCAAACGGTTCAAATTTGGACATCCAATGCGTTACCATTTCAGTACTAGCCGTAAGAATTTGACACTGCCACGCGGTCCATTTTGAAAAATTTCCCTTCGTCATTTCTCCTAAAAGTCCAATTAACTCCAAGTTAACTTATCCAGCGAAGAATACTTTATCTAAGAGCGGCATAACCTAACCGCATTCCATTTGGGCACGAGAAATCCGTTTCCCAATATATCTTGTTTAAAATCTATTCCAATCTGTTAACGCTTTGTAAACAAGTCAACAAGTTCATGTTTATAAAATTTAAATATTAGGTAATCCCACTAATATTATAAATGGGAAAGTTTGTGACGATATGAGGATGTGATGTGAGTGTGAGTGAGTGTGTTTAACCGTGTCGCAGATTTATACATTTTATTTTCTCAAATATGCTCGGAAATGTATGCGTTAGTATCACGAAATGAAGACATGAAGTTTCTTGTTTATGGCTCCCTACATTACGTCTTGGCCTAAGCTAGCTCTACACTAAAACTCGTCCAGCAATCCCTTACTTCACAGCCTCTGCAGTAATCACTACATAGTATAAAACAAAGTCGCTTTCTGTGGAGGATAAACTCCTTTTGTAGCTGGCTTCTGTAAACCTCGTGACAGCAACATCTCATCTTTTATAACTAAACTTCAGTTCGTTACGAACCACGCCAGGAGGTGCTGCTGCCACGAGGTCACCCATTCTTTCATGTAGTTTCTTTGTATTCATTAAAAATCAGTTAATCATCATAATTTGTTTTCATTCAAAAGATACAGTCCACTAGTTCGCCACACTTTCTCTGTCCCTATGTCCCTATGTATGCTTAAATCTTTAAAACTACGCAACGGATTTTGATGCGGTTTTTTTTAATAGATAAAGGTTTATATGTAAAATACATGCATAATATACCGGGCGAAGCCGGGGCGGGTCGCTAGTGTACTATAATTTGTAGTTACTTTAAGAGCAATCCGTACTGAGCTGGCAACGTCGCATTTTTAGTGTTTTTTACGATTATTTCATGGAAATTGAATGAAAGTTTCAAATGTGCGTCTGTAGTTTCGTTTTTAGTGTATTAATGTGTCTGATGCAATAATTGATCGCGATGGACTTTTATTGTCTTATTAAATTATTTTATACCTTTAATACGAAAATAAAAGTCCATCACGATTAATTCCGGCGGATGGGATGCTATTACGCATACAATTATTAATCTTGTGGGAATTCAGAAGGAAAGCATTTAAATAGATTGGAATGAAGAATAGTTCAAAACATAACATTCCTAAAATATGTATATACCTTACCCAAAACTACTAAAAACAAATGACGAACGAATTTCAAGTACCCAAACGGACGGAACCTCACCAAAACACTCGAACCTCTATTTTATACTCCAGATACAACATAGTCTATACCTGAAGGTTTAGGGCCTTTGTCACCACTCTCTGTTAAGTTTCAGTTATGTATGATGACGTCCCTGTCTGTTTCGTATTAATAAATAGAGACGGAATCATAGATAACGGACACTTAAGATAACTGGAACTTAACAGAGTGGTTAAACACGCCCTTAGGCCGTTTGTCCACCGCCGCCGTCACCGTCACGTCACCGAAAACGAGATGACGGCGCCGAAGTAGCGGTACATACATTTACTTAAGCCGCGTGTCCACCGCAGCGCTCGGGTGACGGATGTGCGGTGGACACGCGGCTTAAGTAAATGTATGTACCGCTACTTCGGCGCCGTCATCTCGTTCTCGGTGACGTGACGGTGACGGCGGCGGTGGACAAACTTGACAAATTTGACACTGCGGATGTAAAACATTCTGCAGACTAACCGAACAAATACAATACAAGTAAACGAGTTGCATACATATTATTGCTATGGTTCTCTTTTAATTAGTCGCATGTCATTAGCTAGTATATTTTAAAGTTTGCGTACAAACGCTATTTTAGGTTCTTTATCGTGGGAACATTGTGAATGTGATACTTAAAGTGGTCACTTTATAATTTAATGTATGCTGTTTTAATAAAAAAAAATCCAGAAGTTTGAATAGTAATACCTGATAATTGACACTTAAATTTAGAATCGTTATTAAAAAATACTATAAGTAATATACTCAGGTTATACCTCTTTGCGGTTGGTTTACATTCAGTTAATTACCTAAACCTTTCAAGTACACAAATATTTCGAGACATCCTCTCGCGTCGGCGGTCCACGCTCTACTACCCTAAAAACCGTTCCCAAAGCGACTATGAGAACTCTCTTGCCAACACACTATAAGACTGACGTTATATCTCGAGTACAAACGGTGAACTCGTATAATTACAAATTACAGCAAATCCCTTTCTCTCGCTTCACACAATAACAATAATAAGTATAAAATTATAATTTATAATAAAGGCTCACATAATTAGTCGAGTTCTATTCTCATGCTGGGCGGGAGGCTGCCGCACTGTATCTTGGCTTCCTTGAGTTTGGTGAGAGACAGTTTGAGGTCCTCCATTGTTATAGGGCGCACGGCGTCGTGGTATTCGGAGTCCGAGTCCGATTCGACCTTTGACTCGGTCTGGGGGACAAAATGGCGGCATTTCAAACAAAATGGCGGGTGTTCAAACGAAATGGCGGGTGTTAGAAGGTTGGATCAACTTTTTCTTGTCACTGCTACTATGCGTGCTGCTATGGTTACATTCTCCTGGGTCACTCTTTGAACCGTAAGTTTATGGGTTTACATTTTGTGAAACATGTGTTTTTACTTTCTAAACGGCACTGAAAATTAGAACACATAGAAAAATCCGAAAGTAAAGCTATAGCCGGGAATCGAACCCGGGTCCTCGTCATTCCGTGACGCGTGCTATACCCCTACACCACCCATAAGGTGAGTAAGCCTCCGAATTTTTCTATCTGTTACCAACTGTCACGTGACCTTGTTACTATGCGAATATTTGTCGCTAAGCGTCCTCTGTTTGAATGATGTGTCTGTACGACACAATTACAAACTCCCGTGGAACATGTACTGCTCACCAGCAGCAGCAGTTTTACTTATCGGATTTTTCTATGTGTTCTAATTTTCAGTGTCGTTTAGAAATTAAATTTCTAACGGTAAAACCTAAAAAGTAAACATTAAAAATCAAGAAGTAAATTTCTTGATTAATTTGATATTTCCTACGTGTTTTTACGGTAGTTCTAGGCCTCTTTTATAATTGGTCATCTACTAAGCATGTTAGTGTAAAGAGACACAACATTTCTTGTAACAAACTGTACTATTTTTGTCCCCTGACTGATGGAACAGAATAACAACAAGAAATTGTTGATTCACCCAGACACAAAATGGCGGGTGTTCGCACAAAATGGCGGGCGTTCAATGATCTTCTTAATTTAACGTGACAATCCCCAAAAATGAATAACTTTGCTATATCAGAGGAAGGACTACGAACTAGTCCGAAACATATCGAGCAGCACTCGACTTATATATATATACTCGCGAGTTATCCATTTGTGTAGGTAACTATGATTGAGCATGGTAGTTTCATGTTGAAGGCAACAGCTAGTTACCTTTTACATACATATGAAGGCATAATATTTTGCCACTGAGTATATAATGACTAATATAAAATAATAATTTAAGAAGTACCTAAGTAAATAAGACTGGAAGTAGTAAGTAAGTAGGCTTATACCGCAACCGCATAACCGTGGTTGACGCCGCTGGGCAGTCGTGCATTATTATTATTTTCTTATTTTTATTTGTATTTGATTGTTTTTAATTATCCTACCTACTAACACCACTTGTTATTATTTTTGTATGTACTTAACTAACCTCTATGGATTCTGTCCGAAATAAATGGTTTTTATTTTTATTTATTTTTATTTTTATTCTAACATTTTTACGCCCACAGAGGCAGGATATGAAGAACTATTTGTAATTTGACCATCTTTGTACCTACCATGTTCTAAGAAATAAACTGATTATCATTATCATCATCATCATCATGATCAGGAAGGTCCCAGTCCTCGGCCTTGCAGTTGCGGGGCGCGGGGGCCTCTCTCTGTGCGGGGCGGGCGCACTACCCCCCCCCCACCCCGCGCCCCTGTAACGTCCCCCCCGCGCCCCTGTACAGCGCGGGCCAGCACTCATAAGCGGTCGGTATAGTTACCTGTGTGTTGTCACGCGCCATCTCATCGCGCGCGAGATCCCTCACGCGGTAGACGGCGGCCTGGCGGCAGAGCTCGTGCAGGTCGGAGCCCGAGAAACCTTCCGTGGCCGCCGCTAGCCGGGAGAAGTCGATCTGACAAATAAAACGCACATTACTACTGACATACAAAAAAAGAGACATAGTAGAAGTGCGATAAGTAGCTTTCGCTGGGAAAAACGGTGTCGCCAAACTTTGACATTGACAGAGTAGCTTTTCTATTATAAATATGTGTATGTATGTATGTATGTATGTATGTAAAACTCTTTATTGTACATAAAACACATGAAAAATATGAATACAGGAAAACGCAAATGCACAAAGGCGAACTTATCCCTAAAAGGGATCTCTTCCTGTTAACCTTTGAAAGATTCACAGGAAATAGGTATTAAGTAAGAGTAGACACACAGAAAAAGTAAAAGAACTGATCAAAACTTAAAATAATCCTAAATGCCCAAATTTAAAATATAATACATAACAGATAAATACGATAAACTAATACATATACATAATAAATTAAATATATTACACAACATATACTATAATAAGTTCTGAATTAGTATTATGATTTGAACTTTCCACCCACAGAATATTGCTTAAAGTAGGTAAATGTAAAAGTGACAGATAAGGACAAACGATTGCTAAGTAAGCAGAAGTCTTCAAAGTGTTTATGAATAAGGGGGTAAATGTATTGTATTATGAGTGCGACAACTATCTAGTTTGAACCACTGACCGAGGGCGCGACGGGCTCGTCCCGCAGTATGAGCTGCAGGATGCGCTCGCGCTGCGTTTCGTTCGGCATGGGCACGTGGAAGGCGGCCGGCATGCGCCGCTGGATCGCCTTGTCCAAGTCCTGCGGCCGGTTGGTGGCGCCTGCGCAGGGAGCGCGGACGAGTATGAGCGGGGGCCGAGCGCACGCGAGGCCACACAAAGTGTCATTCTATGGAATTTGCTATGTTAACAAACAGCCATATTGAAATTGTCTCTAAATGATGTTTACGAGTAATGTCTGTTTTCATAGTTAGCAAGTTCCATAGAATGACACTTTACGGATGGAGGCAACAAAATTCGATTTTCAAAGTTCATGTAATGCTCTCTCTTTAGCTAATGACCTGTGTGAGCGAAAGGACACGAAACCTACTCTTGTATTGATGAATGTGGATGAAGCGAAAGAGGTATGTCAGGATCGTAGCAAGTGGAACAAAGTAGTCTCTGCCTACCCCTGTGGGAAAGAGGCGTGACGATATGTATGTATGTATGTATGTACGTCTTGAAATTAATCTGGAATACTTCAGAAGGGTTACTGATCATTCCAGAAAGCAGGGATCGGAACCGGTTTTGAAATACCGGTTAATATTGTTCAGAAAACCGGTATAATTACGTTCATTAGATTAACTGGTTAACGGACAAACCGTGTAAACCGCAAACCATTTCGGTCATTGTCCCCAAACAGGTTAATTTCAAAAACCGGTTTCCGATCCCAGCTAGAAAGAGACCGGTAGTCTATCACAGCTCTCATGCGCTCTTGTGAAAGACCAACCGTTTAACCGAGTAGGGCCCGCGACTGCGGGGCGCGGGGTAGGCTCGCGCGGGGTGCTCTCTGTGCGGGACAGGGCTCCCCCCCCCGCAGCGGGAGCGGGCCCGCGGTCACCCCGCCCCGCGCGTCTGTACCCGCAAGGGCGAGGACTC